>JBAMBO010000826.1:0-657365 GCA_037044535.1 Lordiphosa magnipectinata
AATGCTGAACACACCACACACGCGGACGAACGACTTAGCTCACTCGGCTATTAGCCTTAAGCAAGACATAGCAGTAAAATTATTGTTACGAGGGTACGCAGTTGGGCGGGGCCTGGGATCAAGTCACCGAAGCAGCATTTTTTCTCTTTTATTTTTATATTCTTCTAGAAAAACTTTCTTAAAATTAGGGTTTATTTTCTTAATTTTAGGGCAAAATAACCTAAATTTGTAAAAAATATTTTGTAAAATCAAAGGCGAAATTACCCTAAAATGTAGAAAAGGCAATAAGCAAATCCACCCTAAAATTAAGAAAAATAGAAAATTTTTTTCTAACAAATTCATTTTTAGGGCATCTTTCCTAAAATGCAGAACAATTTTTCTTAAATATAGAAATTTTTTCTAAATTTTAAGGCGATTTCGATTCTAGGGCGATTTTCTTAAATATAGAAAAATAATTTTCTGAGTGAAGATTCAAACAAAATGTTCGGAAAACAACTGCGGTATCTACCGCTGCTATAAATGCCGGCCTGTCGCTTATGTTTCGTGTGTGTTGGCACCATTTGTTCACACCACACGTCGTAAACTTATTTTTTTGGAGCTTTGCATCCATACGGGTAACTTATAATGTACAGCGCAGTCGCTGTATTTTTATGCGCTTGACTAGATTAGATGTCCACATAGAGCTCAACCACTTCTTGATACATTTGGCTGCGAATTTGATTTTTTATAAGGGCTATAATCCTTCAACAGCGCTAATTTCGTTTTAAGAGAGCCCTCTCTGCTCTTATACTTCCTATCACCATTAGAGTGCTTACGTTATAGATCAGCAATTGGTCTTTTGCGCACCATAACTTCAACTCAAACCCAAATTAAGATTAAACAGTTCAAGTTACAGAGATTTAAGGATTTGGATTATTTTGCTTTAATTGCGCATGAATCAATCTTAAATTTAAAATTGACCTTTAATTACATGAGATAATAATATATCTGAATCACAATCGTATATGAGATAATTAGTATTTACTTGATTTTCCTTGTTTGAGTACAGAATTCCTGAGATATGTTTTTGGCTGTAGATGTAAATGTAGATGATCAAGTCTCCTATTTTTCTTAATAATAAATTAAAAATTATGTTATTTTCGATTTATTATAATCTAAGATTATAGAAAAAATGAATGGATACTAAAATTTATGTAATTATGCTGTTTCTTTTCAAAGATTATTAAGATTAAATTTCATTGCCTACCCCCAGGCGAGATATTAATGACTTCCTTTTATGAATGGCTGACATCTTAAGGTCAGCTTATTTCCATACAAAACTTGACAAAAATTAGGTGATTTTCTGTCTGTATATAGTTAGACACGTATCAATCCGTATCAAATTTCTTGAAATTTTCTGCAATTAACAACATTCGCAGATAATATAGACAAATGAGTTGACTAATTAATTACCAGGTGGCAGCTGCAGATGTCTCTCTTCCTCCCTATGGATAGGGTGTAGGCATTTAACTTTGGAGCAACTTTTGACATTTGGAATAGGATGGGGGAGACTCGTACCTTAGCTAACCTACATCTTTCACATTTCGCTTAACAAAGCTGCTGGTAAATAATTCATTAAAACTCGCTTATGATTGTAATCCGCTTTTGGCGACGACCATCGTTTGGTTGGGAAAAAGGGGGGACGAAATCCTTTTGCTATTTGCACAAGAGCACGAAACTTTAGTTAAATATAGCGGCAAATGGCAACGCCCGCCGGGCTTAGCTGCTGCTGACTTTGGGGGTTTCAACTGTTGGCTAACTGTTGAGTGCAAACATTTGCCATTTCAAATTTCGAGAATTGTTTACTCTAGCTAACTGTACTTGTATGTGTATGTATGTTTGTATGAGGGGGACAACTTTTTGCTTAAAGTCGACAAGCCAAGTAAACATTTTTTGGACCTCCCTAAATGATGGGCAGAATGTAACTCAAGGTCAAACGTTTGAAAAACTCACAAGCCCTTGCAGACGATTTGCTAGATGGCAGGACTTTACTGCCAACCAAGGCGCTGCTGCTTAGGGTGCTGTTTTATAAAACCATTAAGCCAAAATCTTCTTAAGCTTAGCCGAACAGATTCATGGCTAAATTGTATGTTCGATTCCACACTAAGTAACCCTGAAGAGAACTTAATAAAATAATACAAAAAATTGTCTAAAATTAGTTCAGCGATATGTTTATTCTGCACATTTAATTTTAAGTCAAGCATTTCGCAAAATACTAATCAGGCATTCGGCTTGCATTCACATCGCCTCTTGGGTTCTTCATGCATTATTGAAATCCTTTCATCCGTTCAATTTGGTCATTAATTTGAACGTACATAATATAGTTCACCAATTGCAAAATAGCTAAATATCAATAAGCATAATTAAATTGTACATTCTATTTTATTTGCTCAAAGTGCTTGACGCAATTTTAAACTTTAGCGTCCAAAGAAATTTATTTTTACACTTTGATTGTAAGAGAAATTCATGTTGCAACCTACCAAAGGAATATAGAAAGCGGAATGAGATCGAGACAGGCTACCGGCTGGCAAAAGTTTGTTTTATTGTTATGCAAAGCACGACATGCAGCCTACGGAGGATGAATATCCCTTCTTTGAGTGCAAACAAAAGCGAAGCAAGCACACTGATAAATCCATTATAAACGCACGTTTGCACGGCAGAAAAGCGGAGTGAAATTGCAATAGTCAAAGAGCTTTAAACGCAGTCAATATTAACGTTCATATATCCTTTAAGGACCTCTGGCGCTCTTCCTTATTAGGGGGTAATTAAAAGCAATTAAAGCTCATTAAATGATAAAGGAACGCACTGCATGCTGATGGCAAGTTTCGTTCATTAAAATTATAAACTCGCACGCAATGTCCTTGCTGGATATCCTTGCCGCAAGCGGCTTGCAATTGCGGCGGCCACTGCAACAGCAACAGCAGCCTTGGCTTACTTCCAACTGTAAGCAACAATTTTTGAGGCAGCCGCCAAAGCTATTATCCATTTCCTACTGCCCCAGGACCTTGTCGCTTTTTGCTCCTCGCCCGGGCTAGGCTGCTCTGTGGCGGAACACAAAATGTTTTTTACACATGTGCGCTTCCAAACATATTAAATTGTAAACATGCATAAATGTTCTTTATTGGACAACAAACAAAATATAAAAAAAAAACCATGAACAAGTGCCAGAATACTGTGCACTTAAAACAATTGTAAGAAAATATGTCAAAGAACAAATCAAAGGTCTTTATATAATAGACCAAATCATGCAAGGCATAGAATGAAAATGTATATGTAACACTTTACACTCTAATTAGTTGCATTTTGGTGTATTACAAGCCAAAAGATACACAGCCACATACAAAATCCGATAAAAAGCTTTGGCTTAAGATAATTCATTTAATAAAGTGGCCTATGCAAGCTATGGAAGAAAAAATATTAAAAATTTGGGTTTGGGAAAATACTGAAATTGTCATTATGGCTCTGGGCATATCGTGCTTATATAGGGAGTATTGGGGTATGGCCCAATTCGCTAACCTGCTGAAAATCAGCACGAATGATTTGCGGCTGAGAGGTCGCTCACATCCAGTGCCACCTTAAAAGTTCCGCTCGTCAGGAAATTTTTGACTAGAAGTTTGGGCGTGGTGAAGATCCTGATCTTCGAGAACAGACAGATAAAGGTATCTCGCCACCACATACTCAATTACGTTCTATCCTTCAAGGTTTCGAGAGTTCCATGGCTCAGTCGGCTGGCTTTTCGAACTACGATCTGTTGCACATTTGCACATTTTTCGAAGTATACAACGCTCTTAGATCTCTCCAAGCGTCTAGTCTGCCGGTACTAATCAAAGCACGTGTCTGATTTTCCGATCTTGTTAAAGTAAACATTTGAATGTGACAATTGAAAATTCTGATTTTTTGTTTACTTGAATAATCACAGTTTTCTCAGTGTATGATCAACTTCGCCAAGAAAAACTCGAAGCGTGCCAAAAACAATTTCATGTTATTTGATGACACTTTGAATAGCATCCCGCACCGAGGAAAAGGACTTGACTGTTACGTACTCGCGGCTGCTGCCGCTGCTGTGCTTCTTGAAGCTTAGCGAAAGTGTATCCTGTCAAAGGATATTATGCAACGAAATTATTGTAGTTGGCACCAAACAACATACATTTTTTTTTTCCAAATAAACACACACATATACAGAGTTTAAGAGCAGCACACATCAGAAAAGTCCTTCAGAGCCTCGAAGCGAAGTCACTAGGCGAAGTGAGTGCCGCATTAGCGTCCCTAAAAGTGCGGTGCCCATTTGAATGCAACCACCAAAACTGCCACGAAATAGGAAAGGAAATCCCAGTAATTATTTCTATGCACACTTAGTCAGGGATTAGCACAGCGTTTGGTCCCAAAAATAAAGCAAATTCATTGTAAAGAAATAATTATGAATTGGGCTTTAAATATTATTATAAGTTGGGGGGTTAGCCCAAAAAAAAAGGAAATAAACAATATTACAACAAGGCAGCGAATTTCGAAATAATCAAATTAATCTCTAAAATAAATGGAGTACTTAATTCCACTTGTGTGTGAATGTATGTGTATGTGTGACAGTCTCAAGTTGTATTTTCGTTAATAAGAAGAATAGCCTAAGGCTATATGCTGGGTCTGTGATGTCCCCGAACTACCTATACTTAATAATGAAGGTGTTTCTAAAATAATAGCAAAAAAAACCGTTTCGTAGATAAGTAATGAGTCCTTATTAAGGACTGCTTAATAGGGCGCCAGATGAATTGTGTGACGTGTACCCCATTGCCGTCGAGGCCAATGATGCTGCGTTATATTCGTGAGACTTTCCCTTCAATCTGTACGCTTTCCATCTATAAAATCATCATAACATTTTGATCAGTGTTGCCAACTTTTGTCGAGAAAAAAAGCTGTTTTTGGGCTGGACGGAGAGGGAAAAAAGCAAAAAGCGCACGGCTTTTCTTATTATTTATGTAATCAAATAATTCAAATATATTTAATATACTATCTGTCTGTTGAAGTTCCTCATCCTCTTCCTTGTCTTAAGCCTTAATAGTGCCTAATCACGTTCATTCGATTTCTGGGTTTGGATTTTACAATATTAACCTGACGGAAGACATGCTCAACTTAAGCGTTGGACCATGGCATGAATCGCAAGCGAGGCTAACTCAAAAAATCGTTCATTACCTCCAGAGTCATTGAAACCGATTACTTCACTCCAAATCTGTATAGTTTCTTCGTTGTTCTCCCATTTCACTAAATGTATCTGCCATGTTCCGGATTTCACTAAAGTGAATTCGAATTTTTTACATATTCTCTTTTCTATTTAACAATCAAGCAAATCCGTATCGAACCGAATTTACTCGACGGATTCAAATTAAAACATTTTAATCTGATTAACCTAATCAATTTTATACAACAGCACATTTAACAAATTCGAATTCGAGAATTTTTGTCGGAAGTGAAAACCGTAACAGGCCTGTATATAATTATATTGACCCTCCCCATTTTTTTCCCAATATCTTCTACGGAAAATGGTTTCAAAATAAGAATAGTGCTTTGTTTGTTTGGTATTAAAATGTAGTGAACCGAAAATATGTCAATTTGTTGAAGAATGCCGAGATTTTCAGGTAACCATTAAATTGCTTAATATGTACAATGAATTTTGTAAAAATCCGAAAAGCATATCAGTACCTCAGCTTCAGATGCTTTATAAGATCAACTAAGAAATTTTTGAAGCATCCCCGAATAAGCCCTTTCTGTGCGAGTCAGGATACATAAGCCTTAGTTCCAACAAGCGGCAACAATAACAACATCCATAATAATAACTCTCAGAGCAGCAGCAGCAACATTACCAACAGAAAAAGCTGCCTGTAACACTTAACTTGCAAATATTTCCACAAACAAATACGTACATACGTGTATGTAAGCCGCAGACTCAGGCATGTGTATGTGATAATGCAATTTTAATTGTGGTTGTAAATGTGCACTTGCATTTGTTTCAAAACTTTACTGCTTCTGTTGTTTGTTGCTGTGGCAAATTTACACAATTTGCACATTTTTAACATTTGTTTATCATTGCTGCTGCAATTTTTAAAGACAATTTTGGTTAAATTATTTTTGTGAAATCATATCAAATGGCAATTCGTCTGTCTTCAGAAGTACATATGTGCCTGATTGTTTGTGTATGCGATAGTCGTTGTGCGTGTTTGATTGTGTTTTTAGTATTTATTTATCAAACAATATGCAACTGTTGCATTTCAGATTCGCATTTTCCACATATTTTGAATTTAATGCCAAATCTTACAGCCATGCTCCCATTTTCGCTTTCGCAAAACTTTTACGATTTCAAACCGGTTTTTGTACCAAATTTGTACTCTAAATCGCAAAATTTTTACGAAAGCGAAAATGGGAGCATGGCTGTTAATGTGTCTTCCGCTTTCTATCTCGTTTCTTAATCTGTGTTTGCGTGTGTGGATTTGCACTTCAAAAATGGCAAATCCCACTTTAGCCTTGGCGTTTTCATTTCTTTGTTAAAATTGATGGCAAATTTTTATTATTTTATAAATAGACTAAAATGGTGAAGCGAGCCATAAAGTACGATACGAGTTCATGTGGTAATTGTGGAAATGTTACAAGAGCATTAAAAATAAATCAATAAGTATAGCTCGCTAGTAACTGTCAACACTTTTAGCGTGTCTGCCAAACACAGTTCTGGTACTGACACAACGAAAAGAGGGAGCGAAAAGACATATTCAATTTTCTTTTTGCTCAATAGACGATGTGTTCAGACAAAGTGCGCTTTTTTCGATTCTTCTTTGCTTATGTCTTTCACTTACCGTTTGGTCGGGATCAAACTTCCAAAAAGTCTTTTGCGTATGCAAGCGTGGTTGTGTGTTTATACATACGTGGAGTATGTGAAAATTTATTATTATTATTAAGCTTTTAAATGTAATGAAGAATGTATAAATTACACAAGTCAATAAAATAAGATTTTTTCCAGTATATTGAAGAATTGGTGGTGATTCTAGATGATTTTCGTGATGTAAACTCGAATCTGTTTTCAGAAATGGTCCATCACGTCGAGATTTTTCGTAATTTAAGCTTAAAGTTAAAAAAAAAAGCCTATTGTGACCCTTTTAAGAATCGTTTTGTACAATTAGAATTAGAATTGTTTTGACTCTCTTTAATATTATAGCAAAGTACTTCTCCTTAACTTTGAAATAAACTATTCTAACATTTCTACGATTTTTTGCAATGAAGTTATACCATTTTTAAGTAATTGTATACGTTTTCACAAAAAATCGAATATATTGCAGCTGCCCCAAAGTATGCAATGTGTGTTGTTGAAAATGTTCACTGAAGTTCTATACAAATTACTAGCCTATTGTATTGTTTTTTCAAGGTATAACTTTGGGCAGTAGAAAATGTTGTTATTTTATTAAAAGTATTCAAAATGGTATATCTTCGCTAAAAATAATCGTACAATTCTTTGGGATAGTATATTTTAAAGGTAAAAAATAGCCATAAACAAGATATTGTTATTTTAGATATCAAAACAAAAGTCATAGCAAAAATAAAGGTTCCCCATAAAACAAAAGAGAGTCAAAAAAGCCATTGTTAGCAACTCTAAGCCGAAATTCCAAAAAATAACCCGACGTGATGTACCATTTCTGAAAACAGATTCGTGTTCAACCCTTAAATAAACTGAACCTTGTTACCTAGTGTTATTTAATTATGTACAGGGCTTGTCATATTCGACGGACTCATCTGGCAAGACTATAACTTTTGACAGCGATACGAGATCGACTAATTACATAGCCCGTTTGAAGCGTCAGTCCCAGTAGATTTTTACCATGGAACAGTACTCGCCACGCGACGTTTACATTCAACAAAGTTTAAATTCCACAAAACAAGTCAATTGAGGAAACTCAAAAAATAATATCATCATTACCGATGAAGCTTATTTCACGTTGAACGGAACTGAAAACAAACAAAATTGCCAAATTTATGCCACTGAAAATCCTCAAGAGGTACCTCTTCACGATGAAAAAGTTAAGAAATGGCCATTGGGCCGTTCTTTTTCAAAGATGAAGATGGCCAAACGGTTACCGTCAATCAGGAACCATATCGCGATATGATACCCAATTTTTTGAATTTGGGTCGTCGAAAGCGTATGTCGTACGTCGAAAGCGTATTGTGCACTACTGGTTTCAACGCTACAATCCTTTTTTTTAAATCATTGTTCCCCGGTCGTTTGATGTCAAAAAATGGTTCACCAGATTTGACGCCTCCAGACTTCTTTTTGTGGGGCTATTTGGAATCAAAGGTTTACATCAAAAAGCCAAGAACTCTGGAAGACCTGAAAAACAATATCCCTCAAGAAATAGCCGCCATTCCAGCCGAAATGTTGGCCCAAACCACGGAAAATGCAGCAAAGCGCGCTCAATATGCCGTAGCCGCTCAATGCTACCATTTATGAGATATTCAAAAAGTAATGTAAACAAATCTACTTGAACCCAATTAAATGATTGTTATCACGAACAGAAAAAAAATTGTGGGTTTCTTCGATCTTTTAAAAATAAAACATGGGTCCGTCGAATATGGCCAACCTTGTATATAGTAGTAGTAGTAGTAGTTTTATTCATTCAATAAGTTTGGTTTACATAAATTTATTACAGATTATCTTCTCCATGCCCAAGAATTACGAAAATCCGTTAGCCCACCTCGTATGCTGCAGTACTTGCCTGCGTTCCCCGTTCCTCACGAGATATCCGATCGTCCCCCTCGAACCATGAAAATAGTACAGACATTTACAAATAAGACACAAAATAATACATTTTAAATACAGTGTAGATGACAAATACTAATTTACCTAAATGAATTCGGTTATTACAAGTTTCCTTAAGCTAATTGCAGTCTCCAAGTAGTTCTTAATTTTAACCCAATTTTCATCACTCTGACCGCTTAGTGTTTTTATTATTTCCTCCTCAGTAATCATATGTTTTTTTAAATATCGAACTCAGAATCTTCCATTTCGTTCATTTTGCAAAGCCTGCAGTGAGCTGATCGAATAGAAAAAAGTGTGGACGCTTATTTGCAATTATATTTTAGAACTAGATCGGACTTGTGAGATAAATACGTGATGTGCCTTGCACATAGGAACATCAAATACATATTATAAGCCAAAAATGAAAAAAAGTTTACCATCTTAAATTTTTAAATTGAAAATTTTGATCAAATCGGCACTAAGTTTGCTATTTTAATTTTATTTCGTTTAATATTTATTTTGGCAGTATCAAAATAATATAAGCCAGAAATGAAACTATTTTAAAAAAGAATAGAATAATAACTTTTGCTAACCAGACAAATGCAATGACTTTATGGAAGCCCATTTGTAAGCGCAGCTGTTTCACCAGCATTCAGCATCAACAGCTGTTGCTGGCGACGAAGACGTAGAAAGTCAGTTTTCTTAAATCCCATACAGAAACATAAGAAGCTTTCGTCCCCCGCACCCACACCCAAACACATTTGTATTAAATCGAACGTGTTTTTACCCAAGACTTATTTCTGCTCCTTTTGCTCATAGAGAGGCAAAGGGACTGCACAACTGTTTTATTTATTGCCTGCACGTAGCTTATATCCTTATAATTTTTGTATGTTTCCTCTGATACTTGTATGTGTGCTCGTGAGAGTGTGTGTGTGTCTCACACATGTGGGTAGAGGCCTGTGGCCTTCTGTTTATTTTTATTTTTTATTTTTTGCTGCGCTCAACTGCACGTCCAAATATCTACAACAATTTTCTTCGTCAAATGGCATTGAAGGTAGCGATTTTAGTTGTCCCTCTCTTCTCCTCTCAATGTATGCAATAAACTGAAATTGAAACCTGCAACAAATGGCCATGTTTGACTTTTTGCTGCATGACCAAGTCGAACAGCCATCGACTGCCACCTCCCTTTCAACCCACCAACGACCATTCACTTGCTCATACAACAGAGGACGGCTCGACTTTTAACGGCTCTTGAGCAAATAAACGATTTTTGCATTTTAGATTTTTAAGCTGTTTTGCCATATTTAGGAAAATTGCATATCGATTGGATGAAATAAAGAGTGAGGAGAGTCTTCAGTGTGTATTTCCATATTTGAAATTCTCTTTTTAATTCGTAAACCATTAGGTTGCTCATTTCCGGTTTGCAATTACTTTTCTACATTTGAAAAATCATTTAATGCGCTGTAATCCTAAAATTGGCAATATGAAATTTACATTAAGGGTACTGTATACCTTCAGAATTAAAAAAAAAAATTTGTTTAATGTCTTAAGCGTTCTATAAGCGTCTTAAAAACATCCTGTAAAACTTTCCAGCAGATCCGAAAATTCCATGTTTTATTTTAGTCAAAAAATTATTAAAAAAAAGTTATAAAATGTTCGTAACTTTGCAAAAAGTTCGTTTAAAAAAAAAAAAATATTAAAGCCTTGTACTGAGGGCGTTCGAATTTTCCTTTCGTCACTCCATAGAATTAGCAACACCTTGGCTTTGCTTTGATGCTCATGTGCTTTTAGAAAGTGTTTCTATGTATGTGAAATACTGCAACTAGGCTTTACTTGAAAATTTCTGGAGATTTTTTTGACCATATCTTGACGCACTTAGATAACACAAGGCAACCAAATAAGACTTATTCCAGTGGGAGGTGATTCTAGATAATTTTCATGTGCTGAACACGAATTTGTTTTTAGAAGTTGGTTCATCACGTCGAGATTTGTAGTAATTTGAGCTTAAAGTTGCAAAAATGCCTACTATGACCCTTTCTAGACGCGTTTTATGGGGAAAGTAGACTAGGCCGCAACTTTACGAAACTTGACAGGCAATTTGGCAAACTAAACATGGCAAAGCGTAACTAACATTTACATTTGTCGCCAGGAGTGCCGTCTAAACAAACAAATGTCACACATATCGCAACGAGCATGTCGACTGGCAGTCGACTTTGAGGTCTTGCCTGTCATCATGTCAAGCTGCACCCATTGAGCCGCATGCAAATCAGCGAGAAGACGCGGTCTATGCCTTCTTCTCCAGCTCCGCACCAGCAAACTAAAATGAAAGGCGCAAACAAAATGCTCAATTTAAAGGGATAATCTCGTGGCGTCATCTGTAGGCGTTTCTCAGGGGCATGACCGGCTAAAGGGCAGTTCTTTTCCTGCGTATTCTTTGAAAATTCTTTAGAGGAGCAACACAATTTTGTGGGATTAATGAATTAATTATTCGAGTTTGCTAACTGCAAGTTGTAAAGTTTTTTGAAAATAATTTTTTTAAGTTGTAAAAAGTATTTTGGCAGCTGTGATAGCCAAGAAAACAGAAAAAAATGGAAAATCTTTTGCCAAAAGAATTTCGATTGTTTCTGGGAGGGTCGATTATTTAAATAATTTAAGTTGCGTGCACTTTCCTCCAGCGGTTCTCTTTAAATACCTCACTGGATTTATTGTCATATTGTAAAAAAAATTTAAAATAATTTGCCTAAAAATATTATCTACTAGATTCACGTTACGCTGACCAATTAAGTTGGTACTAGAACTATAGTTCTAGTTCTAGTGTCTATAGACAAGTGAATATGATTTTCTTCAACTGCTTGTTATTATTCCGAAACTGCTTACACAGTTCCCAATTGTTTGAGTGTTGAGATTCAAGTAACATCTGTTGCATAAGCATTTCACCAAGAAAGGTGATTCTAAAATGCAGCACAGGCGATAACTTTACCTACAGTTCTAGTTAAAGGTAATGCAGAAAAGTACCAGACGGCAGGCCACGGTGTATTCCGAAACAGGAACAAAAAGATTAAGTGCTGCGAGTAAAGAGCTGCCCCTGGCTCACTAAAACTTACATTTGTATTTGCAATATAAATAATCCCTCAAATTTTCATAAAGATCGCATAACAAATAGCCGAGCTCAAAAATGTTGCATACTTCTCGGCTTTCCCCCTCAAGAACACTGGAAGACTAATAAAAATTTCTTCCCCTGAATAACGGGTATATTGAAGTCGAACAGAGCCTTCTTTAACTTCCGATCTCGTTTTATATGGAGTTCAACGGGCGTTCTTCGATAATGGAAAATAAACTTGATCTGCCTGCAAGTATAAGAAATATATGTCCCTTACATGTCAAACCCCAATCTCTTACTATCTCTGAGATTTGTGCGTTCATACAGACGGACAGACGGACATGGCTATCTCGACTCGGCTGTTGATGCTGATCAAGAATATATGTACTATATAGGATCGGAAATGATTACTTACCATGTTACATGCTTTTGCACATTTCATATACTCTGTGTACCTTTGGGTACAGAGTATAAAAATTACTCAATAAGTATTATAAAATTGATTTAATAATTTCAAAACGCTAGATTTGCCATAACGACTACTATCCGCCGTAAATTATAAAAAATCTATTAATAATTTCATTTTCTTAGAGTTCTTGGAACCTAGTGATCTACTCATAAGGGTCTGCTTAACTGAAAGTATCGTGGCATCTTTCACGTTCGCTTTTCGGATGAAGATCGACTGGTTTAGATATCTCTGCTGCAGTGTTGCCATTTTATCTATTTAGTTGCTAAATCCAGCAATTTTGAAAGTGGAAATGCTATTAAAGTTTTGAAAATGCTATTGCTACAAATCTTACACAACAAATCTTAGTACAACGCCTTAGAAGTAAATATGGCAGTAATGAATTAGGTCATAATCAAAAGAAGTAGCTCCAGTTCATGAGTGATTTTAGTAATATTTCATGTCGAATAAAGAACGCCCTGACAGTGTTAAATTCAGGACGGAAAATCCTGTACCACCTCTTTCAAATCAGGGCTGATTTTAGTACTGAGCATACCTAATGGGTTCTGTCACTAGTGTGATCTACTCAAAATATTGAATCTGAAGACGTAAAATGAGATTTTGAGCAAACAGAAAAAAAACAGATCGCCTAACATATATTTGTGATGGTTATTATGATATCCTTTTAATAATAATAATTTAATATCCGTTTTTCATATCCTTCTAACGGTTTTCAGCTCCATTAGATAAAATTCTAAGGTCAACTTAACATTAAATGGAATGTTTTTGGGTTTAACACATAAAATATACACGACCGTAAGCCGGCTAAGAACTATTTTTTAAATTATGTCGTTACGGAAAATCCAAGCGCGAAGTTTTCATTTTGTTCTTAAGATACACTTTATTGGATTTTAAAATGGAAAATATGGTAATTTTTTGATAATCTCGTTTAAATTATTCTGAAAAATTTTCTGATAATAAAAAAATTCTTAAAAATTACTAATTGATAGTACTTTGTCTCTTCTAATTTATAAAAATTTTCAGTTTTTCGATATAACCGCGCTTTTAAAAGATATAGCCCAAAAGTTATACAAGTTTTCGATTTATTTTGCATAATATTTACCATTAAAATTTCTTGCAGATTGAAAATAAGAAAGTAGCTATTGTGAAACAAACAAGTGGGCATTAAAAAGTTATTTTACAGTGTTTTTGGTTGATTAAAATAGATTTAAGAGCAGCGTTGGCCAACGAGAGCGGGGCCAAAAAGTGAGAGTGTATTGATGTGCAAAAATTAAGCGCCGTGAATTTTCCTCGTCCTGACCACTTCAAAGGATAGCCAGCGACTGAAAAGCTTTTTGCTCTCTTCTTCTCAGCATGCGTTCGGCTCATATATGTGTGTGAACCAGTGGGTTCTGGTGACCATCGCTATTTTAGAGGTTAATATTATTAAAATAAGTAAGAAAGTCGGTCAACCCCGACTGTAATATACTCTGTACCTGAAATAGCAGCTGAAAGCAGCGCTGCTGAACAATCGATGGCGCCACTAGTTGCATGGAACCATGAGGGATTTTCAAAACTGACCAATAGATGACGCCACTACTGCCAGGGCGGGGCTAGTTACTTTTTTTTTTTTTCATAGCTTGAGCATCGTTCATCCGATCTTTATCATTTTTAGTCAAATCAAATAAATAATCTTGATTACTAAATATCTCTGGAAGGTCCGAACAATCTGTCTCCAAAATTGTGATATGATATGACGGTTTTTCCAAATTGCGGGGGCGGGACTGGGCGTGACAAAAATTGAAAATAAACTTTATCTGCCTGCTAGCTGTCCTATTCATGTCAAACCTCTATCTCTTACCATCTCTGAGATCAGACAGACAGACGAACATGGCTATATTGACTCGACTGTTGATGCAGATTAAGAATATATATACTTTATAGGGTCGGAAATGATTTCATCTCCCTGTTACATACTTTTGCACAAACTTAATACACTCTGTGTACCTTTGGTACAGAGTAAAATCAATAAATTGGTATCTTATGAACATATTCAAAACTTCGTGTTTAGATTTTCTGTAACTTTATTCAATTCAGCTTACTTCAAAATTAATTTGGTATGAAAAGGTTACTTAATGTAGCCACAGGACCTACAATTGTAAACAAACCTCGTTCAACACGCGTTTACGCAAATATATCGTATTGCTGGGAGAAAACGGACAATTGATTTGAGTTCAGCGAAAAAATTGTCGCAAAAGTTTGCCATTTTTTTTAAATCTATATTATTTAATGTTGGAAAATATAATTAAAGAAATATTAAAGAAACGTTCAGGCAATGCTGCCCCTACCTTTTCGGAAAGCTAGCTACGTCCTTGTTTCCCATTCAGCTGAATGTAGCCAAGTTTTATTAATCCAAATCAAAGCAAACTCTACTTTAAAATTCATAAAAATTATTCAAATTAAATTCAATATTTGAACTTAAATTAAACAAACTGAAGGCAAACACTTTCAGCTCGTAGCCATTAAAAATTGTATCATTTTCTAGTAAACAGTCTTTTGCTTCAACAAAAAATATGCTCAAAATTGCGACTCTTAGAAGAAAGCCATTACCGCCCACTGAACCACATATAATCAAAATTGAAAGACCCACACGGAGACAGAAAGTCCGTTTATTGAAATTATTGCAAATACAACCAGTAGCACCCAGGAGGAACAAGGCAGAGGAAGCTGAACAAATTACCAATGAATTAAAAAAGCGATTGCAGACGCTACAAGAGCGAGTCCATCAATGGAAGGTTTTAAAGAAATCGATTTGAGCAGAGGATCTTATTCTTAAAATTTCTTCACTAAAGTTTTAAAATCATTTCAAGTTTTAATGTTTCCCCCAACAAATAAATTAAAGTTTTTTGATCCATAATCAACTTTCTTTTACCCCGCAAAGACAGCAAGGAAACGAGTTTTAAAGTTCGACAACTGTGAAAATTATCTGACCACAGCCAGAGTACAAACAGGACAATTTGTGCCGCAAAGTTGTTGACTAGTAAAAAATAAATATAATGTTTGAATTTTATAGTCTGGAACTCGATTTGCCTAGCAATATCGAAGAGAGGAGTAAAGCTGAGTTATTTATTTAAGAACAAACAGACTGACAAGGACACAGGTCCTTTAGGTCTGTGGCTAATTAATTATACTCCATTTATCGTTGTTGCGTTTCCTTGCGCATACTGCTTAAGCCATACAAATCAATCACAGAGTGAGAAGGGGAAAAGGAGGGAAAGGAAGGATTGGCCAGGCCAATTAGCAAAGCATACACAATGCACATGCACTTTGCATGACGCCAGGACGACCAACCGACCACCTTGTGGCTGGAGGGAAGGGCTCTAAGCACTTAAGACAGATGAATGAAGTGGCAAACATGGCGGACAGTTTAGTTCAGAGGCGTCGACTGGCCGACGACATTTACAAATCAGCGGTCATTATTTATGGCTATCTTACGCAGGACAACGAGAACAACAACGGCGATGATGACGACCACTGTGAAAAAAACGTAGTCTTAATAAGCGATGTCCCTCCAGTCGCTTCTGCTCCGTGTGAGCTGGCACCAGTTGTTCACACCAAGGTTGGAAATGTTTTTCCGCACCTGATCCGCCGATTTCAGTGGTGGGTGTCTCCTCTTGCCTCTTCCTCCAAAGTCAGCAGCCTTCGATTAGTTCGCCTTTTTTTACTGGAGCTTCTTCATCTATCCAGGTGACATGTCCTATCCAGCGCAGCCGCGGTTGCTTTATGCGTTTGACCAGACTGGTGTCCCCATAGAGCTCATACATTTCGCGATTCATTCGAATTCAGAATCCATCGCCAACTTTTGAAGGTCCATAAATCCTCCGAAGAATTTTTCGCTGGAACACGCCAATCGCCGCCACATCCGCTGCAGGACTGGGATGATGAGCGACTTGTATAGCGCTATTTTTTTTCTTCGAGAGAAGGCTCTGCTCTCTACTGAGCCCGTAGTAGCATCGCTGTCGCTGGTTATCATCGTTCCGAGGTAGACAAAATCATTTACAACCTTAAAGTTGTACTCTCCCATTTTAACAGATTTTCCAAGACTCATAGACTTCTTGTCCGTGGATACTAAGTATTTCGTCTAGCCCTCGTTTACCGCTAATCGCTGAAAACGCCCTGCGTATCGCCCGTTCGTTTTTGCCGATAATGTCAATATCATCGACGTATGCGAGTAGCATTAGATCTTTATAAAGAAATGTGCCCGATCTGTTGGCATTTGGGCACTGGCGCAGTATATACTCCATCAGCAGATATGTGATCACCCTGCCTAAAACCTCTTTTGGCTTAAAATGGTTCTTTCATATTTTGACGGAGCTTCGAGTGCTTCTCAACGTCATCATGCAAAGTCGAACGTACTTTGCAGGTATACCAAAGGTAGACAGGGCTTCAAAGAACCTTGATCTTATCGGTGTGTCAAAGGCTGATTTATAATCAACAAAAAGATGGTGGGTTTTGATATCTCTCTCATAGGTCTTCTGCAGGATTTGTCGCAATGTGAATATCTGGTCTATGGTGGATTTACCAGATATAAAGCCACACTGATAAGGTCCAATTGCGGCTTTAGACATTCACAAATAATTCATGTCCAACTATACTTAACAATTTTTTTAAATAGAATAAATCTGACAGCGACTTGACTCTGAGCACACGATAGGTTTCCTTCTCACAACTATGCAAATAATTTACATTCTAAGCCACAAGTATCTGATTTATCAAACCTCAACTCAGATAACAGAAATTCAAGTTTATCCTTAGTTAAGCATCCTTCCTCATATTCTCCTCCTCATAGAAAATCATTACAAAATAATGACTTCACTAATAAACTCATAAAGCAGCACTAATCTACTCAGCAAATGCCAAAGTGAAAACATTTGCTCGGACTCGGGCCACATTGACAAATATCCAAAGACGCAGCTAGCCTTCGACTGGCCAAGTAGATGGGCTGCATTTTATGTTAAATCAGTAACAATTGTTGGGCAGCAGCAACAACAGAAGCGGCAGCAGCTATCACTTTGCGGACTTTTCGGTTTGGGGTTGCTTTTCTTTTTGGCCAGTCGCCAGGCAAGAAAGGAAATTAAAATTTATACAGCTACCAAAGCGGGGCAGATGCAGCTGCTGCTGCTAGGCAGTCAGACGATTCGCTATCGCCTTCAAATTGTGCCATATTGTGCCAAAGCGGAAAGCGCAGCTGCCATTATGCTGCTGCCAATAGGCCATTTGTCAGCATTGGAAAGAAAACGAGTACTATTATGCTATTGCCTAGTTGTTGCCAATGCCATTTCATTGAATGTGTGTGAGAGTGGTTTGTAGACTCTGCCTGGTTAGCTATTTGTTTTTCCTTGGCATATAACACAGTACAAATACATTTGGCAAATCAACACAGTTTTGCGTTGGGCACAGGAGCTATTTTGGCTTTATTATCTCTGCCGATAAGCATGGGGTAATTGGCCACGGACATGCCATTGTATTCGCTCTTACACTCTTTGTGCGTGTGCAATTCAAATCTTTATGCGTTTGTTACCTATGTACCAACTATAGTGGATTGAAGGCGGAACAATGAACTAGATGGTTTTGTGCGCAACAAAAAGGTGCAACAAGGATTTGGCGAATCAATGGCAAAGGGCCCATAATGAGACCGACAATTTATGAAGTTTTCTCTTTAATGTCTGTTGATGGCACAGAAATTATCATTAATAATAATAATAATAATGTTTTGTTTTAGTAATAATATAAACATATAACATTATGAATTAAACTATAAAACTGAACATAACATTATGAATACATCTAAAAGACTAAAGATATCATAACCGATTTGGTTGCACGAGCCGTCCGTCGGCCAGGCACATTTTGCCTCACCCTGCACCCGCTTACTACCGTTCACGGCGTACGGGGCTTTGACTAATAAAAATTTTAGAATTTTTCCATTTTATTTCTCTAAAATCTCCTTTCAATAAATCAACGCTTTATTTAATTAGGATACCAGCTCCTCCCAATTCTCGTTATAGTTATCTTCTAGGATATCATGTAGCTCCTCCTATGTAAGATATGGTTTACCCAGGGACGGCCAACTGTGATCCTTAAGGTAAGGACATCTCCCTAAAAAGTGAATCAAATCCTAATTTTCTCCGGTATTATAAAGTGGGCAATACACGTTTACCAATCCTTTGTACGTATATGATGACAACGTAATAAGGTCAAGCCGCGCTTTCATCACCCATGTGATATTGCTGGTGACCAAGTGCTGTAGTTTAAGGGCAACTGTATGGTCGAGGAACTTGTAAATTCTTTGTTGGATCCATTCCACGTCATCCGTTCCGCAAGCGTCTTCTGTCTAAGAGCTTTCATTATCCTGAGTCTCATTCTATTCCAATTTTGCTCGGAGCTTAGACCATCTTTCCAGTTAAGAGTGAGAGGAGCGCAAACCTTGTTCAGCTCTTGTGCCCAAAAAACGTTTTTCTTGATTCTTTCGGATGTGATAAATTGCGGCAGTCGACTCTCCACATAGAAAAATCGGGTTTTTCCTACGTATCCAAGGGGTAAATCTAAAGTATACACTCAAAAAAGAAGGGGCGGGGTAAGACAAGACAACGGACCCCACCAACCGAACACGTGGGGTTCTTTGTTGTTGTTTTTTTCTTTTTTTACTTTACAGGGATTCGAACTTGGGACCTCTCCCAAATGCTGAACGCACGCACACGGACGGACGCCTTGGACCACTCGGCTATTTGCCTTAAACAAGACGAGGCCTGGGATCAAGTCACCGAAACAGCATTTTTTCTTTTTTATTTTTATATTCTTTTAAAAAAAACTTGCTTAAAACTAGGGTTTATTTTCTTAGTTTTAGGGCAAAATACCCTAAATTTGTAACAAATATTTTCTAAAATCAAAGGCGAAATTATCCTAAAAATTAGAAAAGGCAATAAAGCAAATTTCACCCTATAAATTAGAAAAAAAAAATACATTTTTCTATATTTTAGAAAGTTTTTTCTAAAATATTTATTTTTAGGGCAACTTTTCAAAAATGCAGAAAATTTTTTCTTAAAAATATAAATTTTTTCTAAGTTTTAAGGCGATTTCGATTTTAGAGCGATTTTCTTAAATAAAGAAAAATAATTTTCTGAGTGTAGAAGTGCGCATCATCCACGCAGGTCTTCAAGACTAGCGTATCCAGGGTTATTCGGTGGCAGCCTACGGACTTTCTTAATGAAATATGTCTGCAGACTTTCCTCCACCTCAAAATAGCTATATTCCATACCTGTGCGGCACGGGTCTGAAAAGCTCTACATACAGCGTTAAACAGTTTCCATTTAGCTCTGATGCTTACATTGGGTTTCGCCAAAATGGAGTTCCATATGCAATTGATAATGGCTTTTGCCTTAGCGTTTCTTCTCAATATATGCTCTTTGAAAGTAAGGATAGGCGTAAAACATACTCCGAGATACTTATTTGATTGCATTATAGCAATTTTTATAGCATCTCCTTTAAAGGACAATTTTTCCGCTGCTGCCAGTCTGACGTCTTTTCTAAAGAACATTACCTCAGACTTTACTAGGTTGACTTCCATTCCCCATTGGTCGCAGTATATCTCCCAATTGTCATTCATTCTCTGCAGCACTTCTACCTTATCGGCTAAGAAGACTATGTCAATCGCATAAAGGAGCAGGTGAATACTATCATTATAGTAATCATTATTGGGCAAGTAAAAATGTTAGCTTTCAAACTTTTCCGGTCATTCTTTCACTTGGAATAAGAGTTTTTTAAAACCCCGTCCCAGTGCCCACTGTAACAACATATGAAAAGTATTGTTAGACATTTGGCTTTTCAGCATTTGCCGTTTAGGTACTGCATGGTTGGCCAATCCATCAGTTAGTCAGACAAAAGTCTTTTATATATAGATCATGAATCTCTTTCCCTTTACTATAACTAATCGTTATCGTTTACAAAAGTATTCAATTGCACGGATCAGTTCAATTGAGTTTTCTTAGCCGGCGGTCTAGTTTTCTTCGCGCTCCGCTTAAGAATATTTATTGTTCATCATTTTAACTCTGTTATATTCGATAAAACTACAGTCGAACTTCTCTATTGCGAACTTCCGTACAATGAAGATTTTTTATCAGGCCTATTACCAATTCCGAAGTCGGGTGGAATTGGCGCAAATCGAGCTGAGTGCTGTTCTGAATTCCGCAAATCGAAAAAATATTGCATGAAAACCAAACCTTGCTGTTCTGAATTCCAATTTGTATGCCCTGTTTCCATTAAAAAGGGGAAAATGGGATCATGAAGTTGTTTAAATGTATGTTACAGCCAGAAGGAAGTATATATTATATATTCTTGATTCTTCCTCCTCCTCCGTTGAACCGCGGAAAACTGTCAGAGCATCAATTTTTAAGTTTGAAGTCTGAGTTTGAATTCTGAAAACCACAATAAGATCCGTGCAAAAACCACATTACTTGGAACAGGATGTTTTGCACTCGGGGTACTCGACTGCAGAACTTTTACTAGTTTTTTCAACCTTTATAGCCTATTTCCACCAAAGAAGAAAATAATATCAGTTCTTCCATACGATTTGGCACTTCATTTTGCCTTTGCTTTAAGCACGGTTCGGAGAACCCCAATCTGTTTGGCCGCACAAAAGTCATTTATTGCGCGAGTGGAACCTAAAACAAAATAGTGTGCTAAGATAGCCAAAAAATGGCAAAAAGAGGTAAGGTAAAAAGGTAACCTCACACTCTTGTCCAGCTGTTATTTGTTTAAAATCATTGTATTGTCTCGGCGTTAAACTGTAGGTCCCTTTCTCTTGTGCGAAAAATTATAAGCACACACGCCAAGAGATTGAGAGAAGCTTGGCCCTGGCCCTCCTGGAGGTACTGTTTGAGCCAATTTTACTTTTGCACTGTCAGGCGTGACAATTCCCCCGTAGTGAGGGGCGACGTCCATCTAAAACATCTTTGGGTCACAGCACCCGGTTGATACGCAACTCCACGTCGACAACCAAATTTATACTACCCACGATGTAGGTATCAACGCACAACCACCAATATCTCCCGCAAGGTGGCCAAATACAATGTGTAGGGCAACTGCTCATTCCGTGGTCATTCCCGATGATAGTTCGGTGGGCTTCTCCCCTTTTAGCCCCAACGGGCTTGGTTCGGGTAGCACCGACTGGGGTCCGCAGGTTTGTCTGTCAAGACCGTCATGCCGACCCTCGTCGTCATGCCCCTTGCGGGACGTACTTTTACACAATAGTTGGAGGCAAAACTTATAAAACTTCCGTATGAGTGCCAACAGTTTTAACAGCTTCTTTGAATAGTGCACTTGTCTCCAAAGTGAAACACCCTCTCCAGACGAGATACGAATCTCTAGGTGTGCAAGATAAAAAATGTAATAGATTTGAATTATTTGTTTTTATTTCATCAAACTAAGTATTGCTGTAGTTGCTCTTTATCGGCATTGGACCGGGCAAGCAACTTTTTCTGCACTGCGGATTACTGCTGGAGCTGCAGGCTCCAACTGCATCAAAATGCTTCTTATTTATTGGGTCTCAAATAAGTGGCCTTGCCTGTACGGCCTTAATAAGCGCAATTTTTTCTTGCTCATGAAAGCGCTTCAAACGATTTCAAATATCACCTTTCCTTTAGGACATTTTTTTCTCTTCTGACCGTCAAAATAAATAAATTTAATTACTTTGGGCGCTGAAACAAAACTCGAACAGCTGTTCATACCATCAACCAATTCACAGTTCGATTTTTGAATTCTACTTTTTGTTTCTCTAAATACACAACGTAAAACCTCTGACGTCAAACATTTTGCGAGAGGTTTTAGAAGGTTTTTTTTGTATGAAGTTTTTCGTTTGCTTAAAATTTAAATAAGTCAAAATAAGTTGTATATTTAGTTTTCTGCTGATAGTTCAGGGTGATGACAATGCGTTCACCCCGAGAAATTGCTTTCCCGACGGGTATGTCTTTTTTGCTAAATATTCCAAAAAGTCCACGAGAGTTCGAAACCCCCGCCTGTTTTTTAAAGCAAACAAAGCAGCTGTTTATGTCAACGTGTCAAAAAGATGACGATTTGTCAATAGAAACTGCTAAATTTTAAGAAATGAAAATGTTAAGAAATGATGCCAGTGGAAATGGGCTATTAATCGATAGCTGCTAAGGTTGCTTCTTGTGAGCAAAAGCATTCGGACAACACGGTTTCCATTTTATTTTGCTATATTTACCCTAAATTAATGGATTTAAAGAGCGCATAAGGGCTTTGTAATTTCAAAGTATAGAGTTGATGACAACTCTGGTTGCTGTCGATATACACAAGCACGTGCGCTGGCCATCCAACCAGCTGTTGATTAAACCGGCTCTGAGTTATTTTTGTGACTATGTCCGTCTCCCTCTAACCACTATGTTTTCCTATGTCGTCAATAATTTTGAGTAAAGTATCTCGTTGTAACAATGAATTATCTCTGTAACAATAGAGTTAACATCATTAAAAAAAGAGAGGCGTTTCAAATTGTGCTTCTATGGTAAATCTTCTTTGCTAATCATCAGTTCATTTCAACCAAGTTTAATTAAGCCGTTGTCAAAGCTCAAACCTCAAAATTTAATAAGCAGAGAGACAGAAAAAAGATTCGGCACCAGGATATATTGAGCAATGTTCAGCAGTTAAAAATGAAATGTTAAATGAAAAAATGGCATGATAAAGTCGAAACTTGGCTAAGAAGTCAGAATGTGGTTTAGAAACTAAAGCGACAAAGAGAGAATGAAACTTCACCCAAACAAATAACAAGTGGGAGTAAGAGTTCAGCTGTTAATTTTGTGGAGGAGGCTGCTCAATGGCAGCTGAAGTCAGACCAGACAGTCACTCAACATAAATAGAGGCAAGCGGAGTCAAGCGTTTAAAATGTGTCTGCGGCAACAAGAAAAAAAATCACCACAGCAGATAGACAAGTGAAAGCGGAAAAAATGTAACAGCAATGAGCAAGAAAAAAGAGTGCAAATAAAACAGCAAAACCAAGGCAATTTTTCAGCTTCATTAAGTAACCGCAAAGTTTATTTATGTGCGGTGAGTTGCAAGCCAAAAGCCATGGAAAGAAGGCAGCTGCTTGCTACTGCTTGGTACCTGGAACATATGAGCGGGCACATAGAAACGGCAAAGTTTTAAAACTTAGCTCTCTGACCATTAAATACCGTAAATAATTTTATTAAGTATACGCCAAGTGGACCAGAGAGGAAAATAATTTGAGTGAAGTGAACCTTCAAGACTGGGGCAGAAATAGGAAATTTATTTTTATAACTAATAAGTGGGTTGCCTTATATTTTTTGAAAATATGATATTTTAGTGTACAATTTGACATTTCCATAGAAAAGTTTGACATTTTCAAAAAATTCTTTACAATTTTCGAAAAAAAATGTAATACGAATTATGTTGAATTATCTTCACTCCCGACCGCAAAAATTTTGAATCAGAACCCTCTCCTTCGATTGCGCAGTATATTTGGGGTTGTCTTTTGTCTTACAATTCTCATAGCAATATTTTGTATAGTTCTTAGATACATTTTTCTTACTTGTCTCCTTAATTTAAAAGTCTTCAGTGTGCGCGCAATAGTACAGAGTGATTCATCACCTGTGCATTTTGATTTTTTTGTACAAAACAACTTTTGTAACATTTATAATGTCTTGCCGCCACTTGTCCTGTTCAAGAGTATGTGTATGTGTGTGTGTCACATTCATTATGAGTAACAATCGCAGAAGCAATAAATAAATCAATATCCTGCCGTCTGCCTTTCTGTCTACCAAACTATAATCCACAAAAATGTCTAACGTCTGTGTGTTTGTAAGCTTGATTAGGCTTCTTGTGTGCCCTGCGCTGACCTGCCCCAATCATGCACTATAGGAAGTTTTCCCATTTCTTAGGCATAAACTCCTGTTCCAAAAGTGTAGTTAGTAGAAAAGTTGTTGGTAGTTAACAAATACATTAATCTTCAATGTTGCATACAAAAAATGCTGACTTAAAAGAACTCTGTTGAAATGATTGTTGAAAATTTACAGCATACTTTCCTGCTGCAATATTCAATTGCTAAACATTGAGTGAAACAATAGTTTTGAGTCAAAACTTTTTAACAAATATTTTTGATGAAATATAATATAATCATTGTACGATGTACTATAGGTTTATACTTTTGATCTATGGATATTAATCGTGCTGTCCCTATTTTTGTGGGTATTCGTAAGGCATCTAACAAACAAAAATTTGTGAAGAAATTTCTACTTTGCAAAGCCTTACCAAATGTTAATTAGATTTGCTGAGGCTGCGACTATTTGCACCTTGTAGTGCCATCAGTTTCGCTTCAGTTTTGCTATTTCTAAATGTGCTTTTGAGCATTCTTTGAGAAATTTAAATTATTATGAGTTAATCACAATTTTTGTAAAGAACCAAACATAAATTTTTCAAGATGCTTTTCTTATAAACTAGACACAAAAACTTCGGTCAATTGTGAAGATATTAATTGATGCCTGAAATTTGGTAAAATTTCCTATGGTGACATGGCACTTGTAATTGAGCTTAAATTTTTTTTATAATTGACGGGAGATAGGCGGTTGTGTGCTGGATATGGACTTTCTTCATTGCTAGCGTATAAATCTTCAGTCTGCCCTCTAAAAAAAATTCGGACATTTATGACAATTATCGAACAGTCTAGATGACTGATGGATGGATATCAATCTTAAATAATACAGAAAATATTATGTTCTATATATTGGCAATTCATTTATTGTCATTCAAATGAATCACGAGTACATCGCGCGCTTTCATGCGTATGTATGTACACAATAGGACGGCCATGTTTGCATTCATACATTCATTCATACTTACATGTATTTAGCCAACCATATTTGTGTGCATGAATGTAGATATCTACAGACATATTATATTTTTTCCAAACTTACCGATTCTGCAAAAGATTGATTATGCTTTCTCGTATGCACTTTAATCAGTCTTTCACTCACAAAATTGAGCATCGATTGGTGTTTATTCGTCGCACTTGGAATTTTTTTTCACAATGATTGTCTCAAAAAGTCTTTATGTCTTCTTTTGAAGGTGCCGCATTAAATTTGGTGCATGAACGCCGGTCATATTTAGTTTGCATTCGTGACATTCTAATTTATCAGTGCTTATATTGTATGTAAATTTCGTAAATATTAAATTTGTGGTTTGTCCCAGAAATCTCTTTCGGTTGGTTTCAAATCCTTCGTGTTTTGTAAGGAGATTAAGGAAAATTCACCACCCAAAAAATTTTGACAAGCAAAATGAATTTTGGAAATGTAAACTACATTATTTTTCTGGATATGTTAAATTATTTTATTATGATAATTATTTAATTAGTTTAAGCATTGTAATTTGCGCTTTAATAATTAGTCGCAAAACCAACCAAAGTCTTTCATATTTGTCAAAAGCAACCACCTTAGGTGGCGCCATGTTTAGCTACGAGGATTTAATGTGTAACTAACTTTATTGAATATAACTTAAGATAACAATTATCGTCAAGTCGAACGGAGCGATGCAGGTGCGTGCCGCGCGTGGCCGAAGCCAAGCCAGAAACTGAGCGCCAGGGATGGCGCGTGATGTCGTTCTGCTATCGCGTCAGGGATGGTGCTCGATAAATTGTGTGACCAGAGGTGGCCAGGGCTGCCACACATGTACTGATTGTGTCGCCATCTATGTGACAGCCAACTGACTAAGTTATACTGTGCGAACAAATTGTTAAATTTCCAATTTTATTTTTGGAGAATATGATATAAATATATCAATTTTAATTATAATTTAAAAATGCATTATAAACCATATAACACAATCAAAAAATTCCAGTTGAACATCAAATTAACCCTTAACTAAAAGAAGGGAAATTTTTTTGCAAGAGATGCAGCCCTGTTTTTAGAGATGGCACTTCAATGGGATTAGTTTGTGTTCTATCTAGATTTTCAAATTAAAAAAGGAAATCTCTTGAAGTTCTGGGACACCGACGGATTTTTCGAGCGTTTTGCAAGCCAACCGACGCCAGAATCTCTTAAGATTTTCAGGACACCCCCCAAGGTGCTGATTAGACAGGCCATAAATTCCGATATTTACAAGAAAGAGTGCTTGAAAAAACGCCTTACACCGTTTTATAATAAACATAATGTGTCTAGTGCGCTTTGCCCGGATCTTACATCCGCGCACTACGCTTGAGCCACACAGGCACACCCAACGAAAAAAGGATTAAATTTGTGCGTAAAGAGGGAAACTCACCAAATATTTTGGTTATTGCTAGGGCTATTGTTAAAAGAAATTTATGGAAGGACGGTATGGATGAGATTAAAAAAAATCTGGATAAAAGCAAGTCGGAAAGACACCAAAGCAGGAAAGCCTAAGGAATCAATCTAATAATGGGGTCAATCAAAAAATTCACGAAAAAATAAAGGCTTGACTTTTTTCCAAAATGTTTTGTTAATTAATAATGTTTATGAATTTATATTTAATATAGTATGTGAAAAGAAAAAATTAATAACTTTTGAGTTACAAATGAAACAAAGTGTCTAGTTTCTTTTCGGTACATTCCTCAGTCAAACAATATTGTATGATTTGTGAAAGTCAAAACCAAGTATCCTCTGCAAAATTTTAAAGGAGTAAATCTTTCAACTTCTTTGTTCAATAAATTTAAAACTTTTAAAAATCGTCGCACAAATACTTATGAAACTCAACGAAAATTATAAGATTCGATTTAATCGTGCAGTTTTAATTTATGATTCGCTTTTTATACATAATAGATAAAGTCTTATGAGAAGTTTCTCTCCATTTTGGGATCTTTAATTAGTAAAAAGTATTTAATAATTAAATTATTCAGTTCTACTCAATTGTATTATTTATTTATTTTTGTCTTCTCTCACTTACTTGATACTAGATAAGTCATAAATGTTTATGGTTGTAGCTTATCTTACAATTCAATCTTAATCCGCAATGTCCATTCATATTAACTTAATCTTTAAACCTATATCTCACCCTTTAATTAAACTTCATCCATCAAAAAATCCGTTCGAGTCTCACCCCCAAGTGTACCTTAAAGTCTACCCAACATCTGCTTCAAACCCCTCACATTTTCTTACCCAATTCCCACATCATCAACAATTGATAACACATGAGGCGCATTTGCGGTATACGTGTTCCAACAACACAAGTAGAGGGAAAAGGCACAAACTACAACCCAAGGCACACAAATGGCAAATATGCATAACGGGCCAAAACCAAAACTATGCCAGTATATAACCCCTACCTTCACACCCCTTCAATTTTATCTACTCCCTCAAGACGAAAACAAAAACCAGATAAAAATACAAGAAAGAGCAGAACTTCTGGCCAAACGCCAAGTCGAAGTAAGCACATACGAGCGAATATCGAAGGCAAAGCATAAAATATTCCAAAACCGCCTGAGAGTGAGGGAGCAAGGAGGCAGCTACCCAACAGCTACAAAAAAACTAAAGTAATTTCTAAGTATTTTGTATTGTTTTCAATTGTTTGTTTGCAGCCAAGCATAAATATGATATTGATGAGAATGCACACGGCAAATCGCACTAGTATTTACACTGCAAAAAAGCGGACTAAAAATAAGAAAGCTTACGAGTATGTATCAATAAATTATCTTGCTATCCAGGAAGAAAATAGTTTTGTCTTTCCCTGTTACAAAAAGTCTGTAAAGATTTCGATGGCGTATCAGTCCAAAGCCAATTCTCTCGGAAAATCCCAATGCTTAGCCTGCTTGATTAACTCTGGCGGTTATAAATAAACTCAGATTTTATTAAAGGTGACGACTTGAACCAATAATAATCAGTTCCACGAACTACTTATTGGACGGGGCTGTTTCCAGCGTGAGGGTAATATGCGCGGGTGTGCCTCAAGGAAGTGTCCTTGGACGAACCCTTTACTCTTCACTTGTCCAGGCGAATTCCTCAGCTATTACGTCACTTACCTGGACATAAATACTTGGGAATATATCTGGACAAGCGCCTTACATTCGGAACCCATATCAACGCGCTTGTAAGGTCACTATATGGCAGAGTAATGAAAGTGGGATGGCTTCTCTCTAGCAGAAACAAGCTCTCATTCCGAAATAAGATGCATATATACAAAGCTATCATAGCACCCGCCTGGAGATATGGGATCCAAGTATATGAAATAGCTGCGAAATCCCATCTGAGAAAGCTCTGTGTCCTTCAGTCAAGTTGTCTGCGTAGACTATCGGGAGCACCCTGGTATATGTGCACAAGACATTTGGAGAGTGACCACAGTGTGCCCAAGATTGGTGATGTAATCAATAAACAGGCAGGTGATTACGTGGAGAGACTAAGAAGTCACCCCAAAACACTAGCCAGAAGACTCCTGCGCAGACGAAGAAAGCAGGAAGTAGAGTAAGACGACGCCTCAAAAAACTTTTCCCTAGGGAACTTCCCAACAGACAAATATACTAACTTAGCAACTACCTCCCATTCAATAAACTTGACACCAAACATATTCATCAGACACATTACACCTGAAATCAAACTTACATAAACAGATAAGTTATGAGGATATCTACACAATCTAAATTAAGTTGCTAAATTTACAAAAGGTGACAGAAAATTTAGAAAAAAAAATAAATAAATAATAAAACTAAAAAAAAATAAAAACCTACTTCTTCGAGAGTTATAGCCTTGTCCCCTTGCTGTCTAACGTAAGCAATCACGGCTCCCATCGTGCTGATAGCTAACCGTTATAACCGTTAATTACGACACTGTTATAGTCCTTCCCGTAATTTGGTTTCTCAATCAGCAAGTATTTCGTCATGGACTCTTTCGAGGATTTCTTGGTGAATTTTGAATTTTCCCGTCTGTGTCATACCTTCCCTATCGACTAACAGGAGGCACGAATTAAAAATAAAAGACGTCAGAGGACCTTAAGACGATTTAAGAGCAAAAGAAAGTTTAGTAAATTTTCAGTCAGAACCGCAAAAGGCATCTAAGCCAATCGTGTACCAGACACTTCTAATATTGAGACCACACAGCCATTCATCACAGAGAGACGAAGACTCATCGTTGAGTTTGATTTATTGCCCACCCACAAAGTCACAACTCGCACTCCCCTTTCGACACTCGCCAGTTTGTGGCTCTCCAATCAGCGTAAGTTGGTTAAACTCTGCAAAATTTAGCGCAGCAAAGAGAAAGTTGTCACCTGCAATTAAGGCAAACTTTTAGCTTCTCTCCGGCAATCAATCACTTGGGGTTAATAAAACGCTGCTCTTGGCAGCAAGTAAAAGGGACGCGGCGCCCCTATGAATTCTGCCGCAAGCCAGCAATCTCGGTGCATTTGGTCTCAATGTTTTAAATATCAACGCAAATAGGAAAACTAGTTGTTAGACTTCAAAGTTGCTGCCTCACCATGCCAGATTTTGCCATCCACACCTAAACCTAAGAACATAAATTTAATAAAAAAAAAAAGGGTAAGTTATAGTCGGCCCTGCCCGACTTCCATATACCAGTTACTCAGGGGAAAAAATGTAAACTTTTAGTAAGATAATAACACAGTTCCTCAAATGTTGGGTTCTCGCGGGCGGGGCAATGAAATTGATACCGTTCGAGGGGGTTTTCAAGCTGAATACAAGGAAATTTTACAAATTTCTCTAGCACGTAAAGTTTTTGACAAATCAATGGTCAAAAACTTATTTAAAAGCCATCTTAATCGGAATGATGCTAGTAAAAATTAAGATGCATTGAGGGAAATGTCCTCTTTGGAGGGCAATAAGTCAAATTCCTGACTTTTGGGCTTGAAACCGTAAACGAATAAAATTAAATAACCATAAATATATAAAATATTATCGACTAGCTCATGCATCCTTTGGCAGCTGCACCAGCAATAGCAGCCTTAGCCCGGGGACTTGTAAATTGCAATGACAGCCAATTTAGCCAGTGAAACAAAAAATAATATATAAGAAAAAGAGAGACTAGTTAAGGCGAAAATACTAGCTTCCATCTGCATAGAAAGGACGCCCACCACAAAAAGTCAACTGCATTTTATCAAAATTCAAATGGTATTTTCATCAGTCGTTTACGTCGTCTTCTGATGCTGTCGCAGCTGCTTGTTTAGCATGCGTGATAAGCAGCTAGCAAAAAGCAGAGCCAATAGTAGTGGCAGGACATGCAGGACTTGTCCGTGTAGTTTGTTGCATGTTGCTGCATAGCTAAACAACTAAAGTGTGGGAGCTTAGGAGGGTAAGAGAAATTTGCCGCGTATTTTGCAGGATGCATTTTTGGACTAAGTTGGACTCGGGCAAATCACACGACGAGTTTCAACGTACGTGCAGCAAATGAATCAAAACTTCAAGCAACAAAACTGCAACATTTTACATAGAACAGAGTTGACAAGTGTGGAAACGGTATGCGGTTAATTGGGAAATGGAAACTTTTAAGGTACGAACTCACTGCTTTTATTAAAAAGGACTAAAATAGTTTGGCAGTTCAGTCTCGATTAGCTTGCTGTGATCGTATAAATATTTGTGCGATACGAAGAACAAAATAGTCTATACTTATAAGTCTGTAGGCCCGACTGACTGATTAACTGATTATCAACCCACAGACAATACCGCTTACCCTGTAGATCTAATAATTGGCAAAGACCTTCGTTTAGTTATGCAGGCGCGCACTAAGAAAGAAAATATGGAATATGCTATATGCAAGGAATCAAACCAGAACCGGAACCGTATACCGAAAAGAACCGATTAAAACTCGATACCAGAATTGGAACCGATATTTGAAATTTTTTGTATACCGGTATCCAAGAACCGATATTTCTGGAACCGAAAAGAACCTAAACGTTGTACCGGTACAATTTCGGTTCTGAGCAACAACTAGACTGCATATCTTTTGTAGTGTGAGTGTGTTATAGAAAAACGAGAAGCCAGTCTATTTGAAAATGTTGCATCCTATTTTTTTAGATCCTCATTATAATGTCATGATAACCTTACACTTCAAATAAAACTTAATGAGGAAAGCAGCTCTGCCCCAGGCTGCAAACCTCTGAAATTGTAACGAAGGATCAGGCCGGGGGTTCAAACCCCTTGGAAAAAGTTAGGTTCGCTTCTCAAACCGGTTCCTTTACTTATCGAGCCTAAGGTTTTGGTTCGAAGCTTGGTTCGTGAATTCTGATATCGTTGAGATATTTTTTGGTAAAAAATAAAGCATATTTTTATACTCTGTACCAAAGGTACACAGAGTATATTAAGTTTGTGCAAAAGTATGTAACAGGGAGAAGGAATCGTTTCCGACCCTATAAAGTATATATATTCTTGATCAGCATCAACAGCCGATTCGATATAGCCATGTCCGTCTGTCCGTCCGTCCGTATGAACGAAGAGATCTCAGAGATGGTAAGAGATAGAGGTTTGACATGTATAAGGCATATATTTGTTATACTTGCAGGCAGATCAAGTTTATTTTCAATTTTTGCCACGCCCCCTCCCGCCCCCGCAATTAAGAAAAAACGTCATATCTCCTACAGTTTTGAAGATAGATCGTTCGTACCTTTTTTGAAGGAATGATAAAGATCGGATGAACGATACTCAAGTTATGAGCAAAAAACGGCCTGTAAACTCCAACCACCATTTTTTAAACGGTCAAAATATTGGGATAATTTTAAATACTCTGAAAAACCTGACTAAAGATATTCTTTGAACCGAACCTTTTTCATCAGAAGAAGTCCGGTTCGGGTCCAGGTTTGGGAGATTACAAATTTAAAAGGTTCGCTGCGATTGAGCCACAAACCCAAACCGAACTGGTTTTACGGGTTCGGTTATGGACCGGTTGAAAGTGGAAGGTTAAGTGGATTCATACATTTATTTGTATGAAAAGGAACAGGACAATTCAAATAGATGAGTATTTTCCCCAAACAGTTTAAAGGCATCCTGAGAAACGTTCTCAAAATAAAGAAGATGAAAACTCGACAAAGTTTTCACATTTGCCTTTGAGAAGGGCAAGTGAGCGTAAAGCGTTTGTTTATTGCAGTATAATTATTATGTCATCGCTAAAAAATTGGGTGGACGCAAAACCAATGACCGATCTTTCTTTATATCTTAAGGGCACATACCGGTACGTACCGGTATACCGAATACCGAAATAATATTGGAACCAAAACAGAACCTTTTACCAAAACATAAGTTTCGGTACGTACCGGAACCGGAACCGAAAAACGATTCGGTTTGATTCCCTGGTTATATGAGATGTTGTTTGTAAGTTCGCGGGCTCATTTAAGGGGGTCTTCTAGTTTAGACATATTTTTTCGATTTTTTTGCATAGTTGTTTAGCTTAGATATTTAAAAATATATTCCCAAAAGGATTTTTTAAAATTCGAAATCGTTTAGGAGATACAGCACTTTTTGTAAAGCAAATGTTTTTGTCTGAACTGCCCTGGTGAGTCTGGTGAGTCTAGCTGGTGTGCATATCAGAAATCGACGGCAGAAGGCACAATGGTTTCCTTTCATCATACATACGCTCCACTGAATGATGCTGGAAGTTATAAAACCAATTTATAAAGCTTTATCGTCCGACGACTTACTGGAAAGATGTACTGGAGGTGAAACTCAAAATAACAATGAGTCATTCAATTCGTTGTTATGGACACACATCGTTCAACTTGCGAATTTCTTAGCTACATGCATATTGAACCAAGGCTTCAACTACATTTTAAAAGTAATGACCATAATGGGTGTCAGGATTGGCCCACAGACACATCAGTATGCTGCAAAACGCGATGAAGAACGATCAAAGCGCTCGGAAGTCAAAGCAGTCTCATCATCAAAAGAGGGGCGCACTGCCCGCAGAGACCAAAATGCCATTGATAACTCCTTTTTTGAGGTGGAGGAACGCGTACTATATGGGGCTGGAATCACTGATTAGCATTTGTAAGTATTGCTTCAAAAAATATATGTTTACTTTTTATTGTGTGCTTGAAAATTAAAGTCAAAACTTTAAACGCGGTTTTTTTCGAAACCATATTTTTCAAACATGTTCGCACGATAACTCAAGTTTTTCTGGACCGATTTGGATGAAATAAGCGCCATTCATGCTAACTAATTCCCCTTTTTTGTTTTTTTCAGATGCAGTATACTCCCGCAATCGTGCGAACATTTTACATAATTTTTTTTTGGAGACCTTACATTGAAGGCCGAGAACTTTTGGAACACCCCTTGCACTCACACATTTTTAATTTTGTATGTTTTTTTTTGATTAGCCCCACCAAATACAAAAAACAAAATTAAAAAATCTACGCATTTTCTTTCCACTATTTAAAAAAAAAACACTTCAAACTCGGCTCACAGCGCAATAATAATCTCAAGGTTTCTTTGAAACGCTTATCGATAGAAAAAAGTGTGCTATCGTGTTAAAGGCAGCTGCTTTTTTTTTTTTTGGCTGGTGTCACTCCGTCGTGACGTCGAGTATGGCCGCTTAACGCAATGGCCGTATGGGAAATTATACAGCGGTGTCACAGAAATCTCTAGAGATTTCATCTTCTGTTGGTTTGAAAATCGCTCGAAAAAATCGTCGGTGTCATAGAACTTCAAAAGATTTCATTTTCTTATTTGAAAATCTAGTTAAAACAGAAGCTGTTCCAATTGAACTATCATCTGTAAAAACAGAGCTGCATCTCTCGCAAAAAAATTTCCCTTATTATAGTTAAGGGTTAATTGGATGTTCAAGTGATATTTATTGATTGTGTTATGTGTTTTTTAATGCATTTTTAATTTTTTTTTAATTTAATTTTTTTTAATGCATTTTAATTATTAATTAATTCATTCATTCTCCAAAAATAAAATGCGAAATTTAAAAATGTGTTCGCGCCACTCATGAAGTGTAACTTGACAGCCCGTAGTCAGCTGACTCTTACATATGTAGATGGCGACCAAGCTGCAGGTGGCGCCACTTGAGGTGGCTGCTTTTGACAAATACGAAACACTTTGGTTGGTTTTGCGAATAATTATTAAAACGAAAATTGCAATGTTTAAACTAATCAAATAATTTATTTATTTGATGCAACATATCCAGAAAAATAATGTAGTTTACATTTCCAAAATTAATTTTGCTTGCCAAAATTTTTTGGGTGGTGAATTTTCCTTAATATCCTCTTAAGAGATTTCTGTGACACCGAGAATTGGTTTTGGGTTGGAATTTGGTTGGAAGAGATTTCTGTGACACCGCTGATAAAGTTGGACTTCATGTTACTTAGTAGTTATAGGAAAATTATAAAATAGTGAGAATGTGCGACTTCAGATAATAATAATGTGCTATTAGTACATATAGTAATGTTGGGAGCTCCTGGGGCGTCGCAGGTTGTTTACAAATGTTGTACATTTTGTGGGGACATTTGGTTTATGTTTGGCTAATCAAGCGTTTTAGTTTTAGTTTTAGTTGACAGAACGACCCTTTTTGCGGAATGATTTGATTTATATTCCGTGAACAGCTGTCAGTGTGACCAAACATCTGATTAACCATTGGCGCAATTGTAAACAAAGAAGCAAAATCACACAATGCCCAAAAAAAGTGTTAAAACATTTTTGTTAAGCCTCTTAAATAATAGTTTTTATTTATTTATTTATTTAGAGTCGACAAACAAATGCTGTCAACAAAAGTATAAATACGTTACGAAAAAAATTTTATGAGCTAAGGAAGCCTATCAAAGAAAATCTAATAAAATTACAAAATAAACTAATAACGACTCCGACACGGTGGGGGTATTTTATTTGCCCGTCCGGCCAGCTATGCCCCTATTCACAGCCGATTGTAGTCAGAGGCGTTATTAGAGCTAACAAAAACTTTAATAATATAGAGATCGAGAAAAGGGAGAGAGAGAAAAAACCAAAATCTATAGTTATGTAGGAGCAAAGGAAAAAATAAGATAATATAATAAATTAAACTAAAACAGAGATAGAGAGAAAAAGAGAAAACTATCTAAAAGAAATCTTTAAAAAAAAAAAAAATGTATACGTAAAACTTAAAACTAAATAACCGGAAAATCTCTGACCCGGTGGGGGAGGATTTTTTAGCCAGTCCGGCAAGCTATGCCCCTACTCACAGCTAGGAGTGGTCAGAGATTTCCCCGGAGATAATTATAGAGAGACGTTTTTAGAGAAGAGAGGGAGAGAGAGAGATCTGTTGAGAGCAGGTGATAGAGATCATTGTAATTTTGACATAAGACCCGAAAACGATTGTGCTGGGCATAATCAGTTGTGCATCTGGGCAAGATTAAAGGTAAATAGTTTCTAGTTGGCCTAGAAGGAACGGAAAAGTTAAGGCGACCTAAGAGCTCGGTGGAATCTACATCACTAATGATTAACTTATGAAGAAAAGAAACGCCTAGGACTGTTCTACGATTAGCTAGCTGCTGGCAGAAAATGCATTTTTGAAATGTTCGCCACATGTCAAAAGTAAGTACAATTATTCATCTGTTTATGGTTTTAAGCAAAAAAAAAAATAAAACTCAAGTGATAATCATTATTTTTGAGTTACATTTCTTTTCTCTCAAAAATAATCATTATGGCTGAGTTTTAAAAATATAACTTAAAAATAATTAATTGAAAAAAAAATCAAAAATAATCATTAAGGAGTAAGTTTTAATTTAAAACTTATAATGATTAAGGTCCCTGATTTATAATTTGCTTGTTTTAAAGCACCATTATCGTTTGTCGCCATTTGCAAAATAATATTATCTTTCGATAGGGTAAGAAGTTATGATTTTTTAAATTTTTTTATTGTTTCTAAAATTTCTGTCGTCCTTATAAATAGGTGACTTTTTTTTGGGCTTGGAATTATAAATAGGTAACTTTTTATTTTTTTTTGGGCTTGGAATAACTAACTAGCACTATCGATACTATCGATGTTTGAGTATTTGGCCAACTATCGATTGTCGTGACCCGCTATCGATGTATCGGAGCAGAAAATTGCTCATTTCTAGAAACTTCATATTGTTACAAGGAGTAAAATTTTAGTTAATTGAACTTGTCATATTTATATATTTGATTACATGTTAATTTAGATTGTTGGTGCAGAAGTTCGGGAGTAGGACAATGGACAAATTTTTGAAGCGCAAGACTGGTAAGTTTTAATTATAATTGTGGCGTTATTGGTGCACGAAAATACATACATATTGTGTGATTGTATATTTACGCATCTTGAGCCGCCAAAATGCAGACTTACTAATTGTTATATTTTAACTTACATTCAGATTTATCTGACTGCCAGGAAGTCCAACCGGTACCAAAAAGAAGGGGAGATTCATCTGACTGACAGGAAGTCCAACCGGTACCAACATAAAAGGAGTCCTCCGTGGTTTGGAAATATTTCACCCAGATCAGTGCACGAAATGTGGGAAAACGTATGAGACCAGCGGCAACACTTATTAGACCACTTGAGACGCATGCATGGAAATAATATCAACGATGTGAATGCACTAATAAAACATTTTTAAATTGCCCAGTTCCGTACGCCAAAGGCTCTAAACGAAAGTTAGAAATCGAAAAAGGATTGGCTCATATGATTGTCGAGGACGTGCAACCATTGAATATGGTGGAAAATCGCGGATTTGGTCGATTTTTAAATATTGTGGACCCAAGATATCGTCTTCCTTCCAAATATTCCCTTGGAAAAGATCTCATAGCCAATCTATACAAAGAATAGCGGCTGAAGTTAAAAGAAATAATAGACAATATTGATTTTGTCTCTATAACGACAGATGGCTGGTCTTCAAGGGCAAATGACTATTATGTGACCGTTACTTGCCATTTTTTATCCACATCTTTTGAATTAAAATCAGCTGTGTTGTCTACAGACAAGCTTGAATGCGATTTCAATCATAGCGCAGATAATATAGCAAATACAGTTAAAAATATTTTAACTGAATGGAATGTATTCGATAAGGTAACTGCTATTGTTACTGACAACGCTGCCAACGTTGTAAGTAAATTTTTAAAAACTAAAAATGCTGCCAAATTAAGCTGTAAAAAAGTGGATTATATTAAATCTTTAAGAGAATACCTGGAGCAAAGCAACTCACAAAGAGTACCCGACCCTCTTGAATTTTGGAAGGTACATAAAATGTTAGTTAGCTAGTTATTTGCATTTTATAGAACAGCACAGATGACATGCGCCGCTTAAAAACCGTGGCTGTTAGATATCTGCACATTCCAACGTCGTCAACAGATTCAGAACGAATGCCAGCAAGGCGGCTGAAATGATTTCAAACAAAAGATCACTTTTGAAGCCGGAAAATGTAAACCGACTGTTATTTTTAAACAAAAACATTGATCTATGAATTTATTATATTATTTTATTTCTTAATTAATTATGAATAACAAATGATATAATTTAATTACCGTTTTCAATTCCTTGGACAATATGGAAATACAAATCTTTGTTTTTGTTAATTTATTCAAAATCAAATTTTTTCGATAGTACTATCGATTCAAACTATCGATGTTTTCACAACACTACTATCTAGTTCCGAACCGGTTGTAAGGGGTTAACAGTGCTTTTCATGTGCTGTTAAGCGTACAACTTTCCAACACTTTTGGGGTCGACTTCTGGACTTCGACCTTTTCCTGTCCAATCGTCGAACATGGCAGTCGGTAAAAATAAAGGTCTCTCCAAAGGAGGTAAGAAGGGTGGCAAAAAGAAGGTGGTTGACCCCTTTTCGCGCAAGGATTGGTATGATGTCAAAGCTCCGAACATGTTCCAAACGCGCCAAATCGGCAAGACATTGGTGAATCGCACCCAGGGCCAGCGAATTGCCTCTGACTATTTGAAGGGTCGCGTTTTCGAGGTGTCGCTCGCCGACTTGCAGAAAGATGTTGACCCAGAGCGTTCTTTCCGCAAGTTTCGCCTGATCGCCGAGGACGTGCAGGACCGCAACGTGCTGTGTAACTTCCATGGAATGGACTTAACCACAGATAAGTACAGGTCAGTGGATACGTGTATCTGTAGCATCACACAACGCACACACACATAGCGCGTCAGCGTGTTTGTGCTTATTAACATGGCCGCATTTGAGAATCTATTCCAACGTACTTTTTTCCGACCCAGATCTATGGTGAAAAAATGGCAAACGCTCATCGAAGCCATCGTTGAGGCAAAGACCGTGGATGGCTACCTGCTGCGAGTATTCTGCATTGGATTTACCGCCAAGGACCAGCAGTCGCAGCGCAAGACCTGCTACGCCCAGCAGTCGCAAGTCCGCAAGATTCGCACCCGCATGACCGACATCATCACCAAAGAGGTCAGCGGGGCCGACCTGAAGCAGCTGGTCAACAAGCTGGCCTTGGACTCGATTGCCAAGGACATTGAGAAGATCTGCCAACGCATCTACCCATTGCACGATGTGTACATCCGCAAGGTGAAGGTGCTGAAGAAGCCGCGATTTGACGTCTCCAAGCTGCTCGAATTGCATGGTGATGGCGGCGGCAAGACTTCCGAGGCCGTAGTTTCCGCTGAGGGTGCTGTGGTAGACCGTCCCGAGGGTTATGAGCCGCCCGTACAGGAGGCCGTTTAAATTGGATTGGAACTGTATACCAAATTGGCTAATACACTTCTTTCTCTACGATTTGTAGAAACAAATTCGTTCGTTTTCTGTTCTTTCTGATTGCGGCCGAACGCCTGGTGTCGGGTGGGAAGGAGAAGGGTTTTTATTTTTGTTTCGTTTCAGATTACCAGGCGGCTGCATGGATGCACATGCAGGGTGTTTTTTTAACAGAGGTACGTATGACCGACTTTGTATTCTGTTAAGGTTGATGATGACATATTTTTCGTCTCTGGCAATATCAATTGATGATCACATAATTAGCTGATATTTGAAATAGGACGTCATGAGCCCCAGTTCGAAAACTGTTTAACTAATGAATTAACTTTTCAGGTATTGCAGTGACGTGACCAACCATTTGAGCGGAGGAGCAAACATGGAAACACTCCTATCCAGCTGTTGTATACGGGTGAGTGTGGACGAAAGGACTCCTACTGATATCGGCTAGCAAATTAATTAAGGGTACTGCGTATTTGTTTACTTGTTATACCCTTTCAGAGGGTATATTAAAATTCTCCAAATGTTTGTAACATATTGAAGGAAGCATCTCCGACCACATAAAGTATATACATATGCTTTATCAGAATAACGAGCTGAGTTGATATATCACCGTCCGTCTGTTTCTATGCTATCTCCTCCGTCAGTTTTAAAGCTATATTAACCAAACTTTGCAAGAAATCTTTAGGTACAAAGACGCAACACATTTGTGTGAACCGGCTGTGTCGGATGACTGTAGCATATAGCTGCCATAGGAACCATCGGTCCAAAAAGTAGTTTTAGTAAAAAAAAAAATTTTTTGTCTTTAATGAAAACGTGGCCAAACCTCGTATTTATAAGTTTTCTATGCTTTTACGCAATTCCACCAAGCTTGATGAAATTATTCAACTATAGAGTATAGCTGCCATACAAAATATTGTTCTGAAAAAAGTCTTAGTCTTAGAAAAACTTTTTGTTTTCAATGCTAGCGCTCCCAAACTTTTTAATGATAAATATTATATGCTACCACACAATTCTGCCAAATTTGATCCAAATCGTATGACATAAGCATATAGCTGCCATAGGAACGATCGGTCGAAGAAGTAGTTCTTGTGAGAAAAACTTTTTTTTTTCAATGGTAGCGTCTTTATACTTTCCAGTTATGAATATTGTCGGTTTTCACACAATTTTTAGGAATTTGGTCAAAATCGGATGAATATGGGCGTCGAACGGGACCGTCGTACTCGATTAAAGTAAAAAAAAGTCGAAATAAATAGGATTTTTATTTTGAAAACAGGCTTCACTTATAACTCTTAATAAGCTTAATTATTGGTGCTAAGGCTAGTCTTGGGAAATTTTTCATTTTCAAGATAGATACGAAAAACCAAGGCATTCGCACGGGACAAAAACAGAAGTGGTTTTTGCGGGCAACAATTCAAACGGCTCTGTGAAATTAGACCGCGTGAATTAAGACCGCGGTGCATTTTGTATGGCGGTCTAATTTCATTCTGCAAAATGAATTTATGCCCGCGCGGTCTAATTTCATTTTGTTGTCGCGGCCTAAATTCATTTTTCAGAATGCAATTAGACCGCCGACCGCGGTCTTAATTCACGCGGTCTAATTTCCATCACCCAATTCAAACGCCGATTTCAGTGAATCCTGAGGCAATATTTTAATGTGACTAACTTTGAATTGTTGTGCATTGATGTCTCTTAAAAACGGTTTTGATTTCACGCAAAAACAATTTATGGTTTTTTCAAAATTTAGTTTAAAGCAATTGCGCACGAGACATGTCGCATATTTTACATATTATATTTATGTGATTTCCATTATAATGTGAAGGTAGAACTGATAGTTTATTGCAATCCCATTGTTTCTCATGGTTTGACCAAAAGTAAAAGAAATCTAGAGGCACTTTTATCAAACAAAATATGCAATATTAATGTCCAAATTAGAAAAATTGCTCCAGCGCGGCCGTAAAAAAATTAAAAATATAAAGGGTTACTGTATACCTTCAGGTGTCATTTTTTAAAGATTGACAAAAAAAAAATTACTCAAAATTAAAATAAGCTTGAAAATTTTATTTGTTGTTGCTGTGGTTGTTGCTGTATTCCGGTTCAAAGTTGGACAAAAATTACAAACTTAGGCCCATGGTTGCAAAAAACTTTTAAGAACGGATTTTTTGAAAATTAATTCAAGGTTTTGTTAAGAACTGATGTAATTCTGGTCGGAGCTAGGATATTTGGGATCAAAGTCAAAATTTTAAAAATTGACTTTTTTAACTCCGATTCGAGGGTTCGAACCGGACATTGGACAATGTGTCGATTTCTGGTTTTGGTCAAGGTAAAGTTGAAAAGAAATGCAACTTATGTGACTAATATTCAAAATAATATTCAGAATTTCTGTACTTTTGATCAGACAAAATATGTTTTTATTGTCCTTACTTATAATCTATTTAACCCAAAGTCAAAGTCGCTGTCATAACTTTCGTCTTTTTCTGAACATGGAATCAAGGATAAACAAGAAAGAAAGTCGGTCAAGCCCGACTATAACATACTCTGTACCCTTAACGTCGCAGCTCGCATATGCTCACGAGTTATACGCGCTCATCTCTAGAGTTTCCGTCTCTCTCTCTCTCGGTCTCTCTCGCTGCTCTCTCGCTAAGATTGCCGTTCAATAGAATGCTGTGGTGATGGGTGGCGGCTGTGTTAACTGGCCGTTTTTTGCTCTTAACTTGAGTATCGTTCATCCGATCTTGTATCATTCTATCAGCTTCATCGATAAATAATTTTGTTAACAAGGTATCTCTAGAAGGTACGAACGATCTATCTTCAAAACTGTACGCGATATGACGTTTTTTCCAAATTGCGGGGTCGGGACGGGGCGCGGCAAGAATGTGAAAATAAACTTGATCTGCCTGCAAGTATAAGAAATATATGCCCCATACATGTCAAACCTCTATCTCTTACCATCTCTGAGATCTCTTTGTTCATACGGACGGACGGACAGACGGACAGACAGACAGACGGACATGGCTATATCGAATCGGCTGTTGATGCTGATCAAGAATATATATACTTTATAGGGTCGGAAACGATTCCTTCTCCCTGTTACATACTTTTGCACAAACTTAATATACTCTATGTACCTTCGGTACAGAGTATAAAAAAACAAAGCTTATTGTGTGTTGGATTTTTATTGTTTATTTTAAAAGTCTTTTTAGAATTTGTAAGAAGAATCCATCATAGTTTCGGGACGACTTTGAGCCTTTGTAGCCCAATATTGAACAGATTTCAACCATTTTGCAAGAAGTCTTTAAATTTGTTGCATCAAACCGAAAAATTAGATTCGTAACAGATTAAGGTTCCGAATTTTCTCTAGTTTGGTTTCGTTTAAGGTTCGGTTTCCCAAACAACCTGTAGAGTCTGACTCCAGAACTGTTTGCAGACCGCAATTTAAGTATTTTTATAGTCTTAAATATATGAAGAGGTTTTTAGATTTTTAATTTAATTTTAGTTCTAAAAACAATATTTTTGTAAGTTTTGACTTTTAGCACCTTTTTTTTAGTCACTTTTCGTTATTTCTAGCTATTTCGAGCAATTATGTTATGCAAATTTGAGAAACTTTCGCACCACATATTCCGGCAACACTGCTCAGATAAGCGACCTTTTGGTTGTCCCTGCGATTTAACTGTCACTTATTATATCAAATTAAAGTCAGTTGCCCCTCTGAACCATGGCGATCTCTTATTTGCTACTCTTGAAAATTTTGATGAGAATGATCACCTTTGCAATTGAAGTTTCTATTGGCTTGTTTAAGCATTAAAATTATCTTTCCTCTTTTAGTTAACACTCTTTCTTTTCTTTTTGTTTGTAGATGCTACCAGAGTCAAAGAGCCGCCTCCATGGTCCAAAATGTAAGTGTATTTTAAATTCTTGCATAACAACTAAGTTCCTTTTGAATTCGTTGTTCAATGTTCATAACTTGTAGAACGTGATGATTTTTTATTTGCTACTCTTGAAAACATTGATGAAAATTAACACCGTTATATCTGAAGATTCTACTCGTCACTTAGCATCGCTAACCGAATATTTCAATTTCCTTTTTAAGTTTTAAAAACCAATTTTCTCCATCTTCTTGTAGATACCCAGAAGGAGCCGCGTTTTCTGTCTATTATGTAAGTATTAACTTTTAAACTGATTCTCACTTTTTGATTTGAAGAACGGCATGAATTTGATTGATTTGATACTGAAAGCATTACAACATAATTTGTTCTGTCTTATCTTACAGGAGAATTGGCATTGCTCTCGCTGGCTAGGGGGAAAAAAAGTAAGTTTCAGATGATTGTATTCAATATTAAAGCCCCGATCTTTGTCTGATAAAGACTTTACTGCCATGTTCCGGTTTTCACTAAAGTAAATTCAAATTTTTTACATGTTCTCTTTTCTATTAAGCAATCAAGGAAATCCGTATCAAACCCTTAGTTTCTACTTACTTTTTACTCGACGGATTCAAATTAAAACGTTTTAATCTGATTAACCCAATCAATTGTATGCAACAGTATCAAATTCGAATTTGAAAATTTTTGTTGAAAGTGAAAACCGGAACAGGCCTGTTATTGATTTTGAAAAGAAATATGTGAAATGCTAGTGTTAAGATAGTAGAACTGATTTATGTACATTATAATTATACTCTATATAGATTGTCATTTTCGATTTTTCAGATGGCTCCCTGGATTGGTAAGGATCGAAATGGTAAGAGTCCCCAATAGAATTCACTAGATACACTCAACCGAATATACACAATCCTGTGATGACAAACTTACCCAGCTCGCTTCGATAAACCGTGAAGAGAACTGTTCCTAATCCAACGCAAAACTTATAAATTACTGATCAAATTTATAGAAAATTGTATCATCTGTTTCCTTGCTGTCTCAGCACAAACTAACGTCTTCGAATATTTTTTTTACAGAAAAAATTCTGAACTGAGAACTCTTCGACTAAATCTATACATGAAAAGTTTTCAACATGTATCAAGAATTTCAATATCTACTATCAGCTGAGTTGGACAATCTGCAGTTTTATTCAGCTGCGGACTAATGGTTAAGTACGTCTACATCTACATAGTTTTATTATATCCTAGAATCCCAGTAATGATGATTTTTTTACGGATTCCCCATCATTTAAAATTAATATAAATGACAATGTATTCTACTGAACTTCAAAATAAGCCCTTAACTCCAAATTATGGAACCAGATCTTGAATGACTAACCGCCTTTTCTTTTCTATAATAGGATTCTCCAAACTGCTGCCGTCAAACTCTGCGTAAAGAAAATGGTCATTGGCACTAATCTGCAAGTACGTAAGACAAATAGTTTCGCAAATCTTAATTTACTGCCTTTGTGATGACAAACATTCCCAGCTCGCTTCGATATACCATGAAGAGAACAGTTCTTAATCCAACGCAAAACCTATAAATTACTGATCAAAGCTGAAAAATACAATTCATTTGTTATTTTGGCGTGCCAGCACTAACTCACATCTTTTTACGTTTTCTTTATTATTAGAAAAACTTCGATACCATATTCACGAACAAGTTTTGAAAACTGATCAACCATTGGCACTCTTTTTTCTTACTCACCTGAAAAGGAATTATGTTGAACCCCAAAATATGAGTACGAGCTTTCTAGAGATGATTACAGTATGGCCGCGAACTCTGCTTTGGTTATTGATACTATTTGAAAGTAAGTAAGAATGGTTTCAAAAATTTTAAGAAACTGCCTTTGTGATGACAAACTTACCCAGCTCGCTTCGATAAACCATGAAGAGAACTGTTCCTAATCCAACGCAAAACTTATAAATTACTGATCAAATTTGAAAAAAATAATACTATCTGTTCCTTTGTCGTCTCTGCACAAACTATCGATTTCCCATTTGTTTTTTTTTTTAGAAAACATTCTGAACTGAGAGCGCTTCGACTTAATCTCTACATGAAATGTTTTGAAAGTTAATCAAGAATTTCGCACTCTACTATGAGCAGATTGGGACAAACTGAAGTTATATTCAGCTACGTACGGATAGGTACGTCTACATCTATATATTCTTAAAATCTTTGTAATGATGTATTTTCTAAGGATTCTTAATCATTTAAAATAAATATAGACAATGTATTTCACTGATCTTTAAACTGCCGCTTATCTGTGTCTCATCTGTCCACAATATTTTGCTCCGAACGGTGTCAGGTGTGCTTCCTAAGCCTACGTTTCAAATGCCCTTTTTTTATAAGGATGTTTTTCTTGTGGTTTTTGCTTTAAGATCAATCGTAGCAGTTTCAAATCATCTTTGATTTGCTTAGAAGTTATGAAAGGCCGATGTTCAACAGTCCTTACGATTTGTAAAATTAATTAAGTCTACATTTTTCTATTGATTTTGTTTGCATTAGGTAAGATATTGAATAGATTTACTTTAATAAAAGCTTAACTGATCCTTAAATTAGTATAAGATGAGGCGGGAACATCACTGCTGTGCTGAGATCGATGCATAAGCTCCGGGAACAAGGGAAAAGTTACAAATGCAATGCCAAATCAATTGGACGGTTTCAGAACTTCGTTAAAAGTGTTCTAAAATCAACGTTGAGTTAAGGGCAAAATTGAGGGCTTGGCAAAAATTGAAAATAAACTGGATCTGCCTGCAAGTATAAGAAGTATATGTCCCAAACATGTCAAATCTCCATCTCTTACCATTGTTGAGATCTGTGCGTTCATACAGACAGACGGACATGGCTATATCGACTCGGCTGTTGATGCTAATCAAGAATATAAATACTTTATAGGGTCGGACATGATTCCTTCTCCCTGTTACATACTTTTGCACAAACTTAATATACTCCGTGTACCTTTGGTACACAGTATAAAAAAATTAAAATTTTCTGAAAAAGGATTCCCAAAGACAAAATGCGCATCTCTCTTCTATGCAAAACAAAATATAAATAATTTTTCATTAAGTATACGCAATACCAAACGAGAACAACAATAACAAAACGAAAGTGAAAACAAAAAATTACCTCGAGAAAGCTGACAGATATATATGGGTTCAACTTCCTTTTGGTGTGGCATACTTACTCTTTCTATGGGCGTCTGTATTTGTGTTTAGTTTTATATGGCAACTTTAAACATTATTTTGCGCTTCGCTTAAGTGCATCTCTTGGACGTCAAGATGTAAAAGGACCAAAATAATCTCTTACGAGTAAATTATGAGCTAAAATTTGAGCTACAACTGAAGCTGAAACATATAGAAATTGTTTAATATAACAAATGGTTTAGAAATAGTTGATGTTAGAAAAATAAGAACTCTTCGATTCTCTGGTTCTTGCATACCTTAAACCACGGGACGACGTTGTTTATTACATTAAGGATTATCTTGGGAAGCAAAAGTGCTGTTGTTGTCGTGAGCAACTTAAGAACTGCTCGTATCTATTGGAGGCTCAGTCAGCAGAGCATTTTTGAAAGCAAATTGGCGGATTTCCTAGTAAAGTACACCCAGAGAAGTCTAGCACGAATCGGCTTCAATTTATATTTCGAACTTTCGTGCGTTATTGACGAAAAAATCGATTTAATGATTTTATGAAATATAGACAATGTTGAAAACACTTCAAATAATACAAAAAAAAACATTAAATAAAAAAGAAAATTATGCTCCTACGAGGACTTCATTCCATGAGCTCGACGTTTTCTACGCGAATGTCTTGTCCACTCGACCACGGCCCTTGTTCGTTGCTGAGTTCAAAATGATAACGGCTGACAATCTTAAGTATGATTTTGACGCTTATGGTTGATCGTCGAGTGGGCTAAGGTGCCGTCGTCCGTGCGTTCAGTCTCAGTCTTCAAGGTCCCGAGTTCAAGTCCCAGTAAAGTAAGTAAAAACAAAATTGTTTATGGTATCCTTAAATGAATTACAGCTTATAAAAAAGGAGGAGGAGGAGTTTCAAGGAAAGAATACAGTATGATGACAACAGATATATAAAGATAAGAAGCTATACAGACAAAATAAAATACTTTGTGCAATATAAAGAATTGTCTTTCAAAATTGGTCATGACTTTGATGAGTTTCTAAACTTCTATTTCGTGTTAACTTCGAACCTATAACTCTTATCATCTCTGAGATCTGTGCGTTCATACGGACAGACGGTCGTGGCTATATCGACTCGGCTGTTGATCCTTTATAGGGTCGGAGATGCTTCCCAAAGGCTGTTACATACATTTGCATAATTTTAATTTTTTTGTACCCTTGGAACCGAGTATTAAAAATCTAGATCGATGACATTGCTCTATGGTAAAGTTATCAAGTATCGGCAACTACCCATGTTATTAAAAACCGAAATTAACTGATTTACCCACCTTCGTTATGAAATACTTTTACTCAGGGTAGCCTAAAATAGTAAAAGTGTGCAGACATATTTAGTTGCGTTATGCTCTCAAGTCTCAGGTTTTTCAATTCAAGCAATTTCAAACTTATTTTTACAATCTGTATCAATTCTATTTCTTTCAATCAGACTGTAATTCCATGCTTAATTTCATGCCAATCTTCTTTAGCATAAAATATTACTCATTCGCAAGCTAGCACTTTAATAAACTGGAGAGGGGAAAAATGCTTACCATGTGACATGTAAAATGCGTTTTCAAGGCAGGGATAAGTGTTGGTGAGTAGTAGGATGTAGGAATCAAATTACAATCAGTAAACTATCAGCAAAGCTTAAAAAAACGGGCATTTTGATGTGCAATTATACTTACTTTAAACAAAACTTTTGATAAAAAAAAAACCGAAAAAAATTTCGAAAGGTAAAAACTACCCTTAAATAAAATTAAATAAATGTATAAATGTGGCCTGGAACAACTGGCTTTCAAAAATTATTTAGTTAACGAAATATGATACCGAAATACTATTTTTAAATTTTTGCGTTGACTTTATTAAACAAATGTTCGTAAATCTTAAAAACTATTTGGGTTTCCATTAATTTTGCTGGCCAAGTAGCTGCAATAATGGATATTTCAGCTCTGGTTGCATTCTCACATCTATCACACCGTCCGTGTAGTCTGAGCAAGGTGAACAGCCACAATTCGAGGGCACCTCGTGCTGAGATGAGATATAATATTTGTAAAATTAGTTTTAAATAAAATAAGTAACAAAATTCAATTAGTTGTTGTACATTTAACGACACTGTTTTTCAAAAATATTTAAACATGTTGAAATTCAGCTCTTTCAAAAACATTTTAAAAATAAAAGTAACATCATATGTACATTTTTGACTGAAAACTAGTGTTCATAAAACTTACGCGTTGCGTATACGTATGCCCATCGTCGCAGATCATTTTCACTGAGATCGGCTGATAGGATTTGATGCTACAGCAAGTACAGAACTTTTCATGCATATCAGTGAGTGTATTATACTTGGATCCTGAATTACACGCGCCGACACAATCTGTAAATCCTTTAATGGGTTCTGCATTAATACAAACACCGTGTCCTGGTTTGGGGAACTTGAGCAGTTCTTTGGTCTGAGATTCTGCCAACGAAACGGGCAAGCAGGTGGCTATAAAGACAACCAATTATTTAACATTATTTATCTTAGTTATATCCAAATACTCACATTTATCCTCCACCAAGAGCTCCACTTTGCATCTCTTGCAGCAACCATCTTGATATAGCAAATGTGACAAACATTTGCCCACATCTGGACAGATTTCTTTGGACGAACTAACCATCAACAGATTATCCTTCTTTAAGCAGGTGAAATATGTACAATTATCTGACGATTTCCATTGGGATTCTATCCCATAAAGCTTCCCTTCGAACACACAAGCCGATTGTATACATTCTCCACAGCATTTTGTTTGGTCCTTTTTCATGTAGGTATAGCCCGGAGCACAATCTGTGTTGCATTGTTCAAGAGTGCTAATCACTTGGGCATTACCATCGGGTCCATAGGAACAGACTTCATGTTTACATACATCCTTGGCATGTAGCCATTTATCACCAATTTGTTTTGTGAATTTCGAGGATTCTGCCAATTCGTATTGAACAATGCAAAGATGCTGCGGGGGTACTGGAAAATACCAAGTAAAAATGGGTTACAATAGAAATGAGATTTAAGTATATTATAATATATTATATGACCTTGTCCACATTTGCTGAATTTTTCAGATTTTTATCTTAAACCCTTAAAGACTAAGTTAAAATAGTTGTCGTTGTGTGTTGCAGGTACAAAAGTACCCATAAAACGCGAATCGAGGCTTTATTTGAAAAACTGGGTATGAGGTGATGCTTACAAAGGTCCCTTTTATGATAATTTAACGGTCTCATGCCGGGGTTTTTTTTAATGTTGTACTGTGGTATACAAAACTATAGATTTTAAATGGACAGTATTGTATTGTTACAACCAAGGCTGCAAACCTGTAAAATTTTGGTGAAGGGTGGTCCGGAGGTTTGAACCCGTGGTCAAGTGTAAGGTTCGGTTCGCGGACCGGTTCCTGTACTAATCGAACCCAAGGGTTTGGCTCGAACCTGGGTTCCTAGATTGTTAAATAGTTGACAGAATTTTGCCTCAACATTTGGTCAAAATTTAGACATATGTTTGATCAGGAGAACGCGTCCAGATTACCAAGAAATATTAGAGTCGACTGGACCACATTGTTTTCATTCATAATCTGACTGGTCTTTGAATTTTGGAAGCCTCACCTTCGACGTACATACATAGAATCATTTTTGAGTACTCTGTCTGATTAAAAAAGTCATAAATAATACTTTTGTCGGGAGAATATGGTGCCCAAGGCGAGAATCTTCTTTAAGAGTCGTTAATAGCCCGTTTTTCTTGTCGGTTTTGACTCAATTTCGAGTCATATTTCCAATCCTTTGCGAGTATTTTTCTAGTCGTATTTAAAAAAATCACATTTTGAGCATATCCATGAGTCATTTCCAAATCTTCATGAAATCGGAATTTAATCTGTTGCTCTTTAAATCTTAAAAGAGGTTAAAAAGGACTCATCAGGGCGATTCTTGTTAAAATGATCTTCCTAATGCTAGGAATTGGATGTCTAAAAAGCATTTTTATACCCGTTACTCGTAGAACACCTAGATCTCAGAGACTAGAAGAGCTAGAGCAACCGAATTTGAAATCTAGATTCCTATTGTCTGCACGCAGATCAAGTTTATTCTAAAATTTTTACATTTCAGTGGGCGAATTATTTGCTCAAAATTTTCGCGATGTCCGGAAAAAACTAGAGGGAGACAAAAACCATTCAACTGCTGGCTCTGATTTACTTGGATCACGAGAGGAGTGAGCTGTTTTTAAGATTTTTCATTCCTCGTGTCTATTTTCTATGAATGCGTCTGTGTGAGCAGCTCAGTCTACTGATAGCAATGCATGTTGGTACATACAGAGCAGGGCTGTAATAGAATGATTCATTTTTATTTTTTATTCATAATGAATTTAAAAAATTTGAATTAATTCAATTTTTCCAAAATCAGAATTGAATTGATTTTGATTCAAAATTGAATCATTCGTTTACAGCTCTGATACAGAGTAAAAAACAGAGAGTGTTCAACTTGTATCAAGAATGTTCGATGTTAGAAGCAATTCTGCAACCCTCTGAAAAGTAAGAAAGTCTGTCAAGCCCAACTGTAATATACTCTGTTCCTGCAAAAGTGTGTGCTCGTATGTATATGTTTTGCTGCTGCAGTAGCAGAAAAAAGGCAGCGCTGCTGTTGCGCATGCGCTACGAACTTTCTTTTGTTCATAACTTGACTCCCCCAAATTGCGCGGAAGGCAGGTGGCACGGCAAAAATTGAAAATAAACTTGATTTGACTACAAGTATAAGAAGTATATGTCGCATAAATGTTCGAACCCCTAGCTCTTACCATCACTGACGGACTCTGCTGTCAATACTAATCAAGAGTATATAAACTTTATATTTATAGGGTCGGAGATGTTTCATTCTGGCTGTTACATAAATTTGCTCAACTTAATAAATTTTGAGTAGCTTTTAGTATGGAGCAGAGATCTGCAGGAGTGCCTGTTTCCTTGACTGCAGCAAGCATCTGCGGTGTGAAAGCGTGACACGGTGTAAAATATTGCAGTACAGTCAAATACAAACTCCGTTTACTTATTGGTATTTTTGGGACACAGTGTCTTGTACATATGATCGTCTGTCAAAGTGGTTGATTCTGCATTGAGCGGCACCGCGAGTTGATTTTGCCTTTGAGTGTCATTCGAACACGAACAGCACACCTACTAGAAATACATGGATATGTATAGCTTTAATTTCTTTCGCTCTCTTCCATGAAAAAGCAGCGGTGGACGCCGTTAAGTTGTGAAAGACAAATGAGAGAGAGACAAATACTAAGAGCGTTGCTAATTCCAGCAACGTTGGGGTGATTCCATCAACACCCGCTCTGCTTGTACAAGTATAAAAAAAATGTGCCATACGAAATGCGCCAGGTATCATTCGCACTTATACACGACGAAGCACAAATATGCCATGAGTGGAGTAAACACTGCGTACATTTTTATACCCGTTACTCGTAGAGTAAAAGGGTATACTAAAGTCGTGCAAATGTATGTAACAGCCAGAAGGAATCATTTCCGACCATATAAAGTATATATATTCTTGGTCAGCATCAACAGCCGATTCGATATAGCCATGTCCGTCTGTCCGTCTGTCCGTCTGTCCGTCCGTCCGTCCGTCCGTCTGTCTGTATGAACACCTAGATCTCAGAGACTAGAAGAGCTGGAGCACCCAAATTTGAAATGTAGACTCCTATTGTCTGCACGCAGATCAAGTTTATTTTCAATTTTTGCCACGCCCCCTCACGCCCCCGCAATTTGGAAAAAACGTCATATCTCCTACAGTTTTGATGATAGATGGTTCGTACTTTCTAGAGATATCTAGTACTCAAAATTGTTTATTGATTTGCTGAAGGAATGATAAAGATCGGATGAACGATACTCAAGTTATGAGCAAAAAACGGTCAGTTAACACCCACCCCACCCATAACCTAATTTTCAGTGGCTGGAGACACTCGAGTGTGAAGAATATCAGGTACAAATGCAGTACTCTTGTAGTTGAAGTGCACTCGTGCAGAGTATAAACAGTACGCCTTGCCTACTTTTTAATGAGCCGATTTCTCATCTTTTAGATAGCTGCTAAGTGTTAGATACACTTAGATTTCACTCTTTTATTTGTTAGTTTATGCGACAGATATCTCTATGTAGAAGATAAGGAATCGTCTTTAAATCACACATTTTATTAGCGCTAGACTAAAGTGGACTTGTTATTGTTACAGTCAGAAAGATCAGTGCTATATGCTTAACCAGAGCCACTTAACAGTTTCTGTCTTTGTTGTGTGCGAGCTGAGTGGAAATAAGTGCTGTTGTTTTTTCAAGCTGTTTGAGTTCGCTTACGTACATATAAAACTGGCTTTACAACCCCAAAGGGCCAAGCCAATCTTCGCATATGAGTTGACTGTAAAACGCCTCAGGTAGCTGTGAAGTTTGATGTCAATAAACTCATATGGGGAACTCAGATATTTATTTATTTATTTAAGTTTGACAAAGTTCTGTCAACGCTGCAGGGGTTGCTTAAGAAATGACAGTAAATTATTTCTTACATCTAACACAGAAGAGTGAGCAGAGAAAAGATGGTAATACATATAATTAAGACACAAATTTCGGAAAGGTTCAAGTTAGGCAATTATTGGGCAAGGCTGTAGATAGATCGGAGAGAAATTTCTGGTAAGACGCAAAGGAACAACAAGATTTATTTGGCTTAACAGAGCGCAAGAGTCAACATCACTTGATAAGAGTTTGTGAATGAAAAGCACACAGTGGCGCGTTCGGCGGTTCTTAAAAGATGGAAGATCGATTAAGAGTAGTGGATGCTCTTAAGATGGAAGATGGATGGTGGGATCCCAGTTGAGGCCACGGAGGGCAAAAATTAAAAACTGTTTTTGAACCGATTCAAGTTGGTCCTGATATTTTTGGTAATGCGGTGACCAAACACACGACCCATATTCAAGTATTGGTCGAACTAGTCAGACGTATAAATATAACGTACAGATAGCCTAGTACTCTTTATGTAAGATCATTTTTTGATTGACACTGGCAAATAGCAAGATATTTTTATGCCAGTCATATGGCAGTCTGTTCAGACTGAGCCATATTGACAAATTTCTCTGAACATATATAACGCTTCCTTTCAATATCTGAGCGACTCATACATATGTGAAACACGTTCGAGAAATTAGACAAGTGAAATAACTGCTTTTTTTAATATCAACAAATCAACCTTAAATCGAAGAGCGAAGGCGGCTACGAATATTGCAGCTTCGCACTGCGTCACCTTCTATTTTTCAATTTTGGTGGAATAGTCAATCTGAAAAGCTCATATGAGAAGGTGCTTTCATCTGAGTTTTATGACAGCCAATTTAATTCTATCTCAGTGGAGTTAACTGGTAACCGTTTTTTGCCCATAACTTGAGTATTGTTCATCCGATCATCATTCGATAAATAATTTTGTTTACAAGGTATCTCTAGAAGGAACGAACGATCTATCTCCAAAACTGTAGGAGATATGACGTTTTTTCCAAATTGCGGGGGCGGGAGGGGGCGTGTCAAAAATTGAAAATAAACTTGATCTGCCTGCAAGTATAAGAAATATATGTCCCATACATGTCAAACCTCTATCTCTTACCATCTCTGAGATCTCTTCGTTCATTCGGACGGACAGACAGACAGACGGACAGACGGTTATGGCTATATCGACTCGGCTGTTGATGCTGATCAAGAATATATATACTTTATAGGGTCGGAAACGATTCCTTCTCCCAGTTACATACTTTTGCACAAACTTAATATACTCTATGTACCTTCGGTACAGAGTATAAAAATCGTACTTTTGTGCTTATAACAAGTAATTCGCACTCAAATACAAAATCCTATTTTTTTTTTCTGAGTGTAATTTTACAACTAAGAAAATCGGCAGTCAAATGGACGTAGGTATATTAACACGGCTCTCTTACAACACATCCTTAGGTACCCTTTGAAATACTTACCACATTTATGACTAGGACAGCAGGCGCCCGATTTCTGTGTTGTCTTAACCTCATAGAAACGCTCTAGGCAACTCTTAGGCGCTGACGGACATTGCTCTGGCTTGCAAATGATCTTCTGGGTGGGACAGCATCCCTCTTCAATCTTAACCAGTTGTTCGCCAGGCAAAAGCTCGCGTGGCAGCTTCAGCTCTTCACACTCCTCTTTGGGTTTGCACTCTAATAAATTATTAACCATTAGTATAAACCGTCTTTTCTTTTTTTGAGAGAAAAGAAAAACCTACCACAGATGTATTGTGGACAGTCATTAACATCATTCTTTTGCTTCTTAAATTGTCCAGGACCACAAACCGGCATCAAAGGCGCCAGACACAATTTCTGCGATTCCTTAGGCTCGGGAACACAACGATATCTGGGACAGCATTCCTCTGCATTCACCATTTTCTGAGGTTGATAGCCCACAGCGCATATATTCTCCTCCACCTGACATTTCTTGACCACACATGAAGTTTTGCCTTTAGTATCACATTGACAGTCCGTGCATTTATCCTTTTGCCATTGATCACCCGGAAGATGGACTCCGTCATCACATTTCGAGCAAGCTATCTCGGGTATACATTTGCCAGCATCCATTACTTGTCCTTGCGGACAGAAACAACCCTCAAAACGTTCCGAACTTAGACACATCTCATTGCTCTTAACCGTATGGAATACAGCTTCAGTTTTCAGATTCACAGCATCAAACTCGGACATGGCTTTAATGGTATCACAATTTTTGGCACAGCCACAAGACTCATAGACCATATCGCTGGGGCAATCATAGGGACACAGCTGTGGCCTCCTCCAATTGGTACAGATGCCATGTTGATTACACTCCTTGGCATAGGCAGCCAAGGCAACACACACGCCCTGTTGACTATTTCCTGGCTTGCAGATATCCTGCTGGCAGGCTGAAACATAAGCCACTGGCTCCACCACCAATGGACATTTGCCAAATAGCTCCTCATTGTAGAACTGCAAGCAGGGATCCTTCTCAGGCGGCAGGGGAATGCATTGATCCTTGGGCACATCCTCGCTTAAACACTCCAAAGCATCGGTCAATCCCAGTTTGGGCTCATCTGCTTGCCAACTTTCAATGACATCGACACCGGGTTTTTTCTTAGCAGGATTGGGCTGCAAATCATTGGCAGCATTGCCATTGCAATCGCCACAAAGACCCTCCATTTTACTGCCATACTTGATGCTGGGCACACCCAACGAGAATATTAAATTCTCCAAGGAGGCAGTGAGTTCAACATGAGATTCAGGTAGTGAGAGAATTAATTCTTTTCCCTCCACTTGTCGTAGCGATATCCAGCTGTCTTTGTAGGGCAATTGTTTGACTTCAAAGCCGTCGACAAGCACCTGGGAGGGAAGGTTAAAAATATATTAGTAAAGTTTAAAGAACAATTAAAAATGTGTATCTAAAATATTCAATTAAATAGTTTCATTTATTAAATACGAAATTATATTGTCAGTTATCAAAACATTCCCATTTTAAATCATAGTTCTTTTTATATTCAGATTTGGTATTCGTATCGTATGACAAATATTTTAAGAAACTTTGGAGCCACAGTAAAACTATAAATTTTATGGGTATTAAAATATATTAATTACACTAGTTTACAGCCAAAAAGAACCATTTCTACTAAAACTTATTTTAAGAGTAGCTTGGACACTCGTAACAGTTTTCAAGACAAAGTCGAAAAAAATGTACAAATGGAGGGTTTCCCCTGATTGATGATTTTACGACACTTTTGAAATTTTAAGAATATAGATGTGGATATTTTAATTTGCTTTTATACCAAGAAATATTATGTACGTGAAATCAAGGACTACATCTTCGTTAAAGATATACGGGGGTGTCACAGAAATCACTAGAGATTTTGGTATAAACGTTTGCATTTCCAATTTCAATTGTACAACTTCATATGTAAAGTGAAAAGTATATCTTCGGTTGATAGATAGGAAGGTGATTTTGATCGACTTGGAACCAACTGCTCAAACCTACTTGCCTTTGAACAGTCGGTTTCAATTTGCTTTACTTTCGACATCTGATCTAGTAACCGAGCTGTATTGGGACACTTCACATATAAATTCCAGCAGCTTCAAGTTGAAAAACAACCGTTTATACGAAAATCACTAGTGATTTCTGTGTCACCCCCGATAAATGCGAAATTGAGAATAGTTTACGAGATATGGAGTTATAAAGATCAAAGTTCGGAAGCTGAAAACTTCAAATAGCAATATAAAGAAATTGGCAGCTAACGAGACCAAATCCAGCCAAGCTTCTTGCTTTTTCGTAGCATTTAAAAAGCTTTGAAATAAAGAATCTAAAGAAATCATAGGGTATTGTGACTGCCGATTTAATAACTAGTTCTAGTCCTGAATTAATAATAAGTGGACTTTATACTAGGGTTGCCGAATATTTAGAAAATATCTATATCGATATTTTTCAATATTGATATTTTGATGTAAAAAACATCGATACTATCGATATTTTCAATAAAAATACACACTTTTACAATAAGCAGGCCTACTGAGGTAATTAAGATGTCATTTGACTATTTTTAAATACTACATTCTGATCGGGTTTCAAATCTAGGGATCGGAGCTCCAAAATCGAGAAGGCCAAGCTAACTTCGTCTGTGCCGAAGATATTATACCCTTGCAAATGCTGGTTTTGAAATGTCAGAGTTTAAGAACGCCTACAAAAAAATCAAACATTTTTCAAACTAAAACCCATTTTCCGACAGATAAACATCTGATTTCGACCAAATTTCGCGAATCTTTTTGAAAACATATCAAATTGACAATCGCCGAATTGAAGAACGATAAAATTGAAAACAAAAAAAGTTTTTCTCACTAAGACTCATTTTCCGAACGATCGGTCCTATGGAAGCCTTAAGATATAGTCTTCCGATTTCGACCAAATTTTGCGAATCTATTTAAAAGCATATAAAAATAAGTAATCAGCGAGTTTAAGGACGCTAACATTAAGAACAAAAAAATGTGTTACTAAGAACCATTTTCGACCGATCGGTCGATAAGATATAGTCACCCGATGTCGATCAACTTTTTCAAATTAGTTTGAAAGCTTTTAATATCAGTAATCAACTACTTTAAGAACGAAATACTTGATATCAAAAAATTTTTTTCATTAAGACCCATTTTCCGACCGATCGGTCCTATGGCAGCTATAGGATATAGTCATCCGATCTTGACCAAAATTTGCAAATCTGTTTGAAAGCATATAATATTAATAATGGACGAGTTTAAGGGTCTTTCATTGAAAACAAAATGATATACAAAAAAGATATTGTCATCCGATCCGGTCGGTTTCGACATATTAGCAGCGTGCAGTAAAAAGAAGACTCTGTGCAAAATTTCAGCTCGATAGCTTTAAAACTGAGAGACAAGTTTGCGTATAAACAGACAGACAGATGGACGGACAAAGCTCAATCGACTCAGCTCGTCGTCCTGATCAAGAATATATATAGTTTATGGGGTCGGAAATGAATATTTCTATGCGTTGAAAACTTCTGGTCAAAATTATAATACCCTTTGCAAGGGTATAATAACGATTTCTCTTCTTCCAGATAGCTGCTATGTACTAGATAAACTTATAATTTACTCTGTTAAGTGTTATTATAGTTTTAATAAATGTATTTTTATAAGTTTAATAAAACTATAATTTCGAACTAGCAAGTTTTTGCCGGCTCGAGGTCATATTATGTTTGCACATAACTTAAAACATGAACACACAACACCACAAAGAAGGCTGGTCAACTTGGCGTTGATGCTGATTTGGAATTCCCAAGCAGTCATAGCAATGATGTCTGCTGATTTGCAGTCGGTGGGCAACTACTACTAAAGATAGAACCGGGACGTTTTTGAAACCACTGTATAGTCGAACAGCCTTCTTTGTGGTGTTGTGTGTTCCTGTTTAAAGGTATGTGGAACCGTAACATGACTTCGAGACGGCAAAAACTTGCTAGTTTGATTATTATAAAGGTCGTAAAATAAGTCACGATATACATTTTATTTTATTCAAAAACTTATTGTAAAAACTTATTCTTGAATTTATACTAATGGGATCGAGGAAAGATGAAAAGAAAACATATTTTTATGTAAAAAACGTAGAGCAAAAATTTTTTGGTATGAGGTAATTTGGAACACACTAATATCCAAAAGAATCCACTCAGTAAACCTGACTTTTTGTGGCGAAACCAACAAAAATATAGACGAAAAATTTCAAAAAAATATATTCGGTATCCGATATATCGCCTCAGTTTTCTGAGTATATTCGATAATGATATATCGTCTTTTTTTAAACAAGAATATCAATGGGCGTGTTCAGCAGAATAACTGATCCCTGAGAAGGTATCAGAAAAAACTATACATCGATTAGTTTCTGCTGTTGGAGTGAGCAGTATCACTTTAAAGTAGCGTACTATTTCTTTGATATATGCTCCTGTATAATGATACCTCAAATTGGCCATAATTATGCCACATCACTCGAGTTCTGTATTAAGATACATAATTGCAAATTTATACTCGATCAGGGAGCAAGTTGTTCTGCTGAACACGGCCAATATTTCGATACATTGATATTATTTCCGGCCTCCCTACTTTTAGCTTGGTTGGATATTGGCACTAAATAGTAGGTCAGAATTTTGGATGTCTATAATCTATAATAAATTTAACTAAACCGAAAACTAATAGTCTTATCACACTGAGCACATCTAACATCCAACATCCTGAGTCATAAACATTTACCACGACGGAATTATTTAACTTCGTAGCATGTTCCTATTAGACACCGACCCTCATAACAATTTTAACAAAACAAAAGTTTAAAAATGTTGGCTTAGCAAATGGTAATTAAGCCTTTAAATTCAGGATGTTGGATGTTAGATGTGCTCAGTGTGATTAGCCTATTAGGGTTGGTCTGAAACTTTCGTGACAGATTCAGTTTGAGCTATTTCAGTACACGGTTTGAACCCAAGATACAAAAAAAATAGAAGGTAATGCAATGCGTCGATTGTCAAAAACAAAACTCCATTGTGACCTCACAGACTCACTATTTTGTATATGCTGACATTTTTTACCAAACCAAAACGAAATAAAATTATAGCAACAATTAAATTAAATCAAATAAAAACTAACAAATTTAAATACCCAACCTAAGAATTGTCTGTCGAATGTCGTCACTGAGTCACAAGGTTATGCGCATGCGAAATGGAGCAAGTGTTTGCACTACCTTGTATTCATTGTATCAGGGTTTGAACCTGTTTGGATCATAAAATATCTTACCTGCAAAGCTTTCGGTTTATTGGCCACTCTCTGAACATGTATCACATGATCGCCATTCAAGATATGCAACGATTTGGCACAGCTTCCACCCACCACCGGACTTGTCTGACCCAGTTTTTTGCAATCATCCATGCTTACATACACTTGGAAGGTGTGAACACCAGGCAACACAACATCGCGCGAAAGCAAATAGGTACAATTGCCATTGAAACTAAAACTCTTGCGATCATAAGTCATATACTTGGAACCACCCATAGCATTGCAAACACAGTCCTTGCAATCGGCTAGTGGTACACAGTTTGGTCCCTTACGCACGGTACCCTCGGGGCAATAGCAACCCGGGAAACAGGCATCTGGCAAGACAGGACAATCATCGCCAGACAGATTATCACACGAAGGTTCACAGCGCCGCTTATAACAATCAGAATGAACTAAATTCGTGGGACAACTGATCTCACATTGGTGTACAGCACGCCAAGTGCTTAACTGAGCCAACGGATTGACACTTAGGCATTTCTTTACAAAACTCTCCAGAATATTGCACTTGCAGGCGGTGGGATCACCATTGTTTGCCTGCAGACAATCGCAAGCAGCTTCGAGGCAATAATTGTTGGAGAATTGTTTGTAGTTTATGGACTTGTGGCAACGAGCAAAGGTGGGATGACTGCGGAAAACAAAACCATTATGTTTAGGATTCTGGAACTTTAATCACTTTACTTACTTAATGATGTTACACAATTGCAAGGCCTTAGCTTGCATGGTCCTGGAACATTTCAAATCACCGCACTGATCCTTGGGAATACGTTGATCATACCAACTGTCGCCAAACTTTTCGGTATTACCCAAAATTTGACCATCTGGTGTACGCTTATCATCTCTGGGATTGCCATTGTAATAACCGCACAGACCATCCACGGTGCGTATGAATTTCGAGGAGATGCCCACCTTAACTATGCCTATATCATCCAGTTGCACCCAAAAACCATATTTTGTGGAAACAGCCAAAAGAGTTTTACCCGGTTGAGAGACCACAAATGAAGCCTTGCAGATGGGAGAGTTAATCAACTGTTCCACGGTGAAGTCAAAGCCATTAAACTTTAGCTTAAGATGAGGTAACAAAACCAATTCCTTGCCAGCTTGAATGTCCTTAATGGTGATCACTTTGTGACACACTTTGCGGGACTCATCGGTGCATTGTTGATGAACTGTGAAGTTAGAGGTGGAAATTATAAAAGTGTGAGTGCAGTAATGGGAAATATAAGAGCAGAGAAGCTAATAACAAGAAAGCACCTTAAAACTCAAAATCTCGTGTGATTGTGGCCACTAGAGGCTAGCGAAAAAAAATATTGTCCAATATTCTTTTTCATCTGTATTTTTAGTTAAAATCTTAAAGATGTGCTTATGATCAGTGGAATCAATAAAGTCAATAGTATCAGAAGAGTCTGGGTAAAAGGTTATAAACTATACCAAAAAAAACCTCTTCTGTCAGTTTTGGCACTTTTTGGTGAAAATTGTGTTCTTGTGTTACAACTTGATTGAACAAGTTCAAAAGCGGGAGAGCCCACTTCTTAACAATCATTTTTGCTATGAACTTGAAACTCCTTCATAACTCACCCGATATAGACCAACTGCCATTATGTATATCCCTGGCCAGTATATGACTACAGGGTCCATATTTAAATACTGTTCCATCAAAGGTAGTAAAACTTTTGCCACTTATTTCACAAACATCATCCTTATTGGGCCTGAGCACACAGGTATACTTCAAGCAATCTCCCGCCTTGGCCGTACTCATATCCAATTCCACATCGTATTTCTCTGGGCATTTGGGTTCCACACAAGTCAGTGTCTCATTTTTGTCCACCTGTTTGTTGGGAATGGGCACACATGTAAATTCTTCACATTCCTCTTCCTGTTGGTAATCCAACTCAGCGCTGGGCATGGCCAAAATTTGTTTGCTAGATGAGATAAACTTGGTCTTGGTTATGGTTTGGCCATCATCTACAATGGATATTTGTTTGGAGAATGTAAACATTTTGGACATTTTGCGTGCTTTTTTCTCCATAATTTTAATTCTCATTTGTGGCGGGCATACCGGGACCGGACAGGTGATAATCTCAGCTGGAAACAAATTTTTAGCTTTAATTATAATTTGAGACAAGAATTTCATCCCTCTACTTACTCTCATTCTTCTCATGCTTCACATCCGGCTGCACGGTAAACGAATCCCTGCAACTTGTATCCTCATCATCTGCACAATCTTGGACACCATTACACCAGAGTATCTCTGGTATACAATCGCCACTCGATGGGCACAATCTCTGTTCCTTGGGACAAGGTTCACATTTGCAGAAACAGTCACTGGTGATTACTGGACGTAATTTTCCTCCCTCGCACGGTGGACATTTCTTGGGTTTGCAATTCTTATGTCCACCCAGAACACAAACGCATTCCTCACAAGCCGCATTCTCAAACTTATTGCCAATGGGATAGCTCACATAATTCTCCACACAGGGACAGAGATTGCGTTGTACACATGAATTGCCATCCCAGTAGAGTTGGTCCTTGCAAGGACATTGTGTCGAGCTCAAAGAAGAAATGGAAATGCCATCACACACATTACATTTGCTGGGCTCTTGGGTTTCCGGAATGACTTGACGTTGAATTTCAGCTGGAAATTGGTGTGGGAGAACATGTAATTTTATTGATTTAGATTAGAGAAACCTCTAGAAACGGAAACCCAACGATCGACGAAGACATTTAATCATTTTTAATAAGAACTTTAAAAACTTTCTAATATTTTTCGCCTTAAAAAAAGTGGTAAATTATTAGATTCGTTCATTATTTAACAAAGATGCGTACTGAAATCTACACAAAATAAAAAACAGATGCCTCATATTCTTTTTTGTCACTTCCTTTTGACGATTTTTGGCTCTATTGCAGAAAATTTCTAAGATCACTTTAACATTAAATGGATATTTTAATATGCAAAAACGGATAATAACAGTATCCAGTCCAAATGGATACCAAAAATTATCCAATGGACCATCTAAGAATATGCTTTTTTTTCTCAGTGTTGAATAAAATCGACAGAAGTATTGAAATGCAACAACAAAAGTCTAATTGCCAAATTTGATTCTGGTTAAAAACATCATACTTAAATGAAAACTTTAGGACAGGGGTGCCCGAGCTCATTCCGCAAGCCAGGCACTCGCTGTTGCTTTGCGCAAAGGAATAGCTCGCGCGCATATGATATACGCGCCCCATAAGCCTACATAAAGCAACAACAATTGCATATGCGTGCTCTCCTCTCTTTGTTTCCGAGCGAAAGTCTGCAACCACAATTTCACATGTGTCTCTCTTCTATGTCTCCAACAAACTCGAACGCAACAACAATGTTGCTTATGCGTTGTCAGCGCTCGCCTAGCGCGCGTGTGCTTGAGACAACAACGGCCACACACACACTCATCAAAAATCGGGTTTCTCTTTTTATATCTTGTGGTTGTTCTTGCTTGAGTGGCATTTTCTGCATTTGTATTTATTTTCACGCGCCCGTAAGCTCATTCTGGGCACCCCTGCTTTAGGATACTTAAAAGGATACATAAAGAATACATATTGTCAAAATTTTCAAATCCGTCCCTCATATTGAAAAGCTATATTTTAAGGAAACGGTGTTTGACTAATTGTTTCATTGTCCTTTGATATTAAGCCCTTTCTTTCAATTCAATCCCAAATATTTCCAAATTCCAATCTCAAATCCCAGTTCCTTTCCAGTACTTACGATATGGCTTAAAGCATCCCAACGGTTCGATGCGCATATTAATATTCCTTTCCCATTTGGCTGGCACCATTTTTAGATATTGCGTCAAAATGGGTTTCTTGAAGTGATGTTTACGTTCTGAATCCGCATCCACATTGGCCTCAAAGATGCGCGTTTGCCCATCCGATGATAAGATAGTATTCCAGGTAGGTTTCTTTTTTGAGAACATTATCTTATAGCCTGTCACCCAACCATCGGGTCCACCCTTGGTAATAAAACCAGAAATGTTACGTGGCTCAAGGAAATCAAATTCCACAAATTCATTTGGCGTATTGGACAAAGGACGCCAAGCCAGAGGCGTTGAAAGCTTCAAAAGATCCAATAATTGTGGCTTTCTGCCCGACTGCCAAAGGCTGCTGGATTGAATTTGCTCTTCATACATTTTTCCCTCATCCACACCCATGAGATCGATGCATTCCATTTCCATTAAGGCAGCGGGACGTTCTGTGCTGGTTACGGGCAAAGTGGGAGGAGTGGGTAATGGTATATCAGGTTCACCACAAATTAGAAGCTCCACACGCATGGCTATAGAACCATGCCATTTAAGTGGATAAATGCGTATAGAACTGGCCTCGATGGGTATTTTAAAGAGCGTCTTGACAGGAGCACGTGAGTCTAGGGGACCATTGAATAGCTGAGGCTTGTCTGTTTCATCTACCAAGTAATGATAGGCTACGCCATCATGACTGTGTAGGATCTGTAAAAAAAAAATGGTTGAGCCTTTGAAGAAATTATAAATCTAAGAAAATTACCTTGAAAAGGGTGACATAATTATCAAACTCTGGACTACCCGCCATAATGACACCATAGAAAGGTTCAGGTTTACCAAAATTCAACTCTAAATATTGCATTTGATCATTAATATTGGGTGACCAGCTGCCCTGGGGATGAGGATCCTTAGTCAGGCGTGCCTTGGAAGCACCATGTTCGGGTGCCAATTTCGAGCTGGCATTGAAAATACTATCTGGCAGCGAGTGAGGACCATTTTCAATCTTGGGAATGAGCCTAAATCAAAATAAATGTTAGTAAATATTGGAGAAAAGAATAAATGGACGCATTCAGAACATCTTGATCCCAGGGCAATGAAAACCGAAAACTCGGCACTTATATTTTAACGATTTAACCGATTTAAAACTGATACTGAAATTTATATTTCCAAGGGCCGATTTCTCTTCTTCCAGATAGCTGCTATGTGTCAGATAAGCTCACAATTTACTCTGTTATTTGTAAGTTTATGTGACATATAGCTCTATGTAGAAGATGAGAAATCGGCCCTAAATGTTGTTTAGTGTTGGGTTGTTCCTGAGTGAGTAAGCGAAATTAAGTTGTTTACTAAACTGAAGAAGTGAACATGTTCTTCCTCAATTGTTCATGTTTTTTTAGCGAGTCTTGTTCAGTCTATCTTGTTCAATCCATTTTGTTCTGAGTTGTTCTTGCTCTGAGTTGTTCTAAGAGATGTTCGGTCTCTTTTGCTCAGAGAGTTTTTATGTCTGACTCGCTTTGTGGGCTTGCTCTGTCTTGCTCGAAGTGTTGTTCTGTGTTCTTTGAGCAGCTCAGTCTCCCTTGCTGTGTGAGTTGTTTGGTGTTTCTCGCTTTGTGAGCTTGCTCTGTCTTGCTTTAAGTGTTTTTCTTTGGGCTGTACCAAAGATTTATAGATATGATAGATGATTATTTACAAATCTATATAAGAGACGCCACGCTCTCTTTTTTGTAAACGAAACTAACAAAAGTTTCAAGAAACAACGCAAAAAACGCTTTTTTAAATGCATCGCATTACAAAATTAACGGGCACTTCTATGCTCGCTCAAAAGATCAAGCTTTTGCACTTAGAAAGTTCAGCCCTAAGCTTAAGCATTACCACCAGAAAGTTGAAAGCACTCATTGCATGTCTATTTTTGCTTTTAGCAGTTCCCAACTGATCTAAGCAATGATTATATGGAGAGGCAGTTGGCAATCATGCTTTCTTCAGCGAAAAGCCTACTGAAGAGTCGTTAGGGATAACGATGAAACAGTTCTGTATAGGAAACCAGCTCTTTTTGGTGGTACAATGCATAAGTTGTTTACAGTTGTGAACAAACGCAACTTTTTCGGATCTAGAGCCAGCCAACTCACTGATTATTATAGATGACGCATGTGACGCAAAAAACGATTGTTTTTAGGAGCTGACACTGGATCCCAAAAACGAAAAATAAAAAAGTTTGTATGAGTTGGGGTATCTACTATATGCAGTGTCTTTGGCTGTACGTACAACTATAACAAGTATGGCGCCAACATTTTGAACTAAGCGCGCGAGAGAGAGCGGGAGAGTTAGCGCGAGAGTAAAAGACGCACATGCACACAAATTTCGTATGTGGGTACAACAAAAAAGCAATGCTGAAACAACAAAAACAACAACGCGGTCAGTGCAACCGAAACCAACCCCTTAGAAATGCCGTCGGCAAAACAAAAATACGTGTGCTCACACAACCTTCCGCCAAAGACCTAGAACAGGTGAACAAGAACAACTGACAACTTGAGTGACTTGACTTACGTAGAAAAACGGAACAAGTGAACATGTTCAGTGAAAAGAACAACCTTTACCCAACACTACTCTGCATTAAGCAACCTTCTGGTTCAGATTGTATTTGATCAGAAAGCACAGTGAGATTTGGAACCATTTCACCGAAATGGATAATAAAAAGGCAAAGTATATACATTGTAGCGTTACTTTTAGTTACCCGGCTGTAGTGGAACCAGTTGTCCGATAGAACAAAAACAACGAGAAATCTGCCCTTGAGAAAAATGTCGAGCAAGTCGGACCAACAAAGGATTAAAAGCTATGTGTATAAGCCATCATCTGCACGTAGGAACCAGAAAAATGGACTGCAATTGGTTCGAATGATTGCTAATCGTCACTATGCCTTGGTGTTAGATGACGAACAAATGAACAGCTGAACAAATGAACGACTGAAAAACCAAACAGCTAAACAACTGCACAACTAAGCATTTGGAGTGAGTTCACTCACTTCAAACTTTTTCAGTGAAATGAACAACCTTTACCCAACACTAATGTCATTATGTAGTCGAATTGAGGACTAATTTCATGCTGTCCCGAAGAATTTAAATCTTTCTTGTTCAGCCCAGTTTGTGCCTCAGTTATTTGGTCTTTTTTGGTCTCTCGAAAATTCCGTGAGACTTCTGTCCTGAACTTCGGCAGTTATAGTGCGAAAGCAGCGACCTGAACTGGTAAATTACAGTCGGGCTTGTCCGGCTTTCTTTCGTCTTACATAGGGTACTTTTTATATGTCGTGAACTTGTAACACAAATGTCAATACTTAAAATCTGGTAATATCAAAAAAAAAGTTTGACCTTTTTTAGCATAGCATAAACCTTCTCACATCGTTTTGTGTTGTTTACAGTGAGTTAAAAAAAAAAAATAAATTTCAAGGTTTCGTTGGATTATTTTTCACAACTTTCGACGTGGATTATTTCAACAAGAGTGTGTCGTTGAAATCAGTTCTTTGTATGGCGATGAAAAAATCACTGTATATAGCTGGTATAGTGAATTCAATCGTGGTCGTAGTTAGCTCAGCGACCAATTCCGCGAAGGTCGTCCAAAATCGGTAGTTGTGCCAGAAAACATCGATGATGTGCGTGAACCATAGTTCGTAAATAACTCTCAATCCTATTTTCAGTTCGCTATGCTCACGTCACTGACCGAAGAACCAAAGAAAAAACATTTTATTATACATTATACATTTTCTACACCCTATTTTTATGCCAGCTATACTATTATATATAGTTGTCCTATTAAACTTGGTGGAATTGTGTGAAAGCATAGAAAACTTATAAATACGAGGTTTGGGGACGTTTGCGTTGAAGACAAAAAAGTTTTTATCACTAAAACAACATTTTCGACCGATGGTTCCTATGGCAGCTATATGCTATAGTCATCCGATCTGGCCGGTTCCGACAAATGTGCTGCGTATTTGTACCAAAAGACTTTGTGCAAAGTTGGGTTAAGATAGCTTTATTACTGACGGAGGAGATAGCATAGAAACAGACGAACAGACGGACAGACACACGGGCATGGCTGTGTCAACTCAGCTCGTCATGCTGATCAAGAATATATATACTTTATGCTGGTCGGAGATGCTTTCTTCCATGCGTTACAAACATCTCGACAATTTTAATATATCCTCTACAAGGGTATAAAAATATGTGTTTCTCTCGTCTCACAACCAAAGAGAAGCAGTGACCGCTGTTAAAGGTTGTTTTGGTTCCTCTATTCAATGTGCCCGGCGAAAAGTGTTATATTCTGACAAAGGCAAGCGGGGGAACTATTTTTGCGACCTCTGACGTGAACTGATAATGCAAGATGGTTTTGTGACATACCGTGAGATTCCAATAGCATATGGAACATTTTGCATGAACACCTTGCCGTAAAAAAGGGTTATTCGCGTTGGATTCCGCATACTTTGACAATCGCTCAAAAAATGGATCGTGTGGATTGGTGCAAAGATGCGGTGCTTCAATAGACGTTTAAAAAATCGTTACAATTGACGAATCATGGATATATGCACACATCACGTCACACAAGCGACTTTTTGAATTGATGGATCATCCGCCGTATAGCACCCAATGATATCTTTTTATTTCCAAACATCAGAAATAAACTGCGTGGTGAACGATTTTCTACGCCGTACTAAGCTGTTGATGCGTTTAAAACACATGTTTTGGAGGTGCGGGTGGGAAAAGTGCTTCGAAAATTGGTTTGATCTTATTTTTTCTATCTGTACTCCTTTTAAGAGATCAAGTGTCTGTGTTGATTGTTCCCAATGAGTTTTTAACCTACCGCTCTGGAGCACATTGCAATGGAGGCGTCTGGGTAACTGGTATTATGGTTACCTTAGGAACAGGTTCTTTTTCACCTTCTGCAAAAAAATTCAAGTTAATTTATGCCAAAACATTTAAGGTATTAAGTACCCACGTTTGGGCTGCTCTGGTACAGGTTCCGGTTTGTTGGGTACACAGGTAAAAGCATTATCTATGCACTGACATATTTCCAGCTCACCCACCACTGGCTTATGAGGCTGCACATATTTTTCCGCCTTGTCCATGCATGGACACTCATCGGCCTCTACACAAGTATCCTCATCACGCCAATATTTACCCATTTTTGGACAGTCCGGACGTAGTTTGTCCACACAACCTGGCTTACAATGTTCACCCGGCTGGCATAGACCTCGTTTCTTCAGGATACTACCATAGTAGTGACAACCATTCTCACATTGATTGGCACAATCTGTCCATATCTTGCCATCAGGACATAACCTAATGGGTTCTAGTTCTGGTTCCGGTTTTGCCTTTTGGCCACAACTTGGTTTCAGTTCCTGTACAGTAGCTATATGATCACATATCAGAATGGTGGGATTAAACATCATATATTCGCCACAAGTCTTTTCCACATAAATCCAACCACCATTCGCACTCTCGGGTTGACATTGTAAAAATTTATGACAATCGCCAGGATAATCCTTATACTCCAGTACACCCTTATCGCAGGTCAAGCCAATTTGAGGTTTCTCAGTGGGTTTAGGTTCCGGTGCCAGAGGTTCCGCATCGCATTGACAAAAAGCTCTCAATTCATAGTCATGACATTTGCCCACGCATCTGAGGCCCTCTTCCAGATTACATATGACATTCTCATCCATTCGTTCGGGTGCCTCATGCGTGTTCTTCACGCGACATTCCACTTTGGTCATAAATTGCTTCAGGCAAGTGCCATAGATACTCTCAAGTCGATCATAGCGTGGCACCTTCTCTTCATCATTCAGTCTGACACTCTTATCCGAACTGTCTTGATCCTTATCACACCACCTAGTCCAACCTTTTACGCATTTTGTCTGATTCTGTGTGGCCATTGGGGGTAGAGTTGTACCTTCTATAAGCGGAGCCAGCGGAGATGGTGTAGAGGGTGCAGCACACTTAACACCACTACAGATCTCTTTACGTTTCGAACAGCGACAAGTGGCACAGTCGTCGGTGAAGGTTATGTCGCCCTCATAATAGGTTTTACCCTCCTTGACCATGCAAATGGGCTTGCAATCCGCTTTGGGTACACACTCCCGGTAAGTGTCATTAAGATAGATAAATCCATCTTGGCAGGGTTTAATGTAACAACCTTCCAGGCAATTCTCACGATTACACATACGTTCGGCTATTCCCTGATCTAGGAAATTATCACAGGTCTCTACAGCACAGGCGGGCGTACAGGATTTGTAATCCGAACAATGGGGATCACATTGCATGGCTAAAATAGAGGTGGGAAAGAGAGGATTCAATTAATAAAATTTCAATTAACCTAATTAAGTCTTCAAAAAGTCAAGAGACATTTATGATAAAATTTTATAACGTCGTCAGTTTGGCATCAAAAACAAAGTGCAACACTCACACAGATTACTGTTTTATGTTTCGAGATAACCATATGATTTATCAATCCTCACACAATGCCAATTTTGGCCTATTTACTCTCAAGTCAATTGCATGGGTTGTAGTTCTGTTAATAGATATTTTGGGTAATTAAAGAAAATCTCAATGCTCTACCAATATGGTTGATTTAAATTTTTAAAGGTTTTTCCTTAGTTCTACGATCTTCATCGCTGATATAGGTTGTGAAAACCTTAGATGCATCAACTGACATTGAAGTCTTAATTAACTAATCAACGCTGCAAACCGGTCCTGAACCGAACCCTAATGAACCGATTCGTTTTGGGTTTTTTTGGGTCCGAACCGAACTTTTCAAATATAGATTTAACCTCCAAAACCGGACCCACTGTATACAAAGTACCATTTTTACTTCTCACACAAATAGGGCTGTCTATTTATACTCTTTGCCAAAGGTAAATGGGTGTGTGCAAATGTATGTAAAAATAAGAAGGAAGTATCCTTGATCCTATGGAATAGATATATTCTTGATCAGAAGAGTCCATACAGCCATGTCCAGACTTTCTAGGCAAATACGTATAGTAATCCGCGTGATTTATCTATCAAAGGTTGGGAAGGATCGAATGGACGATTTATAAGAAGCATCGTATAAATAGAATATGCGCAGCAACAGCCGCAGTTCACTTCGCGTTGGGCCTCACTTCAAAGATGTCCTGATAGCCTCTTAGGGGTCCTATGAATAATAACAACAAAGAATGAGGTCCATTCGACTACTGATTGACTATTTACATAACGTTCTCCTGAACAAAAATTTGATCAACTTTTGAACGAAAGTAGAAGCGAAAATTTGACAACTGTCGATAAGGACAGGAATCGATCCACGATCCGGTCCTTACACCTTACAACGGGATTGAACCCTCGGACCGCACCTGAATCAAAACTTTTGAGTTTTGTTAATATAGCCATAATTTTTGGCTTTGGTTGCGGCTATGCAACATCGTTTTTACTAGACTGTTATGAAACATCAATGTAAAATAAATTATTTGTGCCCATTTATAATTGTACTTACGACAGAAATGTTGCGCCCTCCAGCGTATATTAATGCCTTTTTGTGCGCAAGCATCCGCATAGGCAGCCACCGCTGTACACAAGCATTCACAATCGCCACCCTGATCACAGGCACAAGTATCAAAGATACAACGTTTCCAGTACCGATCCAGTGGTACTTCCGAATGACAAGGCTGGAACAGTTCTGATTTCAAGGCGCCACATTTTAATTGAGCCCAAGTTTCCCGCTCAGGATGCAGTTTGCAGGCATCGATTGGTGCCACAGGAGCAGCACAATGCGGTTGCAATTTCCAGGAATGACCAAATAATAAAGGACTCGTCTCCAATCCCAAAGAAGGTGTTTGCATATCATCTTGGCCATTTCCATTGTAATTACCACACAAGCCGCTGACTTTTTGACGCCACTCATTGCCCAGTTTGACATAGACTCGAGTACCTTCGTCCCACTTAACTTGAAGTTTCAGCGGAATTACCTCGACTACCACAAAAACGCCTGCTTTGTAGATATGGAAAGCGGCGTTTCCTTTGGAGTTCACACTATCACGAAGTTCTGGAAAATTTGCTAATCAATATTTAGTTCGGGAATCATATTAGCGATACTCACTCTTAATGGGCGACTTATTGGGATCCACACTGTAGGCAGCATCTGCACTGAGCACTAACGATTCCTGAACATGTCCGCTCAAAGCTATCTCCAGTGATTTGGAACAGGTAACACCCATGGTGCCGCATAAAACGTTCTGTATAGTTATGCTAAAACCATCGCCATTGTCAAACGCACCCTTCGCCAAAACATAATCGCAAGCTCCTTGGAAATCGAAATCATGGCCGTCGAATGTGGTAAAATGTGAATCACCCCAAACGCTGCAAGTCGATTCACAACCATTTTCCGAGCACTTCCAATTGCCGGCCTGACAGAGGCACACATTACAATCCTCTTTGATCTTCTGACCATCGTCATAGCTCTTCCCAGCATGATGGCAAGAGCAATTGGTGGGTAGCACACATGATTGACGCGAAGTGTCAAACACATAACCCTCCATGCAAACACAACCGGGCAGGCAATCACCTGAATCTGCAACATACTTATCCATATTTTTGCACGTTTTGGGTTCTTTGGGTGCGCACTTGGTAAATTCGGCAAACGGCTGTTTGGCACACTTGCTGCGCAACTCCGAGGAGGGGGGATATTTATCCTTATCACCCGGTTCGGCATCTTGGCAATCCCAAATGCCATTTGTGCAAGTGCATAGATCAAGGAATTTCTCACCGGGACGCACTTCTTTGTAACCCGGACGGAAGATCATGCTGTCAAAGCTGCAGTGACACTTTTGTTTGGGCACACATACACCCTGATCATTGATATACTCGCCATGGGGACAGCGACAACCTTCCACGCATTCTCGTTTGCAGCTACCTTTGCTGGGCAAATCATCACAAGTTAAAGCACAACCATCACCACATTCATCATACACCTGACCCATAGGACACTTGACGGCTGGAAGACAAGATTATGGTATTTAAAAACAGGCAAAAAAAAAGAAGGAAAAAAATTTAGAGGCTGTGACAACTTCCCTTTCGGAAGGTCTAACAAAATATGTTTGTATATATAGTCAGCTGATGAAGAACGAAGCCATGCAATAAGCTTTTAAGATTTCGGCATGTGAAAATAATCTTAACAAGCAAGAGTGCTGCAGTCGAGTTCCCCGACTGCAAAATACCCTGTTCCAAGAAAAGTTGTACCTAATCATGAATCAGGCAATCAAACCGAATCGTATTTCAGTTCCGGTTCTGGTACGTACCGAAACTTATGTTTCGGTAAAAGGTTCTGTATTGGTTCTAACATTATTTCGGTATTCAGCATTCAGTATACCGGTACGTACCGGTAAGATCCGGTAAAATGTAAAGAAAGATCTGTCATTGGATTTGCGTCCATTCGATTTCTTAGCGAACACATAATAATTACACCCAAGTAAACACACGTTCTACAATTATTTGCCCTTCTCAAAGGCATACTCCACCATTCCGCGGCGAAAATATCGCGGCGACAGCGCTCTCGTCGACTGGCAAAAGCAAACAAATGCTGCTGCTTTGACTTACGGCACTGAACAAAATATCAGCAATATCAAAATCATAAAGCGACGTCTGCTGCTTCTATTTTTCTCAATAATCGTTTTTAGCCTTTGATTTTGCTGCTACTTCGGTTTTCATCAAAAGCAGAAGCAGAAGCAAGAGTTCATATTGATAAGTTGAAAAAAGTCGAAGCTGTGAAAAGTAAACATTTTGCAACTTTTGCTACTTCGAAAGAAGCAATTTAAGCACTGCTTTTTATGATATTATAATATCCACTTTTCATATCCATTGGACGATTTGCAGCTCTATTGGATGAAAATCTAAGATCAATTTAACATTAAATGTATATTATGAATATTCTCTTTACGATATTAAAACTATCCAGTCCAAATGGATACAAAATTCATGCAATGGGGATCATCAACAAATATGCTTTTTTTTCTGTGTGGAAAAATCATGTCAGTATCGCATATCGTCTGAGAAAAGCATTGATATATTGTCTTATTGATACAATAATGTCAACTCTAGTCCACTCATTGGCTTCAAGATGAAGAAATTATTTTATCTTATAAATGATTAAATAAGTTGAAGAAGCGATTAGAAGTCTGTAAGTATTTCGAGGGTAACGACAATGACAATAAATTGATAAGTCTATCGCACTCCTCGAAGGGTTGAATTGAACTGTCATTGTCCAGGATATTCCTTGCCTGCTCCTGCCCCTAGGACAACTTCCTAAATTATATTTACTGAAACTAGTCCCTAGGAACTACAAAAATAGTTATTGGATCTCTCTAAAACTAGTCTCCCGAAAATAGTTTCTAAAACTATTCTCAGTGGAATTTCAAAAATAAATAATGTTTAAAGTTTACGTTTGGTTTAAGCAGCCCCAAAGGCCAACCCCGAGTTTCTCTAAGTCATTTGGCTTGTTTGCTTCTTAATTTTAGGAAATAAAAAGATGGCTACATACTTCAGAGCAAGGCCACAGTTACCCTTTCATGAAATTACAAAATGAATTATTCGCTCTTACCACACTCCTTGACAGTCATTTGCCAGCCCGTCTTTACGCCCTGTCGCATACACTCCGTTCCATAGGCAGACAAGATGGGACAGAAACACTTGGTCAGATCATTCTTACAAGCGCACGTATCATACAAGCAATCCTCATAATATTGCTCTGGTTCCACCATAAAATGACAGTCCTGAAAAATATCCTGCAAAATCCAATCACAATGTTTCTCCGCCAAAGCCTTTCGCTCTGGATTCGAAGTGCAAGGATGTGGACCCTGATGAGTTTCAGCCTGGAATTGACACGTGTCCTTGGTCCGCCACTTATCCGCAAAAGCCTCAATGGCCGTTTCCACATCTCCCTCGGGTGTGAGGAAATCATCTTGGGTATTCGAGTTAAAGGTACCACACAGTCCCTGTGTCTGTCCCCGCCAACTAGGCGGTGCATCGATATAAACGCGTGAGACACCATCCCACCAAACACGAATGCCACCCGCAAATTCCACTGTCAAGTATGTTGAACTAGCACGGCGTATCAATAACTCCCCTCGTCCTAATATTTTGGGCAGCTTGGCTATGGGCTTGTCATTGATAGTGGTGGTCAATCCTTGATCTAGTTTAATAACAGCGGGGGTTCCATCTCTCAAAACAAATCGTATGGTCACTGATTTGGTACATGAAGGATCATCAGGTGCGGCGAAATTTAAAGCTTCCGAAACGGCACCAGAGCAGGCCACATTTTCAGCTTCCACTGACATATTTGGAGTCTTTAGCAGATAGTAAGAACATTTGCCCATGAAGTCATAACGCTTGCCATCAAATGTCTGGTAATGTGGATCACCAATGGCCCCACAACGGGCACCACACTTATCATCTGTACATTTCCATTGACCATTCTTGCAGGTGCAAGTATTACAGTTCTTCTTAACCGAAGCCTCTGATTTGTATTCCTTGCCACGCCACGTGCAAGGGCACAATTCACGGGTTATGCAGGCATCTTTGTATTGTACGGTACCTTCGGGGCAGAAGCAACCCTCATAGCATTTATTCTTGGTGGGTATGGGTGCAATATCTGATTCACAAGTGGGCTCTACATCTGGACCACAGGCACGATAGACGCGACCAAAACCACAGCTGATGGCTGGAAGAAGATACAATAACATATAGTTTAAAGATGTTGTGTGGTAACATGAAAGGCAAAAGCCAGTGAAATTGAAATTGGGTTTTTCATCGGTGAAATGCACCTTATCCCTTGCACTTAATAACTTATTAATAATATTTTCTTTAACTTACGACATATTTCCAGATTTCGCCAACCATGTTCCATTTTGATGCCCTTAAAAGCACACTCCTTGGCCAGCATAGAAATGGCATCACAATTGCAGCTCTCCGGATGCTCTCGATTGGCACAATTGCAATAATCTGCCATACAGGTGCGTATCAAGGCCTCATAATTGAAGGGTTTGATGCAATCGCCCAGCTTTTCATTGGCCAGCAGTCGCTCACATACTGAAACAGCCTTTTGCAGTTTACTCTGCTCACAAGATTCCAGACCAAAGTCCAACTCTGCACTATTCTCCACCTGACACATTTCACTGCGATCCTCTACACGCCAGGCATCTGTGAAGGCTTTAACGGTTTCCAATTTTTTGCCCGTTTTGGACATGAAATCATTTTTATGATCACCATCTAGGGAACCACATAGACCACCCACTTTGCCCCACATTAGAGGACCGGCATGAACAGCCACGTATTGATGATGATCCCAATCCAATTTTAAGCCTATGGACTCCAAATCAATTTGCACATGTTGGGCTACAGGCATTACCTTCATGCCCATGACCTGAACCGGCATGGGAAGTTTCTTAAGGGGCGTGGATAGTTGCACCGTGCCATCTGAGGGAGGAATTTGATTAAGTATGTTGTCAATAATGCTTCGGCTTGAGCACTTACTTAAATTCTCAAAGGTATATAGCACCGATTGCCATAAAACTTTTAGGGAGTGGGCACAACCGTAGCCAGAACCATACGGACAGGCCTTTAAGATGATATCAAAAGTACCCGATACTTTATCCGTAATCAGAGTGTGGGAACAGGATAACGGAGCTCTGCAGTTACAAAAATTAATATTACAATTAGACAATAAATGCTTTTTCTTAGTTTACTTACTTAAACATCAAACCATCAAAGGTTTTTATATTGATTCCACCCCATGTGGTACAAAGCGCTGGTCTTGGTGTTTTATCGATTACCACATCCACTTCACTGGTCATATACAGCGAATAGCTACCGGGAGTCACTACTGTCTCCTCCGAAGACCACCATTCCTGTTAAACAAACCCAATTTTGGTGGGTTATTAAATAGAAAAATCCCTATTTATCTCAAAACGTACACTTCGTCTCTCCAAATCCCTATACTTGGCCAACAGGGCCATCAGTTTTTGACGTTCCGTTTGAATTTCATAGGACATTTCACCACTGTAGCCACCATGTTGGGTTAGCTTTTGGGTGGAACTATCCGTACGGGTTAGCTTTTGGGTGAAACTACCCGTACGAATGGTTGTTGTTGTTGTACCCGGAGCTGGAAGAAGCACGTTTGATTTTTTTTCATTAAGTCGAGTATGTTAACTTACGAAAAATGCACTTGGGCAATGGAGAAGGCAAAAATTGTCCACGCTGATAGCTGCATTTATATTCGATATCCAAACGTCCCTCAACTTTTAGTCCAGGCACTTGCGGGCAATTGAAAGTGCAGCGGGCTTCCTCATCATCATAGGCGCATTTGTAGTTGCCATTGAAATTGGTGTTCGTCACATTGCAGCTAGCTAAATCTGAAATGAAAGAAGAAGAAAGAAATGAAGAAGAAGAAATAAACGAGAAAGGAAAGATAACTTCATCTGTGCCGAAGTTTTTATACACTTGAAAAAGCTCGCTCCAAAGGTTACAGATTTGAACCAAACTTCGCAGATCAGTTTGAAAACATATAATTTTAATAATGACCGAGTTTAAGAGCGCTAAGATTGAAAAAAAAAAAGTTTTTCTCACAAAACCCCATTTTCCGAACGATCGTTTCTATGGCAGATACAAGAAGTAGTCATCCGATCCGGTTTCGACATATTATCAGCGTGCAGCCAGAAGAAGACTCTGTGCAAAATTTCAGCTCGATAGCTTCAAAACTGAGGGACTTGTTCGCGTAGAAACAGACAGAAGGACAGACGGACGGACAAAGCTCAATAGACTCAGCTCGTCATGCTGATCAAGAATATATATACTTTATGTGGAAGGAAGGAAGGGAAGAAAGAAGAGAAGAGTGAAGAAAGGAAGGAAGAAAGAAACAAAGAACGAATTAAGGAAGCAAGATGGAAGGAGAAAAAGAAGAAATGAAGGAAGAGTTAATGAAGAAAGAAAAAAGAGAGGAAGGATGAAGTTCTTATACCCTTGCAAGTGCTAGTTAAGGACGCCAACATTGAAAACAAAAAACAAACAAAACTCTTCTCACTTAGACCCATTTTCCGAACGATGCACATTGCGAGATTTGGTACATTTAATTGGAATAAATTCAAATTTCCAATTTGAAATAGTCAATACATCCCTGCGTCTAATAGCCTATTCACATTGGGCTACATCCAACATCTACCATCCATTGGCTGGATGTGCCGTAAGGTTTTGCCGTGCCGAAATTTTCTCATCCATTTCAACATCCACGGTGGATGTTCCTATCTCACAATGTTCGATTACGTTTTCAGCCGATAAATTTCAGATGCAACACTAAAAAATTGTCATTCACTGTGCAAAAACTGGTACGGTACTTAAAGCTTTTATGTGCTATCGATATCCGATCAGCTATGAGCTTCCAAACATGCCGTATGAGAAAGCTCGCGTGCTTAAATATTTTGAAGCTTATTTGGAAGCAGCATAAAAGCCATTAAAAAACCTAAAACATTAAAGCTGATATAATTTTTGTTTTTAATATAAGTTAAAAGGTATGTATGCGTTTAAAAAAGTATTTGTGAGTTCGTTGAGTATGTGTTTTAGTTGAATAAAGTGATGTATTTGCGAATGCATCGATTTATGGAAAATATTTCACTTTTTAATGTTTCGTGGCTTAGAACTTGTGACTGCAGCTAGCTGCAGCTGTGATTTTTGGTTTAATTTATGTGTGCGTTTATAGTGATACTAAAAAAAATAACATTAGCTGCCTAAGACTAAGCTCGTAAAAAAAATTTTTTCAAAAAATCAGTTTTTTTTATATATTTTTGATCTTTGTGCTCAAACTAGTAAACTGATTCGAAAACAATGGTACACGCGATGATGGAAATTCAATAACCTTTCGATTGGTGTCTTACTTGCCTTATTTATATTATATATATTATATTTTTTTTAAAATAAATTATATTATATTTTAATTGAAAATTTAAGTCCAAAAATATTTCATATTGTTTTATTGTTAGTCGAAAATTTCATACCAGAGATTTCATTCTTTTAAATCTAAAATTTGAATTAATTCCACGTAAATATACGAAATCTCCCACTGTGCGGTGGTTCGTATGGCAGCTATAAGATATAGTCATCAGATTTTGACCAAAATTTGCAAATCTGTTTGAAAGCATATAATTTAAATAATAGCCGAGTTCAAGGACGCTACCACTCAAAAGAAAAAAGTTTTTCTCACTAAGACCCATTTTCCGACCGATACTTTCTATGGCATCTATAAGATATATAAGATATAAGATAAGATATAATATATAAGATATGTCATCCGATCCGGTCGGTTCCGTGCAGTTAAAAGAAGACTCTGTGCAAAACTTCTCGATAGCTTTAAAACTGAGAGACTAGTTTGCTTTGAAACAGACAGACCAACAGACAGAAAAATTAAACACCGAAAACTTAAAATCTGTAAAGTATTTCCCTGTGGAGGTTATAAATATGTGAGGGTACTATGTGTAACTATGTGTCGGATTGTTTCAAAACTGTACCATGAGTGACTAGACTAAAACCTAGAGTCCTAGCTTGGGTCGTTGGTGGAAACCACAAGATTGTATAATGTGCCGGTAATCATGGATGCTAAGTGGGGATCTTCGGTGCACACCAGAGAATAAACTAGACTAGAAAAGGTGGACACCAGAGAAGTACTTGGACCTAAAGAGAAGAATCCGGACTCAAAGACCAGGGATATCAAGTGGGGATAAAAAGAACTTGTACTTTTTTGGTCTCGGTGGCCCTTTCGGTGGAAATGTTTATATGAATTTCACACTCAGTAATAGCAGCTCTTTATTATATAAGTATAAGAAAGCGGTGGGCACGCCTTTGCTCCCATTGATCAGACAGTTATATTTTGTCAACTGGCGTCATTCAGACCCATAAGAAAGTTAGAACAACCAAATCCATGCGTATCGGGGCAAGGCGCCAGCTGGGTGCCAAGCGAGACTCGCTTGAAGCAGAAGCAGACGACTGCAAAAACAAAACATATGCATTAAGAGCCTCGCTTGTCGACTCGATCCAAGCTTTTAATGTCCGTTTTTCTGTTGGGTAAATGTTTACTTTAAGGTAAGTATCATTCGAATAATGAAGAAATTGGTAATTGTCTAGTATACCGACCTGTGCTCAAAAAATTCCAAAAAAATGTGAAATATATAATACAAAATTACAAGTTGTAAGCGACTTGCCACTAGAATTTAAGATAAATGTCTTAAATATGTCCATTTGCTCAGCAAATTAAAGAAGAATTTCCTTCGTCCTTGATTTCTTTTGAAATCCTTATCAATTAATCGACATTTTATAGTTTCAGTTTAAGCACAAATGCTTTTACCGTTCTAAAAATTTTTTTAACCGATTGGTCGTAAGAATGGTGGATTCCTCAAATAATTTTTAGTGGTAAAATTATATTTATGTGGTGGAAAACACCAAAAAGGTTTAGCGAACAGTGCAGTAACAACCACAAAAATAACCACCAGCAAAAATAACTTTTTTTTTTCGTCGATTGATTTCGATCAGCGCTTACCAGCGAGTTGCGCGAGTAAAATGAGCTTTGAGGCTGCCCACAGTTTCTCTGGAGGGATGTTAAGGGCAAATTAAAACATCATTTGAGGTCGTTATCCGCGGTCTAGGAATTCATTTTAGACCCATGGCTTCCTGGTGAAATTTTCTAAGAATTTTCCGTAGATTTCGTTTTTTTTTTGTACGCTTTGTGCGAAAAAAAATCGAACCCCCTAATATACATATTTTTGGTACAAAAACTGCACATTTTTTTAAATTCATTTAAAAAGGAAGCATGGATGACCGCCGCGACTTTTTTGCACTTTTCATAATACATCGAAGACAATTTTTTGAGGAATTTTTGGAGCACAGGTTGGTATACTATACAATTACTAAAATCATTAACCGTCAATAAATTGAGTCACAATTAAATATTCAGGTACATACTTGATTAATTCCAAGTTTTTTAATATGGCTCAAAAAGATACAACCAATTTCAAGACGTAAGATCCAGTAACAATAAATAAAATCGTACGAAGCCCAAAAGGAACATTTCTATCACTTAAAGAAAATCAAAAGTTTCAGAAACGCGAAATAAATAGGAGCAGCTTTTTTATTCTCAAAGAATAAGTGGCTTTATTGCGGTTTCTGATATCCCCCTACATTAGTTTTTCCGGAGCCCAAAGGGACAAGCCGAGCTTCTGACATGTAAGTATATCTCTACACTGAAAAGAACATATCAAAACTATTATGATTTTGTAGAGATGAAAATGGTTACTGCTTTTTTCCATCCAACTAATTAAACTTGTGTTAATCCTCCTGTAGTAATAACTATTTATGTACTTACTGTATTGACAGTGAGCGCCCCGATACTTTTGAGAGCACTGGCACACATTGAAGCTAATGCAACGACCACCATTCTGACAAGCAGGAGCACATGTTGCTGAAATACACAAGATATTTTGGTGATCCCAGAAATCATATATATAACGTTGACTTACGTCCACAATCTGGTGGTCTTGCCAGACCCGTTTTGGTATGAATCCACTGACCATTGCGGCACTCGATATTGGTTATGCCACTGCCATCGGGAAACTGAAATCCGCGCATACACTCAGCATGACAAATACTTATAATTGATAATAATTTATTAATTAATTCAAACATATTACTAACTTTACTCAAAACTCACTTATTCAAGCAGGACACCTTCGAGTTCTTGGGAACTGGTGGCTTGGCAGCACAGACCGATTTCTTGTGCTGACACAGGGGACCCGAGTAATTCTCTGGACACTCACACAGACCAGCCTGCAGGCAAATGCCATTATTTTGGCACGGCGGCAGGCATTGAGCCTGGCAAGGTGGTACCCTGGTAAACATGGAATTAGCCACAATCCAGCCATCATTTGAGCAAAACATTTCCAGAACTGTGGTATCCTGTGCAAAGCTATAGCCATTGGGACAAAAAACTTTACAACGCCCGCTGTGACACTCGGAGAATACATTTGGGGGCAACTGCAGGGCTGCACATTTGCCAAATGCGGCCAAAAACTGAGAATTACTGCCATAAAAGTTGCCCTGTTGTTGGCTGGAAAGGGAAAAAATAGTTGAAAACATTTTTATAGATGCCATGACTTACCCTTTGCCCATGCCTATAAATCCCAGGGTGGATTTAATTATATTTCCTCTGAAACAGGAGTATTCAAAACAAAAACAATATTTAATATTAGATATAACTTACCCCGTAAATCCACCACTGGAAGTCTTAATACCACCACCATAACCTCCTCCATAGCTTCCGCTGGCTGGTGCTCCTCCTCCCCCTCCATAGCCCCCTCCATAAGTATAGCGCGCACTAAATATTTTTCAAGTTATATATTTTTTGCAAATTTATCTTGTTTCCTTTCCTAAATGGTTATCATTACCTCACAGCGGGCGCACTCTGAAGTTTGAAACTGATATGGCGCTCATCGCGTTCATTTGGCGTCTTATCGACAGCATCCGGTATGGCCAAAGCCAGGGGGCTAAAATGTTTGCAAATTTTATGTTAAATGACATTGAAAACTAAATATTTGATAACAAAAATAAGATATGCTTATGTGAATTTTTATTTTTAAATTTTTACCCAAACGGATATAAGATTAACTAAAAACATAAAAAATTTCATTATCTGAAGGACTTCTTGCGTTTTTGTAAATACTTATAACTATAGTAGGTTACAGCCAAAAAAGACCAATTTCTACTGAAACTATTTCTAAGTGTAGTTTGTATTGGTGATCTCAATCGATTCGATTTGATTTGATTTTCGGTAGGTATACTTATATTTTAAGCCATATCTCAATTCAGAAACGTTAAATGAAGCAAGATATGAATAGAAAGGTAATTGAATTTCCAATAATCGGATAAATCATTGTTTTTAAATCGATTAAGTAGTTTAAATATGTACAACGACGATAAATATATTTTTATTTTTTCTATTTGATCGCAACGTTTTTTTCTAAACGTGCAACGCCGTAATACATAAATGTAAATTACGGAGAATTAGAAAAGCTGATCCAAATCTAGGACGACGCACAGCGGGGCCTTTTTCCAAAACACGTTTCAAAAATCATAACTTTTGAACTATACAAGTTATCCACATGATTTTTTTCCTATTAATCTGTAAACTTCAAAGATTTTTTTTTGTCGTAAAGTTCTTTAGGTTACGCCCACAAAAGAGGGCGTTATTAAATCGGAATTGAGGATTTTGAAACGAAAATTTAAGCAAAAAAAATGTGAATGACTTAAATATATTTTGAAATACTTATTCTAATATTTTTAAATGATAAACAAAAATGTATTTGAAAAATATTAAAAATTGCTTCGATAAAAATTAAAATATTTCATTAAATCCATATACACATACATGTTACATTTTTACCAAAGAGGCGTGGCTTGCCATTAAACATAACATTTATATCTTATAAATACATGTTTCTATGAAAAGCAGGACAAACAGGCAGAAAAAGTTAGGCCGAATTTTCATTGCGCTCTTCTTCTTTCACCGCGCATTTTTTTTCGAGGTTAGGTTGAGTTAGGTTGACGCAAATTCCGAACGGGCAGACTTGGACAGTCAATTTTAATACATTATATCGAGAATTGACTACTCTACCTATCTACAAAATAAATCTCATCACTTATTGATACTTTTTCAGTAGACAAAGTTGAAAATGGGACAAATAAGGAGTATTCTCCAAACGGCAATGTTTAAAAAAGTAAACTTCCATTTAATATTCTTATATTAAGATCAAACATACCTTTCATATAAGACCAAAAAGATAATGATCGGTGGTATGGTTTGCCGACAATTCAATACGAAACTATGTGTTTTTTGCGAACCTGTATATTTCCTCGCAGACTTGGAAAAAAGTACGCTTTGAGAAGCTATATCACCCACATTTGTTACACGATCTAAAAATAAGTTCCGATCGATTAGTGTGGAACTTCTCGCTTCAGTCAAAAAATTGATTTTTGACGTAGATTTCGGGTCGAGAACCCACAATCGGCGCATTCTTGTTTATGCAGCAAGATAATTTTCCAAGACCGGGTTTTCTTCATAAACCCAAGCTGTGTCTTACTAGACATCATATTCAACAAGAGAAAATGTCTTTATTTTTGTGATCGGCCCTCCCTGTGTCGTAATTAAGCAATTTTTAGCAGTAAGTGTTTAATTCATATTGCCAACAAATATGATAAAATGACTGGTCAAATTCTCCTCTGAGGTACACATTCGGAACGCCAGGAGTCTACAAGAAATTAAAACTTACCAGAACGGGGTTGCAAACCGCTGCTAAACCAAAACGAACTCTCAAACCGAAGCAGCATACTTTTAAAAATGCTAAATCAAACCGAGAACCGCAAGGAACGGTAAGGAAGTGAGGGTTTGAAGAAATACGTTTCTAAAAATATGTCGAATAATATATTATATATAATATATTTAATATTAAAATAATTTGTTCGATTATTTAGTATAGAGATACCAACGTGGTTACACGTCAATTCTCCGTCAATCAAGCCTGCCAAGCCGGTTCTGTTGAATTTGCGCTATCATGTAAGACACGCGTTTAAAGTTTTATAAATGACTGACTTTAACTTAGACATTGCTCTACAAAAAATGACTGCACCTCTCAAACTAAATGGAATTGGAAAAAATTATTTCAGGGTTATATTTGTAAAAAAATATGCAATAAAAAATGGAGAAAAAAAATGATTAAGGACCCTCTTAAAACGAAAGAATAGACAAAAAAAAGAGTGATCAATAGAAGATTTATTTTATATTGTAATACAAAACTATGTAATCCACTAGATTCGCTGGTAATGCTTTTTAGAATCGGCCACTAGAAAGTTTTGAAAAAGAATTTCCAAAATTTTTAAAATGTATTAATTTTATTCTGAAAAATTATTGGCCCGATAATTTAAAAATAATTTTGATCTATATTGTTTAGTGGCTGTTTTTTAAAAATGTTTAAAATAATAGTCTTTGTTAAATTGTATAAATATTGTGTATTTTTATCAGGGACCGTAACGATTATAATTTTTTGACTAAGAATAAAAATTATTTGTTAATTTTTTAAAAAAATTATTTATTAATTATTAAAATTAATTTAAATAATAAAAATCAAAAATAATTATTTTATTTCAATTTTTATATAAAAATTAAACCACAAGTTTTATTTTCAATTTTTATTTTAAAAATTGAAAAATAATAATTACTCGTCAATTTTTATAATATAAATTGAAAATAAAAATTGAATTCAAATATCTTTTGAGCCGAAGTTCAATCTTTTACAAACCGAACGGTTTTAAAACTCGCCGTTTTTGATTTAATTGAAAAAAATCCGAAATAAAATCTCGACATGCCCACCAAAACGTAATTTGCGGGTTTCGGCAAACACGAAAAAATGCGGAAAAAGGTTCCCCCCCAAAAAATACCTTTTTTTTCAATTTTTTCATAAACATATTATATATCAACTGAAAGGTAGTATTGCGACGATCATATATATAGGTCGATATATGATCAAGCTAATTTAGTTCAAAAGATATTTGAGTTCAGTTTTTATTTTTAATTTATATTATAAAAATTAACGAGTAATTATTATTTTTCAATTTTTAAAATAAAAAATTGAAAATAAAACTTATGGTTTAATTAAAAATAATAATTACTTTTCAATTTTAAAAAAAAATAGAAAATAAAAGTTTATCCTGTTTTCGAATTTACCGCCAAAAAATAACATATATGTGTTTTTTCCCACTCTTCTTGGGGGCTTTTTTGGGCTTCAATTTTTTTTAACTCGTAATTATTAAATACGGTCCCTGATTTTTATGAACATTAAGAAATCTTCTATGAAAAAAATTTTATGAATTTTTTATTCTTGAGCGAATATACTTGAATCATTTTGGATGCGCAATTTTCGCATTTTCAAATGGTTTTTAAAAGCAAGTTCTTTTCGACAATATTCTACACCCGTTTCTGAATAAAAAAAACTATGCATTTTCTTTGTTTAATCTGTTTGCGAGCCTGTCTTATATATTTTTTAGTTTAATTTAATTTTTTTATTTTTCTTGACTTACTTGATGTCTTCATCATCTTCATCGTTCATAATTACATCGCCTTCTTCGGCCCATATATGGTTTAGCATGAGAATCCATACAAAAAAATATAAAAACTTATTTACCATTTTGGCAAATATACATATATTCACTTTCAAAAAATATTTTTATTATCGCTGGGATATTATAGTCCTTTTCTCATGTTAGCACTGGTAATCCATTATCCTTGAGTTCTGCAACGCTGGTAGTCCTGGTAACCCAGATCCTTAGCGCAATTTGGTCACTGTACACTTCACTTGTTGTTTCACTTTTGACTAAATTCACTGTAGAAGATGAGGTCCAGGCCGCCGCGCGTTCACAACTAAATCGGGCTTGACTTGTCGAGCGTCTTTTATAGGCCCCCAGAGCGAACTCTGCGCCATTTTGTTAGAGATTTATCAGTAGTTCTATGTATCGCCACGGTCAGCTCTCCAAACACTCCCACAGAATTTATCCAAAGTACGCAATTTTAATTTTTTAGCGGGCTTATCGAGTTAAATACTTTTTTTTTAAACTATGCCAAGTTGAGGCTGAGGCTAAAGATAATAGAGTTTCCTGTTCGCTGATGTCATAACACTGATACATTCATGTTATATAATGCAAAGTCTAGGCCTTAAATAATCTTTAATTACGTCGCCATTTGGTTTACTAGAACTATGAATGAAATACTAGAAAAATATAAGCGATGAACTTGAGCAAAATGCACAGATATACTTGGTACACAGAAAACCCTGAACCTGAATGAAAACGAATGTACATATTTAAATTAGTAACGGTCATTTCAGAACGAACCGTTAGTTAAACAATCGGTCTATTATCGCTTTGGGGATGGTTCACATTTTACAACACTTAGGCGCTCAACAGCACACCTGTAGCTTAACAGCGAGCTGTTAACATTTTGAATGTTACTTGAATTTTGCCCGCCACTTCAATTGCAACTAAGCAAAGATTAAATAAATGCTAACAAAATTAAATGCGTTTTTGAGTGGCTTTAATTGTTAAATTGAAATTCTATGTAGTAATTAAAAATGAGAAATATTTATATTCGCGAGTCTCGACAAGAGCTCAAAAGTTGAAGATAAAAATAATTTTGCAAACCAATAAAAGTAAAACTATAAAAAACGAAGTGCCGAAGTTGTTATACCCTTGCTGTTGCTGGCTTTCAAATATCAGAGTTTAAGAACGATATCATTATAATAAACGATAGCGTAAATTAAAGTCGGCCCTGCCCGACTTCGATATTCCCGTTACTCATGAAAAGAAATGTTTAATACTCTTCCCGTAGAGCTGTCGATATATCGAATAATTTTGGGTCACACAATCGATGGTAATTTTTCACTATCGATAGGGTCCCACCATTTTTTCAAGCGGATCGAATATTAAGTATATCTCACCAAATATGAAGATAAATTAAATAGTTAACATTAGTTAACATTGAGCTTGGTTGAGGAATCACTGATGGCGGCTATGATATATATTTACAAAGTAACATCAAATACCAAGGATAAATAATCTGCTAAATATCATATATTAATACTGCTAAGGGTTTGGAAGCACTCTTTTGCCTAGGTGGAGCGATAAAAAAGACTTCTGATCAGGGCTTAATCCCGAAACGAATTTCGGTTCCGGTACCGGTTCCGGTACGTCCCAAAATAAATGTTTCGGTTAAAGGTTCTATTTCGGTTTTCAAATAATTTCGGTTTCGATACGGTACCCAGATTTTTATTTCGGTATCCCGGTACGTATCGGTACGTCCACGTCTTATGTAACTAATATAGCATTCTTGTGATTTGCGGTAACATAACTGCGTTCAATGTGGTTGAGTCCATACAACTTCTTAGAGGATTCATTATAAATTTATCGCCAGAGAACCTGAGGATCTTTGAGGAGGATTCTGACCACCAGTTAAGAATATTTTCATGGTTTCAAACACGCTTAAGTGCGAGAAAAGTCTTAATGGAATCAAGTAACTGTTTTCATAGAGATCCAAAATGTATCCAAATGGAATAAAAATCACCAAAAACAAGATTTTCGGTTAAAGTTTAGTTGTGGCCACCTCCGCTGGTTCGAATATGCGTAGTCCCACACTTTCCGGTGCAGAAGAAAGTCATCATCTGCAGCCGCAAAACTAGAGCAAATGTTGAAGATGTTTTCCGCCAGCAAATATTTTAACATCTTGTATGTAGAGCTCCAACTTGTGACCAAATCTACGAAGCGCTCTGCAAAGGTAAAAAAACCGAATCTGTACCGGTACCAACGTTTCGGTTTCGTTCCGGTGCTATCGGTTCCATTAATAACGGTAAACGGCTTTCGGTTCTCAAGAAAAAATTTGAATCGGTTCCGGTTACGGTACTTGATTTGAAACGGTTTATTTCGGTTAACGGTTCCGGTACCGGTTCCGGTATTAAGCCCTGCTTCTGGTGTATGAGGAGCGCACCCATGGAGAATTAGTATTAGAGAACCAATTTGCGCTGCCTCTCAATTTTGGTGGTGCTAAACGATAGTGCCCAAAAAGATACTTTACAGAGCCAGTAGGAAAACACAGTGGTTAGAGCGAGACGGGCATATTCCCAAATGTATCCAGAGAGCGAACAGCTGACCAAATGTATCCAGAGAGCGTAAATGAGAGCGAACAGCTGACTGAGGCAGCGAATATGTTATCTCTAATACTCATTGCTCCATGGCGCACCCTCTCGCTCCCTTTGCTTACTTCTTAGATGTCATCTCCGCGGACGAATTTTTTGTGTTCTGCTTCTTAGTTCGCTCTCTCACTCTCTTTTGTATTTTTATAAGAAGTTGTGAGAGAGCGAGTGCGGCTACCTAGTTAAGTATGCCTTGCTTGAGCCTATATAACAAGACATAAATTAAATGCGTGTGAACGGCACAGCTATACATGTTTTTGATTCGGGATTTCTCTCGTATGTACACAAGGTCACACTTTTTATATTTGAAGTATTAAACAGTTGGGAAAATGGCAAAAGCTGCGTTTAGCGAGGAAATTTGCAGTTACCCCATTGATAGCCTTCACTCAGCGGAGTACATGTGGAATCACACAAGTGATTATCAATGTTTTCTACCATCGAATGTGTTTCTATGTTGTCCTCCATTAAAAAATTGTGGACAACTTGTGTAGCATATTTTGGAGTTTTATTTATTGGTTGAAACAAAACTTGGAATGGAAAAGCCAATATTCCAAACGCGTTCTCCACCACCCTCCGATTTGGTGAAAGCATATAACTAATTTATTAACGGCTTAATATTTGGATTGCTTTGATGTAAGGTTTCATCATTTATTTTGTGAGAGCAAAGGAGTCATCGACTACGAATATATACGGAAGCACAACAGATGATTCCTTTGTAATTGGACAACGCAAGATATGATCTTGCAATGCTTGCCAATAGCATCAATAGCACCAATGCAGTTTGGAAATCCCCATAATTTATAAAAATCTTTGGAAATCTTTTCACATTCCGTGCTTGAAGATGGAAATGCCAAGTACTTCTTGTTCATCACGGAATAAATAATAGGGATTGTCTCCTTTAAAATTTTGGAAATAGTCGACTGGTGGATTCAAAAAGGCAATTGCAGCGACTTTTGACTTTCATCTGTAGCCAAATTACGTAATGGTACTTGTAGCGTTACTGCAGGTTCAATGCACACCGTATCCCAGTGTCCTGTTTCTTAACACATTTAGAAGCAATCCAAATTAGAGAGGGGTCATGCGAAGCACAGTCTTGTGTATTCTCTTGTCCTCGTCCATGATCTCTGGCAGCAATTTATGACTGAATCCTTCTTGACTGCGATTCATCAGCCAAATCGCCGAAAATTTCTTTTCCTTTTTTTACAATATTTATTTATTTTTAATGCGGCGTATAATTTTAGACATGCTGAATATAGGAGCAAATGGTTTCCAATATTGTCCATTTTGATGGATACACAACAAATCAATGATGAAATAATTAGTTTTGAAGTACAATTTAATGCATTATTTCAGGGGAGCCCAAGCCTATTCCGCAAGCCACGCATTTGTTTTTGCTTTGAGCAAAGGAATAGCCAGCTCGCTTACGATTAATAGCCTATTTCCACCAAAGAAATGAAGCTTCATTTCTTGAAATGACAAGAAATGAAGAAAATGATATCATTTCTTCCATACAAATTGTTGTTGCATTTTGCCCTTCATTTCTTTCATTTCTCAAAAATGATGGCATTCCCCACGAAGGAATTTGGTATTTTTTATAAAAGTACTCGCTACTACTCGGCACTACTCGTTACCCTCTGGAAATAGAAAGTGTCATCACCAATAAACTGTTGATTTGAATTTAAAAAGTAGGCGCAATTTTGTTTAAAGTAAAAATTAGTAAAAAAAAGTGGTGTATTTAGCTTTCTGCTGATAATTCAGGGCGATAACAATGCGTTCGCCCCTCGTAATTGCATTCCTGACGGGTGTGTTTTTTTTTCCCCCAAGTATTCCAAAAAGTCCGCGTGAGTTTGAAAGTGGCGCCTCTTGTTTAAATCAAACCATTCAGCTGTTTTTGTCAACGTGGCATTGCGAATATCAAAATGATGAAGATTTGTCAATGGAAACAGCATCATTTTTAGAAATGAAAATGACAAGAAATGAAGCCAGTGGAAATAGGCTATAAGATAAGATTATAAAAAGCAAAAACAATTTCATATGCGTGCTCTCCTCTCTTTCTTTCCGAACGAAGGTTTTGTTGTTGGCGCGTGCAGACCTGTAACAACAACATCTCATATGTCTCTCTTCTCTCTCTCTCCTATGTCTCTAGCAAATTAAAAAGCAAAAACAATGTTGCCTTTGCGTAGTCAGCGCTCGCACGCTTGTGCTTGATACAGCAATGACCACACTCACACACACAAACAAAAATCAGGTTTCTATTTCTTGTGGTTGTTCTTGCTTGAGTTGTATTTTGTGCTTTTGTATTGGCTTTCACGCGCTCGTAAGCTCATTCTGGGCACCCCTGCATTAATCTATCGGTCAATGGCGATATCGGTATATTTTTTTGCATTTTTCAGTATTCAGTATTTTTTCTTGCATATTTATCGATAAGACGAACTTAATGCATGAAATCCATATAAAAGCAAATTATTCTCATCAAATAGCTGACTCTTCCACACCCACGAAAATACAATGTCAGCTGAAATTAATGCATTGTTAATACGTTCAATTAATGTCGTGTCATATAGGATTTAACAAGCCACCACCATAGCCAGTCCTCGATACCAAACCGCCAACACCTTTTGAAAGGCCTGCTTTGTTTAACCCGCTGTTCCAGCTCATGGAGCAGATCAGATGCCATCATAAATATGAGTCTATATGCGTATGTATATATATATTCAAATTCAGTGCTTTCCAAGCGATACCCCTTTGCATGCCTGCCACATCATCAGAATCTGAAAGAATGTGAAAGACGGGCTTTATTAAAAGCCAAAAATGTGGACATCCTGTTATTTATTAACAAAAGGTTCAACTTAAAACATCTCAGTAATTAATTTAAAGACGTCATCATTTAAGTTTATATTATTCTTACAAAAACAATTGGTGTCTGAAGATCTCATTAATTTATGAAAAGAATTGGTTAAGTTTATATTACTCAAAAAAAAATAGTTTTTGAATCTGTAAGCTCTAATTAGTAAAAAGTAAAAAGTATGCAGCATTTTTTTAACTCGGCTATTTATTATGAAAATGTGAGGGGATATACATAGATCTTACGAATATAAATGTTTAAAAGTTTTAAGGGGCATAGCCGAATAAGCCTGGGAAAACTCCTCCAGAAGATTTTTGAATATTTTATATCAGGGATGGTAGCTATTATCTGGGAGGGTATGTTCGCAAAATTTCAAGTCAATAGGTCTATTGCAGAGATGGGCGCGTCGCGACGTTCCAATGCACACGAGGCAGCGTGTGCATAGGACCTCTGCCGCGGCCGACTGCACAAAATCACACGTACGCTATAAGCATTGAAAGCTATTTATAGAACACGAATGCGGCGCAAGCAAATTGTGCTTGTATGCGTGTGAAAAGTGTGACGATATGTGTGCATGCCCATCTCTGGTCTATTGGTTTACGAGTAATCTGCAGAAATGCTAAAACATAAATATCAATATATCTGGTCTTATATCACGATTTACCATAAACTATTGAATGGAAAATAATACGATTTAACATACATATCCGCCACGAAATTCACGAATTTTTACTTTTATTTCTTTGGCACCAAAAACGGTGGTCAAAGTTTTCAAAATTTAAAATGACCACTTTTCAGTTTTGACAATACCGCGGAATTTTTACAGTTGACGTGTGTTTTAACCATCTAAGCAGTAAAATTAAATCAGATTTTTTAGAGTGGTGCAACAAGGTCAAATAAATACAAAACATAAGAATATAAATATTTTAGTATTCAATGTTGTTTTAATCTTCATAACTGTCTTTGTTGAGAATGGTACATTCACCCGTTGTTTTAAATATATTGGTCTTCATTTCGGCAGGCTTGATGATCCTTAACTCGACTTTTCCCAGGCTTATTCGGCTATGCCCTTTGATCGATATCTTACAAATTGTGGGATTCATTCAACATTTACAGGGCGGTAATGAGCGTGGGAAAAATTTGAAACAAACTTGACACAATAGAAGTCTACAGAGACTCTGAGATCTAACTGTTAATACCGACGGCAGGCGGACAGGTTTGCTTCCGCCTGTTACATACATTTGCATACTCTTTTTACTCTTCGAATAACGTGTATGAAAATAGTTATTTTAGGAACGAAATATTTGAGCCCAAATCAAAGAATAGAGTTATGTTGACAGCGTTGGAGTGACTGGTCTCGATCAGGTCTCTACAGGGTATAACCAGTAAGAGAGTCGGTCAAGCCAGACTGTAATATTCTCTGTACCTGCGAAAGTGTATGCTTAGTATCTATTTTAATGCTTCGTACCAAATATGTATGGACATTCCAAACCACTATTACTTTAATTTTATATTCTCTCTTTATTCAGCGCAACATCAAATATATATATGAGGGAGCCGTCGCAAGGGCGCTGCCTGTTTAAACTACAGATTCTTGGTGCCCATATAAGTCTGCGTCAATTTCTTGATAGTTTTGACCATTTGGGGCTTTGAACCGGTAGAGCAAAAGGCTTCACTAAGTTGCATAATCTTTATAGCAATAGAGGTAATACCCTTAATTCCATTCTCTCCGCTATCCGGTACAGTAGGCAAGGCATTCAAAACGGGCATCACCAAACCTTGCAACGGTACACTAGGTAAAATGTGATGCAACTGTTCCAGCACATCGGCTACCAAATCCAGGAGCTTAATATTATCCGCCTTGAAAATGGCCAAATTCAATATATGGGACAGCAAGACCGAACCATACGAGTGCAACATTATCCGCAAGCGTTCCAAGCAAATGATGTCAACCTTCCAGCAACTGAGAAGACTTTGAAAAAATTTTAGAACAGCTCGACGATCACTTTCATAATTTTCCGGTGAAATGGAGGCCAAAGCACAATCCAGCAGGCTGTTGAAGTAGATGGAATCCATTAGTACTAAGGGAAATGAAGCAAAGAAACTTGCGGCAAAGGAAAATAAATTCAACAAAATGTCCTCATGAAAAGCAAAGCCGCGATCCTGTTGAAGGGCTTGAAATGCGGGTACCAAAAAGCATTCCAAAACTTGGCAACATTTCTGTATATGAGCGGACTCGGGTAGCAAATGGGGCAGAACATATCCGGAAAGTCTGAAGTATAAAGGTTGCATCTGTTGTAGATAGAGTTGACAAAACGTCCAAAGCATCTCCTCGGCTAAGGGCAACGATTGGGTCTCCGAGGGTAAAATGAACAGCAAGAGTTTACCCAAACTCTGAAGAAACAGTTTATCCTGACAGCAACGTTTCAAGGCTAAAACAATTAAGGGCCAAGAATGAACTAGTTGTTGATTCAGCTCCAATTCGGAGAAATTATTTAGCTTGAGTTTGTTAATGATGGTAGCTGCACGTTTAAGCCAGCGGGCAGGCAGTACACCATCCCACTCGGTCTGATTTGGGTCCTGCAGAAAGTTTCTTAGAGCTTGCCATTGACAGTTCAACAATCGTTGCAAAACTTGCACCAAATGCGAAGAAGGCAAGTGTTTTAGCACCTCGCATATGGCTTTAAGTAAATCCAGTTGCTCCGATTCCTCCAACTGAAATTCATCTAAACAGCTACTTAGGCTCAACAAATTCTCAGCATAGGATAGTAGTTCCGCACAATGGTTTTCGCAAATAAATGCCAAAGATCTTGCCGCACAGTTTGAAAAAAGACTACGCTGACGCAGTAGGTCCAACAAATAATGCAGAAGGGACGACAAACCTCGAGGATTTTGTTCTAACCATGAGTGACATCTCGAAAGAGGTTGGATGGCAGCAGGATGGGTATGCGACATCATGGGTTCCAGGTTATTGGTCATAAACTCCGGCCGCTCCTCTACCATACAGGACATGAAAAATAGAGAAACTTCTACGTCCAACCACAAAGCTTCTGGATTTTCGACCACTCGTGCTAAAGTCTCCGCTTCGTCCTTATGTACATCTCTGTTACTTATGTTACATCTCTGAGAGTTTCACTTAACATGCCACGAAAATGCGCCATATCACTCTGAGGTAGAATCAAACCCTCATGATCCATGGATAAACGTGAATGCCTCAGCATGGCCTGCACTAGACGATGTATGTAGGGATGATAAAGACTCAGTTCGGGTTCTCCAATTGCGCGCAAATTAACAGCCAAAAAGCTCCACTTACTCAAAGAAGTTTGCGCTATGCTCAGCTCACATCGTTTGGGCACTTGTACCAGCAATTCGAAACAGCGTTGACCCAAAAAAAGCTCCTGTTGATCTACCATTACGATTATCTTTTCCGTTCGAAGGAGGGCCATATCAAAAAATGCATCGCACAAACTGGCCATTAAATGGGCATAGTTCGTTATGGTATCGACGGAACTTAGATGAAAGGGTTTTTCCAATGAGCTGATCATGTCAAAAATAATTCGATCTGGGCGACATTCACTTTGAATATAGTGCATTGGACGATGTTGTATAATCTGCAATACGCCGCACATACATTCGGTCGACAGATCATGCATCACCAAGTCATTTGCTCTATTTTCCAACAATACCTCATAGGCCTTGATTATGATCGGATGTTTGATCAACTGTGATAGTTTCAAGAGTTTTGCATTGGCCCAAGAACCGCAGATACGTAGACCTCCATGTATGACCAATGCATCTGGCAGATCACTACGTTGTAAGGAATGTTGTAGAAATTCTAGCATATTACCGGATAGAATACGAAGTTGTTTGAGCACCACATGACGACGCTTGGCACTCAATCGTATATTTTTGTTGCGCACTTCTTCTGGTAATACCTTTAATATCTTCATTAGCACATCGAAATTTGCAGAGTTGGATGAAAACTGCTCTAGCAAATCTTTCATCGAATTTTTCCACGACACCATATACAAAGCTAGATCAACTATTATCAAACTCATTTGAATGATGAATGTTTGCGCCCCCTGGCTTGTATGCCCTTGCTCGTACTCCGCGGCTTGCTTCAAATTTGCCATCAGTGAGTCTTTTAATGATGCATGCTTTTCACTGGTCAATTCTTGAAAATCTCTGATGATCTTTGTGCGTAGTGTCATGGCGGCAAATGTAAGCACTGGAAGTGAATGCTGTTCTTGTTCACTTAGTATTTCATCACAAATGGTCCAGGCTGGAACAGACCTTTGAAATTTCATAAGATATGAATGTGCTGCTTCAAGCGCAGAGGGATCACAACCGTCAGTACCATACAGCATCTTTGCAGTAAACACCACTTGTTTCTTATCAAACATTGCGGTTGCCATTTAATTCACCGAATGCGTAGCAGTTTTCACAGCGTGAGAAATTTAATAAAAACTAATTTTGTTAACTTGTTCAAAAAAATTTGTGTAACTCTAGAACAATGATACAATGAAGTAGAGCAGTATAAACGAGAAAGCAAAGCTAACTTCGTCTGTGCCGAAGTTTTAATAGACTTAAAAAAGCTTGCTTCAACGGTTAGAGATTTCGAACAAACTTCGCAGATCGGCTTAAAAACAAATATTATATGTACAATGACAGAGGTTAAGAGCGCTAATATTGACAACAAAAAAGTTTTCTCACCAAAACCCTTTCCGAACATTTCTTTGGCAGTTATTTGGCCGATCCGGTCGGCTCCGACATATTAGCAGCGTGCAGTAAAAATAAGACTCTGTGCAAAATTTCAGCTCGATAGCTTCAAAACTGAGAGACTAGTTCGCGTAGAAACAGACGGACAGAATTTGAATTTGGTTGAATTTATTCTAAAAATAGTTCCATATATCCATATAGTTCCATATTTTTTTACTAAAATGTAAAGTGTATCGCTTAAGGTTTGTACCAGAGCTCGCAAAATATAATCAACCAAATTTTTCTATGCTGTCTGCTCACCGAAATGACAGGGAAAAATTTAACAGACTCGCTCACTCTCTCAACAGAACACTAGATTTTGCTTTTCTCGTGTTCTCTGTTGTTTCATAGTTACACTGAGATAGCGTCGAGACCAAAAAATTCCGAAAGGGTATGATGGTAGTATAAAAACCCTGACTTGGTTTGTTCTGATTAGCTGCCGTTTTCTTTTTATTGCACTTTGAACTTTTCAGCTTCAGAGTAGAACTAACTATTCCATATCTCGTGAACTATTGTGGATTTTGCTTTTAAATCTTCAACAAAGTGGTTGCTCTTGGTTTAACCTACAAAACATTTCTTTGTAGCAAATCAAAAATATTACATCTTCATACTCAAAATTACAAAAGTTGCCCAAAAAAGACAAGTTTTGAACACTTTTCTACAGTTTTTCAACTTCATGTTGAAACCCGTTTCAAATTTGGACAAGTAATACAGCACAAAGTTGTAGCTTAGACCAAAATAAACAAACCGTAAGAAAGATCCAACTTCATTTAGTTACACTTTTTATATAGTTATAGGCCCACAAGCACGTACAACTGTCAGAAAAACTCGAAAAAACGAACATTTCCGGTAAAAAAGTAAAAATACTAAATTTTGTTTATTACAGTTTTTAAGTTATGTTTTCTTACTATTTTCTTTATTTAAACCAAAACAATCAAAATTTTTGACTGTGTCAGCCAATTGGTACCAGTTTCGAGTTTTGGTTAAAATTCTACATGATTAAGGGCCTGAAACTATACGAAGGACCAATCGAATGAAGTTGATATGTTCCTATCGTTTGTTTGTTTAAGTCCAAGCTACGTTTTTGTTCTGCATTGCTTAGTCAAATTCGTTACAGTTTTTAAGTCAAAGTTGAAAAACAGTACAAAATTAGGGGAAACATGATGATTTTAAGACATTTTTGTAATTTTCAGTATAAAGATGTGACTTTTTTGACTTGCTACTTAAGAATGTTTTGTAAGCCAAGCCAAGAGCAACGACTTCTTCTAAGACGTCAAAGTGAAATTCCAAATAGTTAACGAAATATGGAGTTGCGAATCCCAATCAGAAGCTGAAAACTTCAAAGTGCAATAAAAAGAAAACGGCAGCTAACCAGACCAAACCCAGCGAAGGTTTTTGTCCTACCATCATATGTTCTTTTTGAATTTTTTGGTCTCGACTCTATCAACTTTTTAGTGTTGCACAGTGTTATCGATGAGAGAACACACGAAACAGTCTTACTATGATAGTTTGATGGGGATAATTTCGTTGAGCTGTCAGCAGCTGAGCATAAGCAACTGAGCAAATCGAGCCAAATGTCAGTGCAAAGTGTCTTTTTGTTGTGTTACACACTCACCTTGGCCCACTAGGATTAAAATCTGTTTGAAAATATACAAAATTCGATGTTTAATCATTTATATGCTTATTTTTAAGCATTATACAGGTAGTACAGGAAATCAAGTTTGATTAGCCGTTTACCTAAAAATCTGATCCAGCTCGATGGCATGCTACTGCATAATCTCCATGATTTATTTCTTATGTACAGTTCAGTAAGCGACAGCTGGATCATCTCAAGCGTTTTTAGGACAATCTTAAACTTTAACAACGTCGAATTAATTAATTCCAAATTAATTCCTTGGACTGATTTCTCCAGTCTGGTCGAAACATCAATTTTAAGCGATATGAGCTTGCATTTAACCATAACCTTTATGTTCTCTTTTATGGACATCTCACTCGGACATGATCCATAATATTTCTCGAGCATATTGGAGCCATTTGCTGGGCATTATATATCGGGTTTAAAATTTCGCGAAACACTTCGCAGTCTAACAGTAAAAATGGCCTGCCGTCAGTGGTAAAAATTTTCATGATAGACGCAATTATTGTTTCTTCATTTGCCTCGTAGGCTATTTTCCTTTTCTTTGAATTTTTTTGCACACCGTTGAGCTCATTAAATGATTCGAGTACCTTCAAATGTTTAGCCGTCAAATGCCGCCTCAAATTTGTAATTTGGTGGCCAGATAATTTATACCATATACGCTGCATAGCGATTTATTTAATGTATTGTCGAGTTTAAAAAAAAATGCACTTTATTATTTGTTTGACGACTCATAATTTACGACGTTTGCACTTTATAGACAACAATCAACCAAGAAGCACACAAACAAGCATACACACTTACAGTTAACTCCACACACACATGCTTAGAAGACACTTTCGACAAATTCTGCCCAGCAAAGTGTCTCATGAAAACACATGAACAAAGTAACCGAAAAAAACTCTCATTGATTGAGCAAAGAACACGCTGTGAAAAGTCAGAGGTGAGATGTTATTTCGGCTCCTTTTTTTCATAGTGTCTGAGAATGACTGAATTTTTTCGGACAGCCTGTGAAAAAGGAACACTTTTTGGGAGCTCTGCCTAAAACCTATACCATAACTCTAACTCATATTTATCAGAGATCGTTGTTAATGTTTTTTTTGGTAAGTCGCTTCTGGGCATAGGTAAACAGAGAATGAAATACATTTTTTAGGCCGCCGTTACTTCCATGTCGCCGTCGCTCTGATGATATATGATACCAAGCTGAGCTAAACACTTTTAAGCCATTTCTTACTTCAACGATGTTGACACCCAGTCTACTCTGCTTAAGCTTAATTTTCTGCCAAGCGTCGGTGAATGGAGCCAGGTTGTCCAAGGCGTATCTAAATGTCTCCAATTATAACGTGCGTCATTTGTCCATGCATTTCTCTCGAGTATTTCTCAGTATTGGTGTGGAGAGTAAAGATTTTCCCACTTTGCTTGAATATAAGCCCCTGATACTGGCCTATGATATACTGGAACAGACTTGGCATCATCGCGGACCCAAGAGTAACAAATATGAGACAATGGAACAGACATTTTCCGTCAAACCGATGTATTTTACATTTGGACTTGAAGGTGAACTAATAGTGGCCGATCAGGATGGTGGGCTCTATAAGTCGGAAGGAAGATTGAAATAATGCTCTGACCCATCCCTCTTCCATACAACTTAAGCGTCTCGGCAGCTTGTTAGGCAGCAGTCGTAGCATGCTGGTGGATTACCTGGGTTCCGGTTCGCTTTTCTATGTCATGCCCAAATTTATAGCGGTGATGCGTTGCTCTCAATTGGCCAATCTCAATTCAGAGGGCAACGAAATCACTACTTAAATTCCACAAATATACAATATTTTTCGGAGCCAATGGCGCTGTTTGGGTTTTAAGCGATCGAGTGCTTCAGCCTCAGGACATTTGCTATCCCGGTTTATTGTGAAAATGTGACAAAAACTTTAGATTCGATTCGATAGCAAATTTAGTTACTTATTCGTTTTAACATTAAGTTATAAATAAACAAATTACAACGTTTTATGTTGTTGTTTATTTTCCGTTCCATTGTGATGTGATTTGATTGTTCTTTTTTTTTTGGTTTAATAATAATGCTATTCATGATTAATTTTCTTCACATTCTTTTTTTGCAAACTTGGCCCAAAAAATGGTCTAAATCAACAAGTATTAATTGCTGACAGTTTGCTTATTCAGATATCCCATTAAAGCTTGCACCATTGGCCTTCGTCAATGCTGTAGAATGTTTTCCCATTTCAAGAAGAAAATTCGTTAAGAGATTAAATTTGTTTGTTGTTGTAGTACATTAAGGCTTTGACGGTTGATTAAAGCGAGGGCGTATTTTTACACTAATCTTCCATTGACCATTTCTTCTCGACACACTCGGCCATTCCTGAATGAATCAAATTATGCTTTTCCTGGCAAGCAACAAATCTTAAGGCTAGGTTTGCCATGCCAATACGGCCATTACATTACTTACCCGCAAGCCTTGGGTCAGAATCGCACGATCAAATTATGCAGGCAAGATTTGATGTTATGTAGCTCCAAAAGATGATGCTATGTAGCTCATACAAAAAAAAAAATTCTTAAATACAGAAATTTTTACTAAATAGGAACAAACTGCATTAGCAATATTTTTAAGGCGAGGTGCGAAATGATTGCATTAAACTTTAGTTCACACAGAAGGGACTTGGATGAAAATTGCAGCCTTTGTAATACATATGTGTGAGACGGAAAATGTGGAACACTTTATCGGCACTTGTCCCATCCTTAGAGAGGTGCGATATCTCCACTTCCGTCGCATCACTTTAAACGAGTTTGAACTCCAAAGCATTTTAAACGGAGAAAATTTGCGCATCCTATCAGCATTTTTAGCAGAAGCCACCAAATATCGGGCACAAATTATAAACGAAGATTTTTAGGTTTTTTTTTATTTATATTTTGTTCTTTTTTGTTCTTTTTTTTCTCTGTAGAGCCGTCTTCATTGACGGAAGATCTACTATCTCGTGACGAACGGGGAAGGTGGGTGGAGTAGTCAAATGAAAGGCGACTCTCAGACGTACCTATATTTATAATTGTTTAAATAATACTACATAGCATCAACTGACGGTTTTAAATAAACCATTGTTGTATAGCACTTACAGTTTTTATTATTGTAAAGCCAGCTTTAATCTGTAATCACTATGTTGTTAATATTTTATCTTTATACAATAAATAAATACTACTAAATTTTAGTGCGATTTTTTTAAAATTTTACTCTGATATTTAGGGCGATTTTCTTAAATATAGAAAAATAATTTTCTTCATGCGAATCTTTAGACAATGTAGGCTAACCTTGCAAGCGGTAATCAATCATACATTTTGTTTGATAGGCCCTCGAAAAATGTTCGCACTTTACATTTTGGAAAGTAGTCTCACCTTCTACGTACATAAATGTTCGAGATTTGTTTTCCCCTTTTCTAAACTGACTTATATTTGAATTCCTTGTCAAAATCGCAAAATGAATTGGGTTTCTGGAACGCATCTTTAATTATCATTTCAAGCGATTCTTTGCTATAAAATTATGTTATCCGTTCATAATATTAAGATAACATTTTGTAATTTTCACTAGTCTGGAAGTAGCTTGGGCAAAGCCCAATTAGGATGAAAGCGCACAGCGCACCACGAGACAGGGACCGACGAAGGCTACAAGAAATAGAAGAAGAATCGCACTTTGTGAGAACACAAGCCAGCAGCAGAATTGGTGACAATTAATAGTTACCTGCAATACGCACAAACACCGACTTGTGAAATAAAACTCTGGACTCCCAATGTAAACTGCTTAATGTTGGAGCACGTGACCGACAAAATGTGTTCAGGTAATCTCGATGGTCGAAGAAAAAGGTCAGCTCAGTTCAACGTTGGCAATGGAAAAGAAAGATAGAAAACGGAAATCGCCAAGCCAAAACTAAATGGCATACATGCAGGGTCGCTTTGATTTTTTTGGAATTTTTCTTCTACGCCCTTTGAAGTTGTTCCTGGCTCTAACTCACAAGTCACTTAACCATCTAAACTCGAGGGAAGCGCATAAAAAACAATTTATTATTTGTGGTGAACAAGCAAAAGCTAAAACTCGACCATTACAAATGTCTAATAATATGCTAAAAGCAAAAAAAAAAACGCGCTCTCTTGTTTCCGTGCTTGGTGGAATGTTTAGTACCTTCATGGAAAGCGTTTTTAAATATTGAAAACTCTACATTTCTAAAGGAAAAATGGGTTTTAAAAATTTCGTGAATAGTGCAATCACGACGTTTGACTTTAATTCTCACGAAACACGCACAGATCACGGATGCTCAAGCACGAAACTCAGTGTTTGCTCAAGATCACGTCGAGACACAACACGACACGTTCAAATTCACGTCACGGGTGCACCTCTAGTACAAATATAAAACTGCAACCGTGCTTATTAAGGGTATATAATTCTATACAGTTTTTTGTCATTTGAGACGGATATTCATAAAAAATCGTTGTAAGCGCCAGACTTTTTTGGTTGCTGAAGATTCGAAAAAACATGATGCAAATCAAGTCTTACGAGAAGACAAAATTGAATGTCGAAATGGGTGACAACGCCATGCATTTATTGTCCGGGCCGTCAAATCGAAATGATGTGCGGCGGATTAGGAATAGCGGACAGCTTTTGCTCTGTAAACCGAATTGACGAATTGGTGCAGATATGGCAAACTAAAGCAGTTGTTTGATGAAGCTGGTAAATGCTTCATGGAATTGGGCAGGGAACAAGAATAGAGTTAAGTTGACGGCGTTGGAGTGACATGCCTCGTGCAGGTCTCTACAGGGTGTAACAAGTAAAAGAGTCGGTCAAGCCCAACTGAAATATACTCTGTAACTGCGAAAGTGTATGATCAGTATGTATTTTGATGGTTCGTTTGACCATTTAATACCAAATATGTATGGACATTCCAAGCGACATTCACTTTAATTTTATATTCTCTCTTTATTTAGCGCAACATGAATTATATATAAGAGGGAGCCGTCGCAAGGGCGCTGCCTGTTCAAACTACAGATTCTTGGTGCCCGTATAAATCAGCGTCAATTGCTCGATAGTTTCGACCATGTGGCACACATCCCCGGAACAGCAAATGGCATTACTAAGATGCATGATCTCCTTACCAATAGAGGTAATACCCATAATTCCATCCTCTCCGCTATCCGGTACAGTAGGCAAGGCATTCAAAACGGGCATCACCAAACCTTGCAACGGTACACTAGGTAAAATGTGATGCAACTGTTCCAGCATACCGGCTACCAAATACAGGAGCTTATTATTATCCGCCTTGAAAATGACCAAATTCAATAAATGGGACAGCAAGACCGAACCATACGAATGCAACATTATCCGCAAGCGTTCCAAGCAAATGAGGTCAACCTTCCAGCAACTGAGAAGACTTTGAAAAAATTTTAGAACAGCTCGACGATCACTTTCATAATTTTCCGGTGAAATGGAGGCCAAAGCACAATCCAGCAGGCTGTTGAAGTAGATGGAATCCATTAGTACCAAGGGAAATGAAGCAAAGAAACTTGCGGCAAAGGAAAAAAAACTCAACAAAATGTCCTCATGCAAAGCAAAGCCGCGATCCTGTTGAAGGGCTTGAAATGCGGGTACCAAAAAGCATTCCAAAACTTGGCAACATTTCTGTATACGAGCGGACTCGGGTAGCAAATGGGGCAGAACCAATCCGGACAGTCTAAAGTATATAGGTTGCCTCTGTTGTTGATAGAGTTGACAAAACGTCCAAAGCATCTCCTCGGCTAAGGGCAACGATTGGGTCTCCGAGGGTAAAATGAACAGCAAGAGTTTACCCAAACTCTGAAGAAACAGATTATCATGACAGCAACGTTTCAAGGCTAAAACAATTAAGGGCCAAGAATGAACTAGTTGTTGATTCAGATCCAAATCGAACGAATCATTCAGCTTGAGTTTGTTAATAATGGTAGCTGCACGTTCAAGCCAACGGGCAGGCAGTACACCATCCCACTCGGTCTGATTTGGGTCCTGGAGAAAGTTTCTAAGAGCTTGCCATTGACAGTTCAACAATCGTTGCAAAACTTGAACCAAATGCGAAGAAGGCAACTGTTTTAGAACCTCGCATATGGCTATAAGTAAATCCAGTTGCTCCGATTCCTTCAACTGAAATTCATCCAAACAGCTACTTAGTATCAACAAACCCTCAGCATAGGGTAGTACTTCCGCAAAATGTTTTTTACATATGGTCGACAAAGCTCTAGCCGCACAGTTTGAGAGAAGACTACGCTGCCGCAGTAGGTCCGACAAATAATGCAGAAGGGACGACAAACCTTGAGGACTTTGTTTTAACCATGAGTGACATCTCGAAAGAAGTTGGATGGCCTGATAACGCACAGCAGGATGGGTATGCGACATCATGGGTTCCAGTATATTGGTCATAAACTCCGGCCGCTCCTTTACCATACAGGACATGAAAAATAGAGAAACTTCTACGTCCAACCACAAAGCTTCTGGATTTTTGACCACTCGTGCTAATGTCTCCACCTCGTCATTATGTACAAAATGATTTACAGCTGTAAGGGTTTCACTTACTATGCCACGAAAATGCGCCATATCACTCTGGGGTAGAATCAAACCCTCATGATCCATGGATAAACGTGAATGCCTCAGCATGGCCTGCACTAGACGATGTATGTAGGGTTGATAGAGAAGATTCACTTCGGGTTTTCCAAGCGCGCGCAAATTAACTCCTAAAACGCTCCATAAACTCAAAGAAGTTTGCGCTATGCTCAGCTCACATCGTTCGGACACTTGTACCAGCAATTCAAAACAGCGTTGACCCAAAAAGAGCTCCTGTTGATCTGCCATAACCATCACCTTTTTCGTTGGATAGATGGCCATATAAAAAAATGCATCGCTCAAACTTTGCATTAAATTGGCATAGTTCTTTATGGTACCGGCGGAACTAAGATGAAATGGCTTTTCCAGTGAGCTGATCATGTCAAATATAGCTCGATCCGAGCGACTTTCACTTTGGAAATAGTTCATTGGGCGTTCTCGCATATTATACAGAATGCCTAAGAAACACTCTGTTGACAGATCATGCAATAACAAGTCATTTGCGCTATTGTGCAACAATACCTCATAGGCCATCTGTATGATCGGATGTTTAATCAAGTGGCGTAATTTTAAGAGATTAGCTTCGGCCCAGGAACCGCAGATACGTAGACCTCCATGTATGACCAATGCATCTGGCAGATCAGTACGTTTTAAAGAATGTTGTAAAAATGCAAGCATATAATCGGAAAGACTACGAAGTCGTATTGACACCACTCCACGACGCTTGGCACTCATTCTTATATTTTCGTTGCACGCTTCTTGTGGCCATACATTTAGTATCTCCATGAGGACACCGAAATGTGCAGAGTTGTGTGAAAATTGATCTATCAAATCTTTCATCGAATACTTCCAGGACATCATATATAAAGCTAGATCAACTGTTATCAAACTCATTTGAATGATAAATGTGTTCGCCCCCTGGCTTGTATGCCCTTGCACATACTCCGCGGCTTGCTTCAAATTTGCCATCAGCGAGTCTTTTAATGATGCATGCATTTCACTGGGCAATTCTTGAAAATCTCTGATGATCTTTGTGCGCAGTGTCATGGCGGCAAATGTTAGCACTGGAAGTGAGTGCTGTTTTTGTTCACTTAGTATTTGATCACAAATGGTCCAGGCTGGAACAGACCTTTGAAATTTCATAAGATATGAATGTGCTGCTTCAAGCGCAGAGGGATCAGAATCATCAGTACCATACAGCATCTTTGCAGTAAACACCACTTGTTTCTTATCAAACATTGCGGTTGCCATTTTATTCTCCGAATGCGTAGCAGTTTTCACAGCGTGAGAAATTATATTAAATAAAATTTTTACTTGTTCAGAATTTGTATTTGTTTCCCAGACTATTTAACAGTTTGATATAATTCTGAATTTTTAGAGAGATGCTACTTGAACGCTTGTCGTAGTAAAGCCGATACAATGAAGTAGAACTGTGAAAAACACCAGAATATCCAACCGAAACAATAACCTTTATTTTTAACCGGTATAACTTCAATCCTCCTACTTCTTGTCGCACTCCTTTATGGTTCACTTGGCAATTGACTAGCCTAAAAAATAAAAAGTCTTGACTGTTTAAAAAATTTAAGCGCTCTGGATCTCAGACTGACTTCGCTAAATATGAGGTGGCTCGTTCTGAATTTGAACAGCATAATGAGGATTTTTATAACAATTACCTACTCAGGTGTAAGTAGGACTTTCATAATGATCCCACGAAATTCTACGATTTTGTCCGCTCTAAGCGTAACTCTTCACTATTCCCCCCATCACTTCATTCCAATAATGCCAATGCACAGTGGGCCAGCTTGTATGGAGACTGCGGCCAAAATTCTTTTCAGCAGATACCAGTGTTGCCAACTTTTGCCGAGAAAAAAAAATCCGTTTTCGGCGGGACGGAGAGGACAAAAAAGCTGAAAAAAAAACGTATGGCTTTTCTTATTATTTAGGCAATTATATATTTAAAACATCATCAGAGTGATGAAGTTCCTCGTCCTCATCCTTGTCGTCGGCCTCAGTTACTAGAAAGGTCCTTATAATCGACGTAGCACTTCACATGTCGACGGAACCCGTATCTGTAACTACACATACAATATTTTTAATGTAAAATTCAAATTTTAGTTTCACTATTATACATAATATTAAGTTGAGAGTGCTCACCTCCATTAGATTTCTGAGTTTTGATTTATTGTACAATTAACCTGACTGAAGACTCGCTCAACTTCAGCGTTGGACCATCACAAGAACCCCATCTGAATCGCAATCAAGGCTAACTCAAAAAATGTTTGATTACCCAAAATTACTCCAAAACTTTAGTTTCATCTTTGTTCTCCCATTTTACTAAATGTAATTTTCCAATATCTTCTACGAAAAATACTTCCTAAATGGTAACAATGCTTTGATTTTTTTGGTCGTAAAATGTTTTCGAGCGAAAATATGTCAATTTGTTGAAGAATGCTGAGATTGTTAGGTACGCCTGCTCTCCTTTCAAAATTTTTGTATGAGGTTTTTACTTTACATCTCGTTACTAATTGTTACTTCACAACTGCGTATAGTGCTTAAACTGATATCTATAAAATTGCTTAATACTTTTTTTGCTTTGTGCAGCAGTGTCGAATAGATTTGTCCAATTAGCTATCCATATGAAGCATACATTTTTGAAACCAAATTTCTCAAAATCGTCTTCTTGTATTATATCGATATTAGTATCTGATGAAATAATCCATTTTTTATACTCTGTACCGAAGGTACATAGAGTATATTAAGTTTGTGCAAAACTATGTAACAGGGAGAAGGAATCGTTTCCGACCCTATAAAGTATCTATATTCCTGATCAGCATCAACAGCCGAGTCGATATAGCCATGTCCGTCTGTCCGTCTGTCTGTCTGTCTGTCTGTCCGTCCGTATGAACGAAGAGATCTCAGAGATGGTAAGAGATAGAGGTTTGACATGTATGGGGCATATATTTCTTATAATTGAAGGCAGATCAAGTTTATTTTCAATTTTTGCCACGCCCCCTCCCGCCCCCGCAATTTGGAAAAAACTTCATATCTCCTACAGTTTTGGAGATAGATCGTTCGTGCCTTCTAGAGATACCTTGTAAACAAAATTATTTATCGATTTGCTGAAGGAATGATAAAGATCGGATGAACGATAATCAAGTTATGGGCAAAAAACGGCCAGTTAAGTTGAAGTTTAGTGAAGTTTACATTGTCATATTGTGCATTTGCAATAACTGCAGTAAACTCAAAAGGTATCCGATTCATTTTTGTGGAGCCAAGCCTTAAACTCCGGATTCTGCAGCCAGACTTTACGACTTTTTTGTTTGAAAATTTTTAGCATTTTTGTCAAACGATCTGTAAACTTGGCTAGCACTTTGAGATAACTGTTTCCTGAACGTTAGAAGTGGCAATTAGGGTCGATAAGTGACAGACAGAGGTGACAAACTATCGATTTGTTTAAAAGTTTTACAAATGACCCCAAAATAAAAATTAAGATGAAAAAAGCCGAAATCATTTTTAAAAAAGCCAGAAATCTCGCTTCCCGCTGTTTCTGGATATGTCCCGCATTACAGTTTCAGGCGTGGCGTACCAGTAGTATGTGTGGCTGCTGGTGCGGGAGGTTGTGGGTTCGATCCCGCCTCGGACCATCTAATAGAAAAAGTTTTTTTCTTTCTTTAAAAAAAAAAAAGCTTTTACACACCCGATCACCTTCACCAGCTACTGGTGCCAGCTGTGAAGAGTAACTAGCCATGAAAAAGCAAAAATTCTCTAACTATTGCCGTTCGGATTTGGCGTTAAACTGTATGTCCCTTTCTCTTGTGCGAAAAATTATAAGCACACACGCCAAGAGATTGAGAGAAGCTTGGCCCTGGCCCTCCTGGAGGTGCTGTTTGAGCCAATTTTACTTTTTACAGTTTTGAAAAAGCTAGAAATGACGGGAAAAAAGCTGATTTGGCAACACTGGTAGATATATCGACTTGAAACTTTGTTGACGGCTTTATTAAACCGTTAGATATGAGATTTAATTATTTTATTTGTGTTTCCATTTTTATGTATTTTGTTTGATGTTAGTATTTGTCTTAAAATCCTTCACTTAACATAAAAAAAAATAACAAAAAATAAAATTAATTGATAAACCCCAAAAAAAAACAAAAAAAATCAAATTCGTAATAAAACATACTATATATCGCAGACTTATCTCAGTAAACCCAGTAAATAAAATACAGATTTTGTGCTTTAATGGAACACTCAAAAAAGAATCAAACACAACAACAACAGAGACCAGAAATATAACAGTTGTACCGCAGTAACAAATAGCAAAAAAAAACGAGCAAAACTCTAGGCTTTGGGATATAACACATCTTCCGGCACTTTCCGGCAGCTAAACCTTGTAGTTCTAGAATCTTAGAAGGTTGACCAATTTTATCAAATAAGTCCAATTGGGGGAATCAGGGGGGATCATCACTATTACTTTAGCTGAATTTATATCACATGGACAATGGCACACAAAAAAATAGTACTGACAAAACATACATTTTTATAAAAGAATTCAGCACACTAAAAACAATTAAATTTATTAAAAAATAAAGTTAGCACCTTTCTTTTGACGATTAAGTTTCTTTAATATTAGTTTTCACTTAAATCTCAAAAAGCTCTCACAGTAAGAATTAATATATTTCATGCTCTCTCTTTTGAAGCCACTTTTATAGAGTACGGTTGTAATGAAACAAAATCAACTATACCATTAAAAAGCTCATTCTTTTGCGAGATAGAGACAACATGTTTGAAGCCAAAATTCTCACTTTCCATTTTTTATTTTTGGCCTATGGCAGAAACCACTGTACAATGGTGAGAATGATTGTGACATAGCCAGCATATTTGACTCTTTTTCCTTACTCTGCTTTCTTCGTCCGGCTCCGAATTATGATGATTCTGGAACTTACCGTCACCATTTTAGTCGCTCTAAATGCATTCACCCTCCAATAATTGATCACAGTTGTCTCCTATCTAATTTTAAGGCACTCAAGCCAGCATTTTCACCTGGACCAGAGCTGCGTTCTTAAATATTGTGCTGATTTCCTTTGTGATTCCCTTCTAAAGCTGTTCAATCTATCCCTTGAGCTTAGTAATTTCCCAATATTATGGAAGGAATCGTTTATTATTCCAATGCATTAAAAATATATAGCCATTTACACAGGATTTGCAGCAGAGAAGTTGGCCATCCTTATGTATTTTTGGCCGCTGAATTCAAATCAATTGTCCGCTTTCCCCCAGCACGTCAGGTTTATGATATATTCGCATAAAGGTGTGTTGAGCGACGTTTGCTTACATTTGTAGGTCCTTGCCTTTTCTTGTAAACATGTGTTATAGAGGAATCTGTAAGCTTTCTGCCATACCTAAATTATTCGAGCATATTCCTCCCAATTACAACATTTTTGCCAACCCATTCTTAGTCCATCCCAGCATGGTTTAATTCGACAGAGTTCGGTTTCCACTAACCTACTCTAATTTTCTTTAATAGTAAATCCGGTATTTCTTCATCGTAAGCAAATTGATGTCGTCTACACAAACTTTTATCAAAGCCTTTGATTCAGTTAATCATAATTTTTAATGTAAAATTGGCTTTACAGCCCAAAAGGGGCCAAGCCAAGCTTCTCTCTCAATTTCTTGGCGTGTGTGCTTATAATTTTTCGCACAAGAGAAAGGGACCTACACTTTAACGACGAATCCGAACGGCAAAGTTTGAAAAGCTTGTTCTTGGCTAATTACTTCACAGCTGGCGTCAATAGCTGGTGAAAATGAGCAGATATGCAAAAGCAATTTTCCAAAGAACCTTGGAAAAACAGTACAAAAGGATAGTAATTTGTATAGAATTTCAATGAAAATTTTCAACAACACCCTTTGCATATTTTGGAACAGCAACAATATATTCGATTTTTTGAGAAAACGTATACAATTACTAAAAATGGTATAACTTCATTGCGAAAAATCGTAGAAATGTTAGAATAGTTTATTTCAAAGTTAAGAAATAGTATTTTAATAAAAAGGCAAAACAAAAGTATAGCTTCCCCACAAAACGTTTCTAAACGAGAAGGCTAAGCTAACTTCGTCCGTAAAGTAAAATTGGCTCTAACAGCACCTCTGGGAGAGGGCCACCAGGGCCAAGCTTCTCTCAATCTCTTGGCGTGTGTGCTTATAATTTTTTCGCACAAGGGAAAGGGACCTACAGTTTAACGCCGAATCCGAACGGCAATAGTTAGAGAATTGTTGATTTTTCGTGGCTAGTAACTCTTCACAGCTGGCGCCAGTAGCTGGTGAAGGTGATCGGGTGTGTAAAAGCTTTTTTCTAAAGAAAGAAAAAACTTTTTCCATTAGATAGTCCGAGGCGGGATTGAACCCACAACCTCCCGCACCAGCAGCCACACATACAACTGGAACGCCACGCCCGACCACTGCTGAAGTCCGTGCTGAAGTTTTTATAGCCTTGCAAGTTCTTGTCTTCATCACGCTCCCGCTCTACTTGACGAGATGCTAGATTTTCTTCGCAAATAGCGTCCAGGCGACTAGCATTTCGAGTTGATATTCGAGACGCATTTTGCTCTATCACGGGACGCTTGCCGTCGTTGCTCCTGGGACATTGAAGACACTCGTGGCATTTTAATTGATTTTATTGGTCACAATATTGGTTTCAACCATTTAAGCACATAAACAAATAAGTTCCTTTCAGTCTAGTTGCTCAAACTTACTAGAAAAGTTCCTACGCCTACTAGGAAAGTTGTAAAATTGACTCTTCGACCGATCGTTCCTATGGCAGCTACAAGAAGTAGCTAGTAGTATTAGCAGCGTGCAGTCAAAAGAAGACTCTGTGCAAAATTTCAGCTCGATAGCAACTAAACTGAGTGACTAGTTTGCGTAGAAACAGACAGACGGACGGACAAAGCTTTATCGACTCAGCTCGTCGCCCTGATCAAGAATATATACAGTTTATGGGGTCGGAAATGAATATTTCTATGCGTTGCAAACTCCTGGGCAAAATTCTAATACCCTTTGCAAGGGTATAAAAAGGTCAAAATAGGCATTTTTTGTAACTTTAAGCTCAAACTAGTACAAATCTCGACGTGATGAACCATTTCGGAAATCAGATTCGTGTTCTGCAAACGAAAATCATCTAGAATCACCACCAACACTTCAATATATTGGAAAAAGTCTAATTTTGTTGCCTTGTGTAATCATTACAATTATTTTTATTATTATTATTATTCGCTGCTTGAATTCTCTTACGATTAACTAATTTGAAATCATTCAACCTTATTAAAGCTCTTTGATAGATCTTTTTCTGTAAGCTTTAAGGCCAACGTTTTCTTTTCTGGGTTATAAAAGTAAATTCAATAGCTCTAAAAAGTTGTTTTGGCGAATTATCTATACTGATATTTTTGAGATTACATGACAAAAATGGCTATAACTTCCTTAATTTTCGAGCTACCGAAATGTTCAGCCACTCAAAGTGTTTGGAAAGGATGCGGCTTTAATATATGTTTTTTTTTTTAATTTTTGAATGATGGGCCTTTTTTGCTAGACTAAGTTTTTTGAAGAAATCTTTTTTTTTTTTCAAATAAATGTTTGAAAAAATATATTTCAAAATTGTTTTCAAAAGGGCTTTTTGAACTTGAACATTTGAAAAAAAATTCAAAACTCCTTCTTAAACCGTTCTCCAGTTATTATACCCTTGCAAAAGGTATTATATTTTTGCCCAGAAGTTTGCAACGCATAGAAATATTCATTTCCGACCCCATAAACTATATATATTCTTAATCAGTGCGACGAGCTGAGTTGATTGAGCTTTGTCCGTCCGTCTGTCTGTCTGTCTGTCCGTCTGTCTGTCTGTCTGTCTGTCCGTCTGTTTCTACGCAAACTAGTCTCTCAGTTTTCAAGCTATCGAGCTGAAATTTTGCACAGAGTCTTCTTTTTACTGCACGCTGCTAATATGTCGGAACCGACCGGATCGGATGACTATATCTTATAGCTGCCATAGGAACCATTGGTCAAAAAATTTGCCTTAGTGAGAAAAACTTTTTTGTTTTTAATGTTAGCGGCCTTAAACTCGGCTATTATTAATATTATATGCTATCAAACAGATTTGCAAATTTTGGTCAAAATCGGATGACCATATCTTATAGCTGTCATAGGAACCATCGGTCGGAAAATGGGTCTTACTAAGAAAAACTTTTTTGTTTTCAATGCTAGCGTCATAAAACTCGGCCATAAATTATATTATATGTTTTCAAACAGATTTGCAAATTTTAGTCAAAATCGGATGACTATAACATAAAGCTGCCATATGACCAATCGGTCGGAAAACGGGTCTTAGTGAAAAAACTTTTTTGTTTTCAAGTAAATCGTTCTTAAAGTCGGTGATTCTTAATATTAAACGCTTTCAAACTAATTTGAAAAAGTTGATCGACATCGGGTGACTATATCTTATGGTTGCCATAGGACCGATCGGTCGGAAAATGTGTCTTAGTGAGAAAAACTTTTCTGTTGTAAATTTTATCTTTCTTCAACTCCGCGATTGTTAATTTGATATGTTTTCAAAAAGAGTCGCGAAATTTGGTCGATGTTAGATGTTTATTTGTCGGAAAATGGGTTTTAGTTAAAATTTTTTTTAGATTTTTATATAAGCGTTCTTAAACGCTGACATTTCAAAATCAGCATTTGCAAGGGTATAAAAACTTCGGCACAGACGAAGTTAGCTTGGCCTTCTCGTTTAAAATTTGGAAAATGCACAAATTTACCCTTTTAAGCGTTTAACTTCCGCAAAAAATCTCAAATTTTGGGGTTAAGCTTTTCTCATAATAAGCTCACTTTGGGCCAACTATCATCCAATTCGGAGACATCAACTCAGAAAATATATTTTTTTTGCTTGGAATGCGCCATATAATCTAATTGATCACTAATCGTTATCAAAATTTAACAGCTCTATGCTTACAATTTAGATACGTGCTTAAAGTTTGCACACTTTTTTGGGCAGACCAAAGTCATCCAAACGGGACTTAGGGAGCTCCGTTCAAGATATACTTAACAAGGTAGCCGCACTCGCTCTCTCACAACTTCTTAAATAAGAAGCTGAACACAAAAAAAAATCGTCGGCGGAGAAGCGTCGCTCACAGGGTAAGCAAAGAGAGCGTGCGAGCAAATGCGGCTACCTTCTTAAGTATAATATATCTTGGCTCCGTTCAAGCACTCTTATTCTTTCCAGTCAGCCAAATGTCTTTGATGTTAATAAAACAACTTCCATTGCAGTTGCAGACTTGCCTTGATAGACAAAACACGCACAAGATGTTTAATAAACACAATCAAACACATTAAGCACTGTAATTATGCTAAAATTTAAATAATAGGGCAGCCCGTCAATTGCCGAGGTTCAGTTATATCGCGATCTTGCCAGACTGATAAAAGAATTGTCTGGCTTTGCTGCAGCCTTATTTTTTAAGCCAGGTGGCAGCTCTGAACATTTTAAAATTCTGCGCCTAAGGCTATGCTATACAAACTTTTTTTCGCTGGCAAAGACGGCAACTCCAGGCCGCTTAATTCAAACGGCGGCACAGCCATCAGATACAGCAAAAAATAGAATCCCCAAGTCAAAACAAGACATGGTCATCCTGTTACTATCACAGAAGAAACATAATCTGTCAAATTGACTGATTAACCATTTATTTTTAATAATACAATGTTCTTTTTATTAAAATAAAATTTCTTTTGCATTATCACAGACTCCTCCTCAGATGATTTGCCAATGCCTTATCTTCTACTCCACATAGGGTTGCACATCGTGCTGTTGACGCACTGCCTCTGTTTCGGCACCCACAGCACACGCCAGCAGCGAGTTGACAGTCTGCTCTTCTCCCGCTTTATAAACATATCCATTGGCCTTGTCAATGTGATTCCTCAATCTTAACATGCTATCCGTGCTAAAAACATCCAGCAATTGAAATGAAACCAGAGCATAATCCTCTACCATGGAACAGATGGCCTCGTTGAGTTTCTGATATTTACGCATGGTGGGGTCATCATCCAATTTATCCAGCAGATACTTAAGATCCAGTACATCGGTATAATAGTCCACATTGAAGTGTAGTTTGGATTCATGTTTCTTGAGCAGATCCGCCTTGGATAGGACATTCACGTGCGGCAGACTCATACGCAACATGGTATTCAGAGCCATCAACAGAGTGGCAATGAATTTCGCCGGCTCTGAACAATAATGGGAGTCAATGAGATTCACAGTGACCAGACTATAACGTTCCCGTTCCAACCGTTCAAACACACGAGCCATGGCCATGTGGTGTGTATAGAGCTCAATCTGTCCCGGACAATCGAACAGAAAGTAATTGTGTGTGGGTGCTAATTTCCTCAGCTTGGGCAGCAGCCAATCTTCGATGTGCTCCTCCAGATATTCGGCACAGTGCATGAGAGCGCCATTGGGACCCAAATGCAAATGTTCCATGCAATCCTCGACGGTGATGAGCTCCATGATATTAATAACCGGCTCATAGGACATGTTATCATTGGCCGGATCCAAATTGACGACACCCACCTGGCGGCCCAGTTCGCGATAGAATTTGTAAGCCTCATTGCAGTAGGTGGTCTTGCCAGACCCGGGTGGGCCTATAATCAGTTGGCCATATCGGGGATTCTCTACTTTGGTTTGCATGCGTTGCAACATTTTTAACAAATTTAAAAGTGCAAAATAAAAAGTAAATAAACAAGACCGTGTGCTGCAGTGTTGGTAAGCACTTAAATAATTACAATTAGAGATGCGCCAGTGTAGCAATATTGTGATTGAGTCACTAGGACTGTGACTTTACTCACTGGTGAAATTGACTTGAATCGTATAGATTTGGATATTAATTTTATAATAACATTGAGTGTCTCTTTTCGAATTAACCTCATCTAGTATATGGTCTCTTGTTTAGCAATTGTTTCTGTTTTGAAAAATTCGTGCTGATGAATCAAAATCGGACTGCTACTTCGTTTAGCTGCTTTTGGAACAATGGATCTAAAAACTGGTTTTGGATGAGAAAGACTTTTATGGCTTCGATGGTAACGATTTCAAACTAGCCATTTATTAATTTCAAGCTACAATTTTGTTTTAGAGAACAAATCTGATTAGAAGTCCAGCTAGTACGGCTTTCCCGGGTTTTGCACTAAGCGAGATCGAATATAGCAAGGCAGGGTTGCATGTCTTAAATATCTACTTATATTTAACTCGACGAACACAAAAAAAGGACTGAGAAATAAATTTTGAATAATAATCACCTTCATCAAATCACTCTTGAAAATCACAGTCACAGTCACGGTGGGCGCCCATCCCTGGTTACTGTCCACATTTCGCAGCACTGAATATACCAAATTAAATTTTGCACTAAAAATGACCGCAACCAGTGCTGTTCAACTTAAGACAGAGTTTTATTCGCTCTGCGATTTGTCGTCGAGTTTTCGTATTCGAGGCGCATAAATAAGTTCTTATTTATTTATAACAATTCAAACGTATTAGCCACTAGACAAGCAAAACAACCATGGCTCAACCGCAACCACCAGCCTATGAAAACAGTGAGTGCTAATCATTTCCTTATATGGCAGTGCGAATTCTGACCAACTGTGAAAGCAAAAGAAAAAAAAACAATGAGTCAACAAAGCAAAAACAAAAAACCAACGGTAAAAACTTAAAGCAAGCTCCGGAAGTGCTTTGATTATGACCATAAATGGGCAGCTAATGATCGATAAACCATGGAAGGGAGAGGACTGTAAAGAATGGACAGTAAAGTGTAAAATAGCAGCGACAGCCGAATGCCGGCCGGCTTGGACCGCACCCTGATTTATTTTCCCCTTCTCCTCCACCTGCACTCATATCTAGACTTGCCCTTGATTTTCCCCCACCAACAATCAAATATTTTTCCATTTCTTTAATTTTATTGCAGAAAATGTGTACGCAACGCTGCCGCGCACCCAACGGGGCCAACCCATTGTTTTGGGAGCCGATCCCAAGGGCAAGAACTTCTTGTACACCAATGGCAATTCGGTGATAATCAGGAACATTGATGTAAGCTGATACCATTAATTTGAAGCAACAAAATGGAATTTTCCTTTTGGTCATAATCTTTGGCTATGGCTGTTTTCCATTTATTTTTGGACAGCTGCAGTTTCAGCTGTTCTGAATTTATTTATAAATATCCATACACACATTATGGTTGGGGGTCTATGTGTCTATGCCGCCGGCAAAATGAAAACACGAACACAGACAAATAATTTTCATTTCATATTTTTTCTCATTTCGGCCGCCCACGCAACTTCATCATGAGGTTCGGGGTCGTTTGATAATTAAGAATTCTAAATATTTTGCTGTCCCAAACAAAATAGTTGTATCATGCAAATTAATTTAACACTTTTTGTTTATTTTCTTCTTCAACGCTTCATGCTCTGCATATGCTAGAATCCAGCTATTGCCGACGTCTACACGGAGCACTCATGTGCAGTCAATGTGGCCAAGTATTCGCCCAGCGGTTTCTACATTGCATCTGGTGGTAAGTTCTCTCAACTGCAGAAACTGCAATTTACAAAAACAAACTTAAAACGCACTTCACACTTCAGACACTTCTTTGGGCAGGAAAAGTCATTGTAGCATGAAGGCAATTATAGGGTAGATGCGAATAGTGAGGACTAGAGCTAAAGTGGCAAATCAGATTTAGTTAAAATTTAACGAAAGTCATAAAAAGTAAAGCAACGAAGTTAATAAACACAACAAGGAAGAAGCTTAAAATCTAACTTACTTTGGACTTTGGTTAACTTTGGACTTTACTTAGCTCCTAGAAGCTAATCCTTGGATGTATTTCCCCCTTATATTCTATCAAGAGAATAGTAGAATCCACTACCAGAAATGCAGGGATGAAAGCCGTTTTGTTATCAGGACTGATTTGCTAAAGTGGTTTATATAGATTTTAAATCACCGGATTGTTTTACAACAAGATTTCTTAAGCTAATCGCACAGCGATTTCGGCTCGGTTCAATGGATCATAGTTAATAATATCTTAGAAAACATGTTGGGTTTTTTGATACCCATGTAGAGGGTATATTAAAATTGTCCGGATGTTTGTAACGCATAGAAGAAAGCATCTTCGACCACACAAAGTATATATATATTCTTGACTAGCATATAACCCGTCGCGCTTCGCTGCGTATAATGAATTATTATCGTTACCGTTATCGTTACAGCCCCGTTTCACTTTATTTCGTTTTCTATCCTTACAAAATGAGTTTCAAACCAATCGGATGAAAATAGTTTTTGCATGCAGAATTTTCCGGGAATTTTCACGCCTGTGGGGCGGATTTTCCGACATTGGAACATCACATTTCAAATTAATTCGTATTCTATCCTTACAAACCGAGTTTCAAGTCAATCGGATGAAAAATAGTTTTTTGCATGCAGAATTTTCCGGCCATTTTCCTCGGGGGCGGATTTTCCAAAATCGGGAAATCACGTGTCGAATTATTTCGCGCACTATGCTTACAAACCAAATTTCAATTCAATCGGACGAAAAAAATTTTTTTTCAGACTTTTCCGGTTGGAATTTTCCAAACCCCCTTAGACCGCACTTTCACTACTAATGGAAACTCCTGTTCATTTCAGCATTCTACCTCTTACCGTTTGCGTTACCGATAGCCAATCAGTCAGTCAGTCAGGATAAACAGCTTTATATAATATATAGAGTAGATCAGCATGACGAGATGAGTTGATATAGCCATGTCCGTCTGTTCGTCCGTCTGTTTTTATGCTATCTTCTCCGTCAGTTTTAAAGCTATCTTAACCAGACTTTGCACGAAGCCTTTTGGTACAAATACGCTGCACATTTGTCGGAATCTGACGGATCGGATGACTATAGCATATAGCTGCCATAGGAACTATCGCTCAAAAAAGTAGTTTTAGTGAAAAAACTTTTTTGTCTTCAACGCAAACGTCCATAAACCGCGTTTTCTATTCTTACACATAATTTCACCAAGTTTTATGAAAATCGGCCAACTTTATAGTATAGCTGCCATACAAAACAAATGTCTGAAAAAAAGTATTAGTAGGAAAAACCTTTTTTGTTTTCAATGCTATCACTCCCAAACTTGTTACTGATTAATATTATATGCTACCACACTATGCTGCCAAGTATAATCCAAATCGGATGACTAAAGCATATAGCTGTCATAGGAACTATCGGTCGAAAAGTTAGTTCCAGTGAAAAAAACTTTGTGTTTTCAACGGTACCGTCTATATACCTTCCTGTTGTGAATATTATCAGTTTCAACACAATTTTGTGAAGTTTGGTCAAAATCGGATGAATATATTGTATAGCTGTCATATAACAAACTGGCAAGCAAATGGTCAAATTAGTGGCGCATCTATTGCTGAGTTTGGGAAATAATTAGCTAAGAATGTTCGACGAAAATCATTTAAAACCAGGGCTTAATCCCGACACGAATTTCGGTTCCGTCACGTCCCGAAATGAATGTTTCGATTAAAGGTTCTATTTCGGTTTTCAATTAATTCCGGTTTTCGGTTTCGATACGATACCCGGATTTTTATTTCGGTATACGGGTATAAGTACTACCTTTTTTTAATATTGGAAAAATTAAATTCTGAGACAATTCTAAATCAATTTTATTCCTGTAAAAAAAAACGAATCGAAATTCAACACAAAATTAATGGTTTCACATTTAATCATACAATTCTGGGAGCTTTGTGGAGGATTCTTACCACCAGTTAAGAATTTTTTCATGGTTTCGAACACGTTAAAGTATGAAAAAGTCTTAATGGAATCCAGTTGCTGTTTTGATAAGAGACGAAGAATTTTTTTATATTTCCAATTTGCAGTGTATCCAAATGGAATTAAAATCACCCAAAACAAGGTTTCCTCTATTTTTTTGAACTATAGTTAAGTTTTAAAAGGTTAATAGATCAGTCAGTGTCTGGAAGTACCTAGGTAAAAATATCTAGGTATATACCAAGATACATATTTTGTGTACCTTTTACCTACCCTTAATATTTTCAAAATCGAGTACCTTTTACTTTACCTATGTAGGTCTTAATTTTCATTTAGCTTGTCAATGGTTAAGGCACTAGGTACTTTTCGTACGTTATTTTTTGTGGCTTTATTTGGATGTCCGGTAAACATTCCCTGTTCAAAAACTATACGATCACTTTCGCAAAAGTTTTGCGATTCTTAGACCAATTTTGTACTGCAAAAAATATAGCAAAATTTTTACACAAGTGAAAATGGAAACACGGCTGTATAAGAAAACGAGAGCGTAAGTTAAAGTCGGCTCTAACCGACTTCGATATACCCGTTACTCATGCATAGAAATGTTTAATAGCTACCCTGTGTGCCTGAGGTGAGACAGCCGAAAAGTATGCAACATTTTTTTAACTCGGCTATTTATCATCCGATCTTGATGAAAATTGGAGGGCTTATAGATGTTGCGAATATAAACTTAAGTTTTAAATTTGAGATCGATATCTTTATTGTAGGGGCGGGGGTGGGCGTGGCTAAAATTTGAAATAAACTTGATCTGCGTGCAGACAATAGGAGTCTACATTTCAAAATTGGTTGCTCTAGCTCTTCTAGTCTCTGAGATCTAGGTGTTCATACAGACAGACGGACATGGCTATATCGACTCGGCTGTTGATGATGATCAAGATATATATACTTTATATGGTCGGAAATGATTCCTTCTGCCTGTTACATACATTTGCACGACTTTAGTATACCCTTTTACTCTACGAGTAACGGGTATAAATATCGCCGGTATTTTTCTAAGTACTCATTATATTTGTACCACTGTTAATATCTGGAATTGCAATTACAAAAGCTACTTTGGTGTAACTGGCCACTATATAGATAGCAATTTACATCGTCATTCTCTCGTGCTCGCATATTTTCCCACACACATGGAATAATTGCTACTTTATGAACTGAAGTTCATAGAAAATACGGAATTAGAGATATCCAAATATTTGGAACAGTTACAGATAATGAATCCATCCTCTGTAAGACATTTAAAGTGTACAGTTTTGAAAGAGACTTTAAACCCGAGTTCTTGAAGATTCCGAGTTAAAGGTAATAGAGCTGGATAGTTCAACTAATGTTGAAATTATTTTTCAGATAAAGTTTATCAAATTTGTAAGTTTAATTTAATAGATCCTTGCGCCACAAGATGTAACAGTTTTGATTACAATATTTAACGTATTTTGATACTAAAACACAATTTAAATAGTGTTTGTGTTATTTTAAAAACCCATTATTTACAAATACAGAAATTGATTTTTTACATGAATTGAATAATGTAACTGACATTTTCGCTGAGGCTATTGATCTTTTGCAGGGCGAATCCCGTTGTTAATTACGTTTTTTGCTGCCCACTTTACTTCAGCGAGCGCCAACTGATTCCAAACTTTACACTTTAGCTCAGGCAAACACGAAAGCAAGAATATACTTCATAGCCATTAGTCACATAACTTTACCCTATCATTACCATAATATTGACTTTCTTTATCTAATCTTTTTCTTTTTGGAATGTTATTCGATTGTTGATTATAATTCACGTTCCCTTTTCACCTTTATTTTGCCACAGATGCCTCTGGTAAAATACGTATTTGGGACACAGTCAACAAGGAACATTTGCTCAAGAATGAATTTCAACCGATAGCGGGACCCATCAAGGATATTAGCTGGTCACCGGATAATCAACGCATTGTGGCTGTAGGCGAGGGACGTGAACGTTTTGGTCATGTCTTTATGTCGGAGACAGGCACTTCGGTGGGTGAGATTAGTGGACAGAGCAAGTCCATTAACTCAGGAGACTTTAGGCCTGCAAGACCGTTCCGTATTGTCACCGGTAGGTCTCTTCTACTAACAGGATGAGCGTAATTTCTTTTCTGAACTTTTTTTTTTTGTAATTTCAGGCAGTGAGGATAACACCATAGCTGTCTTTGAGGGCCCACCGTTCAAATTCAAAATGACCAAACAGGAACACTCAAGGTTTGTCCAGGCCGTACGCTATTCTCCAGACGGCAAATACTTTGCTTCGGCTGGTTTTGACGGCAAAGTTTTTCTCTACGATGGAACCACCTCTGATTTGGTGGGTGAATTTGGTTCTCCTGCCCATAAGGGTGGCGTCTATGCTGTGGCCTGGAAGCCAGATAGCACACAACTGTTGACCTGCTCCGGCGACAAGACTTGTCGATTGTGGCAAGTGGAATCACGGGAATTGATCAGCGAATTTGTAATGGGTACAACAGTGGATGATCAACAAGTGACCTGTTTGTGGCAGGGAGACAATTTGATAACTGTCTCCTTGTCTGGAGTGATTACCTACCTGAACGTGGAAGATCCTAGCAAGCCATTGAGAGTGATCAAGGGACATAATAAACCAATTACTGTCTTGGGATTGAGCGATGATCGTAGCACCATCTATACGGGCAGTCATGATGGCATTGTGACCAATTGGAATTCTGGTAATGGAGTCAACGATCGCATTACGGGCACCGGACATGGCAATCAAATCAATGGCATTGCCGCCTGGGGAGATTTTGTCTATACTTGTGGCATTGATGATAGTCTGAGGCAATTTAGTGTGGAGGGCAACTCCTACACAGATTACGTTGTTAAACTGAATTGTCAACCACGTGGCTTGGCCATTTTGCGCAATGAAAACGTCATTGCTTTGGCTTGCATCAAGGAACTGACTCTGGTACAGGACCAAAAGAAAATCTTCTCGTTGCCCATTAAGTACGAGGCCAGTTCGATAGCTGCCAATGCGGAAACTTTGGACGTAGCTGTGGGTGGCGATGACCAAAAGTTGCACATCTACACATTAAAGGGTACCGAATTGGAATTGAAAACAGAACTGGATCATTTGGGTGCAGTGACCGATGTAGCCTATTCGCCAGATCAAAAGTACTTGGTGGCCTGTGATGCTCATCGCAAGGTAGTGCTGTACTCGGTGGAGGAGTATAAGGTGGGTAAAGAGACTATTTGTAGCGGTTTCGTTTATTAATAAAATTTATGTTTTTTTTTTATATAGCCCGCCCATAACAAGGAATGGGGCTTTCATAATGCTCGTGTTAACACTGTAGCCTGGTCTCCCAATTCATTGCTGGTGGCTAGCGGTTCCTTGGATACTACCATCATTATTTGGTCTGTCACCAATCCAGCCAAGCATACCATCATTAAGAGTAAGTTTTCATGAGCGACGAATTGGCGTTTGAATGTCAATTTGGATTTGTATAAAGGATAACAATTTTATCGACCCTATTGAGCACCAAAGGTGCAAGAATATAATCACTTTGGGCAACAGCCATAAGGAAGCATCTCTGACCCTTTATATAGAAATCTATGTTTTAATTTTTCTCATTTTTTCAAGTGCTTACAGAGCGCTTTATGCCACTTTATCCGTTTAGACTTTTCGAAAGCCGGCTTTAAGACGAATTATTCACAGCATTTTGAGTTTTATCTCAACCAATTTTAATCTGATTGTAACCGGAAATTTATTTAATTCTATATCGATGTTTGTATTTCAATTTTCTCCATCATATCTTTGTTTTCGTAAATAACATCAACAAGGCGACTTAAGTCAATGATCTAAACGAAAACTTAAAGATCACGGAACAGAAATCTATTTTTATTGCATAAAGGGAAAAAACCTGTTCAGAAAATAAGTTGCCTTAAACTAAAAATTATAACAAGATGTCAAAATTTTTGACAATAAATGTTCCAAATGTTCTAAGAATGCGTAAAATTGTACTCATTCGGATAATATCCCAGCGGCGCAGAGCTCAACGTGTTCTGTCGAAAGTATGCATTACGCCAAACGAAAAGGTAATGCACTACAATCGCTGCTTTTCGTAAGAGAGATAGTAATCGAAAACATAATTCTAAAAAAATATACGCATTCGATGGCAGTTCGGGCATTGTATACATCTTTTATTACTAGTAATGCAGACTGTGGGCAACCCGTTTACAAAGCGCCCATGCGTATGACAAAATAAAGCAGATTGTATGTGATTCATTCATACCAGAGAACTGCAAAAATCACTTTTTCCTTGATTGGCTCATACACAAAACTTCTTACTCACATTCAGTCAATCAACAAAACTCAGAGCTGAATATATTCAACTCACAACGCAATCGCAACGAGCGGCTGAGCTAGAGTTATGTGATCCAACGTGTATGTTCATATTTATTCATGGAACAAAACTTAGTATTGAATATAATCAGATGCATACCGGCAAACGCATTGTGTGTTCGATCGAACAAAACCAAGAATTGACTGGCCAGCGCATCGTGAGCCAGAGCATTGCTCTCTCTCTTTCCATATCTGCCAGCAGAGCCTATGCGTCTTTGCAAGAATTTAAAGTCGATTTCGCCACTGGGATATGCTTTATACCAACACAAACCCGGTTTTCGGCTTTTTTGTCAGCTCAGCCAAGTATAAGTAGCCCTCTTGATGTGAATCTGCAAAAGTGTGCAATGGCTCACTGTGCTAAAGCGCCATTCGATACGTTGTTCGTGAGAAGGGTACCGGGTTCAATTCCCAGTGAAGCTCAAAAACATTTTTCTGTGTTTTCAGGAAGACTTTAATGAAGCAAGTTGGGTGGACAAGTAGTGGGTCCGTTAAAGTTGTTGTACAGCGATGTCTCTGATACACATGAAATATGGGCGCTTGTAAAATAATACTTGCTGGGGACTTCTACCCTCTTCTTCACCTACCAATCCAAAGAGGGTATGTCGAAGACCCAAAATATGAGGAATCCGCTCATAACCTGATGAAATTTGAATCAATTTTTTTCCCAGTTGAGTTTAAAATGTTCTTGAACACGAAACAATATCAACTCAATTCATATTCTTGAAAACGGAACAAAATTAACTTGATTTAAGTTTTTGCGTTCTCAAAAAATTGCTCTTAACGTGAGAACATTGTACTACAACTGAGAAATACCGTTCGTGCACAGTTTTTGGTAACGTTTGTGCTCATCTTGAGTCCAATGTTCTCGTTTTTTTACTCTGTGTGGACTCGGCAAAGTTGACATAAAAATTGTAATGTTTTGTGGTTTTATGGAGGGACTTGAGTTTACAAAACTAGACCCTCGTGGATGATATATGTAACAATGAGAGAACGGCTACGTTCGATTGCAAAACGCTTATACATTATTCAACACCCGTTGCATACTCTGAGTTTTATTCGATCCTATTGTTGGCACTCTGATTATAATCATGTTCGTCTTCATTCCAATCAGTTCGGGTGTTTTGTTCGCTTGGCTCAACGACGATTGATTAGAGTGAGCGAAAATCACCTCATATGAATAAACTCTTGCAAAAACGCATAGGATGAGAAGGCGATATGGAAAAGAGAGATAGAGAGAGCAATGCTCTGGAATTTTACGCAGAGTTTTGCTCGATCGAACACATAAATGTTTGAACAAAAAACTCTAGCTGAACCGCTTGATGCTTTTGCCGGTATGACTCTGATTATATTCATAAACATACATATATTCTTGATCAGCATCAAAAGCCGAGTCGGTATAGCATTGACCTTCTGTCTGTCCGTACGATCGAAGATATCTCACAAAAAATATTGACGCAAAATTAATTATTTTTCGCTTACCTAGCAAAATGTTGCACAAGAAACAAAAAAACACTGCTTGGAAAGTAATGGTCCAATTGAAAATAAATTTGGCCACCATTCTTATGACAGCTCGTTCTTTAAGTAAACAACAAACATTTTTTTTGCAACTCGTTCCACTTGTACTTACTTGGGTACTTATTGAGCCATGATGTATTCCTCAAATGAGATCGCACAATAAACAAATTATAAATCAGTTTGTAGAATTTGGTCTAGGCAATGGGGGGAAGATAACTTTTTAAAATATGTATTTTACTTTAAAATGTACAAACACTGCTTCGAAAATGAATCAAGGGAACGATCAATTCTGCTCATAAAAAACTAATGCAGCAGAAAAAGGGTCCCCAGAAACAGAATTTAACTTCACTTCACAGACCGCCAGGAAAATAAATAAAAAAAAGGCTGTTAATCTGTCTAAAATGTAGTTTGATGGACGTTGACGTACAGTGCGCAGTACGTTCAAGTGGCCCATGCGACACCAAGCCAAAGCTTGCTACGCGTGAATTCCAGGCAAAATAGCAGCCCACCTCCCGAAATCGCGAAGGAAGAACATATAGTAAGGTTAACTACGGGCTAAATAAGTTAAAATAGAAATTTTTATAGCAGGAAGAGAAGCTTCCGAGTTAATTATTCGGTAGAGTTTATTGTAATCTACAAAGAGGACACGAAACGTTTCATGCAAGGCATAGTTAGTATTACAACGATTTAGTGATAGGGGGATAAAATTACGAGTCGGTCTAATAGGAACGTTGAGGTTAATTTGGCCAACCGACTCAGTTGAGTCGATTTCACAATTAATTAGTCTATGTATAAAGATGACTCCAAGCATAACTCTACGGTTAATAAGGGAGGGAAGGTTAATCAAAAGAAGTCTACTACGATGGTAAACGGACCTCAGGAGTCCAGCCCAGACCACGAAGATCAAACAATAAAAACTGTTTTTTATATTTGTTTGTTATATTTAAATCGATATCATACAACGCTGTTGATAAATCTCATTAAAAAAATTATTGTTTTAGTTTTATAAAAAAAAGTACTTAATTTGTAGTTCAATAAATACTTGTTTGAAATATACATACTAAACAAAAATCGTACACCTTCTTTCTCCTTAGACGCCCATCCGCAATCGCAAATCACCCGCTTGGTCTGGCTGGATAACAACACTGTGATCTCAACTGGTCAGGATTGCAACACCAAAGTCTGGCATGTGGAAACCATTTAAAAAATGTCAACTATATAGAATTTTGTGAAGAGCAAAATGAAAATATTTTTATACTTATCCAAGAAGAGACAAATAGGAGAAAAGGATTTCCACCCCAAATTGCCAATCTGCGTTCCTTTCGCATTCATTTTTCATTCAAGTGCAAGAGTTTAATCTATTTAAATATTTATGTATCTTTTCCTCAATGTCCCACTATCGCGCATTCATCGTGTTCAATTTTAGTTTAAGATTAAAAAGTGTTTTATTGCTTATCATCATATCATGGATATATAGTTTCCTTTGTTTTATTGCTCTTAGAAAGATTGCGCTTTTAAACCTACATAATTTGCTTGCGTGTTTTTAAACAAACTCTTTTTGATACTACTACAAAGAAAAAGAAAAATAAACATATGTACTAAGTACGCCAGCGTACGTAAATTATTGTATTATGAAATGAAAATAAACTAGTTTTTGCATTAAATGAAGTTTTAGTAGACGGGGTATCACTGACACTGGTTAACACCATGGAAAACGTCCCCTTCATTCAAAGTAATTAAATCAAATACCATTTCTGTATTCTTGTACGATTTTGTTGACTTTAAAAACTCTGGGAAAATTTGAAAAATAAATAAAAGAATCTCCCAGTTATGTCATTATCATAAAAAGAAATTAATTAGCCGACACGACGCGTCCTCTTAGTCATTGATCATTAAAATATATGGCAAACCCGGCTAAAGGAAGTTAGCTCGATAGTAACTTTAAAAATTCTTAAATACTGATGGAATAAAAGACCGCGCGAAATCCGGCAGTCCGCGCACTGTGCGAACGCCACAAGCCCTCAAATGCCGTCAAAGATCGAATTCGTCGAAATCCACTGCGCAAGCAGAAAATCATGTATCGTGGGATGAATATCAGCAAGGACAGTGCATACAAGAGACACACCGGCCACTTGCTCACAACAGCATTAAAACAAAAACGAAAGACAAAATCGAAAGCATTGCGTCGCGTACTGACGAGAAAATTTTCACCGATACGATAGAGTGTATGCTGAATCATCAAAACAAGCATCCGAACTCCGCAGGAAAAAAGTTAGATTTTGTGATATAGGTCTAACGGCGCAAGCTTTAGTTGAAAATAGTTTTTTTTAAAACAACCGAAATCAAGCATAGTAACCGGATAGAAACCTTGGTGTCACTTGATGATCGCAATTTTTAAGCCCGCTGTTCGATCATCAAGAACGTATCAGTGGGCTTGTTCAGCAGAACAATTTGCTCCCTGATCAAGTATAAATTTTCACTGATCCTTATGCTGAACTCGAGTGATGCGGTATCATAATAGCCAATTTAAAGTATCATGATGGAGGAGCATGTATTGAAGAAATAGAATGCTACTTTGAAGTGATACTGCTCCCACCAACAGTAATTGTGTATCGATAGGCATGCTATCGGTAACAATATGCGCATTTTGTACATTGATTGCAAAGATAAGCTTTTTTACCGACTGTAAATAACTATAATAAATTCCAAAATATAATTAAGCCTAATTGTGACTTCGTAGATGCAAAATTTATGTTGTCACGGAGCGCTATTGTGTCTACGCAGCCTTTTCAAAATTCATCGCCTCGGGGCGTTGTTAAAAATGTAGCACTTCGTTCAGCAGAAACTATTTGATGCATAATTTTTTTGTGATACCTGCTCAGGGATCAATTATTCTGCTGAACAAGCCCAGTGATATGTTGCTAAAATTTTGTTCTCTATTGGAAGTGTCACGGAAATCTCTTCCAACCCAAAACCAATTCTCGGTGTCCCAGAAATCTCTTTCGGTTGGTTTCAAATCTCTCGTGTTTTGTTAGAATATTTAGCAAAATTCACCACCAAAAAATTTTAACAAACAAAATTAGTTTTGGAAATGTAAACATTATTTTTCTGGAAAATTTGCATCAAATGAATAAATTATTTAATTAGTTTAAGCATTGTAATTTGCGTTTTAATAATTATTCGCAAAACCAACCAAAGTCTCTCATATTAGTCAAAATCAACCAACTCAGGTAGCGCCATCTACCGATTTTGTCGCCATCCATGTGACAGCCAGCTGACTAAGGGCTGGCAAGTTATACTTGCCCTGTTTTTAGAGATGACACTTCAAACTGGAACAGGTTGTGTTCTAGCTAGATTTTCAAATAAGAAAATAAAATCTCTTGAAGTTCTGGGACACCGACGGATTTTTCGAGCGTTTTGCAAACCAACCGAGGCCAAAATCTCTAGAGATTTTCAGGACACCACCGCATTTAAACATATTTTGGTAATCTTTTACATACTTTCGGGCTGCCTTTAGATTCATTTTGATTTTTGGTTACATTTTAGAAATGTGTTTGGAATATATAGTTCTAGTAATAAAGGATAAATTTAACTAGCTACGCCCACCACGACTTCGTCCGCGTGCAAGCAAATTGGATCCTGTATTTGGGATATTAAACCACATCCATCCCAGAATAATTTTTTTCAGCATTTAAAGATAATTTCATGTAAGTGACATCTAAGTGCACGTAAGCTCCAATTTTGGCATACTTTTTCCAGCATTTCGGCCAGTAATGTTGTCTTTCAGGGCTGCAATTGTGGCTGACTTGTCCCTGGCTTGTACACGTGACACTTCACGTAGCTCCAAAAAAAAATTTCTAGTTGGGTCAAATCACATGATCTTGGCGGCCAAAGGACTGGTCCAAAACGTCAGGTCAATTGCTCACCAAACTCGATTCCCAAATGGTCCAACGTTTCGCGTGCCGTGTCGCATGTGACACCGTCTTGTTGAACCTCATGTCAGCAAAGTCAAATTCTTCCATTGTGGGCAAAAAATAATCGTTGACGGTAACTTTCCGATTTTCATTATTTTTGAAAAAGTACGACCCAGTAAAAAAGCTGGCCCACAAAACGCATCAAACAGTGCATTTTTCAGGATGCACTCGCAGTTCTTGCCTCTGGCTGCTCTTCAGACCAAATTCGGGTATCTGTTTGCTTACGTACCCATTGAGCCAAAAATGAGCTTCTTCGCTGAAGACAATTTTTTTCGATAAAAAAAAGTGGATCTTCATTCAACTTTTTTAAGGCCCAATCAGCAAACAAACGACGCTATGGAAGGTCACCCAGCTTCAGTTCATGCACCAGCTGTATTTTGTATGGACTTGCGTAAAATCTTCCAGGTGGTCGAATAACAAGCCCAATTGTAGAGAATGGCGAAGAATTGATATATCGCGATCTTCGTTGAAACTGTCCGATACAGCAGCAATATTCTCCTCTATGCACTCTCCGCACTCGGGATGGTGCATTAATGTCAATTAAAGTGAAACTGGTGCGAAATTTGGTCACAATAGCTTGAATAAAAAAATTCAATAATTTGCAAGCGCTGTTCGATTGTTAGTCTATTCATGGTGAAATGGAAAAACTTACTGCGCCTTTTTGGAGTAGCCACATGTTACGAACCAAGCAGGAGGTGTCACAAAATTTACACTGAAAATCCAAATTGCAAAATAATCACCCTTTAGGTCAGCGGAGGGCATGAAATTTGAGTTTGGGAGCAGCCCAACGACAACAACAGAACAAGAAAGAAAGTCGGTCAAGCCCGACTATAACATACTCTGTACCCTTACCCTCGCATTTGCTCACGAGTCAATCGTGTTGTGCGCTCTTATACGCTCATCTCTAAGTATCTCTCTCTCTCTTTCTCACAAAGATTGCCTCTGTTGAACGGAATGTTCTGGTTATGGGTGTTGGGCCGTTTTCCACTCATAACTTGAGTATCGTTCATCCGATCTTTATCATTCCCTCAGCAAGTCGATAAATAATTTTGACAACTAGATATCTCTAGAAGGTACGAACAATCTATCAAAACTGTGGGAGATATGACGTTTTTTCCAAATTGCGGGGGCGGGAGCAAAATGCAGATGCTGCGCCTTCTGCGGGAGCGTCTTGTTGGCGCCGTTCTCCGATTCGCATTGACTTTGTTGTTGTTTATAATTTGAAGCGAGTTAATTTGCAACGCTGTTTATTATGAGAATGACTGGTGCCAATTGCCAAAAAAAAATCTAGGAGCAATGGGAGCAAGACCACTTGCCCACCACTGATATTTTCAATAATGTGGCGATCTCTTGGTGAACGAAAAATCATGAAAGGAAGCATTCAAAGTGGAGTCCGCTTGAGCTGGGTTTCGGACGGTGGTTTTTGTCTTAGTATAACAAAAGCAATTAAATTTCAGTTGAATAATTTACACTTTAAGTGAAAACAAGTTGTATGGTGGCTTCTTAAATATTTATTTATTTTTTCAATTCTTGTTTTTTTTTTAGGTCTTTACCTTGTCTTTTGTGTATGTGTGTGTGTTGTTTTGTTTTTTTTTTTTTGGTTTGGGTGTATAATTACAATATTTATAAAAATTTGACTTAATTTACTAGAATGTGTAGGCTTGAGTGTGTGTGTGTGTGTTTGTATGTGTATGAAAGTGAAAGGTATTTTTGAAAGCCTCGAAAATTTGTACACTTTTTGAAAACTCAACAAAAAAATCAACCTAAAATTTTAGCTAAAATTAAATTAATTAAATAAATTAAGGGTGTGTGTGTGTGTGTGTGTGTAGAAATGTAGAGAACAAAGACAAAAAATGAATTGCGCTAAGTATCACAGCCGGGTCTAAGACGTTGGTTTTTGGTACGCGGTGGGACTAAAAAATTGCGTGTGTTTGTGTGTTGTTTGTGTGTGTTTTTTCAACAGATGTTGCAAAAGCGTTTACGAATCGGTTTTATTATGGTTCAGCTGAAAAACTACCAGTTTTTAAAAAATTGGTCGATTTGAATGAAAATCTTAGAATAAACAGAATAAATATTACAAGCAAGCACTGAAACCGATTCGAATTGACGTTTGTTTTGACTCTTCTGACCATTAAGAAATGAGAACAGTCCTACACATAGAAAATGTAAAATTTTCAAATTAATGGTCCGTTCAACGTTTTCATTTCATATCAGAATATGTATGATATATGTATATGCAATATGTTTCAATTATGGCTGAACGCTTTTCAAACCGATTCCAAACCGCTTTGCATCTCGGATTTTGTTTTATTTAACAAATAAAAAGTAAAATTTCTAAGCCTCTAGGTAGTCGCCGTTGCATTTGTTTCACTGCTGCCCGCCTCACCATTGCTTCCTGTGGTTGGTTCATTTTTGATCACCTGCTGCGTTTCGTGGACCAAATCCAAAGCTGGCGTTGTATTGGCATTATTCTCGGCCACGGCCACCGCGGCTGCTGCAGCTGCCGCCAGTTGAAATTGATTGGGCAGAAAGAGATAGGGATTGGTCAGGCCATCATTGCAGCTGCCTGAAGTATTAGAGCTGGTCGCGCCTGCTCCGGTATCACCACTAATGGCCGTGTGACTGGTGCCAGGATTGGATGTAGTTTGATTGGCTGTCAGTTTGGTTACACGCTTACGTCTAGCCTCATTCTCGCAGGGTGACGGAGCTCCCGGATGACGGTAGCTGACATGCTTACGCAGTGCATCTTTGCTGCGTGAGACATGGGAACAGACATTGCAGGCGTACCTGTGGACAAAATTATTGGAAGTTAATATCAGGTTAACAATTTTTATAATCATGTTGTCTTAAAAGAATTTCAGCTAATATAAAGAAGGCAGTGTCTTAGACGCTCCAGTCTGACTAGCTATTGTTCTAACCACCAGTGGTAAGCCCTTTCGCTTGCTACCGGCATTACCGCAATAGATTCACACTTCAGGCGTTCTTCTCGGAATTTTTTTTGTAAAGGCCTGTTCTGAGAAGCGCGGAAAATATGTTTTTATGACGCACTCCATATAAAAAAATAACAGTAGCGGAATTTGTCCGCGACTGAATTTATTTTCTGTATTAGACGCCCTAAATAAATAGACAATTGGCCCATCGATAGTTGACGTATCGATAGCGGTGTGGATAGCAAAAAAATTTCAATCAATTTTAATTTTGTGAAATTTTTTGTATATCCTTGCAAAGGGTATTATAATTTTGCCCAGAAGTTTGGAACGCAAAGAAATATTCATTATCGACCCCATTAACTATATATATTCTTGATCAGGGCGACGAGCCGAGTCGATTTAGCTTTGTCCGTACGTCTGTCTGTCTGTTTCTACGCAAACTAGTCTAGTATATCTCCCACAGTTTTGAAGATAGATGGTTCGTACCTTCTAGAGATAGTTAGTAAATGGCATCATCGATTTATAACAGTCTATCAAAAATTTTGATAAAATATTCGAAAATGTCCTACACAGGGAGAAAAAACCTGTTCAGAAAATAAGTTGCCTTCAACCAAAGCTTATACAATGACGTATGGTTGTTATTCAATACTTCAACTTAATATTATATAAGAACAAGATGTTGTCCAAATTCTTGAAAACAAATTTTCCTGGAATGAGTAAATTTGTTCTCAATCGGATAGTTTTTGCTTTATACAACAACACCAAAAACGGTTTCCGGCAGAGAGAGAGAGAGCGAGTTGGCTCTCTTTTTGATCTCTCTCTTGTTATACCATTGTAGAGGGTATATTAAAATTGTTCAGATTTTTGTAACTTATAGAAGGAAGCATCTCCGACCACATAAAGTATATATATTCTTGATCAGCATGACGAGGTGAGTTGATATAGCCATGCCCGTCTGTCCGTCCGTCTGGTTCTATGATATCTCCTCCGTCAGTTTTAAAGCTATCTGAACCAAACTTTGCACGAAGTCTTTTGGTACAAATCCGCTGCACATTTGTCGGAACCGGCCGGATCGGATGACTACAGCACATAGCTGCGATAGGAACTATCGGTCGAAAAAGTATTTTTAGTTATAAAACTTGTTTGTCTTCAACGCAAACGTGCCCAAACTCGTAGTTGTAAGTTTTCTATGTTTTTACATATTTCCACAAAGTTTGATGAAAATCGGTCAACTATATAGTATAGCTGCCATACAAAACATAGTTTTGAAAAAAGTCCTAGTGGGAAAAACTTTTATATGCTACCACACAATTCTGTCAAGTTTGATCCAAATCGGATGACTATAGCATATAGCTGCCATAGGAACGATCGGTCGAAAAAGTAGTTTTAGTGAGATAAACTTTTTGTTTGCAATGTTAGCGTCTTTAAGTTTTCTCATATTGAATATTATCTGATGAATATATCGTATAGTTGCCATATAACAAAAAGGCATGCAAATGGTCAAAGTAGTGGCGACATCTATTGCTGAGTTTGGGAAATAACTCAGTTAAGAATGTTCGACGGAAATCATTTCAAACCTTAATTTATATAAATTATACAAGCTACAAGGGTATATAAACTTAACATCTTGTTATCTCAACCAAATATAAAAAGCCCTCTAAATCAATGCCGGCCAAATGGAGAGGACAATTGGTGAGCAAGAGAGCTCTCTACAGACTACAGCCGTTTTACTTGCAATTCAGTGTTCACCGATTCACACAATCATGAGTTCGGCTTACGTTTGCGTAAAAACACGACTGACTACGGCTCCTGGTAGCTATGGCTGGCCGGCTCTGCTCTAGATGTGAATCTGGAAAAGCGTGCAACGGCCGAATGAGTTAGCGCGTCATCCCATACGCTGTTCGTGAAGTGCTGAAGGTACCGGGTTCAACTTCCAGTCAAGCCCGAACAAATTTTTCTGTGTTTTTCTAAAAGACTTAAATGAAGCAAGTGTCGGGTCAAAAAGTGGGTCGTTGAAGTTTGTTGTACAGTGACGTCCCTCTGATCCTATGGAAAAAGGGTGGAGAAGCAGCAGCATTTATTATCCAGCTCTTGTAAATATTAGTTGCCTCCGCATTCCCTTCCAATCCAATGAGGTTATGTCCCATTCCCTATTCCTCCGAGAAGCCCTCAAAATGTGAGGAATCCAAAATCAATCAAATTTTTTCGCAGCCGAGTATTAAATGTTCTTGAAAACGATAACGGAAAACGAAACAAAATCAATCAATTCCGTTCTCAACAAAATGTTCTTGATGTGAGACTGAGAAATACCGTTCATGCATTGTTTTTAGTAACGTTTGAGCTCATCTTGAGTCCAATGTTCTCGGTTTTTTCCTTAAGTGTATGCATATTTCACCAGTGGTGAGAGAAATCGATTGTTCTGCACTAGTTCACTAGTGCTCTTCCGGGCGTTTTGATAAGACGATCGATGGTCGGATGATCTCAGGGTCTTGGAAATACAATGGTTGATTTTATCTTCCTAATCGGAATTGCAAATATTAAAGGCACTAGACAAAAGATTGAGTGATGCTCAGATTGTGGCCCTTTGGGATGTGTAAAAGCCCAATACGATTTACGGTCCTGATAACGTTTTTCCCAAAAAGAGGTGGATTGATATGTACAATCGTTAATTCAGCGAGTAAAGGGCCTTATGAACACAACCGAATCGGTTCTAAGTCTTTTGTTTTATTATATGATCGAAGTTTTCTTAGTGACATTTTAATATTAGTTATTTTTTGTATAAAATTAAGTATTCTATCACAAACTTACCGAACGTTTTGATGCGTTTCGAGATGCACCCGAAGATTATATTGATTGCTCAACTGTTTGTGACAGATGAAACAAGTGGCATATAGTTTAGAGTTCGAAGGCGGTTTGATGGGCGTCGAGGGCAACTGTTTCTCAGCTGCTAGCGACAAGAGATTTGGCTCCGATTTGGCACTAACCAGGGACATACTGTTGCCTGCAGCTGCTGCCGCCGCGGCTGCGGCTTCTCTTTGATATTGTTCGATGTGTTGCTGCAGCTTGGCATGATCTTCGGGTGAAATGTACGGCGTGGAGCTGGATCCACTGGCTGAATGATGAGCCTGAGCCGCCTGCTGTGCTGAGGTGGGTGTGACGGCGGCACTATAAATGGGTGGCTTGTTGCTGTACATGTGCTGCCCAGGTGTAAGAGGACTAGAATAACTGGGTGAGGATTTCACCACCGGCAATTGTGGAGAAAAATGTGACATGGCCTGGTGTGTATGAGTAATGGGGGACGTGGCCACAATGGGATTGTGACCGGAACATTCCATGGGTGATTTGTTGCTGATACTGCTGCTTGTTGTGGTTCTCAGACTCTCCACAATTTTGTCTATTCGTTTGATATCCTTTTGTTGGCCCATTGATAAGGAAGAGGAACTGGTATTTGTTCCGGGTTTCAAACGCTTCGCTCCATAGCAGTCATCTTCCTCAAGACCACTCTGATAGAGTTGACATTGCTGTTGGTACTTGGCCAGAAGCTCGGTGGTTTTATTCAGGGCGGTCTGCGAGAAGTTCAAAGGTTGGGGCAAAAGGTTCGGATAGAATTGAAGAGATTTGAGGAAGAAATTTTCCAGAGGAGTGCAGCCTCCAGCTGTACTGGCAATGGGTGCACCACCCACTGAGCCAAGTTTGTTGGCCAACAAGGGAGTATTTTGTGTGGGATTGGGTAATTGTGGTAGGGGTAAAGTGGGCATTGGGGTGGGTGAGGGCGTACTGGGACGCTCAAATTCTGAAGTTTTGTCATTTGTGGGCTCATGATAGGAATTGCTGGCAGAGTGGGAGGAGGTGGTCGTTTGGCTTTTAGCTGTCTTGGGAAGCTGAAAGAAAGAGATTTGTGTTATTTTAATCAATCAATCCTCGATAAACTTACATTATTATTCTGAACATCCGCCAAGCCCTTAATGCCCAAGGTTTCGGCCAGATTCAGTAATATGGGTATCTGCTCCTCATACACATTCACCTCTCCCGAGTACATAAACGTCAGCAAAGCCACAATGGCACCAAAACTCGCTCCTGGTATTATAATAACCGGATGATTGCTAGCCTCCAGGGCGCGAAAGATTTCCATAAAGAAAGTACTGCAGGCGCTCAGTACCACACGATGCGCCCTTAACTGGCGGCCCTCCGCCGAAATGGTGACATCTGTTAGATGCGATTGGTCCAGCAGCACGGGCAGAGTGCTCAGCAAACTGGTCTGCAAAACAGAAGAGTAAAACAATTTGGGTCACTCGATCGTAAAAATACATTTGGCAGGCCTCCGCTCCCAGTGCTCTTTTCACCATATCTAAATTTGGTGATCATCTCGAGGGCCTGGCGACGCTTCCTATTGCCTCTTGCTTTTTTGGAATGGAACACATGCATGTGCATGCAGACATGGAGACACTTAGACAGCAGCTGGGGGGCTTTAATTGCAATTTTCGAGAAATTCTTTGGATTTGGCAATTGCACCCAAAATTTCATTTATTTGACATTTTTGCTGCTATTTTGGACAGGCAATTTCAGTTTGGATTCTGTAGTAAACATCGACAACAAAAATTTGTCACTAAATGAAATGCGGAAAAACTATGTGTGAAATAAGTATATATTCGTGTACACGTACCTATATATAGACGGATGACATTTCTGTTTCGGTCTTGTAGTTCTCTTGTGAACGATGGATGTCCAGTCAATTTTTATGACCGAGGCCAAGCCCCTAGATAATTGACTAAATAAACTACACAGACTAGCCGAAAGCACATGCGGCGCATTTTGTGTTGCTCAAAGAAAACACACATTGGTCTATCATAAATCATCAGATGATCTAAGCAGAGGTGGGAACTAATGGGAATGCTATGGAGGATATGGAATTTTTCATTGGGAACCAGTTTAGGCTGGTTTTTGTTTTCAATTGTTATAAAATCAAGCTCTTATAAGACTGAAAAATTGTTGCATAAAACACTAAAACTAATAAAGAATATAAAGAAATGGGTTGGAAGGATTTTCATATAACAATTTAATTTTTGCTTTTTTTTTGGGTCTATCAAACGGGACCAAGAACGGAACCTACTATATTTTATTCTGTTTAGACTAATGCATGGGAACTATGACAGATTTGCCTGAACTAATATCGTAATAGTCAACTGGAACTGCCTCTGGCAGATGTTTACACATGTATGGCCGCAACTGACACCTACAACACCTCCCGCACCAGCAGCCACACACACTACCGGTGCGCCACAATCGACCACATTACCCAGAGATTAACACCAAACGAATAACGGTTAGCGTTACGGTTACTGTTTTGTCTGATCGCTTTGATCCGGTTACGGTTATATTACAGTTGTGACATATGGGTTATGGTACCGGAAACGGTTATTAAACTTATTATGTTTCGGGTTTCGGTTACTGTTATTGGTATAAAATACAAATAAAATATTTGGATTCTCATTTATGCATTAAGTAAAAGTGCTAGGCTAAAATTTACGATCCATAAATATTTTTTATTTTAACAACGCCCCGAGGCAATGAATTTTAAAAAGGCTGCGTAGACACAATAGCGCTCCGTGTCAACATAAATTTTGCATCTACGAAGTCACAATTAGGCTTAATTATATTTTAGAATTTATTTCAGTTATTTACAGCCGATAAAAAAGCTTATCTTTGCAATCAATGCACAAAATGTGCATATTGTTACCGATAGCATGCCTATCGATACACAATTACTGTTGGTGGGAACAGTATCACTTCAAAGTAGCATTCTATTTTTTCGATACATGCTCCTCTATCATGATACTTCAAATTCGCTTTCATGATACCGCATCACTCGAGTTCAGCTGAAGGATCAGTGAAAATTTATACTTGATCAGGGAGCAAATTGTTCTGCTGAACAAGCCCATTGTAACTTTCAACCAGAGCTCACAAAAAGTTTCCCTTTTTACAGTCACTCACTCTGACAGTCACTCTCGGACACTATGAAAAACTGTAACGAAATGATATCTAGCCTATGACTTTGCTCAACGTGCTCGTTGCTCAATGAACAAGAGTTTGCCGAAAGTTTTTTTTGTGCATGTTTGTGTGTTGCGCATGTGCCTCAGTAAACTTCAATTGTGTATGCGTGTTTGTTTGCTATTTTCTCCCCCTTTCTCTTTTACGTTTTACCTCCGATGAAATGTATAACGCAACAACAAAAACTTAGCCCAACGACAACTCAAAAGACACTTTGCACTGAAACTTAGCTCAATTTGCTCAGTTGGTTATGCTCAGCTGCTGACAGCTGACGAAACTATCCAAATCAAACTGTTATAGTAATACAGTTTCGTCTGTTTCTCTCATCGAGAACTATGAAACAGAAAACATGAGACAATCAAGTCTGTTAAATTGTTTTTTAAATACCCTTGCAGCTCGTAAACTGTACAGAAATAAAGATTTTGAAAAATTTTCATAGAACAATTTCATTTGCGCTTTGAACAATGTTAGTTGAGTGATTTCCCAGGCACATCAATTGATGACGCCACTTTCGTGTGGCCATTGGTTTAATTGGCAGCTATTTGATACATTCATCCGAATTCGATCAAAATCGTCCAAATTGTGCTTAAGTATTATTTAGCATTTTTTATTTTTAGGTGATAGGCGGGAAAGGGATGGAGTGATTGTTAGTTAGTTGTTAGTTGGTTGTTTTAGTTATTAACATTTTCTTCTTTCTGAAAAACTTATATAAATTGTAAATTATTAATCCGCCAATACTGGGACTCGAGCTCAGTACCTTCTGAAACACTAACAAAACCGCTTTACCACCAAGCGTCAACTGTTAGGTCCAACCAGTTGCTGTATAAGAGTAGAGATTTTCGCAGCCTGAGCTCTTATACTGCAAGTGGCTGCGATTATCCCAAAGTTTGTATACCCTTGCAAAGGGTATTACAATTTTGCCCTACGGCCAAATCGGCTAATTGGCTGTGCCAATGTGTTATTGAACGAAGAGGTTGTGGTTCGAGACCCAGGGTGAAATGCCGTTATTATCAAACAGGAACAGGCATAATTGTATTTTAACTTTTGCATGCAATTTTTTTAATAACGATGAGTCCATCTAGTCTTGCCAGTTGCAATTATTGCGAAAACCTGATTTTATAAAAAATGTTTTAAATTATCAATATCTGTTTGAATTGTCATTTTTATTAATCCTTAACCATTAAGAGTCAGAAAACGATCCTAGAACACCTTTTATTTTTCTCTTACCTGATGATTATGCCAACGCAAACAAAATTGTTGTTGATTCTCATTGTGCTGCTGCTGCTGTTCTAATTGATGTTGCTGTAGCTGCTGTTGTTGCTGTTGTTGTTGTCTAGTATTTGTTGTATTTACATGTTCCATAATTCATTTAGTTTATTTAGTGGGTCTTACATGTAATAGCTATAAAGAGTAATAACATTTCAATTATGGTATATTTCTTCTTTTTTTTTTTGGTCCGAACACGCGTGTATAAACAATATTTTCTGATTTGCACATTTTGTTTTTCTATTCATAATTTTGTTTGTGTTCTGTTGATTTGGCTGTCGTTTTTATTTGTTTATTTATTGAACATTTTGTCACACACACTTTTCGTTTTAAGAGATGCGCAGTGGCTGCAAGAGTGGTGATGATCGTTTTTTTCTTCGTTATTTTCGCTTACGCGGCGTATACATGTTGTGTCGTAGCATTTGGGTACATTACTCATACGGCATGGTATGCCTAAGGGCATGTGTGAGTGTGGTGCGAAGTGTCAGGGGATTACTTTTGTTTAAGTAAAAAATTTAATAGAGATAATAAGAGCAGTTTATTTGAGTTCCCAAAGTTTTTATACCCTTGCAAAAGGTATTACAATTTTGCCCAGAAGTTTGCAATGCATAGAAATATTCATTTCCGACCCCCCTATCTGTATATATTCTTGATCAGGCCATCTGTCATACGGCTTCTTCGCAAACTAGTCTCTTAGTTTTGAAGATATCTAGCTGTATTTTTAAACATAGTCTTCTTTTGATACTAATGATACTACTACCTACTCTAATATTTGAAAACCAGCATTTGCTAGGGTATAAAAACTTTGGCATAGACAAAGTTAGCTTACACTTCTCGTTTTTGTTAAACTTAATCAAACTGGCTTAATTCCTTGACCGAATTAGAAATTCCACTGGAGCTATTCTGTAAAGCTGTATTAAACAAGTAAAGAAGTTGTACTCGACAAAGTTCATATATCCTTGCAGTTGTTCTGACTAAGATTTGGGTTTAATTCTCTAGCGATTTGTGAAGAGATTAAACTAAAGTACCCACCCAAACAATTTTGACGAGCAAAAGAAATTTTAGAAATGAATCTAATATTTGACTTGTTTTTAGCTAACTTCACAGTTATATCATGCCATGATACATGAGATAGTAGTCTTGCTTGTTGTTATGTTTTAATATAAAACTTTTAAATGTGAAAAGAATTCCTGGTAGAACCATAATAAATTGCAGGCCTACATGATATCATTGCGAAGGCAGTCTAATAGTCTTGTTCCACTACGGGATAGATTAGATTGGACCTCTTGAATATGAAATTTTTAAGGTCATAGTCTTACCCCACTATCTGACGATTTTTAGTGTATAATAAGCGTAAAACAAAACAAAAGCGAAAAAAGTCGAGTTTTAACTGGCGCGAACAGTTTCTAAAGTTTTTGTGAATAACTCATACGCAGTGTTGCCTATTATAATAGGCATAATATCATAATTATGATATATTTGTTTCATTTATAACTAATCGACGTTAATTTTACTGAAGAACTATTCGAATTTGAAAATTAATAAAAGACTACTACTTTATGTTATTTCAAAAGATGACAGCAATTGAAATGAACTAATAATTTCGTTGTTAAAATTTGTATTTGATGTGTGACACAGTTCTCCCATACAAAAAAAAAGGTTAAATGAATGTACATCAGTTCATGATGTTGGCATTCACCAAGAACAAACTGAGTACTTCTCAAAAATTTTACATAAGCTACTAAATGTTAACATAAAGCACTTAATTTTCGATATGTCGATGATTCCACCACTATCACCATAATTATTGACATTTGTGAAAAATGAATAATAATATATAAAAAATCTGTTTCGTGGTTCCAGTACTATGAGGCATGGTATAATTAACAAGGTAGAGCCATCAGAAATTCACCATGCGAGAGAGGTACCAGTTGATATGAGCATGTGAGAGCACGTTGACATCCCGAACGGCGCAAATGTCCATTACAAGATCAATGTTCTCTTAATCACTTTGAAGGCTGGCAGCCTTCACGACCGACCGACCACACCTCCGCCCGTCACCACCAACCACTTTTTTCCAAACTGTGATTGATTTTTAAATACGATTTTTACTTTCTTTACTGGGAATTGAACTCGGGACCTCGAACAAAGAAACTCACGGACGACGTCGTCGCGATGGCGCGTTAGCTCACTCGACTATTAGGCATAAGGAAGAACTGGCGACAAAATCATAATTAAAATTGTAAGCAGTTGGCACTTTATCGACCAAAATGCCTTTTTTCAAAAGTCAATTGACACAAACATAACACAGCTCTGTTATACAACACACGAACGACAGCTCGACCCGAAGTCACACGAATTCAAAGTTACAAAAAATATAGTAGCTGACTCTTTTCTGATCGGCATGAACATACTGTGAAAATTTCGTGAAGGTCGGTTCAGCGGTTTAGACGCCTATAAGGAAAAAAAATACATACAAACATACTTTCACTTTTATATATTTGTATTGAATAAATTCATTCAACAAATTTCAATTAAACATCAAATTAAAAAATTGTATTTTTCATTTGCGAGATTGTATTGTAACAAGGCAAAACAAACCTTACATATTTATGTTGGACCCTACTCTTGAAAGGGGACGTATGATTCAGGGTACATGTAATAAAGCCCGCTTACTATTTCCCCGATTGCTTTATGACACGCTTTCGTTCAGTGAGATATAACACCAGCGGTCATTATGTCAAATCGCCCGAAATTTCAAAAATTTCCATATTTCATTGATCGTGAGAGACTTCAGCAAAGAAATAATAATAAAAGTACAGATTATTAGGTTATATCTTGAATGAAAGTTTCGATTATTATGTTATCCTTTTCAGCATCTTACGATATTTTAATTAATTAATTAAATCAGATTTTTAGGTCAACTGGACGTCAATATGATCATACAAAGAGGAACGTTGTTCAAAGATTTTTTGTCGGAGGTAAATTATGAAAAAGAACGCCGAAGATAAAACTTTTAAAATAAATTGAACATGTTTAGATATAAATTCGATAGATTTAGCAACGATTTCTCTTCTTAGCGATAGTTGCTATGTATCAGATAAACAACTTAATGAGTTATTTATAAGATTATGTGACAGATAGCTATGTGGGTCATTCTTATTGAAATCGAAGGGTTTTAAAATTTACCATTTTTGATTTAAATAAAAAAAAATCCAAAATTAGATCTCGACACTCCCACCAAAATGAGGATTTCGGTTTTGCAACTAAAATGTTTGTTAATTTTATAAACAATTTCAAAAATCGTCAAAAACGAACAAAAGGAAAGAAAGGGTTTTTTAAAAACTGGATTTCTCAGGTTTGGTTTATCGGACAGGTCTAGTGTTGATATTGCTGAATGGTATTTTACTGTATATATCAAAATCCAAATTTAATAAATTATTAAATTGTTTAATAATATTAAGTAATTGTTGCTAAAGCTTATATATAATTTTTTCTCAGTGTTAACCACCATTATATAGGTTCTTAGAATATATTTTACATGTTATTGCCCTAAACATAACTTAAATAACGATGCTTTCAAAAAGATGGAGACTTTTTTAGTTTAAAAGATATTAATTTTTGAAGTTATAAACAAATAAAAATATGCCCTTAATTAAAGCTTTGTCACGATGTTAGTTTCAAAGCTATGTGACTGAAACTTGGCAATTAAGATTTATATTTATCAAGCTTTTCAAAAATATCCACTTCTCGCAGATCGGACGTCTATATCATATAGCTGCCATACGAATATTATTAATAATTGAATTTTATTGTGGTGTAGTGTGACCATAGTTTGCAAACTAAATTTTACCATAACGAAATTCAGCATTCCAATGGAAGATATGGAAGACTAGCTATCTCTAGAAAGTACGAACAATCTATCTTGAAAACTGTGGGAGTTATGACGTTTTTTTTAAATTGCGGGTGCGGGAGGGGGCGTGGCAAAAATTAAAAATAGAGTTGCAACTATAAGAAGTAAATGTGCAACACATGTCAAATCTCCATCTCTTACCATCTCTGAGATCTGTGCGTTCATACAGACGGACGGACAGACGGACAGAGAGACGGACATGGCTAAATCGACTCGGCTGTTAATGCTGATCAAGAATATATATACTTCATAGGGTCGGAAATGTTTCCTTCTCCCTGTTACATACTTTTGCACAAGCTTAATATACTATGTGTACCTTTGGTACAGAGTATAAAAAGATGAGAGCTAAAATTTTAGAAAATTCACCAAAGATGAAGGCAGTTACCACTATTGTTGTAGATAGAATTTTCTAAGATTTTAAATATATTGAGATACTGACCAATAAAATGTATCCTTAAGAGATGGTAACATGCATTGGGAAACCGCGTTAGTGGATACCACATTTGACAGCACACATTATCGACTCCATATAGGCCATAAACTAGAGATAACAATAGACCGAACTGCGTTTTCAGTTTTACCAACGATTGTTCCCGTTCCCAGGCTTTAAAAAAAGTTGGATTTTTTCGGCACTGTGTTATGACTAACGCATTTAGATTATGAAGTACATATACTTGTAGCGTTTCCAATACAAAAAATGCACTCAAAACCAAAAAAAATATAATGTTTTAACGAATTGAGATTTTATGAGCCAGAGCAGAACATTCAAAAGAATTAAACTTTCTAACTAGATTTTAAAATAATAAAATTAAATGTGTCGCAGTTCTCTAACACTCACGAATTTTACGAGCTTTATGCACCTCAGTATTACGGCTTTACGATAAGTCATTCGATTTGATAAAACTTGGCAAATAACAATATCAAATACCAATTGTCTGACGGAATTGATTGGGTGCTTCCTTTTGCCTGTTACATATATTTGCAGGAATTTGGTACACCCTTTCGAAAATATATATACATAATTTATAAATATCTAAAAATTGCACAAGAACTGTACCGCTGGAACTGGAATTTGATTGGTAAGCCGAGTGCTCTTGACTTATGATCTTTGGCTTGGCTTAGTTACTCAACAGTCTGATCATTAAAAGGAAACTAACCGTATTCAAATTAGAAAGCGTTAAATAGCGTGAAATAGCGAAAGTAGTTTTTTTAATTAACTCTAAAGTCCGAGCAAACAAACATTCTGTTAATTGCATGTCCCAATTTGCATCACATTTGTCAACGGAACATTATGGGAATTATTAAGATTCCTTTATAAATAAAATTTAAAAATATGTTGAAACACTAAATGAAAAGAACATTTCATTTGATATTCAACACGAGAATTCCATTAAAACTCACACATAAAATTTAATGATTCCATCTAACTAAAGAAGAGCCAACTATAAAAATCCTTGGAAATTGCAAAAACAAACAATCGCAAAAAAAATAAGAACAAAAACCCTTGTGGCCTAGCATAGAGAGGCATTTCTCTATTAATAGATATGCCTGGGCCACTGCTGGATTATTTCTGAATCACAGAAAAAAAAAAACAAATATGTATCATAGTCTGACAAGTGTATAAAAATTTATGCGTGTGACATTTTATGGAACAAATGAAAGTTAAAGAGGAACAGCAACAGTCTCTTTGGACAACCTGGCGTATGAGTGATTATGTGTAAAGTATTACGCATCATCGAGATTTTGTGGTTGTTGTTGTTGTTTTGAGGCACTTGGACAACAAATCAAAATAGACAGGCTGGGCGGAGAGCATTTAACACAATTTATTTCAAAATAAAAAAAAAAATTGAAATAAATAGAAAATAGAAAATGGCTAAAAGGCAGGCCAAAACTAATTTCGGAAAATCAAGTAAAAACTTGAGGAAAATACCAAAGAGTTACGGAAAGCAAAAAGCCTGACACTTTTCTTATGTGAACGAGAGCCAAAAAGGCCGCGGCCTCCCCTCCTCCACATCCATCGTAGTCTCTCAATAGAAAAATGCTTAGATGCGATGCACACACATAATGGAATGAAGAAAATTCCGTCTGCAACAACAACAAAAAGAACAACAATTGCATGCTGGGCTAGCTAAGATGTCTCGGATACGGATTTGTCACATGGTTTTTGGGTTTTCAGTGGGGCCTCCAATGAGCTGCAGTTTTGCACACACTCAATTTTCACACAGACATTAAAAATAGCCCTCGGACAACAAGCTGTTGTTGTTGTTGTTATTATTGTTGTTCAACTTACATTTAGTATATAATCCGAATGCTAAACAATGGAAGATTGGCAGACCCAGAGCAAATCCCCAGGCCAGGCCAGCGAAGCCAAAAACCAAAAAAAAGTGTATTTTATTTAAATAAATTTAGTTTAATTGCCATTGTGTGTTTTTACTGTAAATTAGAATCATCAACTTGGGGTCTGGGACTGCCGATGCTGTTGTCTTGTCTTGGCCAAACGAACCGCTGACAACATAGTAGAAATACAAATTTATGCGAATTTTTTGATGCCCCAGCATGATCCAAATTTTGCTTACGAATTTGTATAATAAATTTAATTAATTTTAACTTAAAGAAATACCTTAGAAAGCTGTATATGAATAAAAAGGATTAAGAAGTAAATAGTTCGAACTCAATAGAGGTGTATGCTCGATGACGCAGCAGAGAGGTGCACCTCTTACAGCACCTCGGAGTCTTTCAATTTGGAACGAATCCGTTTGTGTAAAAGTTACACTAAGAAAAAAGTCAATCTAAAATCCAGATAAAAAATCTTTTTTTGAAGCAGCTTGCAATGTTCAGATAAAAAAATAAATATATTGAAATGAGATTAAAAATTCTAAAAACCACTTATCAAACCCTTATACAGTTCTCTTCCAAGCTTCAGCTAAAAAATCTTAGGTCAGCATTTCGAGCACATGCTTAAAATGCTTTTTGGAGATTTTGCCGAAGAATTCGATATGGATACCAAAGTGCTTTGTTAAGTAATAAACCCACTGTTAAAAATACCACAAATAAAAGACAAGAAAGAAAGTCGGTCAAGCCCAATTATAACATACTCTGTACTCCCAAAGTTTGTATATATCTGATACATTTAAGTTAGAAGCCAGACAAAGTAGCAAAGAAGCCATAAAGTGTGTGCTACCCATCACAATTGTTTGTTTTCCTTATAACTCGACTATCGTTCATCCGATCTTTATCATTTCTTCGGCAAATCGATAAATAATACTGATTTATACTTTAACCGGTAGGAAATGATTTCTTCTCCCTGCCATAGCGCCTTTGTGCGTAGCAGCGAAACACGAAGTACATATGTTGACATTTCAACATCAGCAACAAGCAAACGAACAAATGCCTCGGGAGAGATCAATTAGCCGAACATGCTCATCTTAAAAGAGCAAGCCGCCGAGCGTGCTATTTATAGAATCCACGTATTCTCTCTCTCTCTCTAATCGTGTGTCGGCTGAGACGCCGGCAGAATTATGAGTTCCTATACCATGGGATAGGTCTTAGGCATTTTGGACACCACTGTTCTAAGACAACAGTCTTACCGTTAGAGGTGGCAAAAAATCGATGTTTAGCGCATCGTTTTTTTATTAACATTTCATAAAAACATCGATTATAATCGACTAAAATCGCTTTATAAATTTGACTGTATAAGGGCCGATTTCTCATCTTTTACATAGAGCTATATGTCGCATAAACTAACAAATAGCAGAGTAAAATGATCAAATATTATATTCTGTTTTCAACAAGGAGAACACCAACCTTACTTGGTTTTAAAATGTGCGCCTGTCCGTTATTGTATGTATTTATTCAGATAACATGAAGAACACTCTTCCAACATTGAGCATACTGAATTGGGAGCGTAAGGCTTTTCATATAATGGTGTCATCAGTGGGAGTGTAATTATACCCGTTACTCGTAGATTAAGTCGTGTGTACCGAAGTCGTGAATGTAACATGCAGAAGGAATCATTTCCGATTCCATAATTAAATATTATGGATCAGCATCAACAGCGGAGTCAACTTAGCCCTGTCCGTAGATCTAAGAGACTAGAAGAGCTGCAGCAACCAAATTTTAAATAAATTTAAAATTTTTATTCTAAATTTGTGCCACGCCCACGCAATAAAAAGTGTTAAATAACTCCCACTATTTTGAAGATATTTATCGCAAATTTAAAAATTTAATTTATATTCCCAACATCTATGATCTCTGAAGTTTTCATAAGGATCGGATAATAAATAGCGACCATATCCATAAATCAACTTCTGTCAGATATTCGATGTCTGATCACATAATGCTAATAATTTAACAAGAACTTCAAAAATGTTCTACCTTTATTCTCCTTATATTCCTCTAAAACCAATTTTAGTTATTCTAAATCAATATTATCGGGGGTCTCCTGGAAATCTCTAGAGGTTTTGGGTTGGGTTGGTTTGCAAAACGCTTGAAAAATCCGTCGGTGTCGCAGAACTTCAAGAGATTTTATTTTCTTATTTGAAAATCTAGCTATAAGGTTTGTGTTCAAGATAATGATAATCCCTATAAAGGGTTGCCACTCCAATAAAAACAATTTCCCATTTTCTAGTAATGAGTTAATTTGATGTGAAACGAAACTTTTTGATTGTGTTATGTGTTTTATTACGCATTTTCCAATAAAAAATGAAAAATGTAAAATATATTGGCTAAGTAAGTCATAGTCTAAGTCTAAGTCTAAGTAAGTCATGAAATATAAATTGGAGCGCCACCATATGTAGAATGCGCCAGCTGAGGTTGAGTGGCGAGTTGGTTTGACAACATTCGGTTGGTTTTGCGAACAATTATTGAAACGCAAATTTTAATATTAAATCAAATTAAATATTTATTTCATTTAATGCAACCTATCCAGTAAAAAATTGTGTTTTACATTTCCAAAATAAATTTTACTTATCAAATTTCTTTGGGTGGTGAATTTTGCAAAATCTCCTAACAAAACACAAGAGATTTGAAACCAATAGATTTCTGGGACACCGAGAATTGGTTTTGGGTTAGAATTCGGTTGGAAGAGATTTCCGTGACACCTCCGTATGAATGAAATAATTTTTTTTCAAACTATGTATTTATAGTTTTTTTCTTGCCCTTAGAACGAGTTTTACCGGAGACGCTTCTTTTGACCCCGATTTGTCTCAGTTTCGAGACTACCAATATAATCTTGGTTTTAGCTTATTTTTCTCATTGTAGGTAAACTTATTTGAGTTGATTGAAACTCCTTTCTCGACCTATTCATTGATTTCTCGGTAGTAAAGGCAGTGGAGGGAGGAGTGTTTACCCTGGAAGAAAACCATCAAGCTACTCCATGCCAAGTAAAAATATTTAATTTGCGTGAAAATGTTTATAGATTTGAATTTTGTTTATGAAGGCAATGAATAAAACTTTAATATAAATTTATACATGAATCGTGAGAAACGTTACACATTTTACCAATTATAATTGAAAATAAAAACAAATCATAAATATAAATTGGGATATTATATTATATTAGCAAGAATCTATTGGATAACAATTGCAGTTATCTTACACACAAACCTTCTATTTACATTTTCAAATATGAAAATAAAATAGCCGACGGATTTTGTGAGCGATTTTATGAGTAAAGCGGGACCAAAATCACTGATTTTCACACGGGGTCTAAATAGCTTACTGGGCCTTGCCAAGCATGGGCGTACTGGTTTCTATACGATTTTCAAAATGTAAACTTCTTTTGCTCATAAAATTCACTATATTTTACAAATAATTTAATGGATACACAATCAGATTTCTTAAGTATTAAAGGTCTCTCGATGGCTTTAAAGTCTCGATTTCCCCTTTATTTCACTTATAAATATTAATGTTGGTACAGACAATTTACTGGCTTAATGATCTGCATGCACCAGCTTCTTAGCTAAACATGGTGCGACGCGAGCTCTTCCGAAGACTGAAACCTTAGAGAACTTCGCCGAATTTTTAAAAAGGAGACACTAACTATACGGTTCAATCACGCATTTTTTTTTCGAAATGTTAAGGCTGCTTATGAGCAATTTGATAGGACCTTATTAGTGTGCCTTTCGACCTGGTAAACCCATCACCCTCCTGATACTTACAGATGTTTTCCACTAACCGATAAGTTCAAAGTTCTTTGTAGCCCTGTCCACTTTTGGTACACAAGCAAAGTAGTTTCGACTTTGCATGTCGACAACAAAGCTAATCAAAATAGAAAAAGGACTTTCTGAAAGATTTGATTGGTGTAAGGCAGGAGGACACCTTTTTGGGTGACCAACGCAAGATCTAATTCACAACTTTTTGTTTTACGGTAATTTTGTCTATTCATTAGATTGTCTTAAAAAATCATCTCCACGGAACGAAGGATTTTTATCTAGTATTAAATCGAAACGAGCAATGTTGCATCCAACTTAATTTTTGAGCCTCATCATTAGGCTTTCTTTTTCAGAATGTGTAGTTTCGCTGAAGATTAAACAATATAGTTTTTTTGGGCCCGAATATGTCAACTTTTATGCCAACAAAACACAATTTGCGAGAAAGTTTACTTTTCTGCCATCGAACGATGCAAGAAGCTTACGGGAAAAATGCTCCAAGCGCAAAAAGTCATACACCAAAATCGACGCCAAAGACGAATATTCACGGTGGCAAGTTCATGCTCATATTTGGTGGGACCAATTTGGCGTGGTGTACTATGACCTGCTACAACCAGGTGAAACCATTACAGGGCAACTCTACCGAACCGAATTGATGCATTTTAGTCTAGCATAGCAAAACGAGCAAAGGCACAACAAGGTAATTTTGCAACATGACAACGTTCGGCCACATGCTGCGCAGCCGGTCAAAACATACTTTGAAATGCTGAAATGAGAAGTCCTAACCCACCTGCTGTATTGTCCAAACATTACCCCTTCCGACTACTATTTGTTTTCGTCGATGATGCATGCCCTTGAGGATCAGCACTTTCGCTCTTTTAAAGAATTCCAAAATTGGATCGCAACAAAAAACGCATCGTTCTTTCGAGATGGTTTCCGAAAGTTGCTAGGGAGATGGGGAATAGTAATGGGTTTTAAAAAATTAATTTGTAAAAAATTTTTGACAATAAAGCGACTTGAAACAAAATCCTTTAAAACTTTGTTCTACAGGTAACAATATTCGACCGATTTACTTCGACTTTTGGCAATGAAGTTCCAAGCTTGTCCACTCCAAGCTTGCTATATCAACGCGCTCGAAAACTACTTCATCAAACTCGCTAAAGGACGTGAAGGACATCCAACCGCCGTTGTTGTCCCACAAACAATCCATGCTGTGCAGAATTTGATAATGCAAGATCGATAGTGACATACCATTAGATAGAGTCATTATTGGGCATTAGTGGAACGAGCATACCTTCAATATTACATGAACATTTGTTTGTATTGGATACCGTATGAATTGACACTTGCTCAAAACGAGACTGGTTTCAATTGGCAAAAATGTTAATGACGAATCATGGATCTATGCATATGAGTCCGAATTGTACGTAGCTGAAGCAGTTTAAAGCAAATGCTTGCTTTTTTTTGACAACATTCATCAATGCATGATTAGTCGAAGACGGTCGGTGCCAAAATAGGGTGTTTAAGCCTTCAAAAACCTACTAATCAGTACAAAAGATCAATCTCTCAGTTCTGGCCAATTGGCCTCGCAGGCAGATCAGGCATCGAGGAAGCGGAAAAGCGCGCAAGGTAGGCGAGGGTATTGAGGAAAGTTACTGATGTATGAGATCGAGCGCAGTTGGAAAGTAAAGCGTCCGAACCTCTAGGAACATCTATTTCGGCTTACAAAATTAATACTTGCATCAAGAAATTCCGAATTGACTTAAAATTTTTTAAGTGTAAAATGAAAAAGGTTTTTTTAAAAATTCCTTAAACACAACCGGCCACCTTCACCAGCTATAGGCGCCTTGGCCCTTTGAGACTGTAAAGGCAAGTATTTTATTTTTATTTTTAATGGAACAAAGGGTCTGCCTGTCACATCTCTCAGACTCTGCAGTCAAATTATAAATCATCGCAGCTTCTACAAGTTAGCAAAACCCGGAATAGGACTATGATAGGTGTCTTAACGGGACACTGTCGCATAGGACAAATGATAATCAAGATGCACATACACCGTTCGAAGGGCTTATTTATAAAGAGTTGCACTATGACCTTGGAGTAAGAAACTATTTCAAAGACACATTCACATTCACAGACACAGCCGCACACATGCGGCTGAAAGATGAACTGACGGAGGACCATGATATTTTAGTACGTCAGCAAGCCGAAATAAATAAACATACTTGATTGACTCCGCAAAGCTGAACTTACAACTGATCTTTAAAAATAGAGGAAAGCTAACTTCGGCTCGACCGCAGTTTATATACCCTTGTAGCTTGTATGTATAATTTATATAAATTAAGGAATTAAATGATTTTCGTCGAGCATTCTTAGCTGAGTTATTTCCCAAACCCAGCAACAAGATGGTGCTTCTACTCTGTCTATTTGATTGCCAGTTTATTATATGGCAGCTATACGATATATTCATCCGATTTTGACGAAACTCCCCAAAATTGTGTGGAAACTGATAATATTCACAAGTGGAAGATGTAAAGACGTAGCGGAAGTTTTTCTCACTAAAACTACTTTTCGACCGATAGTTCCTATGGCAGCTATTGTTTATAGTCATCCGATTTGGATCATACTTGTCAAAATTGTGTAATAGCATATAATAGTGATCAGTAACAAGCGATGGGAGCGATAGCATTAAAAACAAAAAAGTTTTACATACTAAGACTTTTTTTCAGACATATCTTTTGTATGGCAGCTATACTATATACATAGCTGGCCGATTTTCATAAAACTTTGTGGAATTGTGTAGAAGCATAGAAATCGTATATATACGAGGTTTGGAGACGTTTGCTTTGAAGACAAAAAAGTTTTTCCAACTAAATCTACTTTTTCGACCGATTATTCCTATGGCAGCTATATGCTATAGTCATTCGATCCGGCCGGTTCCGACAAATGTGCAGCGTATTTGTACCAAAAGGCTTCGTGCAAAGTTTGGTTAAGATAGCTTTAAAGATGACGAAGGAGATAGCATAGAAACAGACTATATCAACTCAGCTCGTCATGCCGATCAAGAATATACATATATGCGCGCCCTAAGGCTATAGGAAAGATTCTTGAATTAAACTTTGTTCCTAATATGGTTAGCAGTGAAAACACATGTTCACTGTGCAATTTGCGAGAAAAAGAGAATATTGTACACTTCATCAGCGTCCGCCCGAGGGAGCACCGATTCCTCCATCTTGGCAAGGCTGAGCTCCAACTGCACGAGATAATAAATTATCTTAATGGCGAAAAGTGATCGGCACTATTTAGTTTTATAATTCAGTCTTTAAGATTTAGGGCCGGTTTCTCTTCTTCCAGATAGCTTCTATGTGTCAGATAATAATCGTAGATTTTACTCTATTATTGGGTAGTTTATGTGTTTCCCACAAAACGCGTGTTAAAAGGGTAAAAGTAAGCATTATTTGCAACTTTAATTCAAATTACTAAAAATCTCAAATCGAGCAAAAACTTCTGTAATAAAAATTTTCATCCTTGACATCGAAAATTATTGATTCAAGTATGAAATTCTCAGTTATTTCTAACAGAGTTTTTAGAAACCGCACCCATTACCCCATCGATATTTTCGAAAACTATTTTGGCGGTGTTGTGCGTGTTTTGTTTTGGAAAAGTTATGAACATAAATCATTACTTATTGACCTGGAGCCTGCTAAAAGTTGTATGATTGATATTAAAAGAGGTCACTAAAACAGTCACATTGTGATTTCGATAAACAATAGAACTATTTTCAAAGAAATCTGTTATTTACACATAAAAGGTTTAAAATTACTAAAGAGAAAAGTATCTCTTGACGAGCGAAGTACTTCTTTATGGCCGGGCAGGGTTTATCAAAGTTGGCTCAAGTTCAAACGGATAAATGGCATACCTGCATGGCATTGAAATGCAATAAATGCAGCATACGAATTCATAACATATTTTCTCAAATCAAAATTAAGTTTTGTTTTATTCTATTCTGTTTCTGTATTCTGTTTTTCATTACTTTCACTTAAAATCTTCATTCACAATTCTCAATTAATCTCCACTCTTTTAATAAAATGAAATAAACTTTTGAAACATTTCTTTTATATATCAACACCTGAAATAAATGTTAAATTGTTGGTCTTTCTATATGAACCAAACTGTTTAAGAAATCAAATTGTTTTAAAAAATGTTTATATTGGATATTTATGCCATTTTGATTTAATCACTGTAATTTTGCGTTTTATGTTATGACAATTTCGTTGATTTGTGATTAGTTATAAAACTATTTTAATATTATCAATTCACTTATAATCCACTTTCAGCTAGATTTCACATATGTATGATTTTTGTCGTGAATTATCATCAAATATTTTTTACATTTTTTAAAAATTCTCATAATTTATTGATTCAAAAATTACGCGACCGTTACACCTTTATTTTTAATTATAGCGCTTATTTTAAAGTTTCCTTTTTTGCTAGTTTTTTCTTTTCTCAAAGCGCGCACCTTTGTTAACCGCTCGCTGCTCGCATCTAAAATGAAAAATCCGAAAATGTTTCAATTCTTTCGGTTGTTAGTTGGAGATTTTTCTATTTTTCGAATGTCCATCTCTTGACAATTTTATGTTGTTGTTGTTGCTGCTGCCATTTGTTTAGCTGATTTGAATTTGGCTGGCAAAAGTCTCATCAGTAGCAGCCGCCTCTCTGTTCGTTCACTTTGTCGCCTGGTTCCATGTTCTTTAATTAATGAGAAGGCGAAAAAAAGAGCAACCCGCTTGGCCGTTTTGCACTCACAAAATTTGTATGTGTTGCGGGTTGAAAATTAATTGGCTACAAAAGCATTTAGTTAATCAAAACATTTGTTAGTTTGAGATCATCATCAGGCAGCAGCGGCAGAGGAGGCAGCAGCAGCACCTAGACACAATTGACATGGCCAAAAAAAAAAAAAAACAAGAAGTCCCAACTGCATCGTGTGCATTATTAATTTGCAATAAAATGTGGAAGCGGCGACAGCAAAAGCCAGCAGCAACAGTAGCCAAAAATAAAATTCTCATAGGTGAATTATGCCTGACAAACGGCTGACAAATACAAATGGAAGGCGAGATGGAGGCAGAGGACCCAAAAGACCAACCCAGCACCTTCTGGCTGCAGTTTTTCATTTCATTAAAATGACACAAATACTTATTTATTATTGTCATTTGTAGTCAAGATATTTGGGTTACACCAGAGAACCGTTTCTTACCAGTGGATTTATGCAAGGAAAATTTGATTTCCATTGAATAATAGGCTTATATATCAAAAATTCGATTATCCATTTGAATCGATAAGATTATGTTGATTAATTGTAAATATATGGGTCAACCCGGACTTCATGGGCTTTGCTACCAAGAGGAGATACCTCAAAGGGTTATATTTAAATACTTAATTTAGAGACCTATCTCTATCTTTTCTGGAGTTCATCTACATTGCATGATGTTTAGAAATAATCTTCACTGGACCTTAACTTATTCTAGCCAGCTGATGCAAGATGATGATGTGAAGCTTTGCCTTTCTTATAGCCCTGTTCCACTGCTTCATATACATATAGGTATGCACATCAACAAATTTTGCTGTTCCACTCCTAAAAATTCCATCAATGCACAATGGCCGGAATTGATGAAATTTTGGCATAAATTAGACGGACCCAGTTAGAGTGCTATAACTTGGAACATTTAATAGTCCTGGCATACAAATTGTTTACAAGCCTCTAATGGTCCATAACAGCTTTCATCAGCCAACCTGTATAAGAATCGAGCAAAATTTTGTACCGATCCGACCACGCCCGCCAGTACCGTCCATACAACTCTGTATGTATGAGCGCACAGATCTCAGAGATGGTAAGATATAGAGGATTGACATGTAAGGGACATACACTTCTTATACCGGCCGGCCGTCTTAGGCAAATTCTCCGACCAGTCCTTCAAGAGACTATCACCCAACCAGTGCAGTTCGATTCCATGATCGACAAATTTACGAAAGACATCCAAGAGGCTAAGGAGCGCTATATCCCTAAAGCTAGAACCCGGTTTAATACAAAGCCCCTACCACCTCATATTAAATTATAAATACCACGCAGAAATAGCCACCGTCGCCACTGGCAAAGGTCCAGAAATAGCAACTTATCGTATCCAGTCATGGTACTCTTTCTTGTCCACTCTAGACAAAGACTCTTCTCCTTTTTGTAAAAACCTTTAAGCATCCCAACTCTCACTTTCCCAACTCTTGACTCCAGAACAAAAATGTGAGGTCCTCGCCGAAACTTTCTTGGGAAATCCCCTTCCTGATACTGAGTTTGATGAACAAAATTGCGTATACCATTTAAATACCCGAGAAATAAATTCCGATGGTAACTACCTTACTAATTGTAGAGCAGTCTCGGAAATAATTAAAAAGCTGAGCCACAAAAAAGCCCCCGGTCTAAACTATATTAAAAACCTATGCCTAAAAGCACTCCCTCGTAGCGGTATACGCGTCTTGACTTGGCTATTTTCCACAAGTTTGGAAATCATCCAAAGTTGTCGCAATTAGAAAACCAAATAAGCCTTCTGAGGCCCCTTCCTCGTACCGGCCTATTAGCCTTTTGTCTTCAGTCAGCAAAATATCAGAAAAGATCATCAATGAAAAGATTTCATCCTTTGTAGACAATACAGATATACTCCCTAATAAACAGTTTGGATTCCGTAGGGAGCATAGCACAATTCATCCGCTAGTCCGATTCAAAAAGATTGTCAAACAGAACCTTAATATGAAGAAGTCCAGCGGGATAAAATCTGCTTTTGACTCCGTATGGCATAACGGCGTAGTCATCAAGATGTCAGCTCTTAACTTTTCAACAGAACTCTTTAAAATATTACTAAGTTTTCTCAGCAAGCGTTCGTTTTTGGTTTACATTGGACTGGCCCATTCTACAGCGATAGATATCCCTGCTGGATGCCGCAAGGGCATCCGACTTTCTGGATCTAAACGGCTGTATTGCCTCAATATTTGCTGACGACACAGCAATAATTACCTTAAGGCCATTGCCAAAAGATATCACACTCGACCTACAAGAAGCTTTTGACTCCCTCCAATCTTTTTTCACAAGATGGAAAATTCTGGTTAACACAGATAAAACACAAGGCATATACTTCTCCAGAAAAAGATTGCCCAGATATCTACCAAATATCCACCGAGATCTGGATGGTACTGATATTCCTTGGGACAAAAAGATTCGCTACCTAGGAGTTATCTTAGTACCATTGATAAAATCAACTCTCTTTCCAGAACTCTATATCCCTTCATCAATAGAAACTCACGGTTATAGATTGAAAATACTTAATACTTGTTCAGATCGATATTTCAGGCAGTATTTTCTATGGAGCCCAGGTTTAGACTGATGCCGCCAAGTGTCATATTAAAAGATTACAAACTGCTCAAAACAAGCTATTAAAAATTATTTTCAAGCTCCCATGACATCATCCTACCTCCGATTTGCACCATAAAGCCAATGTAGAAATGATAGAAGACAGACTAAGCCGACTGACAAATAACTTCAACGATAGATGTAGCTAAACAACCTATAACCACATAAATCAAATAATCGAATAATCAAAATAATAAATCAAATAATTATGTAAATATAGATATTTGAAGTATTATTAAGTTTTTGTCTCATGGGGTTTTTTTTTTTTTTTTTCCTAGAATGTAATAATAATTAATGGAATTTAAAACAATAATACAGTCCATATTCATAACAAAGCAGAATAAGTCCATATAGACGTGAACTCTTAGGAAATATGTAATATATATTAGAAGCTTACCCTTATCATTACAAACCGATGCAATAAATTGAAAAAATAAACTTCTTATACTTGCAGGTCGATCAAATTTATTTTCAATTTTTGCAACGCCCCTCACGACTCGATTTGCCAAGTGAATGGTTAAAATCGGACAAACGATTGTAAAGTTATAAGCAAAAGAAATTTCGCTGTCGCAGCGCAGCAGCTCCGTTGTGTTCTGGTGCCACTGCAGTAGCAAAATACACACTGAGGCATACTTCTTTGCGGGAACAGAGTATATTATATTTTTTTTCACGAAATAACCAAAAATGATCAAATACACTGTTGCCGTCTGCAACAATACCAAATATTTCAAAGTCGCACAAAAACGCGCCAAATGTATTAGTTACATCATATCATATACTCATTAATGAACACAATTGCATCTTTAGTTTCGAGTAGCAACGAGAAAGCTGCCAACTTTTACTCCACGGAACCCGTGACATTTAGGTTAGGTTCGCCTTAAAATTACCACAGCAATAACACATAAGAACCAACACACAACACAAATAGGCAGAATCTTTTCATTATTTAATGAAATTTACATTCCTTGTGCTACATTTTCCATTTTAAAACATTAATTACTTTATATATTTATAGATGTTATATTTAAAATACAAGTGGTGCAGTGTCAAAAGAGCAATGAAATTTCTTTTAAAAAAATATCACCTTCAGGGCCGTGGCAAAACTCCAGGGTTGCACAATGTTTGAGCCAGTACTTAGGGTTCATTGTTCTATATTCTTTTAGAGCAATTAAATTTTTTTCCTTAATTCCAACATTTTTTTTTAGAATTTATGCCAAATTTTGGCCATTCCGGCCAGTGTGTACCGGAGTGGGTGTACCCTCTCTTAAACCTACTTTTCATCTAAGGCAATGAACTTCGATGTAGACAAAGGATCTCTGGACTAGTCAGCAGCATACTTGTAATACAAATACAAATGCGCTTGTGCGAATTCTGTGAAACATAGTGTGAATTTGATCATTTTCTAGACCTTCAACAACCTAAAATCAATCATGCCAATGTACGACCTTGACACATTTTCAGACATAACAATTAGTAAATAGATAAAAATCTGTGCAGAATTTTTTGGTTCAGTTTACACATGTTAAAGATAAGAGCAATATGAATAGCTTATATTCAACCTTGAAAATTTGGCCATAAAAAGACATTGCCAGTTCTTTGCATCATCATTTCCAGTTAGTTTTTAGCAGTCAATCAACATGATGAACTACAAAATATCAATTCTTCTCTGCCTGTTGGTCCTGACAGGATTACCCTGCTGCTTGGCCGAAGAATATGCCGAGTGTTTGAATATAGAAAAAGATACTTTTGTGATGGTCGAAGAAGACTGTGCTTCATATATTTACTGCAATGGAGTGGATTCCTTTAGGGATATCTGCCCAAATCAAACCTTCTTCGATGCCAAGGCTCAGGAATGTGTCTTCGATGATGAGGGAGTGTGCCTGAGAGTAGCTGAAACTGAGCTGCCGATTGCAGCTGATGTAGAGGAAAAGCCAGCGAATGAGGAGAAGGAAGAGATTGCTACAACATCCACTCCTCCTGTTATAGCTGCAACAACCAAGCCTACTCCAGCCGCCAGCAGACCCCATTGCGAGACAACAGGAGATGGCTACCATGCCCATCCACAACGCTGTGAATATTATTATAGCTGCATTAGTGGTTATTTGACCATAGTCCGGTGTCCTTATAACTATGGCTGGGATTATCCCACCGAGCAGTGTAAACCTTTGGCGGAGGCTCAATGTTATAGAGTGTAAATGCATTTTAGATTATCAAGTTGGTTTAAGTATCCGTTAAATGCGACCAACAGCACGCGCTGCTCTGTTAACATATAGGTTCATAGATGGCGCCAGCTGAAAATCAAACAAGCCGTTAAATTTGAAATTAATATTCATTGTTTATTCGTATTTCTGTTTTTGTTGGTTTTATTTTTTGTTTAATACATTACTCATTTTTAAATTTAATGCTGCATATGATTATTCTTTACTTAACTGCCTACTTGACTGACTACTAATACTGCCTCTTTGATGTGTTTTTTATAATTACGTTTGGGTCTCTAGTTTTCGCTGTCATTTTTATAGTATGGTTTGTATTTGGTTTTACGGAGTTGATAGACACTTAGTGGGTTTTGTAAATAAATTTTATATTAGTAAGAGACAACAAGAAACTAGATTGAAAACGATTCCGGAATTAATCTGCTACACTACTGTGACATCTCGTTCCGATCCCCAGATGAAGTTTTTGCATCATACCTCTAAAAGTAAAATCTCTAAAGTCAAAAATTTATTAAAAAATAAAATAAATAATTGGCTTTACAGCCCCAAAGGGCCAAGCCGAGCTCTGCTCAATCTCTTGGCTTGTGTGCTTGAAATTTTGACACTGAAGAAAGGGACCTCCAGTTCAAAGCCGAATTCGAACGGCAAAGCTTGAGAAGTTTTTAAAGAAAACAACATTTTATTAGATGTTCCGAAGCAGGCACACCCACTACCGGTGCAACATACCCGGTCACCCGGCTGTACATACTAAATCTATACATTTATATAAAAGTGAATATAGCATGTTTATTCCTTATAGGCTTCTAATCCGCTGTATCGATCTTCACGAAATTTTCACAGTATGTTCATGTCAATCGGGAAAGAGTCATGGGCTATGTCTTAAGTCTGTGAATTGGCTTAAAAACGGTTATAAACGGTTAACAAGGGTTCAAAAAAGGTTCAGAGCCGTACTTTAAAAGTTATTTAAGCTATGAGAAAAAAATTTGGTCTTTAGGTTGGTAATATAGAGTTAGAAATTTTAATGGTTCAGGACCAGTATCGAACTGGTTCTGAGCCGGTTCGAAAGTGGATCAGAGCCCTATCTCAGGAGTTATTTAAGCTATGAACTTGAATCTGGTCTTTAGGTTGGTAATATGAAGTTGGATATCTTAATGGTTCAGGACCGGTATCCATCCGGTTTTGAACCGATTCAAACATGGGCTTCTTGGAGAGCTGATACGAATGAATTGCCTATGCTGTCTGAAATTGCATTCGATACTTAATTGCTCCTGGAAGTTCAGTACCATCTGAACGGAATGCATCTGCAATCAAACTAGTGGTTACCGACACCCGCAAGCATCGGGATTTCTTTAAATCTTTGTCAAACCACTATTATAACCATTAAAGAGCAACAAACAATATATATACATATCTATATGCAGAATAATTTTGTCACTTGATATTTTTAGAGGGCAGAATTTGTTGGAATATAAGCCGTATACTCAGAAAGGATTAAAATTAATAGAAATACTTTAGAACAGCTTTGAAATTAGAACAATTTTTGAACAGAAGCCTTACTTATACGAAGTATTGTGTATATCTTATCTGAGTATAGGCCTTTAAGCCTTCACTATTAATGTATTTTGAAAAAATGTATAGTCTAGTTTTAGAAAACCAAGTCATTTAAATCTTAAAGTTATGCTATTGGAAAGATAAGATATATCGGCCAATAGAAAAGGTCAAGAGCAGTTTTATGGTGAAGACGTTCTTAAGAAACTTTACAGTTTTTGTAAGCCTTAGAAAATAACGATATATCGATAAATCCATGTTTTTTGGACTCGATTATTAAATATTTTAATTGAAAATTTTGAGTTTTTGATATTATCGATAATGTTTTTTTTAGAAGTATCGACAACCCTAGTTCGAACCGGTTCGAGCCATTTCAATAGTGTCTCAGAGACATATCTCACAAGTTATTCAAGCTATGTACTTGAAAAGGACTCTATTTCATTCATCAAGGATATTTATTTATTTCGGCTTAAATATCACACTCAGCCTTCAGTTCAATTATTCAAATATTTTGTCATTCTGATAGTTGTATTTGCATACCTTTCAGCTGTGTAGCTAGGAATTTTCATCCTTGTGATGAAGAGTATACGCATTGATTTAGTTGGATTAATGCTTAGTTTTAATAATGATTCCACTAACAACACCCAGGTAGTGCCCTGAGACTAGTAGGGTTACTACCTTGACTCCTCTTTAGTTTAGTTGGACTAAATTGTTATTCATGTGTAGCAGAGCGATCATGGGGAACAGTAGCCCACCTTGAAGGGTGCCACTGCTCACATATCTTGTGGGATAGTCGCCACTCAAATGGGCAGAACTCAAGAGCATTAAGTAGTTTGATTGAATTCTAATTATAATCTATCAACATTTATACCAGTTAAATAATTCAAATTTTGAGTCTCAATGGTCTAACTGAAAATATAAGAGTAAGATTTCTTGATATTGAACAAATAGAAATAAGCTTCAACTGTTAATATGTTAGTTTATCTGACATAGCAGCAATTTTGAGGAACCGACTAAGACAGACGAATTCAAAAACTTCGTTTCTTACTTCGATGATTAAAAGTCTGTGAAGCTGAGAACAATCTTTGGATCAAATTCTTATTTTGCTAAGGTTTACAATTGCTCAAGTTCTGTTTTTAAGTCTATTTTTCTTAAATAAAGTTTCAGAACACATGAAATTATCTTTCATTAAAGAAAAAATACGCACATAACCTCAACTTTAAACATTTTGGATAGAATACTCAACTTCTTATCCTCTGTACGAATGGTACACAGAGTTTATTAAGGTTGTGCAAAAGTATGTAATAGGGAAAAGGAATCTTTCATCAAGTATACTACTGTGATCAAATTGAAAGATGAATTTTCTAATATTTTTAAAGTCTTTCTTTATTTATCTAAATCTATTTCATCCCCTTCAAAGTAATCCCAATACAGTTGTACCAACTACTTTTCCAGTTATCATAGCACTTGTCAAACCCCTTCGGAATGGACTTCAGAGCCTTCTGCGATTTTGCTTTTATCATCTCAATCGAGTGAAATCGGTGTCCCCGGAGCGGTCTCTTGAGTTTGCTGAATAGCCAGAAGTTACACGGAGCCAAATCAGGGAATAAGCAGGCACAGCTGTCACTAATAGTGTTACCAAGTTACACAAAGAAAAAATTGATCGATTGGGAAAACCCAGGAAATTTAAATAAAAAATTCACCTTTCAATTTGATTACAGTATCTCGGAAAGCTGTCACTTATAGTGTTACCAAGTTACAGAAACAAAAAAATTATAGATTGGAAAAATCCGAGAAGTTTAAATTAAAAATTCACCTTTCAATTTGATCACAGTAGCCATGTCCGTCTGCCTGACCGTTTGAACGAAGATATTTCTGAGACTGTAAGAGATAGAGGTTTAACATGTATGGGAAATAAACTTTTCATACTTGCAGGCAGATAAAGTATATTTTAAATTTTTGCCACGCCACCTCGTCAATCGTCAGATTCCTCACAGTTTTGCAGATAGATTGATCGTACATTCTACGCATATTTAGTAATCAGTAATATTTATCGATCCACCAAAGAAATGATGAAGAACGGATGAACGGTAGTCGAGATATAAGAAAAACAATTATGATGCAATTATGGGCAGCACTATGGCTTCTTTGCCACATTGTGTGGCTTCTAACTTAAATTGATCAGATATATACAATCTTTGGGAGGTACAGAGTATATTAAAGTCGGGCTTGACCGACTTTCTTACTTGTTCAAAAGTAGTTGCGGTAAAGCTTTATCAACTTCGCTGCGTTCAGTTCTTTATTGAGCTTAGTTTTGAATCGGTACTGTTCGATAAACCGGAACGAGAGACAAAAAGTTAAAATTTTTAGAAAATCGCTATCCGAGAATCCACATTCTTGGAACAGAAAAGACCGAAAACACGAATTTTAATTTAAAATATTTACATTTAACATTGACCTTTAGCCAGCTTAAAGCAAAAAACTTTGACTAAACTCAAAAACAGGTCAATAAAACCTATATATGTAAAAGTAATGGGCGGCACGCCATTAATGTTTGTAATAAAAGCCTTAACGGTTTCCGTATTAAAAAAACAAAAAATAAAAAACAGAAAATACCTTGTGTATCTCGTCTTGGGCCCGCTAGAATGATCGCTGAACAAAGTTCTAAATCTGGCAACAGCCAAAGACAAGCAGTTTAAATTTACAACAAATTTGGTAACACCTTCAAAAAACCCAAAGCATAATTTCAGGCTGAAATTTCATAACAGAAAATCACAAGTCTTAATTCTGCCAAAATTGCGCAAATAAATAGAGAAATTTGCAAGTGGTTGAAGTGTGAAAGCAACAAGTCTGCTGATGTGTGTACTAGGAACAGCGCTGTCCACACATAGCATTGCTATTCCAAAAATATTGTGAGTTATCTCTGTTGAGTTGTGTTGATTGTATTGAATTATAATTAACCAATGACCTTGAGCCAGCTTAAAGCAAAAAACTTTGACTGAAATCAAAAACAGGTCACTAAAACCTATATATGCATTTACCATTTCGTAAACTCAATTTTTGAAGCTAACGTTTCTGAGCCTGTTGGCGAGCAATTAACAAATGAATATTTAAAATTTGTTTAATTTTTGCTATCAGAATTTGACTTGTTTTAAGCAAGTAAAAACACTAATTGATGGGGACGAAAATTAATATTGACAATCGAGCACTCGTGCGAGTTCGTGTCATAAAAAATTACACAACCCATAGTCCTCACTGAACTAAAATATCCAATGGCCAATTTTTGGTTTCTATACGTTAATTACACAAGGCTACAAAACTAGACTTTTTACTGCATCATCTAGAAGCACCACCAAACCTTCAATATACTGGACCTTGTTGCCTAGTGTTATTATACTCTTAAATAAAATTAACCTCTAAACTGATCCTTTAGTATTTTTACTGAGTTTCTTTGAACCATCAAAAAGACTCTACATATTCTATCTTCAAAACCCACAAGTGTCATTTTAGGGATATTATAATCTTAAACTGGATGTGTCATCTATGTATATATTTTTCTTTCATTTCATTTTCTTGGTTTTTTTTTTGGTTTTTTTGAGCATATCACAGAACAAAAATGATAGTAGAAGAAGATTTTGCCTTGAGGGTGTTTTTTGTGTTTGCGGATTTTTAGAAAGTTTAGAAAGTGTAAAAATATTAATATATGTATATATTTATATTTTTTAAATATATGTGTATACGTATATATGTTCATATAAAGTGTGATATCTTTTCTTTTGGGTTTTAGAAAAATATTGAGCAAAATTTGTAAGATTGGATAGCTTGGCTTTGGCTTGAACAGAAATTGACGCTCAATTCCTATTATATAGATGTATTAATATAGCCTCTAAACTAAGATTTTATCATAGGACGGCGGTGGTGATTCATCCAGTGGCAGCTGTTTGCCCAATGTGGTTGGTGTTTGCTCTGGCAATAAGATGGCTATATGATACGGTGGTGGACCAGCCGCAGCAGCTGCATTTACAGTCATCTCTTGTCGTTCATCTATATAACGTATATCACTTAGCTCCAGCATGCAATTGGCAGGCACTCCCACACCAGCTCCTCCCCCAGCTGTGGCAGCTCCTGCCACACGGTGACACACCGCCGGACGTCCTTCTCCACGATTTGGCAACAAGCCCTTGGGTATGCGACATAGACTAACCATACAGGCGGCTAAGAAAAATGTGGCCGAAAATGCACAAAAGATGAGTACCTCCAATCCGGTGCCCTGATGATCGAAATAGAATTTTGCTCCGGCCACAAATACTGAGGCTAGCACTAGGCTAGCACACATGCCACATTTAAGGTGGCTAGGCAACAATTGGGAGTCGGCGTGTTGCAGCAATGCATGATGTTGCTGCTGCAATTGATTGCTGGTCTGGGTTTGAGCGGGTGTTGGTGGTGTGCCAGCAATCGTGGCTGATGTGGTCACAGTGGAGTGTCGCATATTGCTACTGGAATTGTATCGACGGGGTGTGGCATATGAGGTTGCAGAAGACTGTCGTGAATTGTTGATGGAGTTGCTGGAGTGTTGTTGATTGCTGCTGTGTTGCTGTTGATGTTGGTGATGATGATGGTGATAGGCGCTGTAGGCATCATCACTGGAAAGAATACATAAATTAGTTGGGGAATTTTAAATTTCATCCTTGGTCTAGATTAACTTACGCATAAACGTGCTGTTGCTGCTGTTGTGGTTGATGTGATTGCTGATGTGACTGATGACTCTCGTAATGTCTGATGGGTACAGCCATATTACCAAATTGTGGATGATGATAGCTATAGTGATGTTGTGGTTGCTGATGTTGTTGCTGCTGCTGCTGTGGTCGTGGCTGCGCATATCGTGTACTATGATGATGATAATGGGAGGCACCACGTGCCACCAATGGCACTATTGTTCCACTTCCGGTTAGGACAGCTGCCGATGAAGTGATTCCATTGGCATTATTATTATTGCTGGCAGTTGTGGTTGCTGTTGCTATGGCAGCATTGTTGTTGTTGCTGCTGCCGCCGCCGCTGCTGTTGTTGGAGTGTTGCTGTTGTAGTTGGTGCTGCAACAACTGTTGGCTGTGCATTGAGTTGTTGTTACTATATTGACGACTAGTGCTCGGCTGATGGCCATCATAGGGCGCCTGAGGCAGAGTTCTATGCACCGAGGCCAAGGCCTGTTGACTGGAACTGGCATTGCCCGAATGAGCAGAATGAGCTGCTGCTGCTGCTGCTGCTGCCGAACTTGTACTGCTCGATTTACTGCGTCTAGGTGGATGACCATAGCTGAGTCCACTACCAGCATGCGAAAGCGAAGCAGCCACCCGTGAGCGTCCAAAGCCGCATTGCTGTGAGCGTTTGTCTATCCAGAAATGCATATCCTGGCTGAAATTAAAAATTCTTTAGTACTTGAAACATGTTTGTTGATTTAGATTTGATTGGAAGACGTTGGAATGATCAAATTTGAAAAATAATTGTTGTATATATTTCAGTCTAACAAACCTAATTTCACAAATATCTACCTTTAAAAAAATAAATTGGATAAAAATTTTGAATTCATTTTGGCAATATGGCTTATAAGCTGAATTCTCACAACATTTTCCCACCATGGTTTTAAAATATTTGAATTTAATTTCCATATATTTTCCCCGTATATCTTAGAAACTGACTTCCCATAGATCGGCTTAAAAAAAAATGTCTATCTTCACCCAATTTCCACCCCCCTTTTCCACCCTTGGAGGTGGATTGACCAATCGTTCTTAGGTCAATACAAATGGCTTTAGAAAAATTACATTTTCCTACAATCCGCTTTGCAAGTCGACCGAATGAAAACTATTTTTTTTTCACACAAACATTTCCGGGAAGTTGCGAATTTCCTAATCAACTTTACCAATTATTCTTTCCAAGTCGTTTCTGCAATAAACCACATTTAATTTTTATTTATATAGACAATTTAATCCTTTCACAAATATTAAATTTATGTTCCACCCCCTAACAATAACAGACAGCATTAAGTGGTGCAATGCCTGGGAAAACTTATTTGAACTTCAAGTTGTGTCTCTTGACTAGACAAAGCACATGACTCATTTGGCTCTCTGTCCCTGTCTCTTTGGCCAGACGGAAAAAATTTCCCCTTCCTAAGCAGGAAACGTGCACATCACATTTTATTATGCTGCTGCACTTCTTCTCCTTGTCTGGCATTTCCTCTTTGTGCCTTGTTTCAAGTTCAAACAACCCTTCAGCATCTCAGATTCCTTCTAAAATTCTTAAACTAAAAAGGTAAAAGGTAAAATAAGGAACAAAGGTTGCCCCGCCTGGTCAAAGAACTTTACCAAAAAATACAACAAAATAAATTCGTTGAACGCTTTCACTTCCCGTGTCATTGGCAGCACAAATACCAACACAAAAGCGCCAAAATGAACACACACACACACAGAAGAGTAAAGGAGGAATTTGAAATGGGGGAGCCACAGTATGCGGTGAAAAAAAAGGACACGACCTGGCACATGGTACTGTGACCTTTGTCTATGAAAAATGTTAAAATTTTATTTGTGAAATTAAATTTTTTTACAAGTAAATACAATTGTAAATGTAAATGTAAAATGGCTTTACACAGCCCAGAGGCCACAAGACGAGCTTCTCTTAATCACTTGGCGTGTGTGCTTGAAATTTTTGCACAAGAGAAAGCGACCTACAGTTTAACGCCGAATCCAAATGGCAAAGTTTGAGAAGCTTTTTCATGGCTAGTTGCTTCACCGCTGGCACCAATAGCTGGTCAGTTTGTTATATGGCAGCTTTATATATCATCCAATTTAAATCAAACTCTCCAAAATAGTGCTGAAACAGATAATAATCATATCTGGAAGGCATAAAGACTCTACCATTGAAAACAAAAGATTTTTCCTCTCTAAAACTAGTTTTTCGACCGATCGTTCCTATGGCAGCTACATGTTTTAGTCATCGGATTTGGAGCAAACTTAACCGAATTATGTGGAATCATATAATATTAATAAATATTAAGTTTTAAACCGATAGTATTGAAAACTAAAAAGTTTTTCTTACTATTACTTTTTTTCAGACCTATTATTTCTCTAATCAACCTTGGTTAAATTTTGAAAAGCCATAGAAAACTAATAAATGCGAAGTTTAGGGACGTTTGCATGTGATTATAACATTTGGGCAAACCCCAGGCTAGAAAAGGCACAGATGCATCAAATGTCAGAGAGCGATTTCTTTTTGTCGCTGGGTGTAGCTTTAAATCTGAGGGAGGAGATAGCATAGAAACAGACGTACAGACGAATAGACGGACATGGCTTTATCAACTCAACTCGTCACGCTGAACAAGAATATATATACTTTATGCGGTCGGAGATGCTTTCCTGTAAACAGAAAAAAAATCCGAGAAATCCGGGCTAAAATCAATCCCAAACGATGTCCTAAGTCGGTCAATCCGGATTTTCTCAAACCAAGTACGAGAAGGGTTGATTTGAGTGCGTATTTCTCAATCCCATAATTCTTGTCTTGACCGCGACTTTAGCTTACACGGAATTGATTTTATCTTGTTATTCGGGCTCGATTTGATCCCTCAGTCAGCATCGACAATGCTGCGTCCAGTGTAAAAAGGCGGACGTTCAACTGGGGGTTCTAAAACTAGGAAACATTATGTCATTGCAACAGATTGTTTTGGCCTTTGTCTATGCAAAGTCAGCCGCTTTTGCCATTTGCCGTAGAAGCAGGTGGGTTGTGTGACAAGCGCGACGGAAGTCTCTCCATCTGTTTTCTGCTTTTGCATTTTGCTTTTTGCCCGTAGCGTTATTTCTTTCAACACGCACTACGAAACATTTACCGTTAGTCATCTCGGCTCTCTTGAAGGTAACAATAACAGCGCGCTGAAAAATACAAAATGTTGTTTTTCCGCTGCGTTAAATTTTGGTGGTCTTGATAACTCCGAGAAAAATTCGTGGCAACAGCGCTGCCACATGCTGCTGATTTAACTTACGCCACTGATCAAAAGCAGAATCAAAAATGATGAAGCTACGACTTCTGCTGCTCGCTTTTTCTCATTAATCATTTTGTGCTGCCGCCTTCCACTGCGGCTGCTGTTTTTCTCAAAAGCAGCAGCAGAGGGAAGGGTTTATATTGATCAGTTGAAAAAAGTCGAAGATGTGAAAAGTAAAAATATTGGGACTTTTGCTACTTTGACTGAAGCAATTCAAACACTTGTCTCAATCATCGAACAGTGTTACCCAGAGGTGCTTAGAGCCAGCTTACGGCCGCGTAGACACCAATATGAATGAAGAGAATATTTCTCCAGAAATAGAAATAGAAAACCGATTATTGTCTGCTGATGTGTGTGTCTGTTCGTGGCTGTCTGATAGACACGAAATCATTCGTCCCCCAACAACAATCTACATTAAACACGACGCAAACACTTATTTTTTGTTGCGTTCTAATTTTCAAGAGTCATAGGAGAGAAAGAGAAGAGAGAACACATATGAAGTTGTTGTTGGACTACGCTTAGCCATAAGCTATGCTTGAGGGCTGTACGCGCGCCTATCCTTATGCCCAAAACAACAACGAATGCTCGGCGTGCGCATATGGTCTGGGCACCCATAATTAAAAAGTGTATGTAATAGAAAGATTTCCCAATTCCGATTCGGCCAATAATTGATTGAAATCGTAAAAGGGAACAAGCAGTATTATATATCGTCTCAACAACCAAGCCGTACCAAAACCGCATCTCAGTTATCGCAGTTACAAAATTGCTAGTTCCCTTCTCCTAATGTCAAAACGGTTTGCTTTCCTGGTAAAAAGAAAACGTTGCCAAATGTTAGCTCAGACGCTTTAAAACTGAGAGTCTAGAGAGAGGTAGATTCGAACAGACAAATCACAATCAACTCAACTGGCTCACATAATTCTACAAATTTTCTTTCAACATTTGAGCTTGTTCAAACTGGTTCCGAACCGGTTTTTAACCGATTTAATCTGGATCATAGCCGGTCGTGAACTATTAAACTGTCTAATTCCATATTACCAACCCCTACACCATCCATGGACCCACTAAAGTACATACTTAAAATGACAAAAACACGCACCAATGTTAATATAGCCCTTTGCAAGTGGAATCATATTTCATCAGTCTTTTTGGCCTCATCATTCATTTAACTGGTGAGTGATTATCGTAACAAAGACAAAGAAATTCACGCATTATACCTTTTTAAGTTTTATTACAAGTTTAAGATTTGCCTGCTAGTTTTGGATTCGTGATGATTAATGGGTAAACGGGTAAATCTTTTTTAAATGCTGGAATATCCATGATATTCGTGGGATCTTTCCAGTTCCCAAAAAACTGAATTTTTATCTTATCGCCCATTTGCTCGAATAATAACTGCTCGTCAGAAATCCTCCGTTGCACTTCTTCCAAAAGATTAGCTAACGATCCGGAACGTCTTCCAAGACCAGTTTGTGAGCTCTGCCTGACAGCAACAGCATCAGAAATAGACTGAGTGGGGGAGCGCTTGGGCTGTGTATCTTTACCTATCACCTGCACAGATAGCTTTCTAAAATTGTTTTTCTCCAAGTTATACAGAAAATCAAGCACATGTTCTTTTGTTAAGCTGCGTAGTTCTTGTATTTGCATATCCATACGGTTGAAAAAGTACTCCATAGTCACTATCTCACTCCAGTTTCGCATAACCTCCTCATCTAAGCTTGTATCCCCTAGTCTTTTTCCACTTATTAGTGTGTCGCGAACCTCCTTGAACTCCTGTTCAGTTAACTGCGACACCAACTCGGGCATTCGTGTCCTGAATGCTTCAATGCGCTGCTCGACATATTCTGCCTGATGCTTGGTTTCCTGAGTATTGATGGTGATTATATAGGCCAGCACACCATAGCCGATGCGTTGATGAATCCCCAAGCTGTAACCCAGCTGCTCTTGCGTGCGTAATTGATTAAAGAAAGGTTCTTCCACAATTATCTCCACCAGGTCCATGAGGCACTCAAGTTTCAAGTCGCTGGGACCTATTTGATAGTAGTTGGTTACAATGGTGTTGGTATCCTCCTCGTTAAGAGCCTTTGCTCGAAGGAAATGTGTTCCCAGGGGTAACTGCACGAGGCAATTATTCAGCGCAGAAAGATCTTCAATTTTTTCGCTGTTGAAAGTGGAGATTACTTTTTCCATTACTTCCCTGGCCTGTACATCTGTAAAATTCCCTTGAATCAGCCCTTGAACATACATTTGCGTGGCAAAACTATCTTTGAATTTCTGAATATCATCCAGGGTGATGGAATCGATGGACTCGTATTTCTGTAGCATACTGAATCGTTGATTCTCTAACAAACTCAACCGAAGATCAAGATTTAAGCTCTGGCCACTTACTAAAGAATTGAAAATCTGTCGTTTTTTGAGCTCCTTAAAGGAAACTACCTGAGCGGGATCTAGCTCAAGGGTTTTCATAACGTTCACGATGATATCCACTAGCAGAGGCAGTTTCTGGTTATAGCCACTTACACGCAGAACCAAACCCTTGTCTCCGGTATAGAGGCCATAGGTGAGACCCGCTTCCAGAGCTGGATACAATTGCTCAGCGATGCTGAACTCCACTAAATAGGTATAAAGTACACCAAGCACGTAATTGCGAGCACTTTGGCGTACCACAGGCGTAATGAAATAGAGATTGATGTATCCATCTGGCAGCTGAAATGTATCATCTTGGCGAAACCATAGCTCGCATAGGTCATTCCGTATCAGTGCCCTTGGACGTCGTGGGACATGCGGTTTTCCAGCCTCCAGCCAGTGTAAGGTGAAGTCTGTGGTCAAAAACGGATTTGGTTGCGGAAAGCTTAGTTCTTCCAATGGCTTGGACTCATGCCACATGTCCTGCCATTTTGATGGCATGGGAATAGTAGCGTACTGTGTGCCAAACCACGGCTCTCGTTGATCGTATTCATAGTCTGCATAGGGAATATGCGAGGAAATCATAATATTGAAGTTGAATTCACTTAGATGTTGCCTGAGAAGCCCCATAGCGGCTTCATCATATTCAAAGTAGAGTTCTGATCCTGTAAGTACATCTTTGGGCGGTAGGTAGCTTATGCTTTCAACCATATTTTGCACATTGTCTAAAGAAGGTAATTCAATTTTGAATCTAAAATTGTTGGCTGCAATTTGCTGCATCTCTTTGAAGCTAGACTGCACTTGACTGCTTTCATTAAGCAGTCTGATCCAAGCAAATGTGGCAGCAAGCACCTCATCCAGATGTTCGAACCCATCGTCAGTGAGATAAATGGTGACATTGAATAAAGAGTATATTGAATTCGACTCGAAACTGCTGCCACCAATGCCTGCCATGACACTCATACACCATAGCCGCCGGCGCAAATAGGAGCACAAGCTACCTGCGCCTTCGTACCCGAGGAGCTGTGATATAAACGAGTCCGGTTTACTGCGGTAAAAACCCTTAATAGGTGGCAATACCCAAGTTAATTCCAGTTTGCAGACATCCTCTACAGGCTGCACCAGAAATACTTCACGGAACAACTGCTCTCGAAACGCTTTTTGATAGTCCATTGTAGACACATCTGCAGCCTGTTCCTGACTGTTGGGCATGTCTGCGCAATGACGTAAAAGAAGTTTTTCCAATTCGTCCAGTGATAGTGTGGCCTGAAGGCAAACAATCATACGATTGGAGCCATAATGTTTGCGCCGAAATTCGTGCAGCGCCTCATGTAACATGCCATCATCAATCTTTTCTTGCAGTGACTTGAGATTTCCCCAACTGAATGTTCCTTGCGGATACGCTTCGTTGGCAAAGCTGGCCAAGATCTGGTCACGTCGAACATCATCTCGCATGTAAGTCTGTTCAAACTCTGACTGCAAAGCGGAACGCTCTCGAGCCATGGCATCTGGCAGCATAAGCGGCGACTTCATGAGGTTCATGAAAAGGTCCAAGCTTTTATCGAGTTGAGCCTCCTCCACCTCAAAGTAAAAGCAGGTGTCCTCATTCTCCGTGTGTGCATTACTAAATCCCCCGTTTTTTGTCACAAAAGCATCAAACGCGTTTTCCACTGGGTACTTTTCGGAACCCATAAATATCATATGCTCCACAAAATGTGCCAGTCCTTGATATTGGCGGGGCTCGCTAAATGACCCAACACCTACCAAAATCGCACAAGCCGCCAGTTTCCCTTGAAAATGCTCCAGCGAAGCATTTGAGCTTTCTCCGCTGGCAGTAGGCATCTGATGATGTACTGAGTCCGTGCTGTTTCTATGTGAGGCTTCGATGCTCGGGTCTGATATAAGCATGGCGCGCAGTCCATTCGATAGGCTAAGCGCACGATACAGCTTTTTATCTCCATCAGACTTGTCCGGTGGCTCGTGGTATTGCACTGTAACGTCTGCTTTAGATGTGGTATCCAAATCAGCACTCGACTGGCGTTGTAACCATTTTTGCACCTGCTTATGGATCCTTCGCAGGCCAACACGGGGCTTCAAACACATCCTTGATACCATGAATACTAGTTTGGCTCAAAAGATCTCTTGACGAATAAAATTTCCATTGGCAGTCATAGAAAAGCGAACTGCCTCTAAAGCTAATATCTAAATAACTTGACTTTAGTCAATGTCGCCATAATGTTTGTAATAAAAACCAAAAACGGTTTCCCTATCCATTGACTAAAATCAAAAACAGGTCACCAAACCCCACATATAAATAACTTGACGCAATAAACTTATGTGAAGAAAATCTGACTTCTATCAGGATAGCCCCAGTTTTAAAAACATTAATACGGGAGAAAATGAGTTTGGTTCATTCGAACATCGATTAAGGGCCGTTTTCTCATGTTCATTTTTTTGCTCAAATCGAAATCCATCTAGATTTTGCAACGAAATGGTTTTTGTGCAATTGGTTGTCTCATGTTGGTTGATTATAAATTCGGGCATTTACGCCACGGTCACACCGGGAGGACTGGAAAGGTATAATAGTAGGTTGGCAGCACGCCTCCGCACAGCTGTTTCTTGTTTTGTTTATTGTGCGCCAATTGAAATTGAAAATGTCCAGCAAAGAATCAAAAACAAGAAGCAAGCAATTCACGGAGGAGGAGGAGGTTTCACTTGTGGATCTCGTAGAGGAGAAGAAGGATGTTCTTGAGAACAAGAAGTCGGACGCAGTGACCTGGAAACAAAAGCAGGAGACATGGATCAAACTGGCCGAAAAATTTAGCGGACAAACAGGCATTTGGCTCGAATGGAAACAGCTCCGCTACAAATTTTTCACAATGAAGCGGAAGTCGAAGTCGGAACTGGCAAAGGAGAGAGCAGTAAAATACCAAACTGGTGGTGGCCCATCTGCAAGTGCGAAGGTATCATCTTTGTGGGCCACTTGGAACCCAGCGAATTTGCGCCAGCCACAATCAAAAAAGCTGGCTCCAAAATCTGGTCCTGGACGCAAGCGTACGCTGGAGGAAGCAAAAATAATGCTGCTGCAGTCTCAACAGAATTTTTTCAGGTCCGAAAACCAGCGAGCGCAAGAAAGGCATGAGGATGATGCTCGTGAGCGAAAGCTGCGCATAGAGTTATTGGAGTTGGAGGTGCAGGAGAAAAAAAAAGACAAAACTGAATTTCACATGTTAGTATAAAAAAACCTATTTAAATTTATAAGGCATTTCATTTAATTCTTATTTCAGAAAGTTTAACAAGAGGCAGAGATCACATCTGTGATCCAATTTGCAGTTAAAGTAAAATTAAGTTGTATTCATATAAGTTTTGATCATCGCAGTATGCAAAAACAAAAAATATGTAATTATAGGTGATTTTAATAAATAAATCATAAAGAAGTCGTACCTTGAAAAGTAATTTAAAATTAAACGAGATCTTTCATTTACATCTGTATTTAAATCAGTACTTAAAGTTTCATCCAGTGGGTTAGGCATTTCTGTTGGAAATGCGTATTCTGTTGGGGGAAGTGGATCTCTCGATCGAATAGCAATATTGTGCAAAACGCCGCAAGCTACGATTACTGCCATTTTGGTCTTATTTTGGATACGCATTCCCATTGATAAAACGGGAAAACGCCGCTTCCACACTCCAAAGCAACGCTCAACAACGTTTCGGGTGCGAATTTGGGACTCGTTGTACAATTTTTCGGCTTCTGTGCGCGGATTTAACAAAGGTGTCATTAGGTATGCGGTCTGCTTATATCCACTGTCGCCCAAGATGTAATTACTTACAAAATGCCCATTCTCCAGTAAGAATTTTAGCCGGCTGTTTTGAAATATGTTACTGTCGTGTGCCGATCCAGGCCACCTAGCAACTAAATCCTGAATTACAAGATTTGCATTGCAAACAACTTGCACGTTTAAGGAAAAGTATCCTTTCCTGTTTCGAAAAATTTCACCATTATCTCCTCCTGGTGATTGAATTTTTACATGAGTGCAATCAATAGCTCCAATGACTTTAGGAAACTTTGCGATGTTGTAAAAGACAGATATGATTCCATCGATATTGTCACTGGGTAGGAGTTTTATAAACATTTTTGACAGGCCACCAATTGCAAAGGAGACTTCTTTTACAACTCGGCTTGCTGTGGACACGCTAACTCCACAAAAATCGCCAACTGTAATCAGGAATCTTCCGCTTGCATAGAAACGAAGCGCTATTAACAGCTTGGTAGATGACTGTATACAAGTTTGCCTGAAAGCATTTTATTATTGCATATTGAAAATAATACAAAAGAAAAACTTACTAACCTCTCTATATTAGACTGCAGGCTTGTGTGAATTTTATGTAACACAAACTTGGCAGTTGCTTTCGATAACCGAAATCTTTTTATAAAATCGGAGTCCTCATACGTCTCGAAATAGTTTGTGCGTCGGTAGACTCTAGAGGAATTAATATGTACATCTGTCTGTTCAGCAATGTCTGCAAGTGATCGTATATAAAACGCACGTCCAATATTTTCCATGTTTACTTTACTTGCTAACAATTCAGACTTAACTGTTTTTAGTATCAGCTGTTTTTTGTTTACAAATAATTTTCAGTGTGACCATATGCGCAGATACATAAAAATATTTAATTTGCATTACCATGTAGATGGTTTTGAAATCAATGAGGATCAAGTAGATTGCTACGAAATTCATCTAGATGGTTAGCATTGAACATGAGCAAAGCAAATGCAGCAAATCCACCTAGATTTGCAAAAACACCAACATGAGAAAACGGCCCTAAGTCTTTCTTCCGATTGTCTATGGTCGTGTACAGGCTGACAATCAGACGGATTTTGGAAATTATTTTTCCTCGATGGATCTCGAATTATAATCAATGTAAACCAGAGATTAAAGCGGTAACCGTAAAAACACTATAACCTTTATTAACATAACCGATAGTACCGAAACAGAAAAGAATATATGGGTTTATTTCTTTTCTTTTCCTCTACTAGTAAACATTTCTATAAACGTAAATCTATTTTATGTATGTACAATGGTGGCATGACATTACGCCCACGGACAAAAGGCCCATATCCAAATTAATCGATACTAAACTTAAAATGTAATGGTCTTATATCTACATTAAATTCGGACATGTTGCCCACATCTAGTCGAACTTTTCGCCCAGTTCAATGAAAACCCTAAAACTATAACCAAAAAGATGTCGCATTTGTATCATTTGCAAGTATTGAGAGAAATTAAAGTCGTCTCAAAGCTTTTGATAGCTATGACAGATATTATACAGTGGTTGTTCAACCGTGCATGCACACCAAAACTTGCATCATTTTTCAGGAGTAAAACTGTATGCACACTTAATATTCTTTTCAAATAAAAACAACTGGAAACTAAACCCAAACTAGCTTCATTAAAAAACAACAAACTCCCGTTTGATTGCATTTGGGCAATTCAAACATATTTGCAAACAAGTTAGCAATGAATAGGGGATGATACCAAATAAAATTATTTATACCCACAATGCCCGTTACTTAATTAGTAGAAACTATTGGATGGGATAAACTAGCTCATAAGACTTTGATTTAAATCATGTTTTTATAATATCTTCCGGTATCCATGGTGAAGTTCAGATATGGCTGGTATGCCATGGTATGGCAGACCGCCCATATGCAGCCCATCTGAGCGCCAGCCTGCACAGCCTAGGCAGACCATTATATTAGTGGCTCTGGCTATGAATACGACAATAATTGTGTTGCAGCAATCTAAAAAAATAGACTGCTTCTTCTTTCTCCAGTACTACACAAATCGCCCCCCTAAAAAAATCATATCGTTGCATATGTCTATTCCTATGAGTTGCATTCGAAATAGTGCCTTCCATTTTCTATTCTAAAAACTTTTATTTTTCAAAGACTTTAGAAAAAAATTAGGTAGGTAAAAGGAGATCTTGAACTTTCGGTGGTTTCCAACACATTGTAGGACACACTGCCACTGAACCTGGCCTCTTCTTTCAGCTCATATTCGGAATTGGAACTCTGAACCTCATATGCCTGAGCCTCTGTCTCCATTTCCATTTCTTCTTTCTATTGCGCATCTTGCTCCTTAGCCGTAGTATGGGCGGGGGAGTTTAACTCAGCCGTATGCTCTTTGGGTACGTTTTGTTATTGTAATTGCACCAAACGTAGGAAATCAATGATCGTATACATGCAGGGCGCGAGGCATACAAAACGACACACACGCTAACGATTTCGTGTGTATGCGACGCGTAGAACAAAAACCGGTTTTTTTCTCTTCTTTGATTGGTGTTTGCAAGCGCAAACAAACTGACCAACAACAATTTCTTTATTGGTATTGGTGCTTATCTTTGTGAGTATTGGTGAGTGCTCTGTCGAATGCTGCTTTTGGGCATGCCTGTTCTAAATGATCGTTGTCTTAAGTCACAACCGCTCAACGGTTTCGGCTGCCGCTACCAATGCCAGACAGTCGCCTCTGTTTCTTGCTGTTTCCAGTTGTTCAGACCAAGCTTGGCAATGTCTTTCCGCACCTTGTCCTCCCATCTCAGTTTCTGTCCTCCCTTCGTGCCTGTTCCCCAATGTCTTTCTTCTTGAAATTGTACACCATACCTGCAGGAGGCAATGGGAAGGAGACTTATCCCACGGTAGTTGGCGCTAACTGTAGGGTCTCCTTGTTTAAAAATTGGACAAAACACACTTAGATTCCAATCGTCGCTCATACTTTCGTCGGACCATATTCGGCAAAGGAGTTGGTGCATACACTTTACCAATTCCTCGCCTCCAGCCTTGAACAATTCTGCGGGCAGGTCATCAGCGCCAGCTGATTTGTGGTGCTTTAACCTTTTTATGGCTAAACAGACTTCGTGATGGTCCGGTGGGTCAATTTCTATGTTGTCGATTGGTGGCATCGCTACTTCTCTAGAGGCGGCATTGTGTTCGTCTTCGCCTCCCAGCAGGTTGGAGAAGTAGCTTCTCCATTAGTCTAGTTTGATCAGGCTTTTTCAATTAGCAAGAAATTCCGAAAATTATTTTGTTTGTTAAACAAATTAATTGGTTTTCTAATTAAATTGGGGAAAAACGTGAGCCGAACCAAGGTTCAAACCAAAACCGTCACTCAAAAACCTCGAAACTAAAATTTTCGAACACTAACCATTGGTAAATTGGCGAACTGGAGCTCCTCAAAAAATTTTAGGCTTGCGGACCTCATTTTAATATACACTCTGCAAGAGATCTTAAGCGAATACCGGACTTAATTGAGAACCGAAATAGAACCTTTAAACGAAAAACTTATTTCAGGACATACCGGAACTCAAATTCGATTTGTGATTCATCCCGTGTACATGTAAGGTCATCCCATAAATTTTTTTTTCACCTCATTTTATAAGCTTTATTCAAAATTACCTTCTCAAACAATTTATACCACCCCTCAGTCCATGGTGCTTGTGTTCAAAGTATTTTGCATTTTTGGTTCTTAACTTGCTTAGCTGTTCATTGAACTGTTTTGGTCTCTGGTCTCCCCTCGGATGTGTTTGGTTTTCGTTTCGTGGTCTTTGTGGTGTTAGCCAATCAACAAAAATTGCATTTAATATAAAATAAAAATAAAAAAAGAGCAGGAGAACAAATTCACAAGCCGTGCGAAAATGGCATAAATGTGGTTTGTCCATTAAATTATCTGTTTATCCATAAAAGTTCAAAGTTCAATGCTTCTTCTGCCTTCTGTCATCGACTTGAGATGGCAAACAGAAAATTACACAACAAATAGCAAATAGCACTAGAAAAGGCAGAGCAAGAGCCCCGAACACCAAGCACAGGGCAAATACATAAATAAATACACAAGCACGACCTAAAGTAATAAAATAAACATATTTAAAAAGAGACATTTTGACAACCTTTTGATAGGTTCATTTCAGTTGCATTCTCTGAGAGTCAAGGCGCCACTTGAATTTGTATTTGTCCCCTGGTTCGTTCTGTTGGCAAGGTTCAATGCTTTGTGCCTGGCTTAGCTTGGCTTGATTTGTATGTTTCCTTTACCCCGCCGCCATAGTCGATGACTTTCTATTACTTATGATTTCATTTTGGTTTCTGCTATTGTCTCGCATTGGGAAAGTTCAGACTCCTTTGCCCTCAAAGTGGTCTAGTGGTTTTGGTAATTTTGACAAGGAACTAAGTGGAAAAGTTAATGGACAAGGGATATGATATATGAAATTTATTAATGAGAAGTTGGTGAGTGTTTTAGAATGAAATGTATCTAATCTAATTGGTTTTGTTCCAGTTCATCGAATCGGATCATTATATATATTTATACTGGCAACTGGCAGAAAGCTAAATCTGATATTAAAAAAGAAAAAAATGTATAAGAAATAGAGGAAAGCTAACTTCGGCTCGACCGAATTTTTCATACCCTTGTAGCTTGTATGATTTATATAAATTATATACATATACACTTTCTACACCCAATTTCTATGCCAGCTATACTATATAGTTTTCCTATTAAACTTGGTGGAATTATGTGAAAGCATAGAAAACTTATAAATACGAGGTTTGGGGACGTTTGCGTTGAAGACAAAAAAGTTTTTATCACTAAAACAATATATATATATATATAGTCATACGATCTGGCCGGTTCCGACAAATGTGCTGCGTATTTGTACCAAAAGACTTCGTGCAAAGTTGGGTTAAGATAGCTTTAAAACTGACGGAGGAGATAGCATAGAAACAGTCGATATAGCCATGTCCGTCTGTCTGTCCGTATGAACGAAGAGATCTCCGAGATGGTAAGAGATAGAGGTTTGACATGTATGGGACATATATTTCTTATACTTGCAGGCAGATCAAGATCCCGCCCCCGCAATTTGGAAAAAACTTAATATCTCCTACAGTTTTGGTATAGATAGATCGTTCGTTTCTTCTAGAGATACCTTGTAAACAAAATTAATTATCGATTTGCTGAAGGAATGATAAAGATCAGATGAACGATACTCAAGTTATGGGCAAAAAACGGCCACTTAACACCACCCACCCCTCCACCAATAACCACAGCAACATACTCTAACCGTTCAACACAGGCAATCTTAGTGCGAGAGAGAAAGAGAGAGAGAGAGAGAAACTTAGAGAGCGCACCGCGTTGTGCGCGGGGTGTTAACTGGCCGTTTGAGTCCTGAGCAAATGCGAGTGTAAGGGTACAGAGTATGTTATAGTCGGGCTTGACCGACTTTCTTTCTTGTTTATATTAGCCCATAATACTTTTTCTTAACGTTAAAATAAAATATCCCAAATTACTCTACGATTTTTTTAAGCGGATAGTTTGTTTGGCTATCGTGCGAACTCGAGCGCAGAGCCCCAAGATGCCAACCTCAGCTTACCATGGGAGCAGTTTAACATATTAAATTTCGTTTTGATTCGTAGTCCTTTAATTTTGTCTATGTATAAATGTCTTCTTACATATTTTTATACTCTGTAACAAAGGTACCAAAGATAGATTTTTCGTATCTTCTAGAGTAATCTGGTAATCAAAATTATTTATCGATTTACTGAAGGAATGTTAAAGATCGGTTGAACGATACACAAGTTATGAGCAAAAAAGTCAACCGGCACCCCCCACTTCCTGCCAACCACCGCTGTGTTCAAACAAACACAATCTTTGGAAGAGAGAGAGAAACTTAGAGATGATCGTAAAACAGCGTATAACGCGTACAACACGTATAACGAGCGAGCAAATGCGAGTGACGACATTAACTGGAACAGATTATCTTATAGTCGTACTTGGCCGACTTTCTCACTTGTTTCTTTTAGTGTTTTGAACTTTTTTTACTGGATATGCAGTAAAAATCTGTTTGCAGTATTCTCTAAAGAATTAGAGTGATTTAATTTGTTAATTGTTTGCATTTTTTATTAATTTACACGATTTTTCAATTCTTTTGCTACCAAATGGGGGAAAAGTAGCTTTTACCAGTTCAAAAATATTCGTTCGCTCTTAAGTTTTTTTCATCAAAATAAATTTATTTTTTGTCCGGGAAAGTCCGGTTGGGGAATTGATAAACCATTGTTTTTTTTTACATCTTTTTGCATGCCCATACTTTTTTTCTAAAAAAGCAAATATTATCCCCAGCAACATGAAAGCGCTTTGATTGAGGGATTATAAAGGGTAAGTGACCGGCTAGTCCGGGAAAGTTGTTTGTTTCTTTTATCCTATAAATTATACATCTTTTATTATCATTTAATTATTCTATTTCTTGAGCCGCTAAATTTTGCTGATTAAAAAACAAGTTTTTCAGTTTTCCGACTCCTTTCTTCCCATTAGGGTATTCCTCGATTTCCGATTTTTATACTCTGTTCCAAAGGTGCACAGAGTATATTAAGTTTAAGCAAAAGAATGTAACAGGCAGAAGGAATCATTTCCAACCCTATAAAGTATATTTATTCTTGATCAGCATCAACAGCCGAGTCGATATAGCCATTTCCGTCTGTCTGTAGTAACGCACAGATCTCAGAGATGGTAAGAGATAGAGTTTTGACATGTATGGGACATATACTTCTTATACTTGCAGGTAGATCAAGTTTATTTTTAATTTTTTCCACGCCCCTTCCGTCCCCGCAATTTGGAAAAAACGTCAAGGGGCAAGGTTATTAAATATGGTTAGGTAAGTATGGCCCGGGGCAGGACTTTATGTGACGGACGTTACCATTTTCTGATTAGGGTATCAGACCGCTGGCCCTGGTGTGATCCAACGTCTATGCGAGAGCATATAAGAGGTGGTCATAGGCCACATCTGCCGATCACTTTGGGTTCAACCTGTTGACCGTGTTGTGGCAGATCGGACGGACTGACGAACGATCGCGGTAGTTTTTTAATGGCACGAAAATTTATTGTTAAGTACCTGAGGGAGATCAACACATATGGCGAGCTCATGCCGGGCTACCACCGTGCCGGAAGGAGGGCGAGGTTGATTTCCAGGTCCCCAGGACCAAGAGTGGACATAACAACTAGTATAATAAAGCTTAAGAAAAAATCGCATAGAGTAATATTGTTAAACCAGTGGTGGTCAAAGTATAAATTTCCAAAAAAAAGTTGAAGATACCAGATTTGTAACCAGCATTTCTCAGCCATAGCGGCTCGACCGAAGTTTAAATACCCTTGCAGCTTGATGGCGCCATTACTTTGTGCATTTGCTTACCAGTTTGTTATATGGCAGCTATACGATACATTCATCCAATTTTGACCAAACTCCCCAAAATTGTGTGGAAACTGATCATATTTACAACTGGAAGGTATAAAGACGGTACCATGGAAAACAAAAAAGTTTTTCTCACTAACACTTCTTTTTCGACCCATAGTTCCTATGGCAGCTATATGCTAAAGTCATCCGATTTTAATCAAACTTGTCAGAATTGTGTGGTTAAATATAATACTGATCAGTAACCAGTTTGGTAGCGATAGCATTGAAAACAAAAAAGTTTTCCTTACTAAGACTTTTTTTCAGACATATCTTTTGTATGTGCAACTATACTATATAGTTGACCGATTTTTATAAAAATTGATGGAATTATGTAAAAGCATAGAAAACTTATAATTACGAGGTTTGGGCACGTTTGCGTTGAAGACAAAAAAGTTTTTCTAACTAAAACTACTTTTTCGATCGATAGTTCCTATGGCAGCTATATGATGTAGCCATCCGATCCGCCCGGTTTCGACAAATGTGCTGCGTCTTTGTACCAAAAGACGTACTTTGTACTTTGTACTTCGTGCAAAGTTTGGTTAAATTAGCTTTAAAACTGACGGGGGAGATAGCATAGAAACAGACGGACGGACAGACGGACATGGCTATATCAACTCAGCTTGTCATGCTGATCAAGAATATATATACTTTGTGTGGTCGGAGATGCTTCCTTCTATGCGTTACGTGGCAACTATAGTATAGCTATAATATGACCGATTTTCATCAAACTTAGTGGAATTATGTAAAAGCATAGAAAACTTATAAATAGACCGATAGTTCCTATGGCAGCTATAGGATATAGTCGTCTGATCCGACCGGTTCCGACAAATGTGCAGCGTCTATGTACCAAAAGACTTCGTGCAAAGTTTGGTTAAGATAGCTCTAAAACTGACGGAGGAGATAGCATAGAAACAGACGGACAGACGGTCATGGCAATATGACCTTAGCTCGTCATGCTGATTAAGAATATGTATACTTTATGTGGTCGGAGATGCTTCCTTCTATGCGTTACAAACATCTGGACAACTTTAATATACCTTCTACAACGGTATAAAAATAATATATAAGAATCTTCTCGTCGCTATCAGAGTTAGCAAAGTAATTCAAAATCAGTTGGTTCACTCACTAGTTACTTCAAGTTAAGTGAGAAAAATGAGCAATAAACGGTGTTAGATCAATATTTTCAGATATTGGAGGGTTCCCCAGGTGCTATACGCGACCTGCTCTACAGCGTACGCTAGGTCATTCCCCAGGTTATTACAATATTGTGAAATTTTTAGCACTGGGTATTTAAAATAATTTTCATAATTTCTTGACATAATCAATAGTGATAATTCAGCGCAAAAGCTTTGATGTTTACATTGATTAGATATTAAAATCAATAATTGCATTAAGTCTTGAAACACATTGGTAAGCGTCAAAATAGCGCAGATAGCTGCGGAATCAAGGACTTAAAAAAAAACAAAGATTATTGCTATTGTTGCTTGCTTTAAAAGTGTTTCTAGAAACTCTAATAAAAATCCAAGATATATAGGTTTTGTCGTCCCATATTGAACCGAAAACCACAAATTTGCTGGGTTTCAGAATGAATAAAATTTTTGTTCTACCAAACTGAACATTTAGATTTGGAATTAGCAATACTCTCACCTGTGGTGTTAAATTATATGAGTATGCTTAAGAGTCCGATGAATCCAAAATACTACAAAATTTTTTTATTTAACTTGTTTATTCTTTAATAATACGAATTGTAGAACGTTTATGATAATTGTGCAGAAACTGTTTAATGGGCAACTATTTGTAGATTTTTGACGAATAATTGTGTTAAATTATTTTGTATATTCCTTACTTTCGATTATTTTTATTAATTCTTTACCGCACTGGTACCGAAAACGTAAATAGTTCATTCCGGTATCACAACTAAAATTGCTTTCTGGAATAATTCCCGCTCAATTGTATTCATGCAAACCAGATAGTTTGGTTAAAACAATTTTTTCTTATAGATTTCCTTAAAGAGATTAAATAATGGCTGTACCATGCGTAATGCCTTGGCCATGACTTGTCTATCAACCGGCACCGCAGACATCTTGAGTGACTGCATATGAGCAAGTTGTGGGTGCATAATTGGTGACATGCGGAACATCTCTTTAATTAGCATTGATTGCCCCGTGTGTAGACTGACCTAGTAGTATTTGCTGGCTCTTTCGATGATCATTTAAATATTTTTGTTAATTGTTCTCAATGCTGAAAAAATGGTATGTGATGATTGTATATTTCCCTCAGGCTCTCGATTTTGTTAGTATGATTTATGTATTTTCTATAATAAAAACAATAAATATGCCTAATGCCTCATATTTTATGGCTCATCTTTAAGCACATCAGCATATATGTATATAACTAACTCAGCACCTTTCACACTTAGCCACTTTCTCGTTCACTAATTATATCTTTATCAGCCCCTCACTGAGTTTTGGCCAATAACACAAGCAAAACGGCCCAATCATTAAATTATTACCTTGAGGCATTCCAATTTTATTCAAATTTATTTTAAATATACAAAAGCAATTTGGTTGATTTGATTTTATTGAACTTGTTATTACCTGGCCCGTGCTCAACTCAGGGGCTGGTTCGGTTGTGCGCCAACTGTTTCCGTGGTGTAGCGGTTATCACATCTGCCTAACACGCAGAAGGCCCCCGGTTCGATCCCGGGCGGAAACAGGATATACAAATATACTTTTGTTTTTTTTTTTTTACTTAAAAAAGCTTAAAATCGATTAAAGTGAAAGGAATCAAAAAAATTTCTTTAACTGTTTCCGCCCGGGATCGAACCGGGGGCCTTCTGCGTGTTAGGCAGATGTGATAACCGCTACACCACGGAAACCGTTGAAAAGTGGCGTGCCAAATACAGCTGTTTAAGCTGAGGCGGCATAAATACATTCATATACATATGTATATGTTTGAGCAAACAATTGCAAACAAACAGGCATAAATAGTAATTAAGACAATTGTTTAGCATAAGAGAGATAAAGATAATGTTTTGAAATGTGTTTAATTGGTTTATTTATAGCAAGACAATAACAATCTAAATGCTTTTTATTAGAGCAGCTTGTTTGTTTCTGTGCGATAGGGAGAATATTGTTTTGACTTGCTTGTTTGTCTTAATTATGTGATTTGCGAAAGTGCAGCAATATTTACTATAATCATTGTAGTGTAGAGTACTTTTGTTTCCGTGAATAACAAGCAGTGATGGCAATGGTACTAACTAGAAAGTGGGCAAAAAGCAACTAGATTTTTGCAGTGCCAGGCTAAAAAAGCAAAGGTAATGGCCAACAAGAATTTAAGAAATATTTACATTTTGCTTATTTCCGTAGTATGATTCACAATAGAATTCGGATTCCACATTCTATTAAGAAAAATTATATCAAATGATATAGGAGTGAAATAAAAAACTCGGATTACTGTACACCTGGGTTATTCTTCTGTTCTGGCCCACAAAGTCGGTAAAATTAACCAAATTTACCTTTACGTAAAGAGAACTATGGCTATAGTAAATCTAACCGAAAATCTCGTTTAGAAATGCGCCAACCCACAAAATTAGTAATCTTTACCGATGCTTACCGTAAGTACTTTTCTTATTGTGTTCACAGTAATTTTACCATCCAAAGTAATTTGACAGCTGATACTCAACTGTAGAATAAATAGTAGGGTGGGATACTATTTCAGCTGTCACAAGTTGCCAATCTACTTGAGCTCATCATCATCCCAGAGCAGAAGAGGCAACCCCACAACCCACCTCGAATATTGTTCTTTTATCATCATATATATAAATGAGACCACTTGTAATTCTCAAGTTCAAATTCAGTGAAGGTAAAATATAAATATAAGGGCCAAACTGAAATTTTCTCAATCAACAATTTTTGCGGTTAGATTTACTTGTGGGTACAGTTAATTGCTGCAAAAACAAAATATAAGATGAAAAAATCACGTCGGAGCTACTATTATATTACTACGTTAATACGTACGTCTTATTTGCAATAAAACAATATTGTGAGTGACAATTTATTGCGTATAAACGCTGAGCTAATTCGTTATTTGCAAATAGCTAAGTCACGAAAACAATTACTGATTAGTAGACTATTTGCAAACAGTGGGCTTAGGCGTTGCCACTCTATTCAGTGATTTTTAACTATATGGTAGCACTGCTATATTGTAATTGTCATTCATATCGACTGCAGGCGAAGGAAAAAGGGAAATGTTGAATATAAAAACTTTTAACGCTTGTTTGCGCAATTGAACCAAGCAAGGTACTTCTTCGACTAATGAAGGAAAATAAGGCCATGAAACTGCTTGACGGCGGCAATACAACAGCACTAAAAAATAGATTTATTTTACGTATGGTATTTAGCGTATAAAAAGTGAGTTAGTTATTTACAAATTATTTCTATTTGCAAATAGCTGGCGTATAAACGTAGTATATATCTATGGTAAAGTTACTGTAGTAGCAGTAACTATATCTATGGTAAAGTTACTGTAGTAGCAGTAACTTATTAAAACAACAAAAAATGTGAAAAAATATTTGTAGTTAAATTTACTTTTAAAGTACAGTTGTCAAATGCAACAACAAAACACGTGCTAAAATAAATACGTGAAACTTAGAATTGCTTCGGTAGGTTTTATTGTTAACACAGTTACCAAACAGCAACAAAACCACATGCTTCAAAAATTTGGAAAATAGTTACTGTCAGCGTAGTTAATTTTACCCACCAAATTTTTTTGTGTGTAGGACCGAATGGTCGGAAAATGGATCTTAGTGAAAAAAACTTTTTTGTTTTCAATGTTAGCGTCTTTAACCTGGGCCATTATTAATGTTATATGCTTTCAAACAGTTTTGCAAATTTTGGTCAAAATCGGATGACTATATCTTATAGCTGCTATAGGACCGATCGGTCGGAAAATGGGTCTTAATGGAAAAAACTTTTTTGTTTTCAATGTTAGCGTCCTTAGACACTGTCATTATTAATATTATATGCTTTCAAACAGATTTGCAAATTTTGGTCAAAATCGAATGACTATATCTTATAGCTGCCATAAGACCGAATGGTCGGATAATGGGTCTGAGAAAAACTTATTTGTTTTCAAGTAATTCGTTCTTAAGCTCGGTGATTATTAATATTAAACGCTTTCAAACTAATTTGAAAAAGTTGATCAACATCTGGTGACTACATCTTATGGTTGCCATGGGGCCAATCGGTCGAAAAATGGATTTTAGTAAGAAACTTTTTTTTGGTTTCAATCTTAGCATGCTTAAACTCGCTGATTACTAATTATATATGATTCGCAAATTTTATATGTTTTCAAGCAAAATCGCAAAATTTGCTCGAAATCTGATAATGATAGGTCGAAAGTAAGAAATATTTTGGTTTTAGTGTTAGGGTTCTAAAACTCTGATATTTCAAAACCATCACTGGCAAGGGTATAAAAACTTCGGCATAGACGAATTTAGCTTGGTCTTCTCGTTTTATATTTGTAATGATTCATTTCCTATTCGGATTTGGTAAGTAGTCAACAACCAACTAACAATCAGCCATAAAACATCACATACAGCATATAACAGCGCGTTGTCTATATATTTAATTCTGTGGCTATGCTATCCTACAAACAGCAGACTTTGCCATAGACTTGGTCGAAATCCAGTTAACAAAATTTCATAATAATATTGCCATTGTTATAAGTATTGTGTTTAGAAAGCTATAGGCTGTACTCAGATAAGTTAATTTCTGAATTTATCGTCAGCGCAGAATATAAAGTTCAAGAACATATTAATATCATTTTCCAAATTCTTGAGTTTAGGTATCATGATCGCCTAACGATAACCGTTTAAAATTAAAGCTCTTTACTTTTCTCTTCGAAAATTTCTGAATAAGATCGGAAAATGTCATCATATCAATATTAAATAGGATAATTTCTTGCCCAAAAAGTCTGAAAGATAATCATTTAAATGAGTACACAGGTAAGCAGAACTGCTCTGCTGATTCCGGAGAATCCTTCTTTTAATCAAATTAAAAGTACATAGGTTTAAAACTTTTTTTACCCACTTGGAGTTTGTATGGGTTAAAAACCTTAAAAAAAAATGTTTGATTTCTAAATAATAATATTTAAACATTTCTTTGAGAGAGTCCTTCACATTTAAGGACACAGAAATGCCAGACATATTTCCTTATGTTTCTCTCCCCATTTTCTATTTATTAAGTTTATGCCCAAAACAAAACAAAATCTTGTGAATGCCTTTCCCTGTGCACGCCCACACATTTTACTCTCACTTTGATGGTTTGTTTTTTGCTGTTAACCTTTTTCGCTTTTTGCATTTCACTTTTGCCTTTTTTGTGATTTTTTGTTTTGCCTTGGCGGGAAGTGAATTTGTCTCATGCGAATGACTTTGCAAAGGCAAATGGCGAACTAGCAATGAGCGGGGGTTAAAGGTGAGGACTGACTGGCTGTCTGCCACATAAATTGCGGCCCACTTGATGGCACACGCTGCGTATGAGCAATGTGAGAAAATGCACTGCGAGTTCGAAATTTGTGTATGTATGTGTGAGTTGATTTCAAGTGCATGCCAATTTGCCTGCCATTTTTTAACACTTGCTCACCTGTACGTATTGCTTTCCAAAATTCAATATCGTCAAGTTTTTTGAAGCTTGCCTTAAAGGTTTTTTGTTAAGGGCACGTTTGTGTCACGCTTAGTGTTTTCCCATTACTGCACACATATTGTTGTTGCTGTTGTTGCACGGAAAAAGTCCTTGAACGCTCAACTGACCTGACACGATACACACACAAAACAATCAAAATGGGCAAATAATTGTCCTTCGCTAAAGTCGAACACACGCGATTTTAGCCAAAATGTTTGTAGTTTAGATCTAGTTTGGTTCTTTTTTGATTATTACTCGAATTACTAAAAATTGTTGTCTTATTTTATATTCCTAATTATAAAGGATATGCTCTGCTTAAATTCATTTCCAAGCTACCTCCGCAAGGACTCGCTACCAACTGACAGCGCCAACTGAATTTCATTTTCACTTTTCATGAGTTTGCGGAGATTACTCTTTTTTTTTTTTGTTCTTCTTTGGCCAACAACACAGACAACATTTGTTTTTGTTTTCGGTATTTGTTGCTGTGTTTGTGTGAGTGGGTGGCCAAAAATGTTGAGCATAATATGAATGAAACAAGAACACAAGCTGAGGAGTGCGCTCTCAAAACACGCGACAGCCTGCACGAGACATGCGCCCTGCGAGGGAGAGAGAGGGAAAGAGATAAAATAGGTAGTGGAATTTTTGAATCTACATCACCGTGGCGCCACAGAAAAAGCTTTTAAAAAGCTTTTAAAAACAGATTGATAAAGAAAGCTTTTAAGGCGAAATTTCAAATTGATCAAAAAAATTACACTAAGCAACAAGGTGCAGTATATTGAAGGGTTGGTGGTGATTCTATATGATTTTCGTGTACTGCGATTAGATTTTTGGTAATTTGAGCTTACTGTTGCATAAATGCCTATTTTGACCCCTTTCGTGGAGAATTCATTCTGTGGTTTTAACTCTCTTTGATGTTATTGGAAAGTACTCCTCCTTCACTTTGATAAAAACTATCGCTACTAACTATAGCAATTCTACGATTTTTTAAAGCGAAAATATGAAATTTGGAATACATGTGCTGAAAATAACAAAAATGTTAATTTCGAACATATATGTATATTATATATGTCGCCGGGTGTGGCGCACCAGTAGTATGTGTGGCTGCTGGTGCGGGAGATTGTGTATGTTCGAGCCCGCCTCGAACTATCTAATAGAAAAAGTTTTTTCTTTCTTTAGAAAAAAGCTTTTACACACCCGATCACCTTCACCAGCTACTGGCGCCAGCTGTGAAGTAACTATAACTAGCCATGAAATATCAAAAATTCTCTAACTATTGCCGTCCGGATTCGGCGTTAAACTGTTAGGTCCCTTTCTCTTGTGCGAAAAATTATAAGCACACTCGCCAAAAGATTGAGAGAAGCTTGGCCCAGGCCCTCCTTGGGAGGTGCTGTTTGAGCCAATCTTACATTACTTATTCATGTATATTCCAAACGGTATATTTCCGCTTAAAAAAATCGTAGAATTGTCGTTGGTATACACACAAAAAAATCTGTGGTTAAATTTAACCGATATTTTGGGTTAGAAATGCGCCAACCCAAAAAGTCGGTAAAATTCACAAAATTTGACAGTAACTATCACGTAAACCTTTACGCAAAGAGAACTATTGCAATAGTAAATCTAACTGAAAATATCGTTTAGAAATGCGCCAACCCACAAAATTAGTAATATTAACCGATGCGTACAGTAAGTAGATTTTCTTACTGTGTGTACAGTAATTTTACCATAAAAATAGTAATTTAACGCTGTCACAAGTTGCCAATCTACTTGAGCTCATTATCAACCCAGACCAGAAGAGGCAACCTTAATACCCCCACCCACCAATTTTGGTTCTGAAACAATTGTTTGAATTAAACACATTTTTATTTTATTTGAAAAATTTTTACTTACCTTGGGGGGATTCGAACTCTGGGCCCTTTGACTGAACACACGATTGGACGGACGTCTTTACCAGTTACGCTACGGCGCGCGTTAATAGAAACGCGTCTAACATATTACTTGTATTGAATTTTATAAAACCGAGTCAGAGAATTCACCGCACAATGTTTTTAAAGAAGCTAAGATGATACACACACAAAAAAATCTGCGGTTAAATTTAACCGATATTGTGGGTTAGAAATGCGCCAACCCACAAAAGTAGGTAAAATGAACCAAATTTTATAGTAACTTTCTCGTAAACCATTACGTAAAGAGAACTATTGCTGTAGTAAATCTAAGCGAAATTCTCATTTAAAAATGCGCCAACCCACAAAATTAGTAATATTTACCGATGTTCACAGTAAATACTTTTCTTATTGTGTTCACTGTAATTTTACCATAAAATTAGTAATTTAACAGCTGTTACTTAACTGAAGAAAAGTAAGGTTGGATACTATTTTAGCTGTCACAAGTTGCCAATCTACTTGAGCTCATCATAATCCCAGACCAGAAGAGGCAACACAAAATCGGCAAAACCGGCCACTGTGCGGCGTGCAGAAAAGCTACACAAACGCTATGGGTTGAAAATCCCGGTCAAAGCGTGTAGGAATCCTACATTTTCGTGTAGATTTTGCATATGTTTTTTCTCTGTGTACAAAATACAGTTTTAAAAAGTCTTAGTAAGAAAAACTGTTTTGTTTTTAATGCTATCGCTCCCAAACTTGTTACTGATCAATATTATATAATTTTGACAAGTTTGACCCAAATCAGATGACTATAGCATATAGCTGCCATAGGAACGATCGGTCGAAAAAGTAGCTCTAGTGAGAAAAACTTTTTTGTTTTCAACTCAGTTTCAAAACTCAGCTAAGAATCATTTAAAACCTTAATTTATATAAATTATACAAGCTACAAGGGTATATAAACTTCAGTCGAGCCAAAGATAGCTTCTCCAAATTTTTCCATTTTGAGTTTTACGTATAAATTTTGTATTTTGTTCTTATTTTAAAAGTTTGGTTTTAAATACTTTTTTCTTTGGTTTTGTTCTCCATCTCTGTTTTTTATTATATTTTTTTTTTTCCTTTGTTCCTGAATAACTATGTTTTGGTTTTTTCTCCCTCTTATCGATCTCTATATTATTTAAGTTTTTGTTAGATCTAATAGTCTTTGACTACAGCTGTGAATCAGGGCATAGCTGGCCGGACGGGCAAATAAAATTCGCCCACCGTGTCGGAGTCGTTATTAGTTTATTTGTGTATTTTTATTAGATTTTCTTTGATAGGCTTCCTTAGCTCATTAAAATGTTTGTAACGTATATATATTTTTGTTGACAGTCTTTTTTCTTCGACTCTAGATAAATAAATAAATGAATATGTTAAACAAAAAACAAGCACACTAGTCAGAGTTTCAAATTTGTAAACGGTCCATTACCACAGGAACACCATATTTGCCAGATTTCCTAGGCTGGGTTGGAGCTCGGTTATAGGCGTTTGGGAGTCGGACGGTGAATGCAATTCGATCGTCTTATCACACCATTAGATTTTGTTTATTGTGGTTAAAATAAAAACTTAAATAAAACTATACCGCTCTAAACTTTAATCTTTTTGGTTTATTTTTTGAGATTTATGCATTTATAAATTGTGGTTGACGACATTCTTGAATTTTGGGATCATAGAACAAGCCAGGTGTACAATCGAGAGTTATGCCATGACCATTCAAACAGTAATAGTAGGCATCCCTGCGAGACTTATGTTCAAAGAAGTGAACTCCCTTAGCTGGACAGACTATATCGGCGCGACGAGGAGGGGCACGCGAAAACGGTTTAATATTACGCTGCAGAGCTTCAATCTGCAAAGAGAAAAAGAAAGATGTATAAATTGCGTAATCGTTATCTCCGCTTCTCCTGTAGCTCTCAACTAACCGTACAATTCACATTCTTCTTATAATCACAACTCTGTACTTTAGCATTATAGAGCAGACCACTGGAACACTCTTGAGCCCAAGCCTTTCCATTGGAACAGATATAATATTTATCACATTTTGCCTTACTGGCCAAGTAAATTATATTCTCCGGTTGCATATCGGCCGAACATTCATTGGACACACAGTCCACATACTGCGGGAAATCGCATCGATCTGTCAGATAATTGTATTGAAGGTTATCGGGACATTCCCGGAGAACTGGCAAACCATAATAGCAGAGAACATATTTCGTGCAGGTGTTGTCATAACAAAAACTGCTCAATTCGTATTCCTCGCATTTGGGTAGACACTGTACATCGCTAAGATAGGTACACACTTGGAACACATAATCAAAACCCACTTCACACGGTTCATCTTTGTTGGGGCATATTGCGGGATTCTGTAACACCATCTCTAAGCAGCTACCATTTTCATAAATAACGCCATCTGGTCAAAAGGGGAAAAAGTAAATTAGCTTTTGTTGCCTCTTGTAATATTTTTTGGTATAAGATTACTTCGACATTCGATGTACTTCTCACAACTCCCTACAAAGGGCAGCATAACACCATCCGCAATATTTGCACAAACATTAATGCTCGTGTTTTTATACACATCGTATTCCTCAGGCTGATCCTCCTCATCATCACGATCGCCATCGTCACCAGGAGTTGGAGCTGTCACATCATTCCCATCTTCTCCATGAACCTTGGTCACAACTAGCATCAGTGCCAAGCCGCACAATATCAACCACTTCACTATTTGATAGAAGATTAACAACACATATAACAGATTTATAGATACACATTCGTATACTCTCTTACTCTCTCCTAGTTGGCACACCGAGATCCCAAACTCGACTGATAGCCACCGTGATGGAAAACTTTCATTTTATATGATCACTTATGATTAATTTTTGTACACTTTTTCTCTTTTTGTATTGATGTCGAATAATGAGTTCGCGGAAAGTTGACTTCTTTATCACTTAACAAAGTTATCAATTTAGGCACGCGTATCATAATGGATCGGCTGATGGCTCCTACAGGAAAACTACATTTCAATTTGCAAAAAAGCATTTAAACTTTGAATTTGTGATAAAAAAAATTCAAAGATTGCGGAGCAATGATATTTATAGATAATATTATCTGTATTAAAAAAAAATAGAGGAAAGCTGACTTCGGCTCGACCGAAGTTTTTATACCCTTGTAGCTTGTATGATTTATATAAATTAGTATCCTGATTCCACTGACACAAACATTTACATTCGGCCAAATGTACATATTTTGGACAAGGCATCCTATATACATTTTCTACACCCAATTTCTATGGCAGCTATACTATATAGATGTCCTATCAAAATTGGTGGAATTATGTGAAAGCATAGAAAACTTATAAATTCGAGGTTTGGGGACGTTTGCGTTGAAGATAAAAAGTCACTAAAACAACATTTTCCACAGATGGTTCCTATGGCAGCTATATGCTATACACTCAGAGAAAAAATAGAGAATTTCGCTCTTGAATCAAGAGCATTCGTTCTCAAAAGTATGGTGAGAGTGAAAATTCTTGATCCAAGAGCGAAATTCTTGATTCAAGAGTGAATTTTTGATCCCGACATTCCTGATTCAAGAGTTTCAGCTCTTGATCCAAGTATGAATAATTATTGATTCAAGAGTTTCAGTACTTGATCCAAGAACGAATAATTCCCAAAATAAAAAAATTAAAAATAATATTTGGGGTGGGGGGTGGGTGGGAGAGACACGACCGACCCGACCTGACCCGACGTGGTGGTCCGCGTCTCGTCCCCCTCCCCCGGTCCCACGCACCATTATCAAATCAACCACACCAACACCCCAACCACCACCACCCACCAAACTTTGTTTTAAACAGTGATTGATTTTGAGATAACCACAGAGATTTTTTTTTTTTTTTACTCTTCTGGGACTTGAACACGGTACCTCGAAAGACTGAAACACACACAGGCGACGGGCAGCTTAACGAGGTCAGCTAACTTCCTTAAGCCAGACGACGCGACGAAATCACACTTATAAATAAACGCTTTCGTACGCATCGCACAACAACAAACTGCGCATGCGCTCTCAGTCTCTGCGCTCTCATTCTCTCAACCAAGGCGTATTTAATAAGGTGGCAGAAGCGTCGACGTCGCCCTCTTTGCTGTTGCCTTACGGTTTCGAAAAATTCATATGTGTGTGTGTATACATGTGTATGCGAGAACAAATTTCTTTGAGTTTATTACTCTCTTGCTCTCGCTCTCTTTCTCTCATTTTTCGTAAGGCAACGCGACGTCGACGCTGCTGCCACCTTATTAAATACGCCTTGCTCTCAACGACCAACTGCGCATGCGCCCTCACTCTCTGCGAGAGCGACTCCAACGCTACTCTCTCAAAGTTAAGTTGCCCTCACCCCCCTTGCCTATAAAAAACCAAATTGAGAACGTTTAGAACGAATTTATCTCGATTCTAAGAGCGAAATTCTTGAAAATTCAAGAGCGACTAATTTTTTTTTCAAGAGCGTTCGTACTCAAATTATTCGTTCTAGTTTTTTCTTAGTGTAGTCATCCGATCTGGCCGGTTCCGACAAATGTGCAGCGTATTTGTACCAAAAGACTTCGTGCAAAGTTTGATTAAGATAGCCTTAAAACTGACGGAGGAGATAGCATAGAAACAGACGGACAGAAGGACATGGCTATATCAACTCAGCTCGTCATGCTGATCAAGAATATATATACTTTGGTACTGTGGTCGGAGATGCTTCCTTCTATGCGTTACAAACATCTCGACAATTTTAATGTACCCTCTACAAGGGTATAAAAAAAAGAGGCACAGATGAAAAGTGGGGAGTTTTGCCTTTCTTCTTTGCTAAAAGTTATAAACATATTTTAAAAATTTAAATCGCATTTCAAAGATGTGTGTGAATTCGTTTTTTATATATTTTTTTTTTTTTCGAGTTTATGGAGTATGACTACTCCATCAAATCCAGGCTGCCAGTACACGTAAACCTCGCTAAACTGTACGGAGGGAAAAATCAGAGAACATTGGACTAAAAATGAGCACAGCGTTACCAAAGACAGTGCATGAACGGATTTTCTCATTTGTAGTACAATGTTCTCACATCAAAAAAATTTTTTTGAGATATTGTTCCGTTTTTAAGAACTTGATTTGAGTAGATATTGTTTCGTTTTCAAGAACATTTTAAACTCAACTGGGAAAAAATTAGATGGATTTTGGATCTCCGATGTGTTCAAGAAATCTCTAGAGATTTTGGGGTCAGTTGTTTTTGAAAACAACCAATCAAAATGTCGGTGTTCCACAAATGTCGGAGATTTCATTTTTCGGAGTTAGCTTCAGAGTTGCATGCAAAACAGCTGACAAAAACAGCTGACTGATAGTATTTGCGTTCGGGCTGCCACGACAGGGTTGTAGGCTTCAAAATTATTTAAATTAAAGCGTAGTACGGAGACGCTGACAATTTTTGCGGAGCGGAAATTGTTTGATAATTTCCAGAGCCGCTCAGAGAATGTAGTGTGACCAGGCAACAGACAGAAATCAGGTGTTGTGTGTATAAAAAATAAGCGGGCTAATTCAAATAAAATAAAAGAGTGTATAAAATTGAAAATGGAAGTCACTGGGGGAAATTCAGTTGTCTGTGTTAATGCCATGGTCCATTTCATGGAAGTATTTCGTGTGGGGCGGTAGCCCTTTATTTTGGACTGCGGGAGCAGAACTTAGCCACTTAGACATACTGCTATAACGACAACACAAAACGCATCTGGAGATTAAAATTGCTGGGCGCATATCTTGATTCCATACTTCATTGGATTAACCTTTTAATTCATATATTAATAAACTGCTAATTTATTAACATAATCTTATTAAATTTATACTTCATTTATGCGAACAAACTTTTAATTTTAAAAAGAAAAGAAAAACTCTGAAAATGATATTGTCACATTTGGAATAAGTTGGCAAGTTTGCTTATTGTTGCTTTCTGCTGCCCTCTGACTTTTGCATTGTTTTGGTGGACAATATTTTAAAATTCATTTTTATTACTTAAAACCCATCAAATCTTTCATAATATTAATGTAATTCGATCAGTTAAGCATTCAAGATTTGTTCCTCATTATTTTATTTGGCTCAAATCTCTTTATTAGCAAAACATAGACCAAATGTTGCCACAAAATTCGCAACACTTGAAAACAACCAAAAGAGGTTTCAGGAACACCGACAATTGTTATACCCGTTACTCGTGGAGTAAAAGGGTATACTAAAGTCGTGCAAATGTATGTAACAGGCAGAAGGAATCATTTCCGACCATATAAGGTATATATATTCTTGATCAGCATCAACAGCCGAGTCGATATAGCCATGTCCGACTATCCGTCTGTCTGTATGAACACCTAGATCTCAGAGACTAGAAGAGCTAGAGCAACCAATTTTGATATGTAGACTCCTATTGTCTGCACGCAGATCAAGTTTATTTCAAATTTTTGCCACGCCCACCCCCGCCCCGTTTCTTTCCATGAGTAACGGGTATTTCGAAGTCGGTTAGAGCCGACTTTAACTTACGCTCTCGTTTTTGAGTTGCTTTTGGGTTGCAAGAGGTTTGTAGAACACGGCGGATTAAGACGGAATCAGAAAAACAAATAACTTTCTCGGGCACTTAACGAACAACGTATGGAATGACGCGCTAGCACATTGAGCCATTGCACGCTATTGCCATAAAGAAGTTTTTTTTTTAAATAACTTATAAAACTCAAAAAATGGAATTGGGTGGTGGAATCTTTATTATGGGCTGAAAGAACTATCTCTGACATTTACTTTTTCAAGATAATTTCATTCAAATGTTGACCGCGACTACGCCGTAAATGGTCCATTCGGTCCATTCTTTCCATTACATTATCCACCGAAAAATATCGATTTGTTGGAGTATCTCAAAGTTGTCAGGTAGTCTGCAATAAATTTATAGTGTCAATCACCTGGAAAACATATGATTGGCAAGTATCTACCTCTGTTTGAGCTCTTGGTTTAATGCTATGATAAAATCAGTGCATTTGAATCGAACTTCATTCTCCATATCATATGAAATGTTCTCCTTACATTCCTTAAGCTTTGACTCAAGTGCGTATCCCAAAAATAAATCTCGTTTTACAACATTGAGAAAATCTTCTTTCAATATTTTAATGCTTATTATGGGGGTATAATTTTATTCTTTAACGCATTTATTGCAAATACGAGATCTTGCATTCGTATTGCTTGCTTGAAAAACTTTGTTAATTTTCAGCATTTCACTTAAAACCGGCTGTAGAAATAGCAAGTACAAGTGGTTGATTTCATCGCTGATCAGTTGAAATAAGGTTTGGGCTTTTAAATATTTTTCTTCAGTTGCAGCAATGTTAAAATGAAGTTTAAGCTCAATCCATTGTTCTAATATTCTGCTAACTGCTGTTTCAATCGAGAGCCACCTTGTATCAGAAGCTCTGGGTATTTTACGGCATTGTCCGAACCGATTCCAATCAAATTTTCAATGTTTAATTCAAACTTCCTTAGCTCCATGGACGCCATGACTTGACGTTGGGTGCTAAAATAGTTTATAGCATTACCTGTAAAGTAACGTTTTCAGTATAGTTGTTTTCTAAAGTGATCAAAATTATAATTTCCTGCAGACACTGACATCAGTACTCTCATCAAGCATCAAACTATATTTGGCATCGCCAATATCATTTTTAAATTTAAAACTTAAAAAAGTACATATCCGGTTAAAAACAATAGGGACTATTCCAATAGTTTCAACATAAAGTACAGTAGAATACAGGAAAATTATGAAGTACAGTTCATTTATGATGGAAATCAATGAAGCAATACTTTTTCTGGGAGAAACAAAGATGTATACTGCATTTTTGCATAACTTGCGTTTCAACTCCATAAAAGCGAGTCTCTGCAAGGAAAAAAGTCTTTTTTCCATACTAACCTAAACTATTTTTATATAAAAGCTCGCATTTGAAACTTACTCAAATGACTTTGACAGATGACATAATCGATGAAACGAAACAAAAAAGCAAAACGTAATAAAAACACGATTGAGCGCATGATACAACGAAGAAAGCATGGCGCTCTCTCAGTGCACTCTCAGTTCGGTTCAAAACACTTCAGTGTGCAGCTGACAGTATTTTTGTACCCTTGTAGAGGGTACATTAAAATTGTCGAGATGTTTGTAACTCAAAGAAGGAAGCATCTCCGACCACATAAAGTATACATATTCTTGATCAGCAAGACGAGCTGAGTTGATATAGCCATGCCATGCCATGAAAATGTTGTTTTAGTGAGAAAAACTTTTTGTCTCCAACGCAAACGTCCCCAAACCTCGTATTTATAAGTTTTCTATGCTTTCACATAGTTCCACCAAGTTTGATAGGACAACTTTATAGTAAAGCTGCCATAAAAATTGGGTGTAGAAAATGTATATAGGAGGCCTTGTCAAAAATATGTAGATTTGGCTGAATGTACATATGTGTCAGTGGAATCAGGCTATTAATTTATATAAATCATACAAGCTACAAGGGTATACAAACTTCGGTCGAGCCGAACGTAGCTTTCCTCAATTTTTTTTATTTCAAAGGGGTGGGTTTCTGTAGCACTGATCGCTTTATTGTTTTTTTTTGTTTATGCTATTTGTCTATTTTCTGTGACAATTTGTGACACAATTTAAAATTGTTCAAATTGGCGTAACAGAAAGTATGAGACACCAAGTGATTTCTGTGACAAGGCATTTTCCGTTTACATTGCGTTGTGACACTAAAATGTGACTCTCTGTGACGCAATGTAAACCCAGCATTAGTGTCATACCAGCTCAAAGTAATTTATTTTCTAGTATTAATGTGCTGTGGCTCATAGGCATTTTTAGTGTAGCCGACTCCGGTCACACTGAAAAATGTTAAATTAAAAAATTGTTTCATTAAATCTGACTATATTTATATGCTGAACAACAAAGGCTTTTAGGGAAAAAACATGCAAAACTAGAAAGCTGAAGTCAAAAATTTTTCGTCATTTTAAGCAACCACAACCTTGAGATAAGACGGACAGAAATCGAGAATTTTTTGCTTTTGTTAGTAGACAACTGCAGGTAAACAACAATAGCAAAGACAAACTGCTGGAAATTTCTTTGCGGAGGGGTGTGAGAGACAAACGTAAGAAACAAAAAATGTTTGAGAATTTGATCGGGATATTCCGTAAACGTCGCCGCTGCGATGACGAAAGAGAAGGAGGAGGAGCAGGCGGCGTAGGTGTGGAAAGGCCACCGCCTGCCGATGGACCAGATGTTAAATTTGACTACTCGGACTGGTCCGATGATTATTTTACCAACAGCAACAACAACACTCAAATCGATAGGTAATTAAATGCTAAATGAATAATCTTCTATCTCTCTTCTTACAGTTTGTGCGTTTGTTTGTGTTTGAGAGAGAGAGGGTAAACAATCAAAATAAAGCAACTACAACAACAACCGCTACACCCACACAAAAAAAGCTTAAGACATTCCAAAAAAAAAGCCCCCAAAACAGAAATCACAGTAGGCAGGGACTTACTCAGTTGCCTTTTTTGGAGAGTGTTGAAAGCCAAACCAACGGAAGATTTATTTCACTCTGGATCAGCCGCAGGAGATGGATGTTGATGTGCCTGCTGCACAGCCACACCACAACTCCACCTCATCTGCATCATCATCTTCAGCAGCGGGCCACATTTATCACTCGGAATCATCAATGAATTTTGATTATTTACAAGGACTACGTGCTGGGGCCTCACCCTCAACGGCAAACACAAGCAGCGTCGCTGGAAGCAGCAGCAGCAGTGGCAATCATTCCTATGGATTCGTTGACGACAGTAGAGCCCTGGACAGGTTGTTATTCCATACATCCATCCTACACAGAACACAAACTACAAAACTTTATTTTTTTTTATACCCTTTACCTAGGGTACAAAGGGTATATTGAGTTTGTGCAAATGTACATTTGTAACACGCAGCAAGAAGGATTCTTGCTAAGCCACAACAGCCGGGTGGATATAGTCATGTCCGTCTTTCCGCGACAACAAAGCCAGATTCACCAAGATCCAGTTTATTTTAAAATTTTGACTCGCTCCCTGCCTTTTCCATAACTTGAGAACATCCTTGTCTCCTACAATATTGAAAGTAAATTATTTCGGCTTTCAGTATATAAAATATTTCGAATTATTACTTTATAGAACAAATTTGGCAAGGATGTTAGCGTTAGTGGAGTTGTAAGCAATTTAAAATTCGGTGCCGCTGCCCTAACGGCAGCCACCACAACGTATAAGCAACATAAAGCAGCAGCGAGTACAGTGAATGTTTAAATACAGTTTTAAATACTTCTGGTGGAGAACGTTTAGTAAGAGAAGGCAGCTAATTTAAATCATTAATATTTTTCAAGTATGAACCTTTTAGTAGCTGCGTGGGTATATAAATTTTGGCAGGTACAGGGTATATCAAAGTCGGGCTTTACCGACTTTTTTTCGTATTATTTCTTTTATCGTCACACTTTGCTACTACATCAGCTTCATTCGATTCATAATTGTTAGATTGGTGGTAGCTAGGGGACGCCCACACACGATCTCATCAGCTCTTTGTGCGGGCGCCTCTTAAGTTTCATTTTTTTTTTTTAATATTTCTATTTGGTCATAAGTTGACTGCCTAACCATCTAACTTTGCTTGTTTCGTTTCATGTCCATTCTCTACTGACAGACCCTACAATGCCAGCGAAAGGTATTTCTTTTGATTTTGACTTTCCAGTGTTTGGGACGCCAGACTAATCTTGGTTTAACTTGCAGATTTGTCAACATTATGGATACTCTGGATGCACGCGTGGAAAAGTTTCGCAAAGATGCTTTGAATTTACAGGAGAAGAAAGACTACCTCTTAATGTCCATGGATCTCATCAAAAGCAACGAAATGATACAAAATATGAGTGAAGGTAAGGATTAATAAAAGAAAAAGATAGCTCATAGGTTTTAGATGAAACATGTGGAGTTGTGTAGAATGCTTTAGTTTTTATACCCTTGTACAGGGTATATTAAAACTGTCCAGATGCTTGTAACGCATAGAAGGAAGCATCTCCGACCACACAAAGTATATATATTCTTGATCAGCATGACGAGCTGAGTTGATATAGCCATGTCCGTCGGTCCGTCCGTCTGTTTCTATGCTATCTGCTCCGTCAGTTTTAAAGCTATCTTAACAAAACTTTGCAATAAGTCTTTTGGTACAAATACGCTGCACATTTGTCGGAACCGGCAAGTTCGGATGACAATAGCATATAGCTGCGGAACGTTCGGTCGAAAAAGTAGTTCTAGGGAGAAAAACTTTTTTGTTTTCAATGGTAGCGTCTTTATACCTGCCAATTGTGAATATTATCAGTTTCAACATAATTTTGGGGAGTTCGGTCAAAATCGGATGAATATATCCTGTATCTGCCATATAACAAATTGACAAGCAAATGCTCAAAGTAGTGGCGCCATCAAGCTACAAGAGTATACATATAAACCTCGGTTGAGCCTTAGTTAGGTTTCCTCAATTTTTTGTCTGGAGTTAGTTTCATAGATCCATTTGAACGAAACTTCTACATGGTTCGTCAAGTGTCTAGTCTAACGCACTAAAGTTTGTATTATGGTCTGTGAAGTGTAGCGATGTAACCATGATTAATTTTTGGTTACAGACGGATGTTTCGGGAACAGTGCCAATCAACGCTCAGAAGCGTCATGGCGTCCCAACTTTTTTTAACAAATTTAAACAAATTTTACTTCAACACTTACGAAAACTCCTCTATATGAACAATAAAAATTCTTCGGAAACGGAGAATTATTGAACCACTTTATAATTCTCTGATTAGTTCATATCTTAGCTCTAGAGACGGTATTTGCGCTTTGAAAATGGATGGTCATTGTTATTCTTAGTTTATATCAGGGATTAAAACCGAAACAAATATTGGTTTTGGTTACGGTTACAGTCATTAAAATCAATTTGTTTTGGGTACGGCTATCTGTTTTTATTTCGGTCCGTTTACAATTCGGTTGCAAGATAATCGTTTTGGTTACCGGTGCATTGTTGTCACTAGTGCAGGTGTGTATATTTATACACTTGAAAAGTGTATTATAATTTTGCCCAGGAGTTTGCAACGCTAACTGATCATCTCTGACCACATAAAGTATATATATTCTTGATCAGCATGACGAGCTGAGTGGGTTGAGCTTTGTCCGCTTTGTCTGTTTCTACGCAAACTAGTCCCTCTGTTTTTAAGCTATCGAGCTGAAATTTTGCACAGAGTCTTCTTTTGGCTGCACGCTGCTAATATGTCGGAACAGCCGAAAGCTGCCATAGAGAAGATCGTTCCAAAAATGGGTTTTTGTGAAAAAAACTTGTTTGTTTTCAATGTTAGCGTTCTTAAACTCGGTCATTATTAAAATTAAATGTTTTCAAACTGATTTGCGAAATTTGGTCGAAATCGCTTACCTTTGGAGCGAGCTTTTTCAAGTGTATTAAAACTTCGGCACAGACGAAGTTAGCTTTCCTTTCTCGTTTTAATTTCGTATAAAACTGCGAACGAATGGATCTTAGAGATGGTAAGAGATAGAGGTTTATTAAGTATGGGATATAAGCTTCCTATACTTGCAGGCAGATCAAGTTTATTTTCAATTTTTGCCACGCCATCTCCCGCCCCCGCAATTTGCAAAAAACGTCATATCTCTCACAGTTTTGTAGATAGATGGTTCGTATCTTCTATACATATTTAGTAATAAAGATTATTTATCGATTTGCTAAAGAAATTATAAAGACCGGATGAACGATTGTCGAGTTATAAGGTAAACAAACAATTATGATGGGTAGCACCGGTCTCAACGTCGATAGGCGGAACTTCACACGCTTTTTTGCCACTTTGTGTGGCTTTTAACTCAAATTGATCAGATATACTCAAACTTTGGGGGGTGCAGAATATGTTATAGTCGGGCTAGACCGACTTTCTTACTTGTTTTGTTTGTTGCTAAAAACCCTGCTTTGTTGCTAAAAACATTAATTTAAAATTAAACCTGTGGAAACCAGCAGCTCATCTTGGACATTTTCACATCGTAAAACATTCAACTAATTTTTAAAAATACATTGATACCGAACCCGGTCGAACCTCAAAACTTCAGCTCTACGAAAGTTTAATTTATTAGTATACATCAGGGTTCCCCAAGCAGAGAGCGCGAAAATGTGACTCTAACACACTCTCTAACACACAGTGATGCATGACTTCGGCAAGCATTCGTTGTGAATTGGCGAGTATGTTCGTGCCCCAGAGGCTATCGCTGGGGAACTCTGGTATACATTATATCTCTTAGAAGCACTGCAATCAGTATCGAATTTGGAGACAAAGCGCATCACAGATCACAAAAACTTATTTTTTTATTTAATTCATACCTTTTACTTTATATAGCAGCAAGAAGATGAATTGCAATATTATTCAAGCTAATTCTATAATAAATTGCAGCACGTGGTCAAAATTGGTGGGAAAGCGGTTGGCAGCAGCTGTGCGAATATTGAGAGAAAAGCAAATCGAAAAGAGTTTTTAGCTTAACGGATATATTAGTTATCGATTACAAAACGATATTGGAGCCAATATTTATTTCGAAATTTGAATTAATCGCCGCTAAATCAGCCGTTTCTCCCACTGTGCGTCCCTGCGAACTAAAAAAAATTTCCGTACCGCCCGTTTAAGCATTTCACCTTGCCGATCCATTAATCTCTTAGTCCCACCATTCGTTGGCCAAGAAAATCTTAGAAAATTGAAAAATGTATATCAACCGAGAACATTTGAAATATTACACCAACTAACAGCATATCTAGGCCAAATCTAAATGTTATAAAACGAGAACGAACCTCTTTTTAATTTTGAATATTTGCATGGGGACTAAAATGCTATTTTTTTTTTATTAGTTTCGGACCAACATTCTAAAATACCTTTTCTCTTCTATCCCTACAGCCGAACGCGAAGAGATTATGTTATACATACAGCGCGTCAGCTCACGCTTGGCCACTGTGGAACTAAATGTGCGGACTGTGCGCGACACTTCCCAGGAGGATTCACTTAGTCAGATAAATGCTTTAATCGATACCATGATTAAAATGGGCGATCCGGTCATTGCCCGACAACGTTGCCAGCTATATTTGAATGCCTGCTGCAGCAGCACCATGGACCCGTGCGGACACTTGGATACTCTGCCCGAAGCGGATTTGGGTCCAATTGATAAAAAATTCGAAAGTGCTCTATTAGGTTGCACACTGGACGATCAGAAGAACATTAAGAAACGATTGCAAGCCTTAATGGGATATCTGAATAAGCAAACTGTTAGCAATTAATACTTGTTGATTTAGACCATTTTTGGGCCAAGTTTGCAAAAAAAGAATGTCAAGAAAATTAAACATGAATAGCATTATTATTAAACCAAAAAAAAAAGAACAATCAAATTACATCACAATGGAACGGAAAATAAACAACAACATAATACATAAAACGTATAATTTAACTTCGACAATTGCCATAAGTTGTAATTTGTTTATTTATAACTTAATGTTAAAATTATTGTGTTTAAAAATAGATTACGTTATAGCTGAATTTATGGGAATGTTCTTCATTAATTTATCTTATCTATAAATGAATAAGTAACTAAATTTGCTATCGAATCGAATCTAAAGTTTTTGTCACATTTTCACAATAAACCGGGATAGCAAATGTCCTGAGGCTTAAGCACTCGATCGCTTAAAACCCAAACAGCGCCTTCGGCTCCGAAAAATATTTGCTGTATATTTTTGGAAGTTAAGTAGATGATTTCGTTGCCCTCTGTGGTGAGATTGGCCAATTGAGAGCAACGCACCACCGCTCCAAATTTGGGCATGACATAGAAAAGTGAACCGGAACCCAGATAATCCACCAGCATGCTACGACTGCTGCCTAACAAGCTGCCCAGACGCTTAAGTTGTATGGATGAGGGATGGGTCAGAGTATTATGCTCCCCATTTAATTTCAATCTTCCTTCCGACTTATAGAGCCCACCATCCTGATCGGCCACTATTAGTTCACCTTCAAGTCCAAACGTAAAATCAATGGGTTTAACGGGAAATGTCTGTTCCATGGTCTCATATTTGTTACTCTTGAGTCCGCGACGATGCCAAGTCTGTTCCAGTATATCATAGGCCAGTATCAGGGGCTTATTACCCACTATAAAATAAATATGACGCTCCACTTCACAGCTACTAGCCTTCGGTCCCATTTGTACCACCAAACTCTGGGTATCATTCACTCCTATGTACTGGCCGCAATCAATTCTCAACAATTCCACATTGTTTCGTATTAAGTCGAAAACAAACAGCTTGGGGACGCACTTACTTCCCGGCCAGCCCACATCCATAACCCACAAACGACTCATACTGTCCACCTGTGACCAGTGAGCCTGCTGCAGAAGTGTGCAATCCACATGGACGCCATTGGCATGCACCTCCACACTGGGAAAGATCACAGTTCGCATGGGCAAATATGACACGGGCCACTGTACCTCAACCAAAGTGGGAAAATCTTTACTCTCCACGCTAATACAGAGAAACACTCTAGAGAAATGCATGGACAAATGACGCACGTTATAATTGGAGACATTTAGACCCGCCTTGGACAACAACCAGGCTCCATTCACCGACGCTTGGCAAAGAATTAAGCTTATGCAGAGCAGACTGGGTGTCAACATCGTTGAAGTACGTTTGGGAACTGAACCGACTGAAGAAACTAAATGTTGACGTTAAAGAAATGGCTTAAAAGTGTGTAGCTCAGCACTCGGTATCATATATCATCAGAGCAACGGCGACATGGAAGTAGCGGCGGCCCGAAAAATGCATTTCATTCTCTGTTTACCTATGACCAGAAGTAAAGCGACTTACCAAAAAAAACATAGACAACAATATCTGATAAATATGAGTCAGAGTTATGGTATGGGTTCTAGGCAGTTGTTTGACCAGCAGTAATAAAGACTACCGAAGATAGATCCGGAAGGATCTTAAAACAAGTACAAAAACGGCCAGCCTTCCTTGTGTATCTTACAAATAGGTATGAGAAAACATGATAGTTTTAAAATTAAGTTAAGTTACTGTTAAGTCACTGTTAAGTCATTGTTAACCCACTTTTAACCCACTGTTCCACCCTCGTCCCCCTCTTCACCACCCCTTTCCCCCACCCTCCGTTCCACCACCTTTTACTCCCACACACCCACAAACACACAACCCACCTGCTGCTACGGCAAATGGCTTAAGTGGCTGACTTGGCAAATACAATATGCAAAGATAAAACCGTAGCCAAAGAAATGTGTCGCAGACAGAAAATTTTTCTAGTTTTAGTCCCCTAGTCGAAAGTCCGTAAAAGAGTATGCACACACACACCCATAAAGATGCATCAAATGCATGCAACAAATCAGAGCAAAACTGTAATTCTTTTGCCGTGACGATTTCCACTTTATTAATAAGTGGACGGCCAAAGCCAAATAATTCGTCATTACTTATGGGTTTTGGGGTAATATAAACACACAAAACTGTTATTCTTTTCCGACTGTTACAGCAGCGAGTGTATATAGTTGTTAGTGTTTGTACTCTCTGTTAGTTCGTGTGTGTTCACGAATATTGTAGAGAATGGTGCCTTCAAATCAACACGGACAAATCAAAAATCATGATAATTAGACAGGGCGGCGGTCGTTACTCACGATTAGAAGACTGGACGATAGACGGTGTTTCCCTTGAAAGGGTGAAGAGCTATAAATACCTAGGAGTACTAGTGACTCACAATATGTCATTTAAAGCTCACCTCAGCGAGAAACTGAAAGATGCAAAAGTGGCCTTAAAAGCGTCATGGAAAACTCTGCTTAGTGGGAAAAACGGCAAGCCAAGCACAAAATACGCAGTCTTTCAAGCGGCTGTACGTTCAATCCTGTGCTATGGACCGCAAGTATGGGGCCACTCATCCTATGAATATATCGAGCGCCTCCTCACCTTCTTGATCAAAAAAAGTACTTAGGCTCCCCTCAGCTTCCCCAAATTACGCAATATTTATAGAAACTGGTCTGCCCCGGCTGTTCACGTACACTCAGCATACCCATTTAAACTACGTAAACAAAATAATGAAGATGGATACCTCAAGATTGCCGAAGATCATCTACTCTGGCAACAAGCCCACGCACAAATCATTGCCAAAATCTGCGAAGTAGAAAAGGACGGATTTACGGCGCAAGCAAAAAGGAGCACAGAGAGGACTCTGTATAAATCCCTGGATTTCAACCTCGGAGCAAAAAATTACTTCAATGACAGTCTAGGTGTGGAGAGGATAAACGCTATTTTCAGGGCGAGATGTGAAACTCTAAGCCTCAATTTTCAACCTCACAGGAGTAACACTCGGCAAGATTGTACCCTCTGCAATATGTGTAACAAGGAAGATGTGGCTCACATTGTCGGAATCTGACCTATTTTAAAGGATATACGTTTGTTGCACTTTCAGCGTCTATATCTATCGGAAAACGAACTTCACGAACTGCTCAACGGAGTAAATTGGATAGCCCTCGCAGTGATCATCAAAGACGCTTTGCAATATCGCAACAGCATCATAAGCGAATTGTTCTAGGCCCTACCTACCTATAACAGGCATCATATAGCATCTACATTATGCTAATTTCAACGGACGGTTTTTATATAACCATGTTGAAAACAAGAAAGAATAAATTAGACTAAAAGACTTTGTATATTTCCATTACTTTTTAAAATTGTAATCAGGTTAGCCAGCTATAGTTTAAGATTTACTTGTACAGTATAATAAATAAAAACCACTACTTCTCCCTGTTAGTTTTCTTCTCACGTTAATGCACACCATACAAACTTCTTTTTTGGCTTTTTCACCCACTTCGTGGTCAAATTTTCTTTCACAGTGCGCGCCTGCGTAACTAAACGAAGGTCTATGCCAAATTCTAGATCTCTAGGAGAAGCGAAATTGGCTGTGGGTTTATAATCAGTCAGTCAGTCAGTCGGGCGTAGAGATTTATATGTAATTTTTAAATAAAGAAAACGGAAGAAGAATAAACAACAAAAAAGGCAGTTAAAAGAAAAAAAACTGAGAATGATAAATAGAACTGCAATAGGTAAGAAAAGATAATAGAAAGATACTACACTTTAAATGCTAAAATAACTTACCAAAAAGACCCAACGAAAATTATATTTCCTTCTAGATTGGGATAACAATTTCACCCAGTTATGCTTTTTAATTAGCTTGATATAATTGCTTTAATCTAAATAAACTCATTTCAAGCTAGCATGTACATACATTTTCTAAGTAATCTGATATTGTTGAAGTAATCTAATCAAATTGTCCCAATATGGATTACTAATACCAATATAAGAATCTAACTTCCTGTTTTAAAGGTAAATCCCCTTTTGATACGAGTGTTTTGTATATGCCAAAAGTAATCTATCTCCATGTTGTTTGTCCATTAATATAGTATCTTACCAATTTGTCAATTTCATTATCTGGGTTTTCTTCAATTTCTCTGTCTACAAATCACCAAAGTATAAAATAGAATTCGTATCATCAGTATTGTCTTTGCTATCTTTATCAAAAAAATGTAAAATTTATACCTATACATCAGAAAAATAGATTTTTGTTGAGGTGGAAATGTGTCTGCTTTGTTGATTTTATGAAGTCACGTTCCTAGCGTTCCTAGTATTTTCCAGCTTTTGGAAACTATATTAAAGCTTAGATGATCATGTGCTGTTAGGAAGTGTTTCTACTTATGTGAAATACTGTGACGAAAGGAATTTTCTGTCGTTATGAGCCTTTAGGGTGAGATTTTAGCTCCCAGGATATAAGACTGTCTTAGACTTTGGTTCTCTCTCAGTATATTGTTAATACTAATATCAAGTCGCATAGTTTTGTTCCTGGACATGTCTTTTGTATCAGGAGGTGTTGGTTTTTTTTTTACTTTAAAATATACCATAATGCACACAACTCCGATGACGAACTGATATCAGATGATGGCAAATTAAACACCAGTAGTACAACAATGATGACGACAACGATAAACGCCACGCTGTTCTGACAAAAAGTCGAAGTTTAAAAGTGTAAGCTCTCCCCTTGGGCAAGTGCTAATTATGGTGTGTGGGTTTTGTTATCAGTTGATTGTTTTTTTGTATATTTTTGTTACCCCAACGATATGATTAAAGCTTTTCGCGCCTCAATACTTTCCACTTGGACGGTGAGTAACTGGCAGTTCAGTTGTTATATTGTTTTGGCCAACGACACACGCGAACGGAAACCAACTGCCTTACGGATTTTTGTTGATATATATTCAAAACATATATATCTTTTATTTAAAGCAATACAGGTTTAATTAAAAAGCCCTCAAAATGTGCAATTGTCTGTTGGAATGCCTAAAGTGCCCTGGCAAATTGGTTTGCTGGTAAGTTAACAATTGGAATGAATGACTCATTAAGTCTATCTGCAATATATCATGACATGAAACACTTTCCATGTTCAGCGAAAATCGGAATGACAAGTTGCATTATCTATGAATCGATTTTTGTCAACATGTGTATTATATAGCAACTGCAGTTCGGTAAATAAAAAGCTTAAGGCTAGTAAGAAGTATGAAAAAATGGTACAGTTTTTTTATCAGAGGAATCTTTGGATTTCACAGAAAATTTAATTCTATAAAACATGTCAAAAGGTTAAGTTTAATTTAGATAAGAATAATGCCTATATGACACTTGCCGATATTGGTGACCAATAACGTGACGAGGCTTGCGAAAACAGGACAAAAAAATACATTGTGTTGGTAGAATGATTGTTCAACTAGTCGCTTCACAAGAAGCGTTCACCAGCACAGAATGCCGACAATATCGGCAAGTGGCATATAGCCATAAGTAAGTTTTTTATAATATATTTATGTTGGGACTGCAAGTAAATGTTGGGTTTCTTCTCCAATTGTTCACTTTTTTTAGATTTTCAACAGATGTTAAGCTAGATTGAGACTTAACGAAGATTTCTTACGATTTTTTATCGTAACCCGATTTTATACTCTGCAATAAAAGTTCACAGAGTATATAATAAAATATATAATATAATATAAAATATAATAAAAATATAAATAATATGAACAAAATCATAACTTATTGACCTAGATTGATCCAAAGGTCTCTAAAACAGTCACATTGTGATAAAATGCGTGTGCATGACGCATTTGTTAGAAACTAAACCAAAAATAGTTTCATTAAAATACAACAAAAACCCTTGATTGATTGCATTTGGGCAATTCAAACAGTTGGCGCCTGTGTTAGCTGCGGGGAGAGAATTTGACCACTAACAACTCGGGCAGTTCGGGCATGTGGCAGCTGATTGAAGTTGGGCAAAGATCGCTGATGATTGAATTGTGGAAATTCATGAAATAGCTATCCGATCAACCACACTTCTTTGTGGTATTTTGCGTGTCTTGTTTTAGAAATGTTATGGACAAAATCATAACTTATTGACCTAGAGCCTGCTAAAAAGTTCTATGGTTTTTGCAAATGTATATGTAACAGTGAGAAGGAAAAATCTCCAACCCTATAAAGAATGTATATTCTTGATCTGTATCAAGTCAATAAAGCCATGTTCGTCTGTCCGTATGAACAGTTGTCATTTTTTAATTTTTTGCTACGACCCCTCCCGCCCCCGAAATTTAAAAACAAAAAACATCTCCCACAGTTTTGTAGTTAAGTAGATGGTTCGTACCTTCTAGACAAACTTAGTAATCAGTATTATTTATCGATCCGCTATGATTGGTATCAAACGTTAGATTTTTATTTACTTTGAACACCACACAATCGATTTTATTTACGATTTTTAACAACTTTACATCATTCGAATTCCACTTCCGCTGTTGCTATGGACCATTAATACCATTAATAGCGACTTCTATAGCGCTAGCTTTTTTGGTCAAGTAGGGCATTTACTCTTGAATAACATCGGGGGTCAAAGAGAAACTGTTTCGGTTTTTAATAGTGTGGGCTATAGAAAACGCTATTATATATGACTAAAAGTATTATTTAGGTAGCCTACTCTAAATTTTCAATCTCAACAATCTTAACAAAACATGACACATACTTAAAAATTTCTCACTTCTTTAACCAAAATTATTTGAAAGTGTGTAAAGCGCCCCTAACACGTGGCGATATGTTTTTGCATCTTTTCGTTTCAATCAAACTTCCATTAAATACTAACATTGAATAAACTTAACGCTTAGGTACTTTTAATATTGTTTATCATTAATAATAATTAATTAACTAATCTTATCTCTTTTTCATGTTATTTTCAGTTGCTGTGAATGCGCCTGCAAAATGATTTTGAGCATACTCTGCTCATTCATTGTCCTGTTGGTCATAATTGGAGTAATTGTTTATTTCTGTGTATACCACAACAAGGATAAGGGTAATCCCGCAGATGAACTTACCACACTTGCTCCCATAATCAAACGATCTATACGTGACTACTTTAAGAAGGAATATTAAACCACGAAACTAGACGAAAAGAATTTGTAATTTAGTTTAAGTTTTTACTTATAAATAAAACTCTCAAAAGAAAAGAAAGAACCCTAAACGAAACTATTGCACTTGTGTGCTTGTTTTATAATCTAATCTGGCCATGATGGGATTTCTTCTTATCTATTGATTGTTTGAACTGAATTGTATAGTTTAACTATGAGCAATATAGAGCTTTTTTGGGTGGGATTGGGCAATAAACATCTATAACTGAGTCAGAGATATAAGAATTGTCTTTTCGGTAAATGAGTTGGCCAAGTATATAAAATTTATAAAAGAGAACGCAAGAGAGTACATGGAGTAGGGAGAGTGAGAGAAGTCATGCTGGGAAACCCTTATTTACTAAGTCTGGTTTTCACTTTTTCTGTACACCATATGGAGGATCAGGTAGCAGACACTAGACGAGGGTTGAAAATTTCTTTCGTCTTGCGTCAATCACTTTTCAATTTCAGTTCAGTTCACTTTTAGCCCACATCAGGTTTGCCATGTCCCTGAATACCACTCTCTACTACACCGCCATGGAGGAGTTTTTCATGGACTTCCTTCAACTGGAAGACGAAGAAGAACATGTTGAAAATCAAACTTGTAGTAAATTCGAACCGTATATAAACACACCTAAGCGTTTGGTACGCCTACGTCAGCATAATTTATTTGCCCAAAAGGATACCAGCAATTCCAACAATTTTGTAATCTGTCGACGGTCGCCCAAACTCGCTACCAGTTTGCCAGAAAAGGATTTATCTCCAAGCAAGCGTAAAGATTTGCAAGAACAGGAAGTACTGCGTTTGCGAAGAGAAAAAGTTGAAAACGAGCAAAAGAAACAACAGCGACGTCTTACCATACGAATTTAAATTCACTTCATTGGAACCAGAACGACCTGATCAGAGTGCTTCCTAGCTGTATGCTTTAGTTTTAGCTTTAGTTTACTTTTAAGTTCTGTTAAGTATGCTATATAAAGCGAAATTGTACTGAAAGTTTTTGTTGAGCTTTTTGTGTTGAAAGTGTACACAGAGAGAAATTGTTGGGGGTTGGAGTTTATTAATGCAGCTTAGACTTTGCGAAAAAAGTTAAGATGAGAGTGTTCGAGTATGAGGTGAAATATCATTGGGTAATTGGGATACTTATTTTAATATTGCTATAACCCATCATAGAACTTTTTAGTAGGCTCTAGGTCAATAAGTTATGATTTTGTTCGTAACATTTCCAAAACAAGACACGCACAACACCACAAAGGAGGCTATTTCATGAATTTCCACAATTCAATCATCAGCGATCTTTACCCAACTTTAATGAGCTGGCAGAGGCTACCTGTAGAAAAAAGATTTAAAGAATTTTGTTTTTTGTGAAAAATTTGTTTGCAAATTCATTTTTCAAAGTATTGTCCATCGCTAGCCACTACTTTTCCCCATCTTTCTGGCAATTTTCAGATACCATATCGAAAAAACGATCCACGACTCAAACCATTTTTGGATTTCTTCAAAAGAGCGAAAGTTCTGATATCAAGGGTATGCGCCATCGTCGAAAACAAATAATAGTCGGAAGGGACAATGTCTGGGCAATGTGGAGTACGATTTCCAATTTCAGCGTTTCAAGGTATGTTTTGACCGGCTGCGCAACATGTGCAAAATGACCTAGTCGTGCCTTTGTTCGTATTCTTGCCGTTTTTTTGCCTCAATGCTCTGCTCATACGCATCAATTGAGTTCGGTAGAGTTGCCCTGTGATCGTTACACCCGGTTGTAGCAGCTCATACTACACCACGCCCAAATGGTTCCACCAAATGCAGAGCATCACCCTGCCACCGTGGATATTCGACTTTGGCGTCGATTTGGTCATATGGCCTGGCAGCCCAAATGATTTTGTGAGCTTTGAGCATGCTCCCCGTAAGCTTCTTGAAGCATTCGATGGCCCTCAGCTGCATTTTTCGTCAAATAAAAGCAGAAAAGTAAACTTTCCCGCAAATTGTGTTTTGTTGGCATATTCGGAGAACTCAAAAACTATGTTGTTTACACTTCACCGAAACGGCACTTACTGAAAAAGAAAGCCAAATGATGAGGCTTCAAAAAGAAAGTTGGTTGTGAGTTACAACTTTTAACATTGTCCGATTCGATTTAATACTAGTGACGCCATCTCTTAAAAGTCCTTTAAAACTTTTTTGTACAGGTAATAGGTTATATTTTGATTTTAACGACGCCAGTACAAAAACTCTTACAGAATTTTTGCTTTCAGCTCCGTTAGTTTTACATACTGTTAATGCTCTATTAATAGACTTTCATAAAGTATACTCAAAACTATTACAACTTGTAATATTGTAAAACGACATGCAATTTGAAATTTAATTGAAGATTTCGTTGCAGAGTGCGATAGCGGGGCTATTTCCCGTTTTCTACGAATATGGGAAATCGGTCACAATAGTATAACAATAGTCTATAAAGTGGACTATAATCCGAATCTCTTTGAAGACTATAAAAGTGGCCTTCAGATCCATTATTTTAATTATATCACTGATCAATAACTTTCACTGAAGAAATAACTGATGTTCTTGAAATGAAGATATGACCTGTCTATGAAGTGATTCTGAAACTAATTTTCAAAGATAAATAAAAGAACATTTTACGGATGATAAGTGCTTTAGAAGCTAAGTTAACTGAGGATACTTCTTTGTCGAAGATTTCTTTTAAACTTCCACCAGTAGCTAGTAATCAAATAAAACAGCTGCCGACAAATTCTTGAGTATGATATACGCTGATTTACTTAAGGACCCATTTTTATTCATTGTAAGTATTTAATGTACTATATTTTTAAATCATTTTAAAGAAAACTTCTACCAGAGACTAGTTAACTTAGCTTTTAGTCTAGAGGCTAAATGACCAGGTTTAATATTGATAAGTGGGCTAAGAGGTGACTAACAGCTCTATTAACTTAAAATGATAAGTAGTGGCGATTTCCAGTTTGAGTAGTCGGTAATCCCAGATTACCTATTTTGGTAACAAATCAAAACAAAACAAAAAACTAAACTAGACAACAAGAGCGTAAATTAAAGTAGGCCCTGCCCTACTTTGATATACCCCTTATGTTAATTAACAGTGCATTAACATTAATATTAAGAGACAGCGCATGCTGATATATGAAAATAGTTGGTTTTAGGATTTCTTCGTTTTCTATTATCCGATATTTTTAAAAACTTCGGAGATTATAGATATTCGGCATACACACTAAAAAATTTGAAATCGTATGAGCTATTCAACATTTATTATTGTTGTGGCCGGAGGGGGCGTGGCTAAAATTTAAAACCAACTATGAGTCTACATTTGATTTGGTTGCTCTAGCTCTTCTAGTCTCTAAGATCCGGGTATTCATACAGACAGACGGACGGTCGGAACGACAGACATGGCTATATTGACTTGGGTGTTGATCAAGAATATATGTATATACTTTATGTGGTCGGAGATGCTTCCTACTGCTGTTACATGCATTTCCACTCCTTTAATATACCCTTTTTATATCATTTTTTCACAGGCACAGATTCAATATCATTCTCAAAAAGTAGGTCGAAAAAAGCAAAGTGTTGTGACATAGGCTTGATCATTCGTCGCGGATGATCACCCGAATGGTCATTTAAGTCTATCACAGAAAGAATGATGTCATTTGGATCATCCAGAGAATGAACTCTAGAATGTCCCATTGGAACAAGGGTACTCTACGAGTAACGGGTATAATAATAAATACTTCGTATTCCAAATTATTATAAAAGAAATGCTAAACCAATATGATCTTATATATGGGTATTTCCATGATGTCGAACGCGACAGTCATACGCATTTAAAGTGGAATAGAAGTCAAATTAAAATAATTTTATTTTCTTTTGCTACTTTAACTTATAGCACTTTCGAAACACTTTATTTAGTGGGAAAAAAGGAGAGCACACCTAGTCCTGGTTCCAAGATAAAGCCAATCAAAAAGCGATTCGCACGCGACAAAAAATGGAAGTGGTGTTTTTGGCCATCAATATAGTTTTAAAATGTTGTTGAATAATTTATCTGTATATTAGACACTTTTTTCCATCATTTTATTTATGTGGTTTCTGTATAATGCGAAGCAAAAACTTACGATTAATTGCAATCACATAGTTTCTCATGGTTTCTTATACATTCTTTTATAACCCTTTGTACCCCCAGAAAGATTTTAAATAGCAAAAGTAAGTGCAGTCTACAGGCACTTTTATCAAAAAAATGTGCAATATTTATCCAAATTAGAAAATTCGCGCTAGCGCAGCTGTGAAACCGAATATTTCGAATTGGGTTATGATTAAATGTAAGATTGGCTTACGTAAGTTAAATTTATTTGTTTCTCCTTAAAAATTTGATAAAACAGTGTTTTTAAGCACTTTATTATTTTGTCTTTATTGGTTATTATTGGTCTTATTATGGTATTTTTTTGCATATTATCTTTGTGCAAGCATTCTTCATTCTTTCTGGTATATTCCAAGTTTTGGAATAGAACCGTTATAAAGTTGTTTGAACTTTATGTGAGCATTCGCAAAAATTCAATGCAATTTTTGCGCCACTTGAATAGAACATGCATTTTATTTGGTCGGTATCGTTGACACGTGCACACAAATTTTGGTTTACTTACACTTTTTGCTTTAATTGAAGTGTATATAAAATTAAAAAAATTAAAATGGGGCGTGGCACTTCATTATCTGAGTCGGAGAAAGGAAAAATCCAAGTTTACAAGGATTCTGGCCTTTCTATTGCCAAAATAGCAAAAAAAAGTCGACAGGAGCCGTCACGCCATAACAAATTCTTTAAGTAATGAAGCTAATTATGGTAAAAACATGAAGGGCCGCACCCACAGTGTGCTTACCATCGCGGACAAGCGACTTATATTAAGAGAAGCTTCCAATTCGCACGACTCTTTGGCCAAGATAAGGGAAAAATGCAACGTTAAAGCAAGTTTGACAACCATCCGTCGTGTTATTAATAATGCTACACACCTGAAGAGACTAAAAATCAAGAAGAAGCCACCTCTTAACCCGGCTCGGAAGTTACAACGCCTTGATTTCGAGCGCGCACATGTCACCTGGACTTCGGAGTGGCAACGTGTTGTCTTTTCGGACGAAAAAAAGTTTAATTTGGAGGGCCCCGATGGCTACAGCTACTATTTTCTTGATCTTCGAAAAGAACCACACCGTCTTGATAAGTTGCACAGCAGTGCTGGAGGTATTATGGTATGGGGGGCCATTTCCTATTATGGCACCTGTGAGCTTAAATTTATTCCAACCACCATGAATGCGTTGTGTTATAATGGTATATTGAAAGAGGCCTTTCCACACTTCCAAACTCTTTTTGCAAATCTAAAATGGATTTATCAACATGATAATGCCCCTATACATACGGCCCGGATTGTTAAATCGTATATAGCGAGCCAAAACGTGGAGTTATTAAACTGGCCACCCTATTCACCGGACATGAATATCATTGAGAATGTGTGGGGATGGCTAACACGTGAAGTATATGGATCAGGTCAGCAATATTCGAGCGTTCCCGAACTGATTGCAGCTATCAAATTAGCATGGGGCTCGATATCGTTGAATTATTTGGGTAAATTGTATGCATCCCTTCCAGACCGAATGTGTGAGGTTTTGGAGAAAAAAGGAGGCTCAACACACTATTAAAAACTTTTTTTGGTTTAAAAACATGTTAGTAATTTCTTATTTAAGTAATATTGTTATTTGAAAAGGATTGAAATATTCTTAAATGGTTTTTAGATAAAGTGTCCTATTCAAGTGGTGCAAAATGAAGACTCCAAAATTTGTAACTTATTGGTTAATAATGTTTTTTGCATACTTACAACTTTTGAATAATTTTGTAATTTTCGTCTAATTACTACATTTAAATAAACTTTATAAGAAAACAAAAATTATTTTCCTAGATGGCTTGGTTTAGCAGCAATTAACTATAGAAAATCAACTTTAGAGGTGTCCTATTCAAGTGGCGAGCAGTGTAAATCAATAATGTTAAGCTTATTAAAAATATACTTAAGAATCAAATATCTTAATCGCTAATCCTGTTATGTAAATGTAAAATTGGCTTTACAGCACCAAAGGGCCAAGCCAAGCTTCTCTCAATCTCTTGGCGTGTGTGCTTAAAATTTTTCGCACAAGAGATCCTGTTATAGAATAAGTCATTAAACCCTTTAGAAAATCACAAAAATCATTATCAAAATCTAGATATTTAAAACTATACCTTTCTTCGGGTTTTTAACCCACCTAAAGAGCTGCTACGTTCTTCTTTTTTGATCATAAAACTGTATACTCAAATTTATAGATATGATAAGAAAATGCTTTCGCTAATAAAAAATGTTCGCTCATTAGGGCAACGGCCTTTCAGGCTTTTCTTTTAAATCCGATTTCTTTCACCTTGAGTTATTATTAAAGAACACAACTATAAAGCAAACCTTGAAGAGTCTTTCACTACACTCGTCGTTTTACCTTGAACACTTAGGTAGCTTCTTAACAAGAGTGGCAAAGTTAATGAAATCATTAGGAAAGACTAATCTCAAAAATCCTAGAGGATTAGTGAAGAAAGGTCCTTGAGTTAGTTCAGTGCACCTCTAAGTAGTTCTATTCATAAACGCCCAACTAATCAGCTTGCATGACACGCAAAAATTCTTCAAATTTACTAATCAGCACATCAACTTTGTTTAATTTATGAAAGAAAATATATACAAGAAAAATGAATTGCAAAATTTGGTGCTCCTGTTTTTGCACCTAATTATTAACAATTTTATGAAAACATTTTTAATGCAAATCATTATTTTAATTATGTGCAACGTAGAAAAGGGATACCCTCAATGACCTTTTCGGAATGACTGGGACTTGCGCCACATCGATTATAGTTCCGCTTAAAACACGAGCGAAACTATATTCAATGACCCCCACCACCACCACATTACACACATACCCGGCGTATGTGTATGTCGCATCGTCTTGTTTTCTAAAAAAAAAAAAGCTCATGACGATGCGTTGTCGTTCGTTTAATGGGGAATCTCGTGGCCAGCTTATAACAAATGATTTTGAAAAAATCGCTGAGGCTATAGTTTTTACAGGATTTTCATGAAATTCAGACCGTAGCTAGCTTAAAGCCTCATCTATAGGCCTGCCAAAAATCTTCCAAATGTCTTGCTTAGAAAGCCTTAAAAACACCAAAGTTTACTACATCCAAACACCTTCTTGGATTTTCTTGATTTTTCGAAAATCAGATACTTCAGGCATATATCTAGCAATATTCCAAATTTGAGTAAATTTAACGACTTCTTTCATATAGAAAACATTTAACAAAATACAATTTAAATCGTTCATTTGTTGTAAACAAACTACAAGTCGTATTTTGTGCTAGCAAATCATTTTTAGCTTTATCAACAAAGCAAACCCAAACACACGCGGCCGGTTGAAATAGTGAGTGTGGGTAAGAGTAGGAGAGAGGGGAGGGCACCTCATCAGCCGGTTGTGAGAGCATTGTCGTCCGTCCACTTTTGATAGTTGGCATTCATTCAATTAAGTTGAAGAGAATGCGAGAAAGGGGGGTGAGAACTGAGAGTGTGTCTGGGTCTAGGTGCACGTTTTGTTTGATCATAGGAACGGGTCAATGTTAGGATATACTATATGTGTGATTTTGCCTTTTAATGCAATTGTTGGCACATTATCTTCATCACAAAAACGAACCCTTATCAATTTGATTATGACTAGGTGTATTTTTATTTTTGAGATTAATTTTCTATGTTTTTTTCGGATCTTATATTGCTAGTCATTCTCTACTAAATTTCTGACCTTGAATATTAAACTAGAATTTATTTAGTCGGTCCTGTGATTAGATCTAGGCTTCTGATAGTTAACATTTACAATAATTTGCATGTACCTATACATAAAGATTAATTGGATTATAACTCAATGAAATTCTAGTTTAATTCAGTTTTATTAAAAATGGCATTTACTTGTACTTACATAGATGCAATTCTGATTAGCTTAAAAATAATCTGTCTAGAGGAATAATTATATTTTGTCAAACACCGAAATTATTAGAAAGAAAGAAAATTGGAAATGTATATATCCATTTGTTTGTTTGATTTGATAAAAAACAATCCAAATCATAACGATTCCGAATTCAGGCAAAATCACAAATCTATGTCCTTCATTACCTATTGAAAAGAAAAAGCTAAAAGTAAAAGTGTGACGGACGTGAGATATTGGTTTTTAAATTTCAAACGTGACCATATATTCGTTTTTGGAGAGAATAGATAGATAGAGAGAACAGACAGTATTCAACCAGTTTGAGCCCGGAATCCTGGCGATTTTTTACTACTAACCAATCATTAAAACGAACCACGTCTAAAAAATATTTGAACCTAAATCTAAACTCTTATCCAGCTACTTTTTGTTATCTGTTGGAAATTGTGGAAAGTATAATGCTATTTTATTTTCGTTTCGTTCCTCGTCTGAAAAAACGCCAGACTCGTTGTTCTTCCTCCCTGCCACTATCCAACATGGATAGGAGGAGATAGAGTAGTCTTAGATGTTTAATCACGCAATAGCTCAGCTTATAGACTTCACAGTAAAATACTTTTTTGCCAAGTTTTTCTATTCTTTACCAAAGGTACACAGAGTATATTAAGTTTGTGCAAAAGTATATAACAGCCAGAAGGAATCATCTCCGACCCTTTAAAGTATATATATATTCTTGATCAGCATCAACAGCCGAGTCGATATAGCCATGTCCGTCTGTCCGTCTAGGGATAGGGGTTTGACATGTATGGGACAAACACTCATTACACTTGCAGGCAGATCAAGTTTATTTTCAATTTTTGCCACGCCCCTTCCCGCCCCCGCAATTTGGAAAAAACGTCATATCTCCCACAGTTTTGATGATAGATTGTTCGTGCTTTCTAGATATATCTAGTAATCAAAATTATTTACCGATTTGCTGAAGGAATGATAAAGATCGGCTGAACGATACACAAGCTATGAGCAAAAAAAAGGTTTAAAATATTGCACGTTAACCGCGTGAATGCTTGGATGTATTATAATATTATAGTCGGAAGCAAATGAAGTGGTACAGAGTATGTTATAGTCGGGCTTAACCGACTTTCTCACTTGTTTAAATTATGAAAAGCAGGTATCTAAACACCACATTAATAAGATTCTTCATTTTTGGTATGCCTAGACAATGCATTTTGTATTTGCAAATTCAACCGCTTCTACCATTTGCCGTAGCAACAAGTGGGTTGTGTTTTTGTGTGTGTTAGTGTTGGATTGTTCATGAGTGAGTGAACAAAATTGAGTTGTTCACCTAACTGAACAAGGGAACATGTTCTTCTTCAATTGTTCATTTTTGTTTAGTGTGAGTTGTTCAAAGTGTGTTGTTCTTGCTTAGTTCGGTAACTACTCAGCTATTATTTTCTTTGCGTTTCTATTTATTCTCAATGCATGGCCACACTGTTTTAAGCAACATGCTGGTGTATCAGTCCGAAGCGTTTTTTGTTAACAATCTTTGATTAAAAAGTGAGGTGGCTGACAAAAAGCCAAAATGCCCCATTGGGAACAGCAACTAAGGATTACTTAGTTGCCTTGGGGTTAGTTGACGAGCAAGTGAGCAGCTGATCAACTGAACAAACGAACAACCGAACAACTGAACAACTAAGAAACTGAACAACTGAGTAAATTGAATGAGTTGACTCACTTTGAAAAAAAGAACACGTTCAGAACATATTCAGTGAAATGAACAACCCTTACCCAACTCTAGTGGGCGTGTGGAGTGGGACGGAGCGAGGGTGGGAAGAGGGGTCAACAGTCGGTTAACAGTGACTCACCTGTGACTTAACCTTGACTTGACAGTGGCTTAAAAGTGAGTTAACAGTTCAATTTACAATCAGATTAATCGTCGCAAAGGCTTCGCTCGTGCCGGGCGTTCCATGACACCCACTCTTTTTTCCAAACTACGGGGGCTGGAAATATACTTGATGAGCCCGCCTTTGTAAAAAAAAGCGACTGGCAGAGTTCTAGGTCGGTCGGCATAGAATTTATAACTTTTTGTACATAAAATTTCAAGTATATTTTGTTCTTGGATGTACTTAAATTAAGTACGAAACATTCTACAGTGTAAAGTATTTTGAATTGAAGACAAAGTATAATTACAATGCAAGCTCCAAAGATTGTTCAACGGAAAATGCGAATTATTTCAAATCGAATCAGTTCTTAAGATTCCATCCTGGTTTTAACTCTTTGCTTGTGGAGTGAGTGTAGATTTCTGACCTACAGTAACCATCTTGGTCTTTGGTTAATTCATTCCCTTCGGATTTTTCCAGCCTTATTGGACTTAATACAGAGACATAGTTGCAAGAACAAATTGGGAATAGCTTCATAGTTTTACTTATTTAATGTCCATCTTGTACTTACTAAATGTACTCTTATTTTGATTTAAGAATGTATTGGGATTGACTTTAGAATTTATTAGACATCAATGAAGAATATTTTGCAAAAATTTCGGAGTAAATCGGGTTACAACCTAAACGTATGATCAAAAAGATTTCGAAAAATCAAAAGGAATTTTCGGAATTCGAAATGGACTTAATACATCCCGATTCACTCTTAAATCTACTATTCTAGAATTGAAAAAGTCTTACCTGAAGTAAAAACTTTGTACGTGAATCAAGTATTTTCTTACTTATTTTACTATTGACTCCGTTTGTACTTGATTCAAGTACCAAGTTCTTGGATTTATTTCTGAGTGTACAGCGTATATAAATTAAGTAAATCATACGTTTTCATCGCTATTACGGGTAATTTTTGATGCCACCTTATACTTTTGGTACAGCTCTCGTAACTATCTCATATACAATACTAGGAATTCAAGCTAATTATTCTGCCGTCAGCAGCTCCTTTGAGGGTCATATTATGCAAGTGGCACGCATTTCAATACCCGTTTTCTATCAGTCGAATGCCTCAGCCTCTACGCCCTTGCCGCCCATATAGAGTAAATTGCTCAAATTGAATTTTCATTAAAGCTTATACTTTAAATGCTTTCTGGTACACTTTCGAAATGCCGTTAGATGCCAGCGAAAGGGCTCACCACTGGTGGTTAGGAAAAACAGTAGTTCCCAGAGGTACCGAACCAAAGCGACTTTTCACCTATCTTGTGTTATCAAAACCTGACCCCCAAAATTCCACCTTGTCATAATAAACAGCATCGTAAATATTCTAATTATAAAATATATATATATTTATTTATTTAAAATCTAAATAATACGCATTTTGTTTTGAGTAAACAAAAATTTCAATTGTCTTTTAACATAATAAACCCCCAGTTCCGAAATTATTTCGTATATGATCTACGCTTAACATCTATGCGAAGACATCCGTGTCAGCAGTACAGACCCTGTCCCTCGTTCTTTTCCACATGATAATTGCAATACTGACGCTGAGTGGGCGTCAAACCAAAAGTTTCCACTTCCGATTTAAATTGATCCACACCGCCCACACCAGCCAGATAGCCATTCAATTTGGTGGCCACGTAGCTAGTCTGCAGCAATTTCGGATTCAAATTCAAAGAGGCAGCCAGATCTTTATGACCCTGAAGGCGATATTTTTGATGATAGCTAACGAAATGGATTATAATTAGTATGGGGAACTCTGGGTCAATTGTGTGGTTTCAACTTACGCCTCAGCCGCATAGAAATTCAGTTTTGGTGCAATTTCTGTGGTAATAATCTCAGGGGCACGTCGCACTTGTTCCTCCTTAATTGAGGCCTCAGCAATTTGCTTCTGTTCTTCATCATGATAGAGTATCATGGAAGCATATTGACGTTTAATGGGCGTGGTCAGGCCGTACTCATGATTGTTCCAAAACAAGTCCAATAACTCTTTGAAACTGACGACCGAGGGATCATAATCAATTTCCAAAACTTCGGTATGGTCGCCCCTATAAAGAGATTACATAGTAAATTGAAGGATTAGGTTTTTAAATGTTCCGTTGCCACAATCTTACATTTTACGGTACGTTGGTAGCTCAGCACTGCCTCCAGCATAGCCCACAGTGGTACGCAAAATTCCTTTGGTGGCTCCATATAAAGATTCTGCACCCCAAAAACAACCCATGCCAAAGGTGGCAGTGGATTTGGTTATATTCACATGATGCACAGGGGAAATGTTTAGTTCCTGTTGTTCATTGCGTACGGTGCTCTGTAAAGGTAAGAGAACACATAGAAAATTAAATATAAATTAAAGAAGAAATTTGTTAACTATTTGTAGCCACACCAAGAACAGAAAGGTAAGCCCATAACCAAATCCCGGCAAGCAGCGCATTTTTTCAACAAATCAAGTCAGCTGTTTGCGATGTCGTCAGCAAAATGCCGACTTGGAAACTGGCCTCTCTCGCTCTGCAGCTGTGGAACCTGCTGCTGCTGCATCAGCTGTTGACCGGTGCAGCTGACGTAGCCATTGCGCAGCTCCCACCCACTTGGCAAATGCATGGCAAAATCAAGGTCATTTTATATAAAACTATTTTCCAGAAAGTAAAAGTTTTTGCATTTGTATAATATAAACATGTTCATTTAAACACAAATTTCTTAAATATTTTTATTACTTAAATGGGTGTTTAAAAACTTGCCTTGAAATTACGAAAGAGACGAGCAAACATTTTGCTTCAATTATTGTATATGTAACTTGGCCAAAGGTTGGGAAGCAACTAAACTTTTTTGGCCAAAGCAAAAATTTTATTTGTTTGTTATTTGCCTGTTGTGACGCATTAAAAATTCAACAACCAACTGGCTTGGACGCGTAATCACAAACAAAAAATTGCCAAATGATGACCTTGTTAGGGTTCAAGAAACTGGCTTGAGTTGGCGGTAATTTCAATTTATTTTGATAAAATTTTGAAGAGATAAAAAAAATTGTTTTGTACATTTAGTTCTCGTTTAAAATAATTTTATGAACATTTGATGAAGGAAACAAAAGAAATTAATAAAAAATATTGTATATGAAAAATTTTTTTTAATATTTTATGTTTCATTTTATTATTTAATGATAATTCTTTAAGCCTTTGATAAGGAACTTGAGAGAAGATGTAACTAAACTCGTACAATTATTTTCAAGTGTTTTTCGGAAGTAATATTTCGTGGGATTTAAAGAATCAATATTGAGAAGCCATATGGCAATGATAGTGCTTATGAGATGTCATGGGATTTATCACACGACAAAACTGTATAAACTTTATACAATATACATTGAATCAGAAATATTCTGCCTAAAGGCAGAAGCCTCTTTTGTAAAAATTGGTACAGCGTGTTCCAATTGGGCCCGTTTAGGATTGAGATCAATTGCTGAAGGCTTAGTTTTCCTGCAGGTTTGGGAAGATTGCGATGAAATGAATCGTGTCTTCAATGCTGTTGAGATTGCACAGGGAACATACGTTGAGTGTATTTCCATATGATCTGTGGTAGAGTTGGAGCAATTCGCAATGTGCACGGAAACCGAAGGAAGTAAGTGAGAGGCTGTATTTGTCGTTGAAAAAATTATTTAACCCCAAAGAGAGATTCGAGCGTTTATATAACATCCTGCTGGAGCCGTTGTAGGCTTGGTCAATAAAGTTTGCACGATTTCTACAGGCAATCCTATCTAGTAAACTGATGTCAGATTTTTTTCGCTTTTTCGTCTATCTGCAGATTGTGTTCCTCAGCCAGAGAGCGCCAAATCGCAAAGCAGTGAGATCGACGTTCCAATAAAAATTTTGCCGTGGTGTATACCAGGCGTCTTTCGGGAAGGGCAAACGTCTTTCTAATGTATCCAAAGTGTGAGCCCAGAAAATGTGTAAAAAGCGAAAGAAGACCTGTTTCTACGTGGATCGCATAATTCGGCGAATATATGAAATATATTTAAGTCTTTTTATTTCCTCGCATGTCCTGAAACCCCACATCTGAGAACCATATCACATAATTGAACGGGCGGTGGCTTCAAACATCCGGTATTTGATACTAAACGAGAGTCCGGCGCGTCCCTATTTACTGTATATACTAAACTCCTATGCGGCAGCTACGTCGACACACCGACACTATAATCTTGTCAATGTGCTGCGTTGGCAACATGCATCGGAAATGCCCATATTTGAATTAGCCAATGGATAAAATTGAATCGAATCTTGTTGCACAACTCAATTTATCACAGTATCAATGTATTTATCTAAAAAACATGAACTTGCAAGAACCTCTTAAACAAATAAGTCAGTATAAGTCAGAAACAGGCAGATATATCTCGAGCTGACTGAATTTTAACAATCGGAAGCATCTTTTATGAAACATTAATTGTTAACGGCTTTTACTAGTTTTATGCAAATCAAACAGTAAGCTTAAGTTTGGAAATATTAAATAAGGCCAAACAAACAATTTAAAAATTCCTAAAAAATTACTTTAATGCATATATTTACAATTACTTGGACGACAATTAAATAAAAGACTGAAAGCTGTATCTCTTTTATTGAAAAAATGCTTGTCTTGAAAATTCTTCAATTTTTGGAAAGAACCGCACACAGTCTTATCCAAGTTTTTCGCTTAAAAAAACAATCAGTAAATTCACAAATTTCGCAAATTCAAAAATTTAGAGAACCATTTAGGTTTTCAAAAGCAACTAATTTTGAAGCCATTATTTATGAAATTTACATAATTTTAAGTGGGCAAAGACATGTAAATTTTGATTTGATTTATCTCGACGTACTACATTTTCTTTTAAAAACTTATTATGAAAATTAAATAATTTGAATTTCATGGCTAAATTTGGAAAAAAAATTCACGCATTTGCATAAAGGAGGAGGAGGCAATTGTTATTGTCATACATTTAGATGTATGAACAACAACTCTCAAATCAAGTTATTTTTAATCACTTTTTCCAAAGAATGGTATGTCACAATTTAAATTTTCCGAGTTTTTAACAACATTTAACAGTGAATCACTTTCAGCTCCTGAATTTGCCATTAATACAAAATCATTCCAAGCAATTAATTTGTTTTTAAATTTCACTTTAACATTTTTTACACTTTTTAATGCTTACCAGATCCTTGAGTTCAGGATTTGAAACGGATACATCTTGAGTGATGGTCAGAGACATTTTGCTGCTCTAGTAGAATTTTTTTTTAAACGTGTTGCCTTTAGAAAGCTTCAAGCAAAACTGGTGCACCAATTAATCCGAACGCCTCAATTTATACACGCCGGTCGCTCAGCTTTCTACGAAGAAATAGAGAACACAGCAGAAAGAGTGAGAGTTGATTGGCACTCTCGCGCTCTTAGCACAGCTTTGGTGTGAGAGTTTCAAACAGCTTTTACACTTTTGTTGAATTTAATTATAATTAGTTTTTATTGGCAGTCTTTCTTGTAGGTTTCGTACAATAATTCTACTTATTGGGCTCATATTTTAAGCGACTTAAACGTAAAATAAAGTCCAGCAAAAACATTTGAATTTTTAACTCTTTGGGATTCTGGGTAACATAGAAACCAGGAACGCCAGCCTTTTGTAAGGTAGATTGTTGATCTGTGACCTGTTAAGGGGAAAATATGGTAAAGTGAGTTGTGAAACGCCAAATTCAATACATACTTTTTGATCTAAGACCTCTATGATTTTCTTATCCGATTCCGTTAGTTTTTTGGTATGCTTCGTTTTCATTAAAACCAAAATGTTTGATATTTCGTCTGGATCTTTGATTTTGCCACGCCAATAGTTGACCTGTAAATAATGGAAAATAATTTTAAGCGTTTAAAAATCTATAGTTTTTCAAATTTTAAAGGTATCATTAAAATTTAATCAAATTTGAAATTATTGACAGACAGATCTTATGGTACTTTCAGTCCTAGGTATGTGACTTAAGTCGAACCACAAACCAAAACCAAAAACCACGAACCAAAATTATTAAAATAGGAGCCACGAATTATCTTTCATAATAGTTAGAGCGAGAGAGAGGCTTTACGAAGTTACCGACATGATCCCTTGCTCTCCGTTGAAATACATGTTTTAAAATTTTGAAACGGTAACAGGGATGAAGCAAAATATAGCTTCCTGCCTCTAGCACAGCGGAGTTGAGAGTTCTTTAGTACATGGCTGTCATAAAATCGACAGGGCTCGTCACTGAATCGGATGTATTCGGTAGATCGGCATGTACGCAGATTCAGGGCTCTAATATTATTTTGTATAACACAGTTCGACAAAATCTAACTATTTTCAAAAACCCGGCAAAACAACCTTAAATTATGATAAATAAATGATAAAATTACGTTTCTTTAAGCATCACCTACCGATTGCGGTCTGTGTTTTGGGAATCACTTTTGAAATCGGAATTTGGATAAATATTCGAAATATTACTCTCTGTGGCATTCCGCCCTTTACATCCCGCCAGAGCCTTAATATGTTTTGTGTGTGTTTTTGAAAAACCCTTTGTCACCGAACACTTTTTGATGAATATAAATCAAAATTTTTAACGACCACTCAGTCTGCCTCTTCTACCCAGTAAAAAGCATTTGTGCTCAACCTAAAATTTTAAACTTTGGATTTAAAGATGAAGATTTAAAAGAAACCATGGATGACCGCCGCAACTTTTTAGCATAATAATTCTTGCTTTTCAAAGGCAATTGCTAGTACAAAAATGCCAATAAGCCGCGAACCAAGGCTTCGTTGATATACCTGAAAACGCAGTTCTGTCTATTTTTAGGTCTGTCTCATAGTCCATGTGGAGTGGTTCGTGGGTGAATATAAAATTGGTATTCCAATTTGCGGTTTTTTGGCTGTCGAGTACAATCTCTTAGGGACATGCAATAGCTCATTATAACATCATAAAAAACGATTTTAATAAGAATCTACCGTGCGCTTCTAAAGATATTCAAGAAATAATGTTTGACTTCTTTTGGAGGTCCCTTAACCAATTGTACGATTGAAATGCATTTTGTATATTGCGTTTCTAATGACTCTGTTCACATTTGAAGAATTTTGCAGATTTTTATCTAAAGCCATTAAAAACTAAGTTAATATTGTTATCGCTGTGTGTTGCAAGTACAAAGTATCCATAGAACCCGAACCGAGGCTTTATTTGCTAAACTGGGTATGAAGTGATGCTTTCAGAGGACCTATTATCATAATTAATGGGTCTTATGCCGGGTTTTTAAAAAATGTAGGATTTTGTAGAACTGTGTAATTTATATAAATTAAGGTTTTAAATGATTTTCGTCGAACATTCTTAGCTGAGTTATTTCCCAAACTCAGCAATAGATGGCGCCACTTCTCTGATCATTTGCTTGTCAGTTTGTATTATAGGAGCGATTCGATATATTTTTTAGATTTTGACCATACTTCCCAAAATTGTGTAGAAACCAATAATATTCATAATTGGAAAGCATAAAGAAGCTACCATTGAAAACAAAAAAGTTTTTCTCACTAGAACTACTTTTTCGACCGATAGTTCCTATGGCAGCTACATGCTATAGTCATCCGATTTGGATCAATCGTGGCAGAATTGTGTGGTAGCATATAATATTGATCAGTAACAAGTTTAGTAGCAATAGCATTGAAACCCAAAAAGTTTTTCCTACTAAGACTTTTTTCAATCCTATCTTTTGTATGGCAGCTATGGTAAGCCGATTTTTATCAAACTTGGTGGAATTATGTGAAAGCATAGAAAACTTATAAATACAAGGTTTGGGGGCGTTTGCGTTGAAGACAAAAAAGGTTTTCTCACTAAAACTGCTTTTTCGACAGATAGTTCCTATGGCAGCTATATGCTATTGTCATCCGATCCGGCCGGTTCCGACAAACGTGTAGAGTCTTTGTACCAAAAGTCTCCCTGCAAAGTTTGGTTAAGATAGCTTTAAAACTGACGGAGGAGTTAGCATAGAAACAGACGGACGGACAAATCAGCTCGTCAAGCTTAGGCATATTTGTCAAATGACGTCACTGACTCACAAAGGTATGAAGCAAGTGTTTGCACTACCTTGTATTCATAGTATCATGCGGCGCCCGTATTAAACCTTAAAATGTTTAATTTTGGTTTTTCATTAAGGTAACTAGAAATTATTACGAATTTTTTGGGCATTAAGGTATAGAACATTTTCAATATAAAAAGATTTCATATCAGGGACGTTCAGTCTAATGTCTGGACATTGGACATTGCCATTTACAAAGGGATTTTTCGGATGGTTGTGAAACTATCGTTAAGATTCTCTTTATATAGCATGGATAAAGTTACAGCTGCTACTTTGTTGATGAGAAATTTTCAATGCATTCATTTACCATCCTGGGCTAATAGGCTATTCACACTGAGCACATCTAACGTCTAACATCCAACATCCTGAGTTTAAGTGCTCAGTGTGATAATGCTATAAGGCTTTACCTCAATTTCATATTCGTTTTGAACCTGCATTCGCATCTTTATGAGATGACGCTCCGTGACATGCTGCAGCTCAGTCAAAGCTTTGACTATCTCAAAAATGCCCTCATTAAGCACACAGTTGGCCAATTCTGTGAGCAGATCGTAGGAGATGCGTGTCTGTAGATTCCTAAAATACAAAAATATATTTAAATTAATTGCAAAAATAAAAGATACTATGACATTAAGTACTCTGGCAATTCGGCGTGATATGTTCTCAATTGATCCACAAGAAAATAGATTTTTCGTTGTAAGTACTCGGGCGTGGGTTGATTTGTGGTTGGATGTACAGTTGTTGATGAGTCTGGCTCTGATTCGGCCATTATCTATTATTTTGGAATTGTATGTTAATGTTCCTTTCTCTCCTCAGAATCAGCTGATTGTGTTCGCCCTAGTGTGACCAGACCAGGGGAGGGTTTGTTGACAAACAAAATCTCAAAAGTCATATCGAAGTCATATCGATTTCAATTTTCAAATTTCTACTTAACTGAAAATTTAAAAGGCTATTAATTTATTTTTTGACGATATTTTTATTCTCGATTTGAAATCATGGAAAACTTATAACTAATACGATTACATCAGATGAAATTTGATCAATTAATATTTAAAAATTCAAAGATTTGCGTGCTTTTATGAAATGCTGATCCATCTCATAGTTGTAGATACGATTAATTTTATGTTTGCGTCGCTTCTTAAGTTGGGTGAGAAAATTGGCTTCACCGCCAGTGCTGGGCGTAGCTGGCACTAATTGTAAAATTTTGCTATCCATTGAGTAGCATTCCCTTTGATTAGGTTCCGTTTGGTGATGGTCCTTTGGTGTCTCTGCAATTTTCAGACCATGCAGACGCTGGAGAACTTGCTGAGCTTCAGAGATGGACATGTTTGCTTAGCTAAGGGTTTGCTACTGATTTCAATTTGTCAACTTTCCATCTTTTATATATAAGTTGGATGTGCAATTTTTACGATCTGTCCATAAATCAATTCACGGAAATTCGCTAGGGAAAATTATCCAACAGCTGTCGCTTTTATGGCACTACCTGCCTAAATTATTTAATAATTTTCCACTGAAAATTTAACTAATCCCTTTTTAATGCGTTCAAAATTGCGCGCTCAGGTAGTTAAACGCATTCTCTCGGGGGGTGTGTACACACTGTTCGTGTCGCTTTCGGCGTTGCACATGTGTGAGTTAAAACGTTTATGCGGCTATTTAGTTTTCAATGTAAAGATTCAAATAAAAATGTATTCCAATAGTTTTTTAAATATTTTATTACAGAAACTAAACGAGCTTTTTTATAAAACTTTGCTTCCTCGCATTTTGAACTATTGTACGAAAAACAAACCCACTTATAGAGATTAAATTCATCAGCGACGGCAAAGATGGGATGCAGATCTTAGATGAACTTATCAGCAAGTCCTTTGGCAGCGACGATCAACAACCAGAGCCATCAAACAAAGGAGGAAACAAGGAGTTTTAGCTTTAAGCCTATATGAAATTAACTCCCAACTGAAGAAGTCGCATCTTTTAGGAATAAGCACAGCTGAAGCCTTAAAAAGAATTAGCCTTAAGCTGGGCACTAACATTCTGCAAATAATACCCATTTATATCAACTGCACAAATTGGAATGCGGATTTTGGGGCAACTGGAACTTGACAGCGAAAATCTAATGGTCATTGACGACTGCAGTGCAAGAATAGGTGAACTTCAAGGAATTACAGAAGGATACGACACGGCCCCAAGTTTGGCACGCAGAGTTCGTAAGGCGAAGGACAAAGTAGCAGACAGAAAAGGCATAAAACGAGAAATGCTAGAAATTTGTGAGACGTACACCTAATACCGATAAACGGCATAAGAGCAAGGGACCCAAATGGAGATAACGTTTATCAGAGGACAAGTCCATTCTACTATAGACTACTGTTTAATAAGTCAACTCTGGCACGAACTCGTCACTGATTTTGCAGTAATGGAAGATCACATGCCTCTCGTAGTCAATGTGAAGTTGAGATGCGGGCAACATATAAAGGAAGTAGCAGACGTCTTAATGCCAAAGCTCAGGTGGAAAGAACGTCGTGCTCAGCGTTTCACGGGAACCGTAGACGACCGGCTCTCTAACAGCACTCACCAACCTAATTTGACCGCTGAAAATATCACCGAATGCATATACCAAGCAGCGGAATGTATGCAACATGCCCAAGCATCATCCTTCAAAGATGGTTCGATAGAGATTGCGAAAATTTAAGAATGAAATCTTTCCGCGTCCTAGAAGCTAGATCAAATTATCAGAATGCCAATAATAAGTACAACGAGAAGGTCAAGCTAACTTCGTCTGTGCCGAAGTTTTTATACCCTTGAGAATGCTGTTTTTGAAATGTCAGAGTTTAAGAACGATTTCATATAAATCAAAATCCGCATATTTCAAAATTCATTTAAGTCTTGACTTAGTCCCCTGATTGGTCCCCTTAATTGAATTTTATATTAATTTTTTATTAATCAACGTAATTATTTAGATAATAAAGGATATTTGAATATTCATGGTAAAATGAAAAACATCACGACTTCATCTATCTATCGCAATCTACTACTGCATAAACCTCTTACCAGTGTGGCCTTTGCTAGTGTGAGTGCAACAGACTGTTGGTGTATGGTGAGAGCGAGCCCCCCACCTTGGATTGTTTCCATTTCCACACTTTTTGAATGGATGTAGTGGAGCTTCGGCAGCGGCACAGTACGTTACAAATTCACCAAAATACAAAACCAGGAGCCACTTAACTTATCAATCGAAGGCAACTCAATTAATTGGCCCTAACTAAGTATAAATTTTTGCCAATTGATTACGTTAGATAAAATAAGAGAATCAAAACAGCAACAACCGCAAGCTAACTGTGCATTGTGTAACCTGCGCTGCTCAAATGATGAGCAAAAGAAGGAAGAACATAGCGAGGAAAGGGAACGGAACTTGAATGATCATATGATTTTCTAAAAACAACAACATCTACGTCAAAGCAGAGAAAAGCAAAAGTGTCAACAAAAAAAAAATAGCAAAGGAAGGGGAACATTACATTGCCAGCCAAAGCAAGCAAACAATCACAACATTCAACATTTTAAATACCCCCAAAATCATGTACACAATTAACAAAGGACCGAGCAAAATTGTTGCTAAAACTCGTCGCGGTAAGTGCAATAACTTATTAACTGTTGTAAAAACAAAAGAACAGTACAATAAACCCTTGGAGACAGAGCAATGTTATGTCACAAAAATTGCTTTGCCTGAGGGAGAGAGCGGCCGCTCTCAAATATGCCCTCTCTGTCGCTGATTTGTTTTGCCGGCTTTTGCATTATCTTAATGACTTTTTGCATCATCTTTATTAACATTCAATTCCAGGACTGGCGCAAAATTTTGAAAAATTCGAAAGCATAAAGGAGAGCAACAAGAAGAACGGCAGCTTCGATTTAAACAGTCCCGACGAGCACAAAAAGTAAGAGAAATGAAATGAAATGCTTATGCAAACAACAGCGCACAACATGTGGAAATGTGTTGGTGGGAAAGGGGACCCGGGGGGGCACCGTCGTCTTATCTGATAGTTTATCGGTCCACGGCGGCGACCTAGCACTTTCATGCTAATTGAAGCATTTAGAAAATAGGACCCAGCACGTGGGTCAAGCAGCAATAGACAGCGGTTATCGCTTGAGATTTGGCCTCCTCAGAATGACAGCGCAAGGCCTTTTCGCCCGTTACGTCACGATGCAGTCAACGGCATCAGATTGAGATGAATGCTAAATCATATTGACTTTGCCCAGGGTACAAATGGTAGATGGGTATTGCTTAAAAGTTAACGCAGGGTATTGATATTTTTTTTTTAATTTGTGGTCTAAAATATGCAGTTAGCCATGTATTCTAGAAAATATTTGGTAAACATAAAATGTTAAATTGGCTCAACAGCAACCTTAGAAGAGGGCCCCACAGGCCAAGCTTCTTTCAATCTCTTGGCGTGTGTGCTTATAATTTTTCGCACAAGAGAAAGGGACCTACAGTTTAACGCCGAATCCGAACGGCAATAGTTTCAGAATTTTTGCTTTTTCATGGCTAGTTACTTCACAGCTGTTGCCAGTAGCTGGTGAAAGTGACCGGATGTGTAAAAGCTTTTTTCTAATGAAAGAAAATAAACTATTTTTTTTATTAGATGGTCCGAGGCGGGATAGAACCCACAACCTCCCGCACCATCAGCCACACATACTACAGGTGCGCCACACCCGATAAGAAAAGATTTGCTAACCCTAGTAAATTTCTATTTATTGTACTCCTGCATAGAGTATCATTACAACTGTCTGAAGTTTGTGGTACTTTTATGGAAGCATTTCAGACCCCATTAGGAATATCAATTCTCGATCAGTAGGACTATTTGACTTCTGCGGTTCGAACCTGTAAAACTTTTTGTGTTCGGGTTCACGAAGCGGGTTCAGAACGTCGCTGAACCTAGGTTCAGGTTCAAACCAGGGTTCAGAAATAATTTTGTTTTCGCTTAATCAAAAAAAGTACAAAATGTTAATTGGAAAAACCTTAAACATTTCATATATGTTGGGAAGTTCAGAGTTTTTATATTTTCAATATAATATTCGAGCTCAAAAATAGTTTTTTTTATGGAAATTTCAGAAGTGTTCACCCTATTTCTGAACATTTTAAGGTCAGATTTACTGCTGATCAATTAAGAGATATGGAATTTCTAAAATCGGGTTTAGCGTGTAAAGAATCGGTATTTTATACACCATTTGAAGTCAAAAATGGGAATATTTTTCCTTTGGCAAAACACTTTCTTCCATGTTCCATGAAAGAACGCGAACTACAATCAGTTTTCGTGAAGATTTTATTTTGTGGTCATCCATGGTTATTATACCCTTACAAATGGTATTTTAAAATTGTCCAGATGCTTGTAACGTATAGAAGAAAGCATCTCCGACTACATAAAGTATATATTCCTGCTGTCCGTCCGATTCTATACTATCTCCTACCTCAGTTTTAAAGCTATATAGACCAAACTTTGCATGGCCGAATCGGATGCTTGTAGCACATGGCTGCCATAAAAAAGATCGGTCGGTCGACTAGTTTTAGTTGAAAAACTTTTTTCAATTATCTGTTCCAACACAATTTTGGCGAGTTTGATCAAAATCGAATGAATATGTCGTGTATATAAACTTCGGTCCAGTCGAAGCCAGCTTTCCACTATTTTTATGTCCTTGCAAAGCGTATTATAATTTTGCCCAGAACTTTGCAACGCATAGAATTCGTTCTTACGGAACGCATAAACTATATATATATACTTCGATTTATCTTGTTTCTCCGCAAACTAGTGTCTTAGTTTTAAAGCTATCGAGCTGAAACTTTGCACAGAGTCTTCTTTTTAAATCAGCCTGCTAATATGTCGGAACCGATCCGATCAGATGACTATATCTTATAGCTGCCATTAAAACCATCGGTCAAAAAATGGGTCTTAGTAAGAAAAACTTATTGGTATTCAATATTATCGTTCTTAAACTCGGTGATTGTTAATTTGATATGCGTTCAAACAGATTCGCGAAATTTGGTCGAAGGCGGATGACTATCGGTCGGAAAATGTTTTGATTTTATATTCAATTATTAATTTTGATTATAATTCAAGATCTTCAAGAAGTTCTAAAATACAGTAGCAAGCAGTCGCACCCATTTGTCAGCCGCCCCCCTTCCCCCAACAAAACAGTGCCTAAGTGATTTATTTTTGTGTCACGCCGTTGTTTGCTTAGGTGCGCCATCTCCGACAACATATTCATTTATTCATTGCTTTTCATTGTCATTCCTTTCCAGCATACCTCGTCCAGTGTTTCAACAAAGCTTTGCCTCCAAACGCATCACACCAACCAAACTAATCGAAGATGAGGTGATCACGCCGCAGCATGAGGAGATTATACGCTATATAAATGATTGTAAGAGCTCGCTCTATATTTTACAAATTATGGAAAAAGTCAGATTATTCGAAATTGTATTTTTTGCAGCTTGGAACATTTTGGTGGCGCAAAATCCCTACGATTCATCCACCTCGTCAACTGTAAAGCCTGCTGAAAAAGTATTGGCCGATGCCAATAATAATGATGCTAGCAGTCCAGTGGATAGCATTATGGCGAATACACCAGTTGCTTCCTCAGCCGCCGTTTGGGTGGAGCCACCTAGTCCAGCGTTGAATGATTTCAAACCGTTTGATTTGGAGTCCTGGTGGGGACGTCGCCTGTTTCACAATATTACCAAAAGTCTCTAAATGTTTAAGATATGGTAATTCCTAATTAGCTGCTTCCATTTGTACCTTCGACTGGGCATAGGCACAAGAAACGGCACATTTTAGATTTAAAACAAAAATACAAATGAAGAGACAATGTGGCTTAGTTGTTCAATTAGTGGACTAAGTGAGATATCATTTTTTTTTCTACGATTATTATTTGATCATCACGTAAAATTAAGTAAATTTAGAGTCGAGACAATGTAAATACAAGAATTTCTTTTGTTTATGCTGCCATTGATTGCAAAATGTATATATTGAAAAAAAAACCAAAAAGAGAAACTTAAATTCTGTTGGAATTGGTTGATCTAATTCTAGTTTCAGCTTTAACATTGCATATTGTTAATGTTTCTCACTTTTTATCATTTAATGTTTAGTATAATGAATGAAATACAAACTGCTTGCAAATATATTTGTTGCCCTTTTTTAAACAAACTGCATTCTTAAACGTTTAGTTAACTAAATTTAAAATTGACTTTTTTATGAAACATTTTGAAATCAACTGTGACTGTTACAGAACCGCGGTTCGTGATCAACAAACTGAAATTCTACTACTCTAACCTGCTGCATGGCGTTAACGATGAGTCAATTGCATAAAATCGAGTCAAAAAGAACTTAAATTCAATTATGTTCTGTCCAAATTGGAGTTGATGTTCCACAAAGGCTATCCTACTCCTTAGAAGAGTACAATTTGATATTGGCAAAGCATACAGGAAGAAGTAAAGTGCAATATGGTAGAGTTTAGTACTTAAATTCTGAACTATTTCAATTGATTGGCATGGTATTTGGATTGCACTACTGAACTATATCTCAGGTAATAGTTCGTTATTTTACCAATCTCAATTGTTCTAATTGGCTTAATAAAGCCATTGCGGACTAGTCTTTTGAACTTGGTTAGTCCTCCAACTATAGAGTTGAAGTAATTGCCATGAACTTGGACGATCTTTTGTAGCCTTTCATAAAGTTTTTTTTTTTGGAGATATTAATAAGATTAAAATCTATCTTTTTATACCCTTGCACAGGGTATATTAAAATTGCCCAGATGTTTGTAAAGCATAGTAGGAAACATCTCCGACCTCATACGAGATGACTTAATACAGCCATATCAGTCTGTATGTCCATCGGTTTCTATGCTTTCTCATCCGTCAGTTTTAAAGCTAGCTTGACCAAACTTTGCACAAAGTCTGTTAGTACAAATACGCTGCACATATGTCGGAACCGGCCGGATCGGTCGAAAAACTAGTTTTATTGAAAAAACGTTTTAGTATTTAAACCAAACGTTCTAAAACCTAGTATTTACAAGTTTTCTATGCTTTCTCATAATTCCACCAAGTTTTACAATTTCGGACCACCATATAGTATAGTTGCCATTGAAAAGATAGCACTGAAATATAGTCTTAGGCTGCCCTCACACTGTTTGATACATGAGACATGATAATCTAGTAGAACTTTAACTTTATCTTCTTTCTCTTGGAGTCGAACCCAGGGCCTAACTCGAAGGGCGGCATCTCAACGGAGACGACTATCAAGCTCACGACTGATAATGCGACAAGTCACAGTAAAAAATGCAACTATGTATATGCTAGGCACTCAGCAAATAAGAAGCCCGGTGGTGCAGAGGAAAAACTCGTTTTCTTAGGATTGCGAAGTCGGGGTTTCTAAAAATCATAAAATGTAAAGTGTAAAGATTTAAAGTGTTACTAGAAATTCTTGGCATTGTGCGCTAATGTTAAATACAAATTAAACAACATGCGTTACGGAATTGGCGTTGGCTGAGTGGATAGGCTTGACGCCTTGTCCTAATATAGGACGATGGATCTGTTTTTTCTTTTTTTTATTAAGAAAGCCCAAACACTATAACAATAAAACAAATGTATTTCAGCTCCAGGAATTGAACACACGACTAACAGTTTATGAGTTATGCATACAGCGCTTTAAAACGACTTTCTAAACGATTATTAAGTGTTTATTTACAGGCTGCATATACAATTTATTTAAAAAAAGTCAAAAATAATTAAAAGTAATCTTTAAAAGTAGTCGGATTACTTTTTGACTACTTTTGATTATTTTTTTAAGTAATCGCAAATATTCTCGATTTTTTTGATTATTTATAATAGTAATCGATTAGTAGTCGTGCGAAACTCAAAATAATCGTATTTTATTCATTATCTTACCCAGGGACCGAACAAATCACTTCTTTTTATATAAAAATCAGAACATAATAATTATTTATGAATTTTTGATTTTATTCTCAAAAAGGATTAATTATTAAATATATTTTTCATCGTCCATAATTATTTTAAATGATTTTTTTTTCAATCAAATCTAAAATATTTTTTATTAGTCGATTTTTAAATGTAAAAATCATTGATGATGTTCTTTCCTGAGTTTTATTTTTATTAATCAAGCATGATTATTATTCTCGATTTTTTTCGTTTCTAATCAAATCAAACCAGTTAGAGATTTTTTTGTTTGAAAATCAGGAGAAAAAAATCACAAGAATTAGTTTAGACATTAGGAATTTTCCATTGCTATTCAAAGCAGGCAATAAAAATTTTCATTTACCAAAGGGGCGCGACACTAGAGAACCGAACCTAGCTGCCTATTCTTGCCGGCGATAGCTTAGATGTTAAGGCATATGACCGAAAGGCAACAAAGACCTAGGTTCAAGTCCCAGTTGGGGCATGTACATTTTTTTTTAGCCAGAATTATAGAACCATTGCAGTTACAAAAGCACTTATTTCTAAATTGTTTCAAATGAGTTCTCTTTCGTTAAGAGCGAAGGTTTGGCGTTGCTTTAGATCAGCGGTGGGCATAAAATTTGAGTTTGGGAGCAGCCCAGCGCAACAACAGAAAAAACAACGGCTATCAGCGAGTCTCGATCGCCCAAAATGTAGCTGTTGCGCCGTCTAGTAATCGTCGTGCTCCCATTCGCATTGGCACCACTGTTTTAGATCAATTTTTGCAGTTTCTTTGTTGCTTCATCGCTAGGATTAGTTCCAAGCTTTCGCAATTTGCACCCTCCATTTGCAACCCTTCTAAAACCCAGTCTTAAATTTGCATTTTACTTAAATAATATGTTTATACTTGTAGACTCTTTATTCATGTGTGACGGTGACTCTTTGGCAAATACTCTTCTCGGAAACTGTCCGAGTACCTGTGTCACGTTGCATAGGATGTCACGCGTATATTACAGGGAACTCTGAAAAGCATGAAGCTTAATTCTCTGGTAAACGCATTTATGACATCAGATTGCAAAGTTGGGACTATAGTTTAAAAATAAATGACTCTGTAACTGCAATGGTTCGATAATTCTGGTTCACAAAATAAAAAAAAAAATTACAAATGTCCAAACAAATTCTTGAGATTTTTTCCCTGATTTTCAAAAAAAAAAAATCTCGATATAATAATCATGATTGATTAATAAAAATAAAAGTCGGGAAAAAACATCATCAATGATTTTTACATTTAAAAATCGACTAATAAAAAGTATTTTAGATTTATTTGAAACAAAATCGTTCAAAATGATTATGGGCGAAGAAAAACAATAAAAATATTTAATAATTAATAGCAAAAAATTTTTTAAATAAAAATCAAGAATAAAAAATCATGGATTATCTGGGAAGCTGAAGCGAAATTAATAATATTCCACTTAGCAGAATAGATTTTAAGTGAATGCTTCATATTTTTTTATGAAATCAACAAATTTCAAAATAACAGTTATTTTCGCTCCCTGATCTTACCTCTTAAATAAAAATATGATTAGTAATCATTATTTAACAGCTATGCTCTAGAGAGATTCTCTGACGATAATGTAATAGCAAAGCAAATAACTCTAAATATTTAGTTTTATTAAAAAACTGCATAAATTTAAAACTTGTTTATACGTTTTTCAAAACGTATAACTGTGAACAAATTGAAAGGTGCATTTTTAATTTAAACTTGCCGGGTTTTTCCAATCGATAATATATTTCTTTCTGTAACTTGATAACACTGTTAGTGACTGCTGTGAGAAATTTCACGTCAAAATATTCATTAAGTTTGAGATAATGTTGAGATACTAAGATCAAATAAAAATGTGAATTTTTAATTTAAACTTCCCAGGTTTTTCCAATCGATCATTTGTTTCTTTCTGTAACTTGGGAACATTGTTAGTGACAGCTGTGCCTGCTTATTCACCAGATTTGGCTTCGTGTGACTTCTTGATGTTTAGCAAACTCTAGAGAACGTTCCGGGGACACCATTTTGACCCGATTGAGATGATAAAAGCAAAATCGCAGAAGGCTCCGAAGACCATTTCGAAGGAGGACTCTGCCAAGTGCTATGATAGCTGGAAAATTCGTTGGCATAACTGTATAGCAGCGGAAGGGGATTGAATTTGAAGGGGATGAAATAGATTTAGATCAGTGGTGTCCAAAATGCCAAAGGCCTATCCCATGGGATAGGAGCTCATAATTCTGCCGGTGTCGCAGCCGACATACGTATAGAGAGAGAGAATACGTGTGTTCTATAAATAGCACGCTCGGCGGCTTGCTCTCTTACGATCCGCGTATTCGGTTATTTGTTCTCTTTGTTAGTTTACTTGTTGCTCATGCTGCAATATAAAAATGTTTACTTCGTGTTTCGCAGCTACGCACACAAGCTCTAAGCTTGATTGTGTGAGTTTGGACACCACTGATTTAGATAAATAAATAAATACTTTGAAAATATAAGAAGTGTTCAATTTGAACACAGTGTAAGTTGTCATAAAAATGCTCTTCTTCCACCCCTCTTGCCCAGATGATTAAGCATGCAGTATTAAGAATTTCGCCATTTTTAGGCGGGGTAAGAGAAATATACAAAAAATAAAACACTAGTAGTTTCCTTAGAGTTTAAAACAATAGGTAAAGATATAAATAAATCAGTTTTTTTAAATTTATAGATTAACTGTTATTTCCGGTCACTGATTTTCAGTATTTTAAGTATATTGTGATTTTGCAGTCACGGTGACTAGTCACAGTTATCTTTAATTGGTACGCGTCTGGTCACACTGTTTGGCACTAACTGCAGGCCTTAGCATATTTTTAGCAATATACAATTTGGTCAAAATAGAGTCGAGTGCGCCCTAACTTATCTCAAAAATAATTTTAATGTAAATATACTACTACCACCCACTTACCTTGGCCCGCCAATTGAGAGAAAATGGTAAGCTGAGGAAAGCCTGCCCCGTAGGAAAACAACAACAGCCCAAATTTGTTCCCCTTGGGACGCTATGCTATTTTTTCGATTTATTTAGACAATTAAAGTAAAGTTGATATAAGTTAATGATTTCATACATTTTCGGAAAAACTTTCTGTAGAACCCACTTCAGAGGTTTCTAATAGTAGGAGTGATCTAGAGTTCTCGCTGCTCCCTCTCCCTCTAACTGAAGCAGGGGATCCGCCGGCGACCGTTTGCCGCCCCAGGAGTGAAATCTCTGTTTCTTGCCCAACACCACCGAATTTCTTTTCTCATCCCTTTGCAATTGTGATTTGATGCGACATCTCTCGATGACTGCGTCATGTATAACCGAAGCGAAATCCACGTCATTGAATTGAGCCATCAGCAGCTTAAAGAAAGCCCAGATCTCTCCTCGCTGAGAGTTAGAAGGAGGTGCGTAGTGCCGAAAAAGCCATCCATCTGTGAGTGTACCCTCTTCCGCCGAGCTGATGGGACGTGTATTGTAGGCATCGCAGACATCCTCAAAGCTCAGTATGGCCTGTAGTATAAATTTCCGATATTTATTCAATTGAAGTTCACAGGTGTTGAGTTCCTGTTCCGCGTTAAGATGTGTGGGCAAAGCGTACAATTGCGTGGAGAGACCCACTAAGAGCAGCAGACGCCAAATGCTGAACATTTTCTGGTTAATCCTCGCGGCCAACTGTTGCAGGATGTGGCTCTGTCAGCCACTTATATATGCTTATCTTACACCCACACTGAAGTTGGGTGTCGACAGCACACTTTTTGAAGACCATAAAATAATTATAAAACGTTTGTCGTTTACATTTTCTAAGTCGTTACACACGAACGCTAAATAAATACGCGTATTAATAAGCCAAGCATGTCCTAAGTCCCTGCAACAAGTGTCATAAATTTTCACTGTCGTTTTTCACGCTTGAGTATATTTATTAATCCTTTCCACATAGAGAGATAAACGTGACTCTGGCCCTCGGGACTGACTCTCCACTTTATATGGCTTAAAAAAAGGAACGAGGACGCTCATTAGTTTGTGGGCTGCCCACGCCCCGTTCCACCCCCTTTCTTAGCGCTGGTACAAATTGCTCGCTGATTAGCAGGCAAGCGTATGAAATTAATCATATGCAAATGTTGTCAACTTGTTCTTCATTTTCCTATATTTGTGCAGCCCCTTTTTGTGTCCCACTTTGTTGGTTTGGTCTTTAATTTACTCAAAAACGAGATAAAAATAAGTCTTCTTGGGAGAATGGATAGTAGGAGCTTTGGACATTATTCAGAAAGCTATTTCTTATTTGAAATAGAAAAAAATATTTTAGAAATTTCTACATTTGTTCTTAATTGTCAATCTTTTAAACTAACAGTCAAGACGGATAAATAGCTACAGCTGCCTATTTTTTTGAAGAATTTGGTTGAAATCCAGTTGAAGTATCGACGTCCAATGTTTTTGACTAACAACCACCATATACTTTTGTCCATTAACAAATTTTTACGACAATAATTTTCCGTAAAATATGTAATTTTAGCGTAATCGTACGCGGGCCTCCTCTTATATTTCTAGCCTTGGTTGTGTGGCGGTGTGACTTTCATTAAAAATATGTTCATGAATAGATAGATGTTCTTTAATATCTTCTTAGTGCTTTTCAAGCGCTCTGGGAAATAACGATATATCAATATTTTCTAGACTAGATATATCCAATATAGATTTTACGATTTTGGATATTTTATATAATCGATTTAAATATTTAGAATTTATTTTCTAACTCTAGTGTACAAGCTGTAGTGTGCATTGGAACAATGCAGGTAGACCCGTTTCAACGTATATGGCTTAGTTTGGAGTGTGTAGATCAGCGATGGTCATCGGTACCCCCCAGGGGCCGAAGACATTTCAATATTTACACATACACGAGCCGAACGCATGCCGAAGCTGAGGCCAAGAGAGTGGCCTGTTTACTTTCTTTTCTGTTTACTTTACATTCGCTGGCTAGCCTTCGATGCGGTCAGATTGAAGCTGGTTTTTCACACACCAATACACTCTCACTTATTGGACTCGCTCTCGTTGACCAACGCTGGTTTAGAGGCAGGCAAAAATCTTTTTGGGTGCAAGAGAGAAGTACATACACAGTTCGTCGTAAAGTCCTTGAATTTTGCTTTTAAAAGCAAGTCGTCTTCGGGTCAATATATTTCTTGACAAGAAACTGGTTCAATTGTTTCTGCCAACAAATTTTCACAATTTCCAAACAAGGCAACATTTCCTTGCTAATTTTATTAATAACATTAGTTAATAGTATGTAACTCGACTATCGTTCATCCGATTTTAACCATTCCATTGGCAAAATTTGAAATTAAACTTAATCTGCCTGCAAGTATAAGAAGTCCTATACATGTCAAACCCCTATCTCTTACCATCTCTCCGTTCATACGGACACTCAGACTGACGGACAGGGCTATATCGGCTTGGCTGTTGATGCTTGTCAAGAATATATATACTTTCTAGAGTAAGAGATGATTCCTTCTGGCTGTTACAAAAACCAAGACAGGAAACCCGTGGAAGGCCACAAAAAACAACAAAAACCCTTGACCACTACATAGTAACTTTGAGCAAAAAGGACCCATTTAAGTCATCGACGGCTATTGCAGCCGAAATTGGGAATTCAGTTAGTGCTCCAACTATCCGAAGACGACTACAAGATGCCAACCTACCAGGAAGAATTGCCAGAAAAGTCCCACTTATGCGCAAAAAAAATATCACCATGAGGCAAACTTTTGCAAGGGACCTCAAAGACTGGGTAGGATGCACTAGGGAGAAAAAATGTAGAAACATATTATGGAGCGATGAAACCAAGATTAATTTGTTTGGGAATGACTGTGAAAGGAATGTTCGACGCCCTAATGGAAAGGAATTCCATCCACGGTTTACCAAAAAAAAACAGTCTAAACATGGAGGTGTCAATATAATGGTATAGGGTTGCTTCTCCTGGTACGGCGTAGGTCCAATTTATCAGACTACGAACAAAATGAATGCTGAAGAGTACAAATCCATATTGGAAACAGTTATGGTACCGTATGCTGAGGAAAATATGCCATTACGTTGGGTATTTCAGCAAGATAATGATCATAAACACAAATCCAGGCTGTTATCTAAATTTTTCGAGGACCAAAAAGTTGACTTTCTGAAGTGGCCAAGCCAATCCCCCGACCTTAACCCGATTGAAAACTTGTGGGGAGACTTAAAAAAGAAATTGGCAAAGCATTCATTTTCAAATAAACAAAAATTATGGGAAGGTGTCCAAAAACTGTGAAAGTAGAGTCCTGCCAGGCTCTTATTAAAAGTATGCCAAAAAGAATAGCAGTAGTGGCCAAAAATAGAGGTGGATACACTGGATACTAAGTTAGGAAATACTAATTTACCTAAAAAAAGAACACAAAATGGAAATTACAATTTTTTTTCTTACCAACACATGAAGTGTACCTATTATTATGATCACACTGAAAACGTATCTGAAACACAAAATGATCTCTTTTATGCTATATTATTATTCTATGTTACAATTAAGTTTATTTTATTAAAAACAAATAGTTTAAGAACCAACGAGAACAAATTTTAAGTTTGAAACAATGAATAAAACTGTTTTCTGTTACCTTAAAGCAGAGATGGGCGCGTCGCGACGTTCACAATGCACACGCAGGCAGCGCTGCCTCGTGTGCATTGTGAACGTCGCGACGCGCCCATCTCTGCCTTAAAGTCAGAGTAGATGTGTGTACCTATTAATATGATCAGGTGTGTACTTTTGCACAAACTTAATACACCTTCAGTATGTCAAGAAAATTCAGATTTTTCACTTATATTGCAAAAAAGTATAAAGTATATAAATGGTAAAATTTTGTTCTTATTTTATTCTGATCCTGTATCGTTCCTAGAACTAGTATGCAAAAAAAAGTTGACAAATTCATCTAGTTTAAACATTTTCAAAAATACAGAACAAATAAAATACTAATTTTTAAGTGTCAAGAAAGTGTTTTGCCAAAAGTCAAAACTCATATATTCTCAGTACAGGAGCTCAAAAATTGAAATAAAAATTTATGATTGTAGACAAATTAGACATGCTGAACCCGAATCTGCTTATTTAAACTTCATATCTTTAATGGATTAGCTAAAAATTGTATATTAAAATGCAGAAAATGGCTCATTTTACCCCTCTTACTTACTTTACTTTCGAACCTTGTAGAAATCAGATTATTTTGGAATTTTCAATCTTAACATACAGTACCCATATCTATACAATATAATAAATACTTTAATCATTTCATAAGTTATAAGTTCATAATCGATTCGCAAAGAATGACTGATTTGTATGCAATATTTTAAATGACAGAGACTTCAGGAAGATCGACTGGTTTTTTTCAAATTTTAGGGCGTGTTCCGCCTTTTCTCGCATTTTTCATAAGCATTGCCTTGCAACTACACTATTGCTAGATCGAAAAGCACCTTATATTGTGGCCGATGAAACCGATTTTGTTGATTCCTTGTGTACTTCATGCTATATTGTAAAGAATAAATAATTTATAAAATAATCTGATTTCTACAAGATTCGAATATACCAAAATGGGGTAAAATTAGCCATTTTCTGCATGTGTTAGTGTGTAGTGTTACCAGTTCGCGTTATATAAATATTACCCCACGTACTTTCAGGTTAAGTTCGCCTAAAACAGCACTCAACAAAAAGACAAAACAAAGGACAATAAGCTTAAACATAACCAGGGCTGCAAACCTCCTCAAAATCGGGACGGGTTCACTCTGGGGTTCGAAACCGTGAAACTTTTTGGGTTCGGGTTCACGCGGGTTCAGAAGCTCGTTGACCGTTCAGGTTCGAGCCGGGCACGGTTGCCACTAGAAAAAAATAAAATGTTTCAAAAAAATTCGAAAAGGCTCCATTTAGAAAACAAAAGATCCAAAACATATTTTAAAAAGGCTCCATTTCAAAAAAAAGATACTAAACTACATTTTGTCAAAAAAGTACAGGGAATTATTAGGTTTTAATCATTTTACTTATAATACCTAAAGAATTTACATATAGGTAACAAAAAATTGTATAATCAAAACCATCCAAATATAACCCAATACTTTTTTTTAAACTAATTTTTGGAATGCTTATGCTGCCTTTACACTTGTCATATATCTCTAAATAGTCGGTTGTCAAAATTCTCTAAAGAGAAACTTGTGTCAAATTTAACCCGTCAAATTGCATCAAAAAAGGCTAAATTTTCCAAATATTTAGAGTTATTTGCTTTGCTATTACACTATAGTTACAGAAACTCTTTAGAGATATATGACAAGTGTAAAGACAGCTTTAGGTATGTCAAGTAAGTTCATTTTATATTTTCGACACTTCATTCCAAAATAAGACTAGTTCAATTTCCCTTTTTATCTGATCAGTTAGTTATAGCATGCTCCATTGTAAAGCAGCTGTTTCTGAATCCGAGTCACAAAGGTGGTCAAAATGGTTAAAAAGTTGCACAGTATCATTTTGTTCACTTGAAAATAATTTTTGTGGCGTTATCATTATAAGGGATTAAATGTCTTCTCGTGAGAAGTCGAATATTATTTAGAACATTTGGAAAACTAACTAACAAAATAAATCTCTCGCACTGTTGTGTTCGGTATTAAGGTCATTTATAGTTTATAGCCTAAAATGTAGCTTAAAAATAAAAATATATTTTATTTTGATTGTTTAGCTTTTAAGTTGGCTACTTCTTTTGGTTTAATGCTGTTAACCTCTAAGCACTCAGCCAAAAAAAAATATCTGGAGTGCATCCCAGGAATTTTTTTTTGTCTCCAGGCAAAGTATGAGTAGATGTTTCAAGAAACTTTATCGATATTAGTCGGATGTTTTTGAGCATAAATGAAAAGAATGGCAAGTGCATTTGAGATAAAATAGATTGGTATCCATACTTAATGTGGCTTTGAATACATTTTTTTCATCGGTTCTTTCGCGATTTTCAAATCAGGACAGCAAACTCGTAACAAATTGGGCAAGAAAGACAGATTGCGAATTACAAGAAACATAATGAGTGCTCAATAAGTTTTGTCTCATCTGTATTAAAACATTCCAGTTCCGCTTGATTTTACTTGATATTTCTGTTTTTGTGTGTTCCTTGTTGGTAGTGCCGTTGAAGGTCATTAAGTGATTGAAAACAAAATTTTCACAAGTAACACAAAATGATCGACATTTTTAATTTTTCATCCATGGAAATTTGGCCAGCTATTCTATACGGAATTTGCTGGTAGCTGTTGCATTATTGCTAAAACAAAAGCAGAGTTAATAATGTGATTTCAAAAGGGGTTTAACATACTTATTTTAAGTAATTTAATTGCTTGGATTGTATTTTTATCGATATTTACTTATCTTATAATTCAATACTATACATTATAGTAATAGTTAAAAACAAATTTCTTTTAAACTTATATTTTTAAACTTATGAACAAAATGTTTGCTTTGCTAAAAAAAGCCCAATTTTCTAAAAAATTGCTCCAGTGCTCCAACGAGAAAAGAAAGATCAAAGACAGGAATAATTTTGTTTTCGCTTTCAACTCAAAAAAAATGTATGTTAATTGGAAAAACCATAAACATTTTATACATATTTGGAAGTTAAGAGTCTTGATATTTTGAATATAATATTCGAGCTCAATAATAGTTATTTTAAGGCTGGAAAGGAACTTTAAATTTTTATGGACAATTACTGTCGCAATTTTTCGTTAAAGGACAAAAGGCGATGCTCTGTATCATCTCGGCCTCTGCGTCCAATTCAAGCATACTTTGTTTCGCTAACACCCACGACTTTCCCTCAGACGAAAATTAGTGACTAAAATTGTCTCTAAAAGCCTAAGGGATATTTAACTTAAAAATAAAATTAAGAAAGTGACTAGAAAAATTCGCCCTATCAGAAAAATCTTGAATTTTCTTATTTTAAGAATAGTATTTTTCATAAACTTCTTTTTTATGCTCCGGTTTGAGTTTACTTCGGAATTCCCAAAAATTTTAAGAGCCTCTGACTCTGGTTTGCATTCCTGAATGTAAAAAACTCGAACGCAACTGTATTAACAATACCTTTAATAAAATTTTCCATATTTTGCTTTAACTGTTTATATCACCTATAGTAAATTTTTAAGCCCATAAAATTGGACAACATTTTGACCCAAACAACCACGTGCTCAGTAATATAAACAAATCCTTTAGGGCTGGATTTCAAATATATAGTTATGGATTCTATGCCCCTTGTAGTATACTATTTTAAAAAAAAAACTGCTTTTCGCAATATCACGATTTTGATTTAAATTTATTCCAATAAAATTGACTTTGGGACCATTGTGCAATGAATTTTCAAGCTCTTGTTTAGTTCGACATGAATCTTTATACTGAAAGTTCAATTCTCTAGCGGTCCATGACTTATTTTATCTGCTACATTTAAGAAAACATCACTTGGCAGTCTAGAATCGGTGGAGTGTAACTACCATAAGCTTTTAATATCTTAACGATTTGTCTTTAAACTCAGGCAAATCAGTAAAGATTTCGCGGCTCGTAGCCTTGATTTATAACTGGTAAACATGTGTCCATGTTTTTCATACATCCATTAATCGTTTCAGAAATTTCGATTCTGCGGTGAAGGCGATTGTCCCGATTGGGTTTTAGCTGAAATCATCTCTACCCTTTCCAATTTAAGTATTGAAAACTTAAAACAATTAACAGATCTCGTGGCCAAACGCATTTGCGGTGAAATGTTTGAGGTAAGTAGTATTGTGTAAGATAAATCCTCCCCATAAGTCTGACTTCTAATTCTCGAATTTTTCCACAGGAAATCAAAATCAAATCCTTAACCAGCGCAGTAACAAATGAGGGCAAAACTGCCGTTGCCTGCATACACTTTATGTTGATCAACGCAGCTCGCTATAATTGCACCGAAAGCATATTTGGTGAGGAAATTCAGCAGTTGGGTCTGCCCAAGGATCATGCTGCAGCCATGTGTCAAGTGCTTAAGAAGCATTCGACAAACATACGCCAAAGATTAATTGATAAGGCTTTTAGAAGTGGGTAGATAAGCAAGAATTAATGGAATTATTATACCAATTTGTATATATTTTGTTGTTTATTTTTTAGTTAACGAACTCCAGAGTGTAAGGGATGCCACCTCTCCTGGCGAAACGCCCTCCAATTGTGCCACCTTGGAACTAAAAATCTCGCAAGAATTGGTCGATGGTCTTCCAAAAGATACCACGCATATCGTCAATATTGAACATTCGCATTTGAAAGCACTGCTGGCCGAGCTGAAAAAGGCCAGGGAAATTATGGATAAATATGAAAATAAAGATGAAACTTAGTGAATAGCAAAGAGAAAAATTTTGGTGGAAAATAGTTGCCTAAAAATACTATATTTCGGTTAATTGGTAAACCTCGCTACAATCATTCGTTTTAGATTAGCATCTAAATCAGAAAACGAGAAGTCGAAGCTAACTTCTGCTGTGCTGAAGTTTTTATACCCTTGCAAATGCTGTTTCAAAGGTTAGGAACGCTAACATTAAAATTAAACATGTTTCTTACTCCTACCTATCGTTATCAAATTTTGTAAATCTGTTTGGAAGCATATAATATTAATAGCTAACATTGAAAACAAAAATATTTATTAGAGAGTACAGAACCAATATATGGTACTCAAATCAAATGCTAACAGGTGCCCCAAAAGTCACTATTCCGGCATTGTCTGACTGGATCAAGTCTGAAACGGTTTGGTGATTAATAAGGTAATTTTCTTTTCTTTAAGTTGATCTAAGAGGATAGTTTGATAAGTTCTGTCAGACCTGTTCTCGTTTCCGAATTTGATTAATCGGAATTGGTTAGATCTGTGACTTCCAAGAAAATTTTAAAGAAACAGTTTGACCTATTCGTTTTGCCATCAAGAGGTTCAAATGAAGATGTATCTAGTGTTGAAGTGAAAACCCAAATAACACAGTCTGTTTTTGGAAGCGGGAACCTGTTACAATTCCATTTCCGCATGATTCAAAACGGGAACAGGCCTCAGTGGCGTTTCACATAAGATTTATTTCTAGAACGGTAAAATGTCGGAAAATTGTGTTTTTTTTTAATATCTTGGAAACGGAAACTAAGATATGACTTTGACAAGCCAACTTGTACTCAGGAAGCAGCAAGCAGGAATTAGATAAAGATGCTCGGGATACTTTTTACTGTAGAACATTGTTACCGGCATCGATATAAAATTTGTTGAGAGAACCGGAAGCATTTTCCCGTTATTATCGAAACCGATAGAATTGCAATCAAAACGAAAAATTGATATCGGTATAGTTTGGGTTAATGCTTTGCTCTATTGGCATCTTGCTCAAAATGTGACAGATGCTAGTTGCCAGGATCAAAATTGCATTTAAAATTGCATATTAAACTGTCCTCGTTCAATATAAATTATTAAGTAATCAGACCGAATCGTATTGGTTGGTGCAGTTTTTTAAAGAAACAGCAATCGCTTTTGAAATACTGTATTAAAAATGGTTAAAGAGGGTTGAGTAAATGAACAGATAAATTTTCAGGTTTAGAAAATATCCCCAGCGAACCGCAAAATACTGCCAGAGCCACAATTTTCAAGTTGAAACCTCTTCAGCCTTGAGGGCAACCTTTTGTATTTTTAGTCTTGCCTACTTTCATTAAAAAGTTTTCCATTTTGTAGCAATATCTTGCTCAGAGCCTTTGAATGTGCGGTCAATCTGTGCATTGTCTTGGAAAAACAACTCTACTGAAAAATGCAATGATTTTTTACGATTTTCGAAGTGGACTATCAAGACTTTTATCTTACTTCGGCTTTTTGCGATGAAGCTCCATGCTTGGCTACTGTCAAACACTGGACCAAATGATTTCAATCGTAAACGTACTTCGTTCCAGAACGAATCTACTGAAGGTCGTAAAAAACCGTTGATCTTTACTGAAAGATGAAGGCATCCTTGGGCATTATTTAGACATTGAATATTACGTGAACATTTGGCCATGACGAATCATGGATCTATATCAGGGGTCGGCGCGTCGCTATTAACTGTACATACAAAAGTTCTCAGCAGCACCGCAGTCGACACACCGTCAGTATAAGCTGGCCTGTTTCGCCAACAATTCCGCTGAGCAAAATGAACTTAGTGTCAGTGGCTACACACACACACTCAATGCCAAATTATGATCCATATCTATGCATATAAGCCCGAAATAAACTGCAAAATGAGTCAAATCCAAAAAAAAAGTATTTGGTTGCTTGCTTTAGGGAAAAGACGTAACAAACCAACTGTTCCATTAAAGAAACGTAGGAGGATCAATCATGACAATTGATACATTTACACAAACATTTGCTTTCGGTATCAGTGTGGTATCCTTAACAGTAACTATGCCAGCTGTTTCAAGTCGGCTCACTCAAGTGAGTTTTTACGCGATTTAAAATTAAAAATAATGTTTATTTCGATTTGCACTCCTCGCTTGGGACCCACACAACAAAATACAGTAGCGAGGTCTTCCGTTTAGAGGTGCGGCATTTTGAGTGGAAAAAAAATTTCACATTAAATATTCTGAGTAAGATTGTGCTAAAAAATGTAAAAAATTTTAAGTGACAGTGGACCTCATCACACTTAAAGAAGCCAATACGACAATTGTAGAGGGTGACCCCGTGTGGTTTTGTCTCTTAGATCCAATTTTTTATACCCTTGTAGAGGGTATATTAAAATTGTCGAGATGTTTGTAACGCATAGAAGAAAGCATCTCCGACCACATAAAGTATATATATTCTTGATCAGCATGACGAGCTGAGCTGATATAGCCATGTCCGTCTGTTTCTATGCTATCTCCTCCGTCAGTTTCAAAGCTATCTTAATCAAACTTTGCACCAGATCGGATGACTATTGCATATAGCTGCCATAGGAACCATCGGTCGAAGATTTAGTTTTATTGAGAAAAACTTTTTTGTCTTCAACGCAAACGTCCCCAAACCTCGTATTTATAAGTTTTCTATGCTTTCACATAATTCCACCAAGTTTGATAGGACAACTATATAGTATAGCTGGCATAGAAATTGGGTGTAGAAAATGTATATAGGAGGCCTTGTTTGCATGTGTGCATTTGGCCGAATGTACATATTTCTGTCAGTGGAATCAGGCTACTAATTTATATTAATCATCCAAGCTACAAGGGTATAAAAACTTCGGTCTAGCCGAAGTTAGCTTTCCTCAATTTTTATTACTGATTATACCCTTGCAAAGGGTATTATAGTTTTACCCAGGAGTTTCCCTTTTTGATACCTTCAGGGAACGGATTGTATTTTTAAGCAATGCTCCTGTTCAACCCTTTTTGTCTAACCTTGTAGTAGAATGTAAATGATATTTGTGGAGACCCAACATTCCTAGTAGGCGTAGGAACTTTTCAAGTAAAATAAATATACATATGATATTTGGCAGTCGAGTTTTGATTTATATGTAAGCGTTCTTAAACTCTGACATTTCAAAAACAGCATTTGCAAGGGTATAAAAACGTCGGCACAGACGAATTTAGCTTGACCTTCTATATTTTGTAATCGTATCATCGAAGAACAATCTTCTTGTGTTCGAGGTTGTTGCTTATCAACAGGGCTTAAGATAGCACTCGTCCCTTATTTAGGAGGATTGTCTTATCCGACAGCTTGATTTCAAACCAGCGATTAAAAACGATACGAATAACGGTTAGGGTTACTGTTACTGTTTTGGCGGATCTATTTTTTCCGGTTACGGCTATATTGTAGTTGTGGGATATGGGTTACGATACGGGTTACGGTTATTAATCTTATTCTGTATCGGGTTACGGTTATTGGTATAAAATATCACTTTGACAAATCGTACAGACAAAAGCGGCTCCTCTTCCTCTTGTTCATTCACATTCAGAGGAAGAGAGTAACTTGAAAAAGGCAATCGCGCAAACAACAACATTATGTGAGAATACTTATGTTTCCATACAAACGAATTGACATAACAAATAAAGGGAAAGATGAGGAACGAGAAAGAGACTACACAGCTATCTAAAATCTTTACATTTATCTTTGAATTCTTTTATTTGTTCATCAAATCAATTTATGTATATCGAAATTTTTACTAGTAGAGGAAAGCCGAAAATATCCGATATATTTGTTTCTGTTTGGGTACTGATAACCGGTTAAAGTAAAACTTTTTTTCGATTACGGTTACGGTTTCGGTTACAAATTTTAAAGTGTTTTTGCGAATAAAGGTTACGGTTTCGGTTACGGTTTTGATCTCTGTTTCAAAATGAAAGTTGTCTGGCATTATCCTATTTTTAAAAATGTCAAATAATGACTTAAGATTTCTGTTTTATAGCCAAAACAGGATTAAATAATTTCAATTTAATTACGATTTTAATTTAATCCAAATGACAGATGATGGAATCCTCTGTGGCCTGTTTCACACATATATCGGTGGATGAGGCATCACAAAAGCGATCAGGCGGACATCTTCCGGTGACATTTGTTGGTGTGATGGCACCATAACAAAAATTAAACGTATTCCGAGATGTGCAGGCAAACACATTATTGATGTTGCATAGGCCACAGCTATCCCTATCTCCACAACTGGCTGGTTTCTCGCTACGCTGGAAGCAGATAATTGGCTGATCCGTGCAAACTAACCCCTCGGTGCAGGTAAAAGTCTGATCGGTGTATGGTTTAGAATCGCCAAAGCAAAAATGATATGAGGTTTGATTAATGCAGGCGACGCCATTCGACTGGCACACATTGCAGTCGCTCCAGGCCAGGCTGGTCAAGTGCAGCAGTGCCACAAGGAGAGGCTGAAAAGGATAAAAATATTACAGACAAATCCAGTTGGTAAGGGTTTAGGTACGTACCACCCAAATAGCATAACTGATTGACATTTTTGTAACACGCTTGCTAAATGAATGATTCGCCAATTCATTTAACATGTCATATTTAAAGAGTAAAATGTGGGTTTATGGAGCCATTTGGTTTACGTGTGATACATTGAGGAATCTATTTGTTTTTGTTATCTTTATAGGCGCCGAAATCACACCCTAGCCTTGAGCTCTTATAAAAGGCAAATTCGGGCTCACTTACACATGGCAAATCAACAGAAATCACAATTATTTTGGAATTTCAACTGAACAGTCAAGCAATGAGCTCGCTTAGTCCGATATCGATGAGTCAGGGCTATCATAAACTGGGTATTTATATCCAGTTCTTAGTGCTGCTCCCATTTCTTGGGACGACCTTGTCAGAACCCAGATACCATGAGTGCTTTGACTCAGGCATAGCCTGCTTGGATAGTGTAAGGTATGTGACTTGTAATTTGGGAAAACCCACCGAAAACGTTTCATCCTGTGATCCCGGCGAAGTCTGCACAAACGATGAGAAAATTTGTCTTCCACCCGTCGGGGATATAAGAGCGGTTTCCTATGGGAATATATGTTCCGATTGCACCCTTACCAATAGACTTTATGCCTGTGTGAGTGAGGAGCACTATGGCTTTTGCTATGGCCAAGAAAACATTGTTGACAGTAGCATAACCAAATGTCCAGATGGAAGCTACTGCTCTTTGGAGGACTGGAGCTATTGTCCAGATGGAAGCTATTGCCCTTTGGAGGACTGGAACTATTGCTCACCCAAAAGTTCATCAGCTGTAAGTAGCTACAGAATGTCAAAGATATACGCCATATTTACAGTGATTCCTAACTTGCAGCCATCTTGTGTGTCAAAAGATACAACGACGACCTCCATGGATACAGATTCTACAACGAGGGATTCTGCTTTTTCTACGACGGACTTTACCACCTCAGATACTTCACAGGAATCTTCCAAATTCACAAATGATGATTCTACAACTGAATCTACCATAGATTCGTCAGACGATTCTACTACTTCCCAGTCAACGGAAACAACGACCACAGATTTTTCAAATGATTCTTCCAATTATTCTACTACTTCAGATTCTACAACCACAGATTCTTCAAATGACTCTTCCCTAACTACAGACTCGTCAAATGATTCTTCTACAACAACAGATTCGTCAGTTGGTTCCTCTACTTCCCAGTCGACAGAATCCACGACCACAGATTTTATAAATGATTCTTCTACTTCGCAGTCTACAGAATCGTCAACCGCAGAAACATCAAATGATTCTACATCTCCAAATTCTTCGACCACAAACGATTCTTTTACTTCAGAATCTACGACCACAGACTCATCAAACGATTCTTCAAGTTTCCAATCTACAGAATCAACCACCACAGACTCATCGAAAGATTCTACATCTACAGATTCTTCGACCTTAAAAGATTCCTCTACTTCAGAATCTACAAGCACAGATTCATCAATAGATTCTTCAAGTTCCCAAACAACTGAATCTACTACCACAGATAGTTCAAATGACTATTCCACAGAATCGTCAACCATAGACTCTTCAAACGATTCTACATCTGCAGATTCTTCTACCCCAAATGATTCATCCACTTCACAAACTACAACTCCAGATACTTCAAGCGATTCTTCAACATCTACATCCAAGTCCACAGAATCGGAAACAACAGATTTGTCTATATCATCCACGGAAGCCCCATTTGATGCAAACTCCTATTGTGACGGCTTGCGAAAGAACGGGTATTTTCGGGTTGAGACTGATTCGACATGCAAAGAGTAGGTACATTTATTTTAATATGAAGGTTATCTCTAATTGTGCATTTCCAGTTTTGTATACTGCTACAAGCTGTCTAGTGACTGGCAGGGTTGGTTATATCATTGCAACACAGATGAATTTTACAATTCGGAAAGTACTGTATGCCAAACAGAACGACCTGCGAATTGCTGAGCATAAAAATGGAATTAATACACAAATGTCCAATAAATAATCAAATAAATAATATATTTTTAACCAATACATAATTAGGTGCAATAGGCGGGCTTTTTTTGGGAACAGTAGTTAGTAAACCATTGGTTTTCTGGACAGAATCGGACAGATCCCAACCAAGTGACACCATCCAAGTCCAAGTAACAATGATAATACCTATTAGATAAAAAAAAATGAATTAAAGCAAAATATTTTAAAAACTTTAAAATTCTTACGTGGTGCAGGTGGTGTCCATTTCACTCTTAAAAAAACCTGGCTTCTGTGTTTCTTGGCAAAAAGTGAGTGCATCGCGAGGCATTCTTTGGGTTGTAGATGTAAGGAACGAAGTCTGCGATGAATCGGTTGCGCCAGTAGACACTGAAGTAGTGAACGTTTCCGTTGTCTCATAAGTTGTCGAGGATTTTGCATTGGGGTCTGTGTCTCCATCATCCCAGCTGCGACATGCCGCAATTTTGTTTGTCTTGGGGTAGCATATATAAGCCTCATTTGTGCATAGGTAGTCTTTTGGACATGTTATAACATCTCGAGTCGGAGTACCTAGATATTTTGAACTTTGATGTACAAATTTTCAAACACACCTGTGTGTACACACCTTTGATACAGACGGAGAACGCAGTTTCATTATGACAAGCTGCGTGACTAGCTGACTGACAAATATTGCACTGACTTTGGCCCACTATATTTACTGGAAGTAGTGCAGCTATGAATACGGCTACCACCTAGAAATCACATTCGTTCTATGAACAGAATATTTTTCTTCAAAGAGATTTATTTGGCTTACAAAAAACAGCATTATAGAGCGAGAAGAAGAACAGCCTGTTACTGGTTAACGATTATGAAAAACTGATTTGTTTTTCAGTGTGAATATTCCTTTTTAATGTGTTATTTAGATAATGAATTCCAAGAACTTTGTTTATTTAGCATGATAAATTTTTATGCCAGACTTCATAAACAAAATACCAACAGCTTATAAAAATACAAACTAGAAGACACTCCCATTTGTTGTAGACAGCACTCATAAAACATTAGACACATCATTTGCTGTTTACTCAAGACACCAAAATTGTTTAATCTAATAACCATAAAAATGTATGTTTTGACGCTTCAGCAAATTCATTGTTTCTACAAAGCAGCGTGGCTGACGTTTAAAGCAGCGATAGTCACCAGTACCCCCTGGGGGCGAAGACATTTCGCTATTTACATATATACGAGCCGAACGCATGCCGAAGCTGGGGAGAAGAGAGCAAAAAGCCTTTCAGTAGCTGGCTAGCGGTCAGGTCGAGACAAATTCACGTCGCTTTATTTTCAAACACAAATACACTCTCACTTTTTGCCCTCGCTCTCGTGGGCCAACGCTGGTTCAAAGGAATGCGCCAATATCATCAAGTACTAAAAAAGTCGCCAAAATAAAAGAAGAATAGTTTCATCTGGAAACTTCTTGGCCTAGGAGCAAGTAAAATAAGTGAGTTAGGCAGAGAATCAAACCGAATCGTAGTTTTGTTTCGGTAAAAGGTTCTGTATTGGCTCTGACATTATTTTGGTATACCAATACGTACCGTAATGTACTGGTAAAATATAAAGAAAGACTGTTCATTGCAATTACACCCCGGAAAATAAACTTTCTACACTTACTTTCCCTTTTCAAAAGCATACATACAATTGTGGAAACTTTGTCGAGTTTTCTGACAGTTTTCTAAGTTAGGTGTAGTAAGAATTTTTTTAAAAATCAATTTTTATTTTTTGGATTTATCGACTACATCTACCACCACAAATTCTCAAAATGACTACATCCAAAGAGACTTCAACTATCGACTCTTCACACGATTCTACCACATCCACAAACTATGGTGTTTCCTCAGAATCAAGAGCAACAGACTCGTCGCACGATACTTCTACTACTGAATCCACACGCTCAGATTCTTCAAATGACTCATCCATATCTACAAATGATATTTCTGATGATTCTTCATCACAATCTACAACCTTCGACTCGTCAAATGATTTTTCTACAATCACAATCTTCAAGCGATTCTTCTAGTTCCCCATCCACAGATTCTACGACCACAGATTTTTCCAATGATTCTTCTACTTCAGAATCTACAACCACAGATTCTTTAAACCAGTCTTTGACTTCAGCATTGACAAAATTTTCCACACCAAGTTTAGCGATCGACACAGATTCTTCCTACGATTCTTATACTTCGGAATCTATAACCACAGATTCATCAAACGACTCTTCCCTAACCACAGACTCATCAAATGATTCTTCTACAACAACAGATTCGTCAGTTGGTTCCACTATTTACTAATCGACAGAATCTACGACCACAGATTTTATAAATGATTCTTCTACTTCGCAGTCTACAGAATTGTCAACCACAGAAACATCAAATGATTCTACATCTCCAGATTCTTCGACCCCAAATGATTCTTTTACTTCAAAATCTACGATCACAGTTTCAAATTTCTAATCAACAGAATCGACCACCACAGACGCATCGAATGGCTCTACATCTACAGAATCTTCGACCCCAAATGATTCCTTCACTAATATGTCGGAACCGCACGGATCGGATGACTACTTCTTGTAGCTGCCATAGAGACGATCGAAAAATGAGTTTTTGTGAGAAAAACTTGTTTGTTTTCAATGTTAGCATTCTTAAACTCGGTCATTATTAAAATTAAATGTTTTCAAACAGATCTGCGAAGTTTGGTCGAAATCGCAAGCCTTTGGAGCGAGCTTTTTCAAGTGTAATCAAACTTCGGCACAGACGAAGTTAGCTTTTCTTTCTCGTTTTTTATTTGAATGAAATCTGGTGAACTGTTGAGAAGTTATTAGAGCCCTGCACAAGCTCAAACTAATCGTGTTAACAGTAGGCAATCACACTGTGCACACTTGTTATCTCGTGTGGCTCTCTCTCACACAGTTATTTATATATTTATGTTTCGGTTCGTGTTAATAGTGCTGATTTTGTTGTAATTTTCCGTGATGTAAGTACGTATATAATCAATTTTATAATCTACGCGAAAATAGTAAATAAATATGTTCTAAAGAGTCAGCCACCATCTGCAACAATAGGTGAAATAAAAGCAAATATTAGTAGTAGTCTAAGCATAAGCGCAGTTCACAGCTCAGAGATCTCCATGGTAATAAAGCCGCTAAATACTTTAGAATCTGTTTTCAAGATTACAAACGACCACACATAACTACATAACCATGATTATAACAATACTGAAAATAAATATAATAACATAGAACAATATTAATAATTGCAATCGATATTTGCTATGAGTAAAGTTTATTTTTTATCCTCCTTGGTATTTTTCAGGATTTACTGATATGATATGTATGATATGGTGAATTGCCTGTGCCCGCTGGTGACTGGCAGAAGCAGTACAGCCGTGAAATCAACAAATACATTTTTGGTGGTGCTGGCTGGCAACATTGGCCGTGTTCAGCAGAACAACTTGCTCCCTGATCAAGTAAAAATTGGCAATAATCTTCCCACTGAACTCGAGTGAAGCGGCATCATAATAGCCAATTTGAGGTATCAAGATACAGGAGCATGTATCAAAGAAATAGTACGCTACTTTAAAGTGATACTGTTCCCTCCAACAGCAATGCACAGTTCTTTTCTGATACCTGCTCAGGGATCAATTATTCTGCTGAACACGCCCATTGGCTTTGTCAAATCCGGTGGTATGATTTACTTCAACTATAGCATTCCTGCCACTTCGAATTAAGTTATTTTTATCCTCCAACGTACAGTTTAAATATGTGTTAAATAAGTTTAAAGTGGCGACATAGTAAAACAAGAAAAAAAAAAAATTATGTTATGATGTCCATCAAAAAATATGCAAAACTTCCTGATATCGATGCTGAAGCAAACATGAATGGAAAAAGTAGTTCTACCAAGGCTGCAAACCGGTCTTTAATCGAACACCGTAGAGTATGTTCGGTTCGGATTTTGTCGGTCCCTCGAACCGAAACTTTCAAATTTTTATTGAAAAATTGCGGCTTTGCACCGGATTTGCACGATTATGTTTCCTTTATAAAATTCCTCATGAAGTTTTTGTATGTAGAAAAGAGGTCTGGAGCGGCAGTCAAAGCAGGGAAACTTAATGCTCTAACTGTGGCATAAAGTATTGTGGCCATTCTATTTGCTTTATTCTAATTGATCCGAAGCAGGGTTGATTTGTTGGTTGTATTCTTTATCGACAAATCGTGTTGTCAGTTCATAAGTAAAATTTCATCATGTAAATGTGCACGTAGTTTTGAAGATGCTTCAAAACGAAATCGAAGAGAGCTTCATGAACCTGAACCTCGGTGTGAATAATTACGAAGATTATTTTAATAGTGTTGATAAGGCTATTTGTCTTAAGACAGCTTGTAATAGGCTTTGCAGTTGTAGTTGGCTGTCCAGCCATGTTTGTAATAATTGTAAGATTTTGGGAATCGGAATGGCAAATTCTGTAGAGTTTTCCGTTAGTCATTTCAGCCGTATCCTAACTGCAGAGCGAGAGAAACTCGACATTTAAACTAGCAAAATTATCTAGATTTTATTTTATTATGCTTCTTTGCTAGCGTATTTTATTAGGGTTCGCTTACGTAATCTTATAATTGATGTACATACAAACTTTATAAACAACCTTCTGGTTTTGTGCTTTCACACTCGCCCGTAGTCTCATCATAATACTTGTTCCTTTCACACTTTTTGTTTAAGGGTTTAAAGCTACCATTTTTCTCGTAACAATGAATGTAACTGAAAAATTTCAAAGAAAAATAAATTGTTAATATATCTTACTAATATTATAAATGTGAAAGTTTGTATGTTTGGGTGTTTGTATGTTTTCCCGTTTGTTACTCAACCACGCACAAATGGCTAAACGCATTCGGATTAAATTTGGAACTCAGATAGTTGATAACCTGGACTTAAACATAGGCTATATAATTAAAAACAACAAAAAACCGCGAAAATTTTCCAAATTATTATAAGCGTATTTATGAAAGCTCTTGATGATTGGATGACAATGCAGCAGTTGGTAAATAGAAGGTGTAGAAAACGCGAATTTTGCAAAATTTTCATATTTTGGACCTAAGATGAAGATTGGATAAATGCCAATTTAAGAAGCTTCTATAAGAGGTGCAGACCAAAAACCGCGAAATTTGCAAAATTTTCATTTAAATATTTATAAAATCGCAGGCTTTGGTAAATAAGAGGCGCAGTCCAAAATATTGTAAAATATTGACAGAAAATGGCGAAATTTCCAAACTTCTCATTTGAGTTTAGACAAAGATTATACAATGAATAGATCGCACATCTCATAAAAATTAAAAATTTGTATGGTGGGTCCCGCCAGTGGAACCCGCTCTCTTCAATGAAAGTCACACGTATGCTTTTTATTCTATGGCTTAGATTAATAAAGAAGCTTAGATTATTATCAAGATAGACAGCAAGAGTATACTATACGGGTAAATAAAGGATGTGTGAAAAAAATGGTCAAAAAAATCGCAAAATTTCAAAAATTATCGTTTGAGTTTAGATTATCATAAAGACGGGTAAACCGGCGGGCAAATAGGAGGAGTAGATCAAATGGTCAAGAAAATCGCGAAATTTGCTAAATTTTCAAAGGACCTAAGATAATTATGAAGATTGGAGGATGATTGGCAATTGAAGACGCGTATATAAAAGGGATGTAGACCAAAAACCGCGAAATTTGCCAAATTTTCATTTGAACACGCAGGCGTGGGTAAATTAGAGGCGTAGAGTTATGAAGACTTAGGCCCTACACAGAAAAAAAAAATGATATGATCTGGGGCTCAATATTATATTTTTTATATCAATAAAAAGCTGATATGACAAACTTGAAATTGACCTGTTCAATAATATCAAAGTGATATTTTCGACCATTTCAAAATAATAGTTTTAAGATCAAATTGATATTTTATAATTTAATTAGTACACAAAGAAAAAAAAGAATTACAAATGGGATGTAGTAAAGCCAATACTACTATTATACTCTTCCTTTTTTAGCTAAGTACTATTATTTGTTGTTTTATAGAAACAGAAAAAGAACGAATTTATCATTTCTTGACCTCGCCTTGAATGGGGATCGAACTCGAGACCACTTGCAAGTTACAAATTGGCATGGCATCTTACCCAGAGCTGGGAATGCTGATAAAATTTTTTTTCCATTTAATTATTTCACATAGCTTACGAAGCAATTAAAAACTTTTTTCAAGACCCGAATGAACCACATTCATTATAGTTATAATTTGTACGTTGTCTACAACGTCTTACAAAAGTGCCTGGACTTTGAAATGAAGGGCTTAAACAGCCTGACTTGTGCTTCATTTTCTTCTCGAAGTGGTATCATAAGGGCGCATTTAACGAATGTCCGTAACCTCGTTGGAAAATATTTAGCGAATCTAAATTTGAAGCTCTCTCTTTTTGTCCGTTTTTCATGTTTTTCAAAAGATTCTAAAATTTCAGTTCGGGTTCGTGACGAGACGGAAGTTACAACATTTTAAAATGGAATCTGGACAGAATTGAATTTGAAATTGTGGTCGGACTCGAACTTGATGGAGTTACAGCGGTTGGAGCGGAATCTGAACGGGGTTGAATTAAAAATTTGAAGGCGGGGTCGGGGGACCCTAAGGATTTTCCAATTTGAGCGCAGAAGCGGAAAGAGATTGTGCTAGTAAATTTGGAGCGCGTTGGAAGAGGATTGAAAATTGGAGGTCGTGATCGGAAACAAACATTTACACATACGGTTCAGAGTCAAAAAATTAAATATTAAAAAAAAAATTATACTTACCTTGAGCAAGTTGGATCATCTTCATTTTTAGTTTTGATAACTTTGGTTGCCTGCTGACAGATTTTTACAGCACTCCAGGGTTCTGATGTAGTAGTTGACTCCTCAGTTGTTGTGCTTGCTTCGACCGTTGTTGTAATAGTGCTTGTCGTTGTGTCTACATCCATACCAGGTGTACTTAGGGTAGTTTCTCCATCGTCTGGCAAAGGGTTCATTTTGCACAAGGGTTCAACATTTTCATAGCAAATGTATTGACCATCAGTGCAGAAATGGTTCGAAGGGCAGTTAATGAAATTACGAGTTGCTCTACCTTTGAACGAAATAAACCAAATACACATATGTATATATATTTTTCTTATTGCCAGTAATTACCTTTTGTGCATATGGAAAAGCTGGTTTCATTGTGGCAGGCTACCTTAGTGGTTGATAGACACACTTCACAATTGGCGGCCAAATGTTGAACGAATAGCTTCAATTTAATAATACAGATTTTGTTATTTCTGCCCCTGGTCGAGCTCTTGGGTACTTACCAATGGAATAAGCACAGTCAGCCACATCGTTGATCACACTAAAATGCTGCGTACAGAAGATGCTGCTTATATGTATGTTGTAGACGGTCGAGATTGTTATCTATTTCTCAAGCAAAACAAGCCACAACTTAGTTGTTTTCATACGTATTTATCTGTTTTATTTTTATTGCATTTCTTAGGCTTGCTTTAATAAATAATTGTACATTACGTGTAATATGCGTAATATAATAAAAATATATATGTATGTATATATGTAGATATTCACAAATTGAAGGCGCATGTGTTAATAAGCATGGTGTCTAGTAATAGTATGCATTTAACATAGGAATAGATTCGAGTTGAGTTTACAAATAAGTTAATAAATTATATTTGATCTGTTCTGCTCTTATTAAATCAAATTGCAAGCTTTAAATACTGCAAGTAATATGGACATTGTCATGGATGTATTCTGGCAGCTATATTTAGTAGATTATCTATGCACCTAGGATTGTTGATATTTCGAAAATGGTAAATACAGAATTTAAATCTACCTATGTAATTCGTAATATTTTAAACACTTTAAAAGTGAGAGAAATTTTTCGAGTTATTGATCTACATAATGTAGTTTTTGACCTTGCATATGGATGATTTCTAGTTGTTGCTGTCATAGTGGAGCGAAATTGAACGTCTGTATTAAATAAATAATATTTAAATATTTGTAAAGGTAAAATAAGTAAAAAATTCCACTACTTTTTGAAAAGTAAATCGAACGCAATTCCACTTTGGTTTCGTTTTCGTGTTCTCAATTCCGAATGAAATTGCTGTCTTTTTACTTTTTGCAAACGAGATTGGCACTAGTTACATAAGAGAGAAACCACAAGTCTAAGCGAAACGATTGAAAATGGAAAATTCGAAAATAAGGTTGGATGAATTTTTCGTTATTGCTGGGACAGGATATTATTTGCATGTTTTAATTAATATTGCTGTAATTAATATCAGTTGATTTGTGTTAATAAAGAATTATACTCAACCATAGACCTCGAGCTAGTCAGATGTCATTGTGTACTTTTATTTAAAAAATTGTATAAACAAGAAAGAAAGTCGGTCAAGCCCGACTATAACATACTCTGTACCCTTACACTCGCATTTGCTCAGGAGTCAAACGGCCAATTAACATCCCGCGCACAACGCGGTGCGCTCTCTAAGTTTCTCTCTCTCTTTTTCTCTCGCACTAAGATTGCCTGTGTTTAACGGTTAGGGTATGTTGCTGTGGTTATTGGTGGGGGGGTGGGTGGTGTTAAGTGGCCGTTTTTTGCCCATAACTTGAGTATCGTTCATCCGATCTTTATCATTCCTTCAGCAAATCGATAAATAATTTTGTTTACAAGGTATCTCTGAAAGGAACGAACGATCTATCTCCAAACCTGTAGGAGATATGAAGTTTTTTCCAAATTGCGGGGGCGGGACGGTGCGTGGCAAAAATTGAAAATAAACTTGATCTGCCTGCAAGTATAAGAAATATATGTCTCATACATGTCAAACCTCTATCTCTTACCATCTCTGAGATCTCTTCGTTCATACGGACGGACAGACGGACATGGCTAAATCGACTCGGCTGTTGATGCTGATCAAGAATATATATACTTTATAGGGTCGGAAACGATTCCTTCTCCCTGTTACATACTTTTGCACAAACTTAATATACTCTATGTACCTTCGGTACAGAGTATAAAAATCAGGGAATCAAATCGAAACCGTATTCTGAAAAGAACCAATGGAAACTCAGAGCTAAGACGCCAACGGATACTTTGATTTTTTTGAGAGCCAATATTTTTGGAGACAGTACAGTTTCTGTTTTACATTTTTTGTATTCTTTGAAGTTTGATTCCTTTAATTAAGGTCACACGGTTACAAAATTAAAAACATATGCTTAACGATGGTCGATAAAGTTCGCAGACCTGTAAGCAATATACAAATTTGATACTAGAGATGCCAACGAGAATTAAACCCGGTTCGATTCAGTGGTCTGCAAAAGTTTTAACATGCTGGTTCGGTTCACATTCTGGGTTTTACCTCGATTTCAGTTCGGTTCAGTGGTTTACAATATTTGGTCGTTTTTACATTTCCGAGCATTCTTCTTCTATTGAAATTTGGACAGGTTAGTAGACATTAGTAGTGAAAGTGCGTACTAAGACGGGGTTTTGGAAAATTCCAACCGGAAAAGTCGGAAAAGTTTGTATGGGAAAATTTTTTTTCATTGGATTTGACTTAAAATTTGGTTTGTAAGCATAGTACGCGAAATAATTCGACACGTGTTTTCCCGATTTTGGAAAATCCACCCGCGAGGAAAATGGCCGGAAAATTCTGCATGTATAAAATTTAATTTCTAATTTTCTAATAATATCTAATTTTCATCCGATTGACATGAATCTCGGTTTGTAAAGAGAATAGGAAATAATTTGAAATTTTATTTTCCAATGTTGGAAAATCTGCCCACAGGGTGTGAAAATTCCTGGAAAATTCTGTGGGCAAAAACTATTTTTCATCTGATTGGCTTGAAACTCGGTTTGTAAAGAAAGAATATGAAATAATTTGAAATGGGGCGGAAACGATAACGGTAACGAAACGTTCACGGTGGGTGGGAATTGGAGGGAAAACCCACCAGCAAAGTTGTTACGGGGAAAAGAGAAAGTAGTAAGACGTTGAATTGAAGCTGATGTATGTAAGATTCGCTTTGTGGGCTCTACGGTGAACAAAGATTAAAAAAGGCTATACTGATGGCGGCGCAGCGAAGCGCGACGTGTTATATGCTAGTCTTTATTAGGCTAATCGCACTGAGCACATTTAACATCCAACATCCTGTGTTTAAATGCTTAATTACCATTTTTAAGCTTTTGTTAAAATGTTAAGAGGGTCGGTGTCTAATATGAACATGTTACGAAGATAAGAAATTCCGACATTGTAAATATTTATGACTCAGGATGTTGAATGTTAGATGTGCTCAGTGTGATTAGCCTATAAGCAAATGTTCTGTCATATTTCGACCCTTAATGTTAACATAAATTCGGAATCACTACAGCTAAGTTCACACAGGCATTAATTTGCCCAAATTTTGATGAAAATGACGTAAATAATTTGATCAAATATGTTCGAAAAGTTCCATAATTTGATCTCAACAAAATTTGGGCAAATTATTTGCCGTTGAGACCTTAGCTTAAGGACTAGTTCGGGCGTAACCAAATCGGAAAAAATATTAAACTATTTATTTGTTCGGAAAATGACGAGTCAAACCTTTTTTGTGAGACAATTTTCCGTACAGATATTTCAAATTTTTAAAATATTTTTGAGCTAAATATTTAGTTTGAGTAAAAGCTGCTATTGGTTTACGTTAAAGTGAGGCTATGAGTGCTAAAGTCGACCTAAATGATGTGATATCAACAATCCTGTCATGCATAAAATTCAAATGCAATAATTTAAGTATGGGTGGGTATACTGGGGTAGTAATGAATTCGCATAGTTGCCGCTTAGTCTTCGTTTTCTTTTGGAGTTTTTCTTAGTCACATAAATACTAATACATAAAAACTATAAATAATTGTAAATCTAGTTGTAAAACACACACACATGTCTTAAGGCAAATCATAGCAGTTTAAGAAGCACTTTACACACATTTCTTTTTCTAGCTAAGGCAACGTCGATGATAAAATGTAAAATAAATTCGTTACTTTCTAAAACGAAATAATACTTCGTCAGCAAATGCATTAAATTCAAATTTTGGACGTATACGTTATATGTTGTTGGATAAGGTTATCTCTAGAGTCTAAACGCAGCCGTATTCATACCAGATGCTGTTACTTTTATCCTCGTTGCGCTTGCGCAAAGCCTTATCGTCTTGGCCTTGCCCACCACCAGAAACGCTGCCACCGCTACCACTAGCCTGCAGCAGGGGACTCTGGTCACCAGTGGTGGAAGTGCCGCCTATGGTGGTATTGATGCGATTGTACATTAGAAATGTGGCCGGTCCTGGACTCGAGCTGCTGTTGTTCTCGTTGTTCTTCTGAGGAGTTTGAGCTTCGGCAGTGGTACTGGGGGTGGGCGTTGAGGTTCCTGCACTGCCACCACTACTGCCGCCAGGTGCCTGTTGTTGCTGGCCTTGGTTTGAGCCACTGCCTGACCCATCGGGCTGATGCTCGTCAATTAAATAGACAGTGCGGCGGGAGCCAGCGGTGCCCAGGGTCAAGCTGCTGCCCGTCACATCCGGCGCTTCGAGGGTGCTAAGCAAAGAAAATAAAGATTATAATAAATAAATCGAAAACAAATTATGCCAAAATAAAGTGCATTAGCGGACGTGACACATTACACAGCAGGGCAGGAATGGGGAATGGAGATAGGTTTCAGTTTTAGAAGGATTTCAAGTATGTTACACATTTAAAAGCGCATACCCGTGCACGCTATTTCTACGTGAGTTATTCAAATCCGTACGTTTCTGTGACTGCAGGCTGCTGCGCACGGTGCCACCGCGTTGCATGGTGTTATCCAACAAATCCCTATTTACATGTAGAGTGTACAGTGTGTGTGGTGCATGGAATGGTGGTTGTGTGTAAATACATGAAAATAGCCAGAGAACTTCAATTGAAATCCAAATTAACCAAGTAAAACGTTCAACCACCTACCGCTGCAGACTCTGACGGAGGGGTATATTCCGTTGCAGCAAATGCGTATCGGAGGCAATAGATAAGGGCTCTTCATTGCTGTTGTCCGACTCATTGCCTCCGGACTCGGAGCCAATAACAAATTGAGAGCTGGCACGTGCATCATCTACCCAAGAGCGACGGTTCTGCAAGATTTCATTTTTGAAAACACATAAGCACAACTTTAATAACAACACCTACCCGACTTGGCACTTTGTTCATCAGATCAGAGCTGACCTTCTTTACATGACGCACCAGGCTGCTGGCAAATGGTTTTCTGTGAATATTTTCAATTAATTACTTTAAATATTGAGTTCTTTGGATCTCATTACTTCTTTTGCACTGTAGTTTCGGATTTTTTGTAGTGCTCCATGATTTTCTCCTCCAGCTTTTCCTTTTGACGTTTCAGGCTGTGAACACGTTCCGTGTAGTTCTTTTCCTCTTCATGGAAATGTTTTTTATCCTCTAAAGAAATGGCCAAAAGCTCCTGATATTGTGAGAGCAACTGTGAGACATTGTCCATCAGGGCTTTGCGCTCTGAGTCCAGGTCGGCATTGTTTTGGATGAGCATCTGGAAACAAAAAGTTGTACAATTAGATAACCAGCCATCAAATCCGAAGATAATTACCGGCTTAAAAAAAACTAGGGTGAATGCTTTTGATGTAGTACACCGATTTGCAAAAGTACTAATAGATCCTGAGGTCAAGAAGGGAAGAAAACACACAACGAAAAGGCAACACAGCCAGTTGATGCCCTCTATCCCTATCTAAACCTAAAAATGTCAAACGCAAGACTCGACAAAAAGGTGAAGGAGGCTGTGATACCAAAAAGTTATCCTCAAATTCCTTAAGTCATCCCCGGCAACATCGCCCAGACAGCGCCCTTGGGCTCCCCTTCATACTCATCCATTACCGGCTAGACAATCTTTTTTTTTATAAGCTAAATTAAGATATTTGGACTGTGATAAGATAAGCTAAAATTCGGAGATTTAGATTTAATAGCTAGTATTTCTGCATCAATTCACATTTCTGCGGGGATAAAGCCATTTTTCAATGACTGTTTGCTTTCGCATCTTGTAGCCAGGGACCACCTGGAAAAAGGAAAAGCGTTAAACATTTATAATTGCCCAAAAGTGCAGACAGAACGAGTGCAGGGCTCCTCGCTCTTCTGAGCAAGCAGATCCCCTTGACCTGGCGAGTGATATCGTCAAAGAACCAGAGTGGTGTACTTGTGCCCTAAATACATCAATTGAGCGCCCAGCTTCAAGACAGCCCACGCGATGCACACTTTTTGTGGTCAGTTTGGAATGGGTTGTAACTTACAACTTGTAAGTTTGAAAGCAACATGAATAACAAAAGCATTAAGATAACCCGAAATGGCCAAAATAAAGGTTTATAAAAAGTGTGGCCTGGCCTCTCAATCCATAAAATATAAAAAAAATTAACCGCTGTCGTAAAGTAATTTTCTCATTCTTAGTTAATGAACCTTCGCCATGAGACGCGGGAAAGTTGCTCGAGTGCGTCTTTTAGGGTCAAGAGTCCCATATTTGAAATCTGCTGTTAAATATCTTGGTATGACATTGGACCGCCGCTTGACCTGGAAAGCCCATGTGGTACGAGCAGCTGCTACAGTAGCAGCTAAGGTGAAGGATCTTGATTTACTTCTCAAGCCTCGTAGCGGACTTTCGTTGCGATCCAAAATCCTTGTTTACAAGGCTATTATCATGCCTTCCTGGACCTGGGGGATCCCGCTATGGGGTACGGCATGCTCCACTACACTCAAGAAACTAGAATCTTCTATAAGCCGAGTACTACAGAGCATTGCTGATGCTCCCTGGTATGTGAGGCATACAACTTTTTATCGCGATTTGGATGTTTTGCCATTATGCGCCCAAATCAATATGCATACTAGTAGGTATCATGACCGACTGGTGGTTCACTCCAATAGACCTGCATCTGAATTGGCTACTGACAGGCTCAGAAGACGCCTTAACCGACGACATCCCTCAGACCTCTGGGTCCATGCCTCATCAACTAGGAATAAGTGTCCCCTTGGGACTATACCCTACTAATATTTGCACGCTGCTGGTTTCCCCAGCAAGATGACAGAACACTCCCAGGATCTGTGCTGCATGTTATAACAACTCCCAGGCGTTTGCCGTGCTGTCTAAGCCCCGTATAGTATTAGTAATTCTTGTTAACTCTTTGTAAATAGATTAAGTTCTATGTATCAAGTATTCTCCAAGCTATTAAAAAAAAAAAAAATAAAATTCACACGACTCAGCCGCCCAAATTAAAGAAAAAGCCGCTGTGAAAGCGAGCGTGAGGACTGTGCTAATTACTATTTCTAATTAGGAACATTTAAAACTTCTGAAAAAAAATAGAGGAAAGCTAACTTCGGCTCAACCGATGTTTTTATACCCTTGTAGCTTGTATGATTTATATAAATTAGTAGACACAAATATATACATTCGGCCAAATGTACACATTTGTGACAAGGCCTTTTATATACAATTTCTACACCCAATTTCTATGCCAGCTATACTATATAGTTGTCCTATCAAACTTGGTGGAATTATGTGAAAGCATAGAAAACGTATAAATAAGAGGTTTGTGGACGTTTGCGTTGAAGACAAAAAAGTTTTTATCACTAAAACAACATTTTCGGCCCATGGTTCCTATGGCAGCTATATGCTATAGTCATCCGATCTGGCCGGTTCCGACAAATGTGCAGCGTATTTGTACCAAAAGACTTCGTGCAAAGTTTGGTTAAGATAGCTTTAAAACTGACGGAGGAGATAGCATAGAAACAGACGGACGGACGGACGGACATGGCTATATCAACTCAGCTCGTCATGCTGATCAAGAATATATATACTTTATGTGGTCGGAGATGCTTCCTTCTATGCGTTACAAACATCTGGACAATTTTAATATACTCTCTACAAGGGTATAAAAAACGAGAAGGCTAAGCTAACTTGCCGAAGTTTTTATACCCTTAATACCCTTTGCAAGGGTATAAAAATAGAGGAAAGCTTTCTGCGGCTCGACCGAAGTTTCTATACCCTTGCATATAATTTATATAAATTATAATATTAATTATATTTATATAAATTAAGGTTTTAAAGGATTTTCGTCGAACATTCTTAGCTGAGTTATATTCCAAACTCAGCAATGGATGGCTATTGGATATATTCATCCGATTTTGACCAATCATCATCAAATTGTGTGGAAACCAGAGAACTGCAAAAATCACCTTTTTCTTGATTGGCTCATACACAAAAATTCTTACTCACATTTAATCAATCAACAAAACTCAGAGCTGAATATATTCAACTCACAACGCAATCGCATCGAGCGGCTGAGCTAGAGTTATGTGATCCAACGTGTATGTTCATATTTATTCATCGAACAAAACTCAGTATTGAATATAATCAGATGCATACCGGCAAACGCATTGTGTGTTCGATCGAACAAAACTCAGAATTGACTGGCCAGAGCATTGCTCTCTCTCTCTCTCTCTTTCCATATCTGCCAGCAGCGCCTATGCGTCTTTGCAAGAGTTTAATCATACGAGGTGATTTTCGCTCACTCTAAACAATCGTCGTTGAGCCAAACGAACAATCAGCCGAACTGATTGGAATGAAGTCGAATATGATTATAATCAAAGTGCCAACAATTGGTTCGAATAAAACTCTGCTGCGAACATGTTGAGTATGCAAGTTTGATGAATAGAGTGCGAAGCATGTTTATTCGGGTGTGGAATAATGTGTGAGCGTTTTGCAATCGAACGAAGCCGTTCTCTGGTGAAAACTGATAATATTCATAGCTGGAAAGTATACAGACGCTACCATAAAAAAAACACAAAGGTTTTTTCACTAGAGCTACTTTATCGACCGATCGTTCCTATGTCAGCTATATTCTATAGTCATCCGATTTGGGTCAAACTAGGCAGAGCCAATATATTATTGATCAGTAATAAGTTTGGGAGCGATAGCATTGAAAACAAAAAAGTTTTTCTTACTAAGACTTTTTTTTAGAACTATATTTTCTATGCCAGCTATACTATATAGTTGTCCAATTTTCATCAAATTTGGTTGAATTATGTTAAAGCATAGAAAACTTATAAATTGGGGACGTTTCCGTTGAAGACAAAAAAGCATTTCTCGCTAAGACTACTTTTTCGACCGATAGTTCCTATGGCAGCTATATGCTATAGTCATCCGATCCGTCCGGTTTCCACCAAAAGTTTGTACCAAAAAACTTCGTGCACAGTTTGGTTAAGATAGCTCTAAAACTGACGGAGGAGATAGCATAGAAACAGATGGACCGACAACCGGACATGGCTATATCAACTCAGCTCGTCATGCTGATCAAGAATATATGGGCATTTCCACAGCTACGAACGTGACAATCGTACGAATTTTTTATCCTTTGATATGAAAAAAAACATAGAAAAATAGTACGATAAATTTCCGCATATTGGTGTTTGGATAGCACTTTGGTAGCACTATATTTAATGTAAAAGCTGAGAGAGCTCTAGACAGTAAGGTCCCAAGATACAGGCAGACAAAAAGGCATACGCAACGTTACTTAATATGGAATTGCGTTTTGTCTGCTTTCATAAAAGAGCAAAACTCTGTGGAATGCGTTCGAGTTTTTTAATGCAACTAACTTTTACATGATCTGCAATAATGTAGCTATATATTTATAACTGATTCGCTCAAAAATAAATGTTGCTTTTTTTCATATTTGACTCATACATTACGTGACAAGCCTTTCTCTAACGCCGTACTTCTGATGCTTTTCATAAATTTATGTATGTATCCTTTTGCGTAATCATAAATTACATACAAATGTTGATTCAGGAACTTATATTGATATACATAGGATAAGTTAGCTGCATTTAATGAATAGATGTTTTCGGTTTTTGGTTGACCTTTCTGTGGAAATGCCCATATATACTTTGTGTTGTATTTATAAGATTTTTATGCTTTCACATATTTCCACCAAGTTTGATAGGATAACTATTATAGTATAGCTGCCATAGAAATTGGGTGTAGAAAATGTATATAGGAGGCCTTGTCAAAAATATTTACATTTGGCCGAATGTATATATTTGTGTCAGTGGAATCAGGCTACTAATTTATATAAATCATACAAGCTACAAGGGTATATAAACTTCGGCCGAGCCAAAGTTAGTTTTCCTCTATTTTTTATGGTAAGTTAGTATAAAATTGTGTAATAATTTAAGGTAAAATTTAATAAACTTTCATAAACAAAATGAAACTTAATCGATTTATTTTATTGTCTGAAATTAAGCTTGAAAGTCAGTGTATGTAATCTTCAATATTTGTAAGCTGTGAGAGAAGATACAAACCACAACCTTGCAGACAGCTTAGAACCTCCGCACTGAACATTCTACACAGTTTTAATCGCTTGATATCTTGCACGGGAAATAAAACTATGGATATCGAAAACTAGAAATACAAAAATTGTGAAAACACTTTATAAAACTATTTTATGGTGGTAAACGGAATGAAGCTAGCCTATATAGTATGTAGCTTGAATGAGAGGTTAGCATTATCATGTTGTTGGAGACGTTTTTATGAGAAGAACGAGTTGTATGTTAAGATCAAACCACATTCTCTTTGGGGCATTAAATATTCAAAATACATTTTGAAAATATTCCAAGTAACCAATTCTGTAGTAAAACTCACAATTGGGCTTTATAGGTTCGTCTTGGCTCACTTTCTAAGAATATTTATCAATTTTGCCACAGCTTCTTTTAAAATAGTCTGAATCGGATCTTGAGTTTTATTTTGGAGCAAAAAAAATAGTGATTATGTTTTGAGTTTGGTTTTTTTTCACTCAGACAATAATCATCAAGGCCAGAGTTGTTTAATAAAACTCAAAACTAATCATTATTGTATGAGCAAAATTAAAAATTTTTATAAATAACACTAGGCAAAAAGGCCCAGTATATTGAAGAGTTCGTGGTGATTCTAGATGATTTTTGTGTGCTGAACACGAATCTGTTTTCAGAGAGATTTTTAGAAATTTGAGCTTAAAGTTGCAAAAAGTACCTATTTTGACCCTTTTCAGACGCGTTTTGTGGGGAACCTCTACTTTTGTTTTGACTGTTTTTGATATTATCGAAAAAAACTATTTCTTAACTTTAAAATATACTATCTCAAAGAATTGTACAATTTTTTTAAGCGAAGATATACCATTTTACCTTTACCAATACATAGTCTCGATAGTAATAAAAATCCAAAACTGTCTACTGCACAAAAGTTTGCCCTGCAGAAACAGTACAACCGGCTAGAAATTTGTATAGAATTTGAATGAAAATTTTGAACAAAACCCATTGTATAAATTGGGGCAGCAACAATATATTGGGTTTTTGTGAACTCTGATACAATTATTAAAAATGGTATATCTTCATTGGAAATAATCGTAGAATTGTGTGGGATAGTTTATTTCAAAGATAAGGAGTAGTTCTTTCCGATAATATCAAAGAAAGTCAAAACAGAAGTAAAGGTTCTCCATAATAAGGCATTTTTGGTATCTTTAAGCTCAATTTATACTCGACGTGATGGCCCATTTCTGAAAACAGATTCGTTTCATTCGAAAATCATCTAGAATCACCGCCGACCCTTAAATTTAATGGAAAAAGTCTATTTTTGTTGCCTTGTGTAATCATTCAGTTGGGATTTTTATAATAGAACTTATAATGATTACGGTCCCTGATTTTTGCTTTACTAATATTTTGTTTTCCTAATTTTAAATTTCTAAATTTTTTCTTTATCCCAATTTTCTATTTTTAAAATTTTGTTTTCGTCAAAGTTTTTGTTTGGGCTGGCTCAAAGGTCAGGATTGATTATAATTTAATACAAATCAATACCATTTTTAAACAAAGATAACTCAACATTTCGGAATAGAAATAGTAAGTCTCGACAGGCTGTTTCGGAATTTACCACAATGCACTCATCAGCAGACTTGTTGCTTTTCACACTTCAAGCCCTGGCCAAACTCTCTATTTAAGCGGTCGAATTGGCCGAATAAAGACTTGAGAATTAAACATTATACAAATTGCAGCCTGAGATTTCTGTTTGTGAAATTCAGCCTGAAATTATGCTATGGGTTTTGAGGTATGCTTATCCAATTTGTTGCGAGTTAAATCTGTTTGTTTTCCTTATTTTGGATTTTCTAATTCCTTCTTATTTGTTTTCTAGATAAGGGACAACGTATCTTTTCATAGAACTTACCTCACAGCGCTGCTGAACTTTGGTGTATTCCATCTGCAACAGACGCACTTGATCGCTCTTGCTGTTGAGCTCCCCACTCAACTCGGTGTTTTGCAGCTTTAGACTACTGTGCTCCATACGTATCATTTTGTATTGCTCCTGGATGTTTTTGTACTCGTTCTTAAAGCGATCACTGGTGGCAAAGAGATTGCGAAAATCATCGGTAAGCTTGGAGTGCTCTGTGCGAAGGATGGCCAGATCCTCGCTGCAGGTTTTCATGCTGCCATTTTGTACGGTTAACTCTTCGATGCGCTGCTCTAGAGCCGTTTGGCTCTCTCTTGTGTCGCGTAGTTCTTGGCGCAAATCTCGCACTGCTGCCTTCAGTTGTTCCTTATCCTTATTAAGAGATTCGTATTCAGCAGAGAGCTGATCGTGCAGGCACTGCAATGTTACCTGATCCTGGAGTGCATGCTTATGCTCCTGTTGCAGTGCATCAATGTCTTTAAGCAGTGTATCCTTTTCGGCTGCCAGCTGGGAGTTGGCCAGCTGTAGTGCCACATGTTGTGTATTCAGAGAGGTGACCTGAGAGCCCAGAGCAGCCACATCTACGCTGAGTCGAGCGTTTTCGGTTTGAAGTTGGGTATTGCAGTCCTTGAGGCGCATCAACTCAGCCGAATCGCGAGCTGGACTTAGCCTCAGTTTATGTTCAAAGCGAAGTTCCTGTGGAGCAGCACTGGCACTGCTGAATGCAGCAGCGGCCAATTCAATGTTCTTTTCCACAGTAAAGATCTCCTGGCGATGACAGAGTACACACATGTCCGACTTTTCGCCGCCTCCTTGACGCTCCTGCTCTTCGCGATTTACATTTAAGATAATTTCCCTTACTGTTTTAAAAGTCTCTGGATTCCGCACCAGCTTCTCAACCACATGTTCTACATTTAGTTCAGCCGGCTCCTCGCCTTCGTGGGTAAGACCCAATTGTTCCAGATTGTGACGGACCTTCTTGGTAACGAGAGTGCCCGTGACCAGGTCATTGCGCAGCGTGCTTATCATCTCTTGATCGATGTTACGTTGTGAGGTCAACTCTTGATTCTGCTTCTCCAGCTCTATAAGCTTATGTTGCACTTGTTCGGCCTCTTCGACAGCCTTGGACAGGCGTGTGAGCTCTTTAGTCTGTGTGTCCAAACGATTCAGACTCTCGTCCAGTTGTACAGACTTCTGTTCGCTGCCCTCTTTCAGTTTGGACACCTCTTTCATAAGACTGGCGTTCTCGCGTTCATAGCTCGACACCTTGGCCTCAATTTCGTATAGCTTTTGCTTGGTCTGTTCATACTGTTGGGTTTTCTCAATGTACTGCTCCATTTCTTTGGCCTTGCTTTCGGCCAGACGCTCCAGATCATCAGCACGGCGCTGGATACTTTCGTTGAGAGTCTGAATGCGATGTTTCTCCTTGTTGAGCGTCTCGACGTGTTGCTCAGCATCCGACAGTTTTTGACGATCCACTTCACGCTCCAGGCTCTGGCGATCATAGCTCTTCTGGCGATTGTCTACCGCATCTTGCAGTTTCTTGTTCTCTTCTAAAGCATTCTTGAAGACACCCTCCAGCTCCACATTCTGTTGTGTTAATCTCTGCAGGTTCTCCTGCATTTGTTCAATTTTCAATGACAGCTTCTTCTTTTCCTTTTCCAACTCCAACATTTTGCTGGTGGACTCATGAAAACTGCTCTCCTTGAGCTGTTCTAAGGCGGCAGTAAGACGACGATTCTCTAGTTCCAGTTTTAGTGCCCGGGTTTGGGCATTATTTGTAAGCTGCTCCGACAAACTGTTGTCACCCGAATTACAATCATCCTCATTGTCTGAGAAGGACTTGTCCATTTCCTGCGAAGTCGAATTAAGATTTTTGGCCACCAACTGCAGTTGGGCATTCTCCTCTAGCAGCTCCTCCAACTTCGAACGATCCACATCCCGTTCCAGGGCCATGTCATTTAGTTTTTGTTTATATTTAATGATTTCCGATTCTAGGGTGATGGCATGCTCGGAACGCTTGCGATAACGCTGCAGCTGTTCTTCAAGCATTTCTCTGGATAAGGGATTAAGTTTTATGAATAAGTTTTTGCTTAGAATGGGTTAAATAATTACTTGGACTCCAATAAAACACGATTGTCTTCACGCAGTTCCTCCACCCGGGATTTGTAGAAATCCGAGTCACCCAGTTTCTCGCGATATTTTTGCACTTCAATCTCCAAGCGATCCGCACGTTCGGCTCGTTCTCTCAGTATGTCCACCTCATCGCGATAGGCAGACGCGCGCTTGGCCTCGGCAAACCAATCCTGACTCTCCTGGCGTAGTTTATCGAAGCGTTGCTTTTTATCATCCAGCTCCTCGCGTAGCTCCAAAAGATTCTCTGATTTTTCCTCACTAGAAATAAGAAGTTGATTAGAGTGAAACTTTGGAAAGGAAACTAAATCAATTCAAAACTAAAGAGAGCGATAATTCGGTATTTTTATACTCCGAACCAAAGGTACACAGAGTATGTTAAGATTGTGATTTTAAGCCATATCACAATTGATTATTTTTTCTGATCTGGCTTTTCGCTCACTTCTAATATACAACCAAGAAAGAAAGTCGGTCAAGCCCGACTATAACGTACTCTTCACCCCTAAAAGTTTGTATATACCTGATCAATTTAAGTTAGAAGCCACATAAAGTGGCAGAAAAGCCATAAAGTGGGTGTGGGCAGTGTGTGAAGTGCTGCCCATAGCCTTTGCGGCCAGTGCTACCCGTCATAATTGTTTGTTTTCCTTATAGCGCGACTATTGTTCATCCGATCTGTATCATTTCTTCGGCAAATCGATAAATAATATTGATTACTAAATACGTTGGGAATTATTTATATTTCGGGAACTGTTGACAAAAAAAGTTTGACATTTTTTAGCATAAACGGTCTCACAACGTTTTTATATAAGAGCGCTATTTGTGTTGTTTACAGTGAGTTAAAAAAATCAATTTGGCTTTATAAAGGGAAATTTCAAGAGAAGATTTTCGTTGGATACTTTTTCACAACTTTCGACGTGGAAAGTTAAATTATTAAAATTTATAAAAAAAAATTATATATATTCTATTATATCTATATTCTAAATATGCTTTAGCACTTAAATCCGGGCTCTACTTAAGTATTCGCTGATTAAGTAAGAAGCCGTAAGTTTTTTAATCAATCAGAAACTCGCTTAGTTATTATTGATACTTTGAAAGCCCTAAGACGGTTTGATATAGAAAGCGACTGCAATGCAGGCTTGCTCAAATATTTCTAAGTTGACCGATCATTCGCAGATTCAAACTAACAATAGCTATCACATCGTATTATTTAAACAAAAAAAAAACTCATAAAATGCCAGCAACAATAAAATTTCGTTTCGAATCTTTTAACTTACAGCTCTTGTCTAAGTTTGCGATTCTTAGACCTCAGATCAGCACACTCCACTGCCAGATGATTGCTTTCCGAGTTGGAGTTCGAAGATGAGGGCGTAGATGTGGCTGTCCCACTAGAAGGTGAACGCGGCACACCTCCTACACCCACTCCCTGGCCACACTCGCCGCCTGCCTCACTCGCATTCAACTCCGGCTCTACGCACACCATCTCAATCCACTTCAAATACATGTGATCACGCTCCTTGGTGAGCCGCAAAATATGTGAATACATATGTTCCGGCGAAAGGCGCTCCAGTGAATCCTCGGTGAGCACCAGACTATGACTGTCCGTCACCTGTTTGATGAGTGCCACTATGGCATGCTGAGTCTCCACATCCAGCTCCTTGATGCGGGCTATAAATAGCTCCTTGTTGGGACATTGCACAGCCGCTCCCAGCAGCAAAGTAAGCAGCGTTTTCATCTGCTCCAGTCCGCTCTTGCTTTCTGGATGATAACCCAAGGTGAAGGCATCGGGCAGAGCAAGTATGGTCTGACCCAGTTCATCCTCGAACAGAGATTTCAAATTCCTTACAATGCATTCGAAATTTTTCGCCCTAGCTATGCTCAACGAAATGCCACTAAGATCCAATAACTCATTGGGCTGATTCTGTGGCTCTGGATCGATTTGCAACCAAACGCTATGTATGATAAGGCCATCCAGCAGAGAGGTGTAACCGGCCAACAGCTCGGCTCGGGGCAGGCAAGACTCCAGCTGTGAAAGGGAAGGAGAGAAGCAAATAAGAATTGGCAAGACTGAGCATGAACATTACATTGCTTATTAAGGGTACACTGAACCTCGTCGAAGAAGAAGTTGCCTTTGTCTGTGGGCCACGCTAATGACCGAGACATAAAATCTGGTTTGTTGTTACCGTCTTACGGTACTTCAAGCCAGTTACAATGACCTTGGTACTTGCTGTTGATTTTCTTAATGTTGTTGTTGCTATTGGACACTTGAAAATCATTATGCCAAGCACGTTGATCACTTAACTCACCCAAGACACGAGTGCTCCATTTATGAATTCATCAATTTCCATTGGCGTTGCCGTTGCGGTGCCAGCCATTGTTATTGTTGTTGTTTTGCTGCTTCTGCGTGTATATGTATGTGTATGTGTGTATGCGTGTCAGTGCGTATGCCGCAGACTTTGTTGCACCTGTCTCACACTTCTTAACAAACGGGCAGCTGCACCGCTGCCGCTGGCTTACAATTTGTTCTAACAAGGCCTGCGTTTGGTTCAAAAGTTCATAGCACAATTCACAGCCTCCCAAACCCAAACAGCACGGATTGGGGGCGAGGTCATTTGGTCCACACAATAACAACAGCGCAAATGTGGCAGATCGAATTATTTTGTTTAAAAAAACTAGCAAACATTCGACCACATCCGCATAGCGCGCTTTAACAATTATACTAGATTGCTTAATTTTTTGTATCTATTTGCACTAATTGTATCTTTAACTTAACAAATTCAACTGATAAACAGAACTGCCAACTCGAGGCTAACATTTGTTGTGGGTAATCATGTGGCAGTGACGGAATCCTAAAAATGATCGAAGGGGGTACTACTAATCCTAAATAAATCGAATTGTAAAGTCGGTGTGACCGCGTGTGACAAACGTAGAAATACTGCTTGGATATTGAATTGTTGATCGTTATCGAAAGGAAAATTCTTATCGATTGTTTAGTAGTTATTTGTTTATTAGTTTAAGATGTCACATTACCAAATAACCCCAAGACAAAGAGAAAAACAAAATTTATTTCGGGTATGAGTAATATTTCAAGCAGGGCTGCAAACCCTATAATTTTTCGGAGCTCCGATTCGCGAGCTCAAACGAAATTTTACCAATGGTAAATGTAGGAAATTTTAAGGTTCGAGGTTTTTAGCTGAAGGTTTCGGTAAGAGCACTGGTTCGTCTCACGTTTTAATCAATTTAAAAAGAATATAAATTTGTTAAACATAGAAAATAATGCTTCGAATTTCGTCATATCTAGAAAAGCCTGTTCAGGCTAGACTTTAATCGATGATTGTAAATGTTCCGAGCACATAGAAAAACTGAACATAAACTATTGTTAATATGAAATATGTATGATTTATTATGTATTTAGTTGAAATTAATGATTAATATGGTGTGGATATAAAATAACTATAAGCATGGTTTTGAAATTTCGATTTGCCTTGTTCACTCAATTCCGACTGCTGACCCTTCATCAAGTCTGTGTGGTCGTCTCTCCATTTATCCAAAAGGGCAACATTCAAATGACTTAAGGTTTTCATTTCAATTATCGATTTTCTGTTACTATTCAAATTACTAAAATTCTTTACAGTCGTTACTCTTCAAAATGAGTCGATTATGTACCGTTAAAATCGGAAATATCTATTTTCTGTACCTATTCCAGTTACTGAAATTTTTCAGTCGTTGTTATTCAAAATGATGATTTAAAAAATCCGAACTCTAAAATAATATAAATTTTCGTTTTAATTTTTGAAAGATATTGGCTAGCGTCAACATTTCGGAGATAACTTTCTAAATCATCATCTTCTGAAAGTGAGATTGAAGTCATACTTAAGCTTTGTAGCCTATGAAAAATATTGACAATCATTTAGTAAACTTGAATCCAGAATCTTAACATGTAGTGGGTGCTGAATATAACAAATATACGACTATGCCTCTATCCAGAATTTGTAAAAAGACTGCACAGTACTTGCATGGCTATTGTAAGAATCTGACGCACTATTTAACAAAAAAAATCACTCCAATATTTTAAGGTATAGTGTTATTGTTGAACCGAAACGATAACTTGGGCTCGGAACATGTATATGTGTATTAACAAGTATTTATACTGACTCTCTCTAGCGAGCGATCTTGCTTTTATTCTAAATATCTTCCCTTAACTCTAGTCTTAGCTAACGCTGTATTTGTAAGATACTTGCGTGTGTATAAATGATCTGCGTTGGTCCACACACCACGCATTTCAAGTGGCTACCCAGTTCATCCGATCTTTATCATTCCTTCAGCAAATCGATAAATAACTTTGATTACTAGATATCTCAAGAAGGTACGAAAAACCTATCATCAAACCTGTGGGAAATATAACGTTTTTTCCAAATTGCGGGGGCGTGGCAAAAATTGAAAATAAACTTGATCTGTCTGCAAGTATAATGAGTTTGTGTTCCATACATGTCAAACCTCTCTCAAGAGAGATGGCATGGTAAGAACCATCTCTGAGATCTCTTCGTTCATACAGACGGACGGACGGACAGACGGACAGACAGACAGACGGACATGGCTATATCGACTCGGCTGTTGATGCTGATCAAGAATATATACTTTATAGCAGGGTTCCCCAAGAAAAGAGCGCAAAAATGTCACTGTGTCTCTCTCTAACATACAGAGATGCATGACTTCGGCAAGCATTCGGTGTGAATTCTCGAGTATGTTCGTGCCCCAGGGGCTATGGCTGCGGAACTCTGCTTTATAGGGTCGGAGATGATTCCTTCTGGCTGTTACATACTTTTGCACAAACTTAATATGCTCTGTGTACCTTTGGTACAGAGTATAAAACGGAAGTGAAGGTTGCTTAATACAGAGTTGCCACACATTGACCACAAACAGTGAACTAAGTGAACAGTCAGGTCACACTGAAGTGTACAGCACACAGAACAAATTACATAGCAAGAAGGACTGAACAAGACTTGCTAAACAAAAATGAACAATTGAAGAAGAACACGTTCACTTTTTCAGTTTAGTGAACAACTCAATTTTGTTCACTCACTCATGAACAACCCTGCACTACTTTTTAGGCAGAATAACGGGCCACGCGGGTGTTAGCAGTTTAGTAACAAATTAATTATTTAAATTTTTTGTTGCTAAACTTTTCACATTAAATAGGCGTCGAGTTTTCACTCAAATTCAAAAACAGTCAAGTTCGTAAAATGTAACTGAACTTTATTTAGTTTGTGCTTACATCTCATACCGAACACACGTACCCGTTTGTGTAGGAAATTATAAATATATATTTTTTTAAGTTTTAGTAAAATTTAAACCATAGTTTGGTTTTTCGTGAACAATTAAAATTGTAGTCCCAATTTTGATTTTGTCCATTTATAAACAAGTCATCGAGTGGATCTGAGAACAACGACGAAGAAAGACGCCCAGGTCTTACCAAGTCCTTGGAGCATGACATTATGGACAGATTTGATGTCAATTACAACGACGATGAAGGACAAGGTAAGCCAAAGTCAAAACTCACAAGTATTACCTATTCTTTAATGGATTTTATAAACGATAAAGATGATGACGAAGGAATAGGCAAGCCAAAACCCGCAGGTCTGACGAAATCTTTGGAGGTCATCATGGACAATCTTAATGTCAATTACGACGATAATAAAAACGAAGGAAAAAGAAAGTCAAAGCGAAAAGGTACAAGTCGTACAAAGTCATTGGTGGACATTATGGACAATCTTGTTGTCAATTACGAAGAATACAAGCCAAAGCGACGACCAAAACTACAGAATAAAATCAAAGCTACAACAAAGTCTTTGGGGGATATGATGACTCACGTAAATTTTTTACGTTACTATCGGCTAATCTCTTCCCTTAGTGGACACGAACTAGTGCAAAAGGCGGTACGCCACTGGCTCACTATGCCCGAGAGCCGACGCTTGCTATATTCACCGGTAAGTGAAATTAAAAATAATTTTTATATATAGATAAATGATTTTTTTACAGGAGGCCTACCGTGCTAGAAACGGAAAACAAGGCGACTATTCAGACCTGGATGATGACAGCTCGTATTCCAGCACCAGTACCAACTTGGATTTTAGCAACGTCTCTGACAGCCAAATGGATATGTCCGATGCTGAGGAGTGTGATACCAAAAAGAAATAGGCTTAAAAACGTCGAAGTTTGTTCTGCTCTCGACCGTCTTCAAAGGGAGAAGGATAAAATAAAAGCAACAGTTGTCCCGAGGAGGAGAAAAAACCCGAATGTTAGCACAAGCGTAAACGTGCAACTTGCAAGACCAAACGCAAGAAGAGGGGATGCAAACCCAAGCCGAAGCCAAGAGGCCCCAATGTTGATGTCCGCATGTTGACCCCAGCTTGCTACGCTTTCCCCGTTCGGCCACAACCCATACAATTGCCCGTCTTTCTTGAATACATGTGTTTTACGCGTAGGTTCAGGAGTTTTCTAAGGCTAGTTAAAATGAATTTGACAAGAATTTTTAACGCTATGGGCTTCTTCCAGTCTTTTAGCGCGCACAGCATGACTCCCCCTGACACGTTATTAGTTGCGGCAGCCATCTTTAAGGAAAAATTATTGAAAACTTTAAACTGAAGACACAGTTATACTATCTGGATTTACTTACTGTACGGTGTACAGTAAGTAAATCCAGATAGTATATCTGTCGTCAGTTTAAAGATTTCAATTCTTTTTCTATATAGAAGATGGCAGCCACAACTAATAACGTGTCAGGAGCAGTCCTGCTCTGCGCTTTGAAAGATTGGAAGAAGCCCGTAACGTTTAAAGATCTCGTAAAGTTTGCTGCATCTCGCACTGACAGCATTAAAACCAGCCTTCGAAAACTACTAAACATGGGCGTAAAGCACAACAACTTGCCATTTTTGTTGCTTTATATCACCTGATTACCAAAAGTAATACTCCACGCAACACATTTATATTTGTTATTATTGCCACACTCCATAATATGTCCATTATTTTTATATTGTCTACCTTGCCTATAAAACGAAATTGTATAATCCATTTCTCCAAATTGTCATTGCATTTCGAAAACTATGCTTTACAGTGGTAAAGTTCCATTCAAACAAAATCTTAATATAGATTTTTCCAAGCTGAACCAATCCAGTTAGGCTGTAAAAGAATGATTCATTTTTATTTTTAATTCACAAACAAAAATTTTAACTAATTCAATTTTTTCAAAATCAGAATTGAATTCATTTCACTTACAAAAAAAAAAACGAATTAAATTGATTTTGTTTCAATTCAAGTGAATTGGAAAATTTGTATGTTCATTCATTTGATTTAAAACAGAATTGACTCTGCTACTTCACTCATTTTTTCAGGGTGTAGACAATTAAATATCAAGGCGAAAAATATAGTTTTAATATAAAACAGTGCAAAATGTCTGAGCTAAAGAGAGGTAATACTTCGCAAGAAGACAACAATGACGATTATGGGCCATCCACCTCTAAGAGCTGCGTAGCTAAATCGGTTGAGAATGAAGGCGCTATACCTACCAGAAATCTGCTGCTTAAAACCTATTTTACAGTAAGCAATAAGGTATGAATGTGTGGCGTACGCAGGGTTAAGCACCCCCGAATATATATATTAATTCAATATCAAGTTGTTGGTTAGCGACCTTTCTAGTTGTAAGAGTGCTGCTTGCGAGGCCTCGAGCCCGATGTTTGGATACTTACTATCTACATTAGCTACAATCCATACCAAGTTTGCTAAGCTGCAGACTCCCTTGCGCCACAAATATGTAAGAAGTACGGCTAATAACTTAATAAAAGCGGTTAAAACCCGATTTAGCAAGTTTTTTAATTTGGACAAATCCGTTGAAACTGCCATTGTAGCTTCCGTTCTTTGTCCACAAATAAAATGTATGTGGGTTAAGGCTTTAAATCTAAGTTTCGATATTGGAACTGAATCTGAGATTCTTAAAATAACAAAGAACGCTGTTCTTCAAGTGTCTTTCGAATGCAACACAGCTATGAGCAGTGAGGATTCTAGTGTTGCGGAATACTTAGATTTTTCATTAGCTAGTAAATATCTAATCATGCAATTATTTATATTATATTAAAGGCTTTAATATTTTTAGATACATCTGAAGAAACATTGAGTGCCCGCATATCGCCAGCCGAATCAGAATTTTCGTTATATTTGTCCGACTCGGCAAAGTCGTTTGATATGCTGAACAAGTATCCACAAATTAAGAGGACTTTAAGCTTCAATTTTGAACGTATCCAAACGTAGATGTCTGGGAGACGAGAATTTTGAAAAGCTTCTGCTATTAAAAATTAACGACATAAAAATAATTATAGCTAACTAAAACTAGTGTTGTATTTAATAAAATTATAGTACTCTATGGGGTCTAGTTTGCTTCCTTCTGTCTGTTACATACATTTGCCCGAAATTAGTATACACTTTTTACTCTGAGAGTAAAGGGTATAAAATCTTCTCATAATAAAAACAAACAATTCTGTTTTAAATCAAATGAATGAACAATACAGGAGCATGTATCAAAGAAATAGTACGCTACTTTAAAGTGATACTGTTCCCTTCAACAACAGAAATTATTCGATGTATAATTTTTTTCTGATACTTGCTTAGGTATCAATTATTCTGCTGACCACGCCCAATGCCTTACCCTGTTATTCCATCATTGCTGTCTGAACTTTTTAAGCAAATGGTTGTAACAAGCATAGACTAGAATATCTAGACTTAACAATTTCTCAGTCGACACCGCTTCTGTCAGAAATTAGTCAGCTGTTCGCTCTCACTTACGCTCTGTGGATACATTTGGGAATATGTCCGTCTCGCTCTAACCACTGATTTCCTACTGGCACCATAAAGTATCTTTTTGGGCACTATCGATTAGCACCAGCAAAATTGAGAGGCAAATTTTATCTCTAATACTCGCTCTCCATGTAAAAAGTTCAACGGAATGACAAAACCTACCACAATGAATGCAGTTGAAATTTGATAAGTCTACCAATGCTGTTTATGTGGTTACAGACTTTTTGGAGCACAGCAAGAAAAAATCTAGTTTAAAGACCAATGCAATCTTTTCTCATGTGTCAGTAGCTCAGCGAACGTCTAGCTGAAAATTCAGCTATGAGAAAATCAAAACAAACCGCACGCATTGTGATCATTGGGGCAGGTGCTTCGGGCATTGCAGCGGGCACTCGACTCCTAGAACAAGGATTCCAGCAATTACAGATACTCGAAGCAGAAAATCGCGTTGGTGGACGCATTGAAACCATTCGATTTGCGGATAATGTAATCGATTTGGGTGCACAGTGGTGTCATGGTGAGCAGGGAAATATTGTCTATCAGCTGGTCAAGGATTTGAATATGCTCGAGCGTACAGGTGACTACTATGGGAGAGTACAGCATGTGCGCTCCAACAAGGAAGTAATAACTCAAGAGCAAGCTCTTGGTATAAAAAGCTTAGCAGCAGATAGCCTTCCCAAAGGGCCCGAGGACAGCCAGAATAGTGCGGGAGACTGTTTAACGAAAAAGTATTGGAACAAAATAGCCCAACTGCAACCATCAGTAGATACCGAGCTGTCCAAGGAGTTACTGGAGAGTTTCAAGAGATCTGAATGCTCTTTGGAAGGTGCGGATCATCTGTTCGAGATATCGGGTCGTACCCATTTGGAGTACGCGGAGAGTGGGGGCGATCAGTTGCTTAACTGGAGGGATAGGGGTTTTCATAGACTGTTAAGTTACCTAATGAAAGCTAAAGAGGGTCAGTTCGGAGACCTGGGCCTTCTCAATGGGCGTATACAGCAAAGCAAACGAGTTACTGAGATTAACTGGGAGGATAATGAAGAATTAAGGATTCGCACTGCGAATGGTGAGATTTTCACTGCTGATCATGTGATTTGTACCGTCTCCCTGGGTGTCCTACAGATCGAGCATAAAAAACTATTTGTGCCCGCTCTGCCGTCAAGCAAGGTTAAAGCCCTTGAAGGTCTCAAATTGGGCACAGTGGACAAGATCTATCTAGAATTTGAGGAGGCAGACCTGCCAATAGATTTTATAGGCTTCTATTGCCTCTGGCTGGAACAAGATCTACAGGATTTACGCAACATGGAATATTTTTGGCTGGAGAGCATTAGTGGCTGTCATCGTGTCACCCATCAACCACGTTTGCTACAGATTTGGATCGGGGGAGAGCATGCTAGGCATATGGAGACGCTTCCCGAGGCAGAGGTACTGAAAGCTTTGCAATGGCTCTTCCGCAAGTTCCTGAGCTTTGAAATACCTCAGCCGAAGACTTTCAGACGAACTCAATGGTATACGAATCCCAACTTTCGGGGCAGTTACAGTTTCAGAACAACTTATGCTGATGAATTGAATACAGGACCTTGGGATCTAGAGGCTCCAGTGATGAGTGCGAATGGCTGCTTCCCAAGACTACAATTTGCGGGTGAAGCCTCAAGTAAAACGCATTACTCGACAGTGCATGGAGCCATAGAAACTGGTTGGCGTGAGGCGGATCGCTTAAATAGTTATTACGATTAAGTAATTTACCAATAAACAACAACAAATAACGAAGTACGACCAACAAATATTCTGCCATCGTTCGTCCATGTATCAAGAGTGTAAAACCACATCTTCTAGCGTCAATCCTTAATAGATTTAATCAAGCGTTGGCGCTACTTCGATTATGTAGATGAGGGATGTGGTCTTACACTCTTGGTACATACACGAAACATGGTAGAATATTTGTATTTCGCTTTTTATGGTTGTTTTTTATTGGTAAATTTTATGGCACAACAAAAATGATTCTATATTTGTATTATTAACAACTACTTGAATTTTTTACAAAGAATTTAGAACTAAACGAAATGTGGGATGTTAATATTTTATATTAAAGTGAATATTAATACTTTTCGTAGTTTTTTTTAACCATATTTCATCCGAATAAGAATTGCAGCAAACATGCCCGAGATTGACTTAAGCACGATATTCAAACTGCGTTGAGAACACCATTGGACTTTTTCAACGACCTTTATGATTTTCAAACTACCAAGTCTAAGCCGGCTCGAGGTCATAGGCTGTTTGCATACAACATTAAAAACGGGACACACCCAACACTTCAATGGACTCTGGTCGATGGTTTTTAAGAATCGCTATTGTTCTATTTTCAGTAGTCTTCGGCCACCGACTGCAAATCGGCAGATGCCTTCTCATGTTAGGAGTGCTATAACTGGTAGGGAATTCCAAGGCAGCATAAGTGCACAAAAACAAACGCTATCCCAGCAAACATTTTTTATCGCAGAAGATAGGAATGCGATTCTTCCAGTAGGTAACGCTTAACTCTGGCGATATCGCATAGCAATCGCATTCTTATCTCCATTCGGGAAGAAGTGTGCCACTCTGCGACACTTCTGGGAGGAAAGAAAGCGATTCTTCCTGGAGATAAGAAAAAGTATATATTCTTCTGGAGGTAGTAAATAGTTTCTTACAGAAGATATGGAATGAGTGAATGAGTCTCTTATGTATGTGGGAGGATAGGATTTTTAATTTTTATTATTCCGAAAAAAACAACACATTATTCAAACTTATATTTTTTTTATTAAAAATTTTTACTTACTCTGCGGGGATTCGAACTCGAGGCCCGTGAACTGAGACACGTTTGGGGAACGACGCGATAGACGGCTGCGCTACGCCGCGCGTGTAATAGCCTATTTCCACCAAAGAAATGAAGCTTCATTTCTTGAAATGACAAGAAATGAAGAAAATGATATCATTTCTTCCATACAAATTGTTGTTGCATTTTGCCCTTCATTTCCTTCATTTCTCAAAAATGATGGCATTCCCCACGAAGGAATTTGGTATTTTTTTAAAAAGTACTCGCTACTCTCTGACACTACTCGTTACTCGCTGGAAATAGAAAGTGTCATCACCAATAAAATGTAGATTTGAATTTAAAAAGTAGGCGCAATTTTGCTTATAATATAATTTAGTCAAAATAAGTTGTGTATTTAGCTTTCTGCTGATTATTCAGGGCGTTAACAATGCGTTCGCCCAGGGTAATTGCTTTCCTGCCGGGTATGTCTTTTTTTGGGTAAATATTGCAAAAACTCCCCGTGAGTTTGAAAGTGGCGCCTGTTGTTTAAATCAAACCATTCAGCTGTTTTTGTCAACGTGGCATTGCGAATATCAAAATGATGAAGATTTGTCAATGGAAACAGCATCATTTTTAGAAATGAAAATGATAAGAAATGAAGCCAGTGGAAATAGGCTATAAATCAACGCATTTAATGTGTTACTTGTATTGGTTAAGATGTACTTGTACGATGTTAGTTTCAAAGCTATGTGACTGAAGCTTGGCAATTAAGCTTTATATTTATCAAGCTTTTCAAAAATGGCAACTTCAGGCAGATCGGAAGGCTATATCATATAGCTACCATACGGAATGCTATGATTAATTGAATTTTGTAGTGGTGTAGTGTGACCATAGTTTGCAAACTAAATTATACCATCACCAAATTCAGCATTCCTATGTCATATAAATGATAGACGTCCGATCCGCACGATGTTGACATTTTTTAAAAGCATGATAAATATAAAGCACACGGGCACGGGTTTCAATCACTTAGCTTTCAAACTGACTGCGTGGCAAAGCTTTACTTAAGGGCTTATTTTTATTTGTTTATAACTTCAAAAATTAATATCTTTTAAACTATAAAAGTCTCCATCTTTTTGAAAACACCGTAATTTAAGGTTTGTTTAGGGCAATGAAATGTATCTTCTTAGAAGCAATATCATGGTGGTTAACACTGAGAAAAAATTATATATAAACTTTAGCAACAATTACTTAATATTATTAAACAATTTAAAAAGTTATTTAATTTGTATTTTGATAGATACGTCTGTGCCGAAGTTTTTATACCCTTGATAAAGCTGTTTTTGAAATGACAGAGTTTAAGAACGCTTAGATAAAAATCAAAAACTTTTGCAACTAAAATCCATTTTCAGTCAGATGAACATCTAATTTCGACCAAATTTCGCGAATCTTTTTGAAAACATATCAACAAACAACAAAACATATTAACAATCGCCAAGTTTAAGAACGATAAAATTGAAAACAAAAAAGTTTTTCTCACTAAGACTCATTTTCCGACCGATAAGTCCAATGGCAGCCTGAAGATATAGTCATCTGATTTCGACCAAATTTTTCAAATTAGTTTGAAAGCGTTTAATATTAATAATCACCAACCTTAAGACTGATTTACTTGAAAACAAAAAAAATTTTTTTCACTAAGAACCATTTTCCGACCGATCGGTCCAATGGCAGCTATAAGATATAGTCGTCCGATTTTGACCAAAGTTTGCAAATCTGTTTGAAAGCATAGATTATTAATAATGACCGTGTTTGGGAACGCTTACATTAAGAACAAAAAAGTTTTTCTCACTAAGACCCATATTAGACCGATGGTTCCTATGGCAGCTATAAGATAAAGTCATCTGATCCGGTCGGTTCCGACATATTAGCAGCGTGCAGTAAAAAGAAGACTCTGTGCAAAATTTCAGCTCGATAGCTTTAAAACTGAGAGACTAGTTTGCGTAGAAACAGACGGACAGACAGACGGACAGACAGACAGACGCACGGACAAAGCTCAATCGACTCAGCTCGTCGCCCTGATCAAGAATATATATAGTTTATGGGGTCGGAAATGAATATTTCTATGCGTTGCAAACTTCTGGGCAAAATAATAATACCCTTTGCAAAGGTATAAAAATAGCATTAATCACTGTTATCAAATCGGTTAAGTAGTTTGAATACAATGACCAAAAATATTTAAAAAATCGATTTTTGCTCGAAACCGAAATAAAATTAATTTTCAAACGAATATGAAATATATTTAAAACTCCCAAAAATTATTTATATTTGTTCTACTTAAGAATCGCACAGAATCTGTGAAATCGGACCCAAGACCGACAGATGGACTGAAAAATTAATTGTATACTTACGGGCGTAAGTTTAGTTTTTTGGTGGTGGTCTTGTAACAAGCGCCACTTTAAATCTTCTCACCTATTCTAGATGCTAATTGTAAGTACAAATGTTTGAATTTCTGAAATTTTCACTTGTTATCATTAATAATGGTTGATGATGGCTTACTTCACATTCGCGCAGCCCAGTTGTAGCTTATACCAATTGAACAGGAACATTTAGTCTTGGTATTTACGCTGTGGCGCTATCATGTGTCAAACTAGTCGTCTACTATTATTCATTATACTACTGGTTAGGCCAGCTCTTGGCCTTAACCCCCACAATTTGACCGAATTCCTACTGCACCGTCAAAAGCGTTGGCTTATCTACCAGAATAGCGGTGCCATCAAGTTCATCTTAGGCCCTGCGATCCCCATCACATTGGGGGATCACGTGACCTTTCGCTCCTGCGTTTTTTCATTTAATCTGCAAGGGGGCACTTATCCACTGCCCACTACACCCATCTGGCCTTGGGATAAATGGGAAAGCACGTTTGCCCGTTCTCTGGCACAGATGAGAAGAAATATTGAAATACATACGGCCAGCGGTGCTGTGAGATATGCAGATGATGCCAAATTGTTGGTGTACAAAGTTCTGGAGGAATACATTGGTAGAAGGAACGAAGATCGGGCGGTGGGTAGGCAATGTCTACTGCGTTCTATATGCGAAAATGCCCAAATCCAACATCATGTTGGCGTATTCTCGGAAATATTAAATATAGTATTGAGGTAAGAAGTTGGATTTCAGCATTCAATTTTATGATTTATGTTAATAAAACACATTTTAAGCCCCGGCAAAGCTGATCTGGATATCTCATATCATGAAGCCTACGAAGCTGGTCGGGCAGGTATCAATTGCCTCAGACGCTTCAATGCATGTCCACGGGGCCTCAACTTTTTAGATGAGTTATTAATTGTGGAAAATAATTAAACTAACTGATAAAACTACATCAAAAGAAATTAGTTCGTTTTTATAATTGTACTTTGTTTTATTGCTGGGAGGGTACTAATAGTAATTGGAGACAATCTCAGTCTTTCTCTCTCTCACAATCAGTGATGAATGACTTCGGCAAGCATTCGGTGTGAATAGGCCACCAAGGGCTATTGCTGGGGAACACTGCTATGTGTGTTCACGGTCTGGTAGCTGCTTTGTATAAACGAGAGCGTAAGTTAAAGTCGGCTCTAACCGACTTCGATATACCCGTTACTCATGGAAACAAATGTTTAATAGCCTTACTGTATGCCTGAGGTGGGTCAGCCGAAAAGTATGCAACATTTTTTAACTCGTCTCTCTCTCTCTCTCTCTCTCTCTCTCACTAAGATTGCTGCTGAACGCAATGCTTAGGTTATGAGTGGGGTGGGTGGTGGGTGTTAACTGATCGTTTTTTGCTCATAACTTGAGTATCGTTCATCCGATCTTTATCATTCCTTCAGCAAATCGATAAATAATTTTAAGAACTAGATATCTCTAGAAAGTACGAACCATCTATCATCAAAACTGTAGGAGATATGACGTTTTTTCCAAATTGCGAGGGCGTGAGGGGGCGTGGCAAAAATTGAAAATAAACTTGATCTGCGTGCAGACAATAGGAGTCTACATTTCAAATTTGGTTGCTCTAGCTCTTCTAGTCTCTGAGATCTAGGTGTTCATACAGACAGACGGACAGACGGACAGACGGACAGACGGACAGACGGACATGGCTATATCGACTCGGCTGTTGATGCTGATCAAGAATATATATACTTTATATGGTCGGAAATGATTCCTTCTGCCTGTTACATACATTTGCACGACTTTAGTAGACCCTTTTACTCTACGAGTAACGGGTATAAAAATAATTATGTATATGGGGCTAAATAAATAAAAATAATTATTTTTCTAGTTCTTTGCAGAACATGGCTCAAAAAATGCAGTATATTTTATGGAAAATTTTACGAAAATCCAAAATCAGAGAAAAATCTGATACTTAAAATTAAAAAACAAAAAAACTTATGGTTCTACCGAGTTGAGAACTCGTATCGCTTGATTCAAAATCCAAAGTTCTAACCATTACATCATAGAACCAAAATATTTAATTTATTTGTTCGACACTTTTGTAAAAGGTCACAATATTGATAGTTCAAAGATAAGTTAAAGGGAAATTGGAAATTGATTTTGTATTTTCGTGAAATTCTCTTTAAGATATTATGAATTTTTTGAGCCATGTTCTGCAATGAACTTCACATGTCGAAAATCCTGTGGAAAAGAGTACGCCCTAAGTGTAAACTGTCACACAAGAGGTCTACACGAGTGAATGAATATGTATTCAAGAATATGGCGCACACAATTCAACTGAATGAATATCGATTTCCCCAAGCATTGAGTATTTTCGATCGAGAACATTTGGTCCAGTGTTAAACCGTTCACTGAGTACGAAAATCGAGTCCAAAAATTTTAAAGTGCGGCTGATTTGGAGGAATCCTGGAAAATCTAGTTTGTTGATGGCGCCAAAATTTTGGCATAAATTAGTCGGACCCAGCTAGAGTGCTATAACTTGAAACATTTAATAGTACCGGCATATATAAATAGCGAGCAAATTTTTGGACCGATCCGATCACGCCCACTGGTACCGCCCATACAACTCTGTCCGTAAGCGCGCACAGATCTCAGAGATGGTAAGGGATAGCGATTTGACATGTAAGGGACATATACTTTTTATACTTGCAGGTCGATAAAATTGATTTTTAATTTTTGCCTCGCCCCCTCCCGCCACCGTAATTTGGAAAAAGCGTCATATCTCCCACAGTTTTTTAGATAAATGGTTTGTACTTTCTAGAGATATTTAGCACTCAAGATTATTTTTCGATTTGCCGAAGGAATGGTTAAGATCGGATAAACGATTGTAAAGTTATAAGCAAAAGAAATTTCGCTGACGAAGCGTTCCGTTGCGTTCTGGTGCTACTGCAGCAGCAAAATACACACTGAGCATACTTCTTTGCGGGTACAGAGTATGTTACAGTCGGGCTTGACCGATTTTCTTACTTGATTTTTTTTCGAGAATAACCAAAAATGATAAAATACACTGTTGCCGTCTGCAAAAATACCAAATATTTTAAAGCCGCTCAAAAAACGCGCAAAATGTGTTAATTACTCCATATCATATACATATTAATGAACACAATTGCATCTTTAATTGCGAGTAGCAATGAGTAGCTGTCAACTTTTACTCCACGGAACCCGTGACATTTAGGTTAGGTTTGCCCAAAAAATACCACAGCAATACAACACATAAAAACAAACACACAACACAAATAAGCACAATCTTTTCTTTATTTAATGAAATTTACATACCTTGTGCTACATTTTCCATTTTAAAATATTAATTATTTTTAAAATTTATAGATGTTTTTATTATTTAATAAAAACAAGTGAGAAAGTCGGAAGGTTTTCGTAATCCTTTTTTGCTCATAACTTGTGTATCGTTCATCCGATCTTTATCATTACTTCAGCAAATCGATAAATAGTTTTCATTACTATATATCTCTAGAAGGAACGAACAATCTATCATCAAAACTGTGGGAGGTATGACGTTTTTTCGAAATTCCGGGCGCGGGAGGGGGAGTGGCAAAAATTAAAAATAAACTTGATCTGCCTGCAAGTATAAGAAATATATGTCCCATACATGTCAAACCTCTATCTCTTACCAGCTCTGAGATCTGTGCGTTCATACAGACGGACAGACAGACAGACGGACATGGCTATATCGGCTCGGCTGTTGATGCTGATCAAGAAGATATATACTTTATAGGGTCGGAATCGATTCCTTCTCCCTGTTACATACTTTTGCACAAACTTAATATACTCTATGTACCTTCGGTACAGAGTATAAAAATAGAGAAAAGCTAACTTCGGCTTGACTGAAGTTTATATATCCTTGTAGCTTGTATAATTTATATAAATTAAGGTTTTCAATGATTTTCGTCAAACATTCTTAAATGAGTTATTTTACAAACTCAGGAATAGATGGCGCCACTACTTTGACCATTTGCTTGCCAGTTTGTTATATGGGAGCATTAGGATATATTCGTCAGATTTTGACCAAACTCCCCAATATTGTGTGGAAACTGATAATATTCATAACTAGGAAGTATAAAGACGCTACCATTGAAAACAAAAAAGTTTTTCTCACTAGAACTACTTTTTCAATAGTCATCCGATTTTGATCAAACTTGGCAGAATTGTGTAGTACACACAGAAAAATTTGGTGGGTAAAAAAATTAACTACGCTGACAGTAACTTTTTTCCAATTTTTTTATGCATGTGGTTTTGTTGTTGTTTGGTAACTGTGCTAACAGTAAAACCTACCGAAGAAATTCTAAGTTTCACGTATTTATTTTAGCACGTGTTTTGTTGTTGCATTTAACAACTGTACTTTAAGTAAATTTAACTATAAATATATTTTCACATATTTTGTGCTTTAAATAAGTTACTGCTACTACAGTAACTTTACCATAGAAATAGTGACTCTGACGTGATTTTTTCATCTCATACTTTGTTTTTGCAGCAATTAACTGTACCCACAAGTAAATCTTACCGCAGAAATAGTATAACTTTTTAAATGAATTTTGTTGCTTCACGGACTAACTCTACCGACAGTAAATCTAACCCCGAAAATTGTTGATTGTTGTTGTTGGTCAGTTTGGGAGCGATAGCATTGAAAACAAAAAAGTTTTTCGTACTAAGACTTTTATTCAGACCTAACTTTTGTGTGGCAGCTATTCCATATAGTTGTTCGATTTTCATCAAACTTGGTGGAATTATGTGAAGGCATAGAAAACTGATGAATACAAGGTTTGGGAGCGTTTGCCGTGAAAACAAAAAAGTTTTTCTCACTAGAACTACTTTTTCGACCGATAGTTCCTATGGCAGCTATATGCTATAGTCGTCCGATCCGGCCGGTTCCGACTAATGTGCGTGTTTGTACCAAAAGACTTAATGCAAAGTTTGGTTAATATAGCTTTAAAACTGACGGAAGAGACGGACATGCCTATATCAACTAAGCTCGTCATGCTGATTAAGAAGTATATATATATTTTATGTGGTCGGAGATGCTTCCGTCTATGCGTTACAAACATCTGAACAATTTTAATATACCCTCTACAAGGGTAAATAATTTCGAAAAAGAACTATCGAAATGTCAAATTGTTAAAAAGTAAGTGAAGCGACATCCCTGGCTAATTGACGGATGGTTTGACATGAATGCCAGTGTAGATGTGCGAAAACAATCTTCCGAATTTAATCACGCTTCAATTTTACTCCAACAATCTCTCATGCTTGCCATGGCTCTTATTTAAATGTTCATACTGAATTCTCGCTTCACGTGCGCAAATAGAAAATCAAAACTCTGACATCAGTCCCTTCTCCATCCATTCTTTAAATTCAAATCTACTCAACTATTCTCGATGCTAATTGCCTGGACAAATGTTTGTGTCTCTGAAATTTCCACTTGTCATCATCAACCATTGATGATGATGGCTCACTTCCCATTCCAAGATTCCAGTGGTAGGTTCTTCCATACAAGCATTTAGTTTTGGTACGTTCGGCCACTCTAAGATGTCTCAAGAAAATCGACGCCTCTTACTCGTTATTTTGCTGTCTTTGCCAATTCTTGGCCTTAGCTCCCACAATCTGACAGAATTTTTGCAGCACCGTCAAAAGCGTTGGCTTATCTACCAGAATAGCGGCTCCATTAAGTTCAGCATAGGACCATCGATGCCCGTTCCATTGGGTGATCACGTGACCTTTCGCTCTTGCGTTTTGTCCTTCAACCTGCAGGGCGGTACTTACCCCATGCCCACCAAACCCATCTGGCCTTGGGATAAATGGGAAAACACTTTTGCCCGTTCTCTGGCACAGATGAAAAGAAACATAGAAATACATACGGCCAGCGGTGCTGTAAGATATGCAGATGATGCCAGATTGTTGGTGTACACAGTTCTGGAGGAATACAAAGGAAGAAGGAACAAAGATCGGGCGGTGGGTAGGCAATGTCTACTGCGTTCTATATGCGAAAATGCCCAAATACAGCATCATGTTGGCGTATTCTCGGAAATATTAAATATAGTATTGAGGTAAGTAGTTGGATTTCTGCATTCAATTTGATGATTTATTTTAAACAAAATAAATTTTAGTCCCGGCAAAGCTGATCTAGATATCTCCTATCATGAAGCCTACAAAGCTGGTCGGGCGGGAGTCAATTGCCTAAGACGCTTTAGTGCTTGTGCACGGGGCCTCAACTTTTTAGATGAGTTAATAATGGTGGAAAATAGTTGAAGACTCTTAAATATAATAACTACTGTATTTTTTACCATTGCCAAAAGTCACACTTTTTTGGTTGGGAAACTGGATAAAACAATTGTCGGAAATGATTTTGAATACATATAGCTATTTTATGGCCAAATTTTGAACCTTTTCACAAAATGGTTTTTGAATGACTGTCGTTTAAAGCAGTTTTTTCTTAAAATTTATGCAAAATAATGAAAATTTATTTAATTCATTTTTTTTTCTTTGAATATTGCTCTATAGCTTTGGGTATGCGACTTTCGCGGTTTTGCTTTGGTTTTTAAAAAATCGCCTTAAAAATTGCATACCCATTTTGAATTGAGCATCATGCTTTTATACAATCCACCGAAAAGAATGCTTTGTTTTCAAAACCTTGGATTTTGCTTACGATTTCTGAGCTAAACTATCTACATCCGGGAGTCTTCATATAGCTGCGATAAGATCCATCGGTCAAAAATCAAGTTTTAGTGAGAAAAACCTTTTCTGTTTTCAATACAAACGTCTCCAAGACTCTTATATATGTATGTATAAGCTTTCTATAATTTTACATAGATTCTACCAAGTTCGATGAAAATCGGACATCTATATAGTATAGCTGCTATACAAAAGATAGGTTTGAAAAAAAGTCTTGGTGAGAAATAACAAAATTGTCTACTGCCCGTAGGTATGCCTTGCAAAAACGGGATACTTTATTTCAAAGTTAAGGAGTTGTACTTTAAGATAATCTAAATTAAACGTATAGGTTCCTTACAAAAGGCGACTAAAAACGATCAAAATATACAAAATAGATCTCGACGTGATGGGCCATTTCCGAAAACAGACTCGTGTTCAGCTCGCGAAAATAATATGGATTACCACCAACCCTTCAATATACTGCAAAAAGTCCTATAAGGGTGTGTCCCAGAAATCTCTAGAGGTTTTCGTGAAGGGACACAAATATGCAGGGTTACTAGATTAGATGATGAAAGTTGGGCGATTTGAAACCGCCTGCTCGATGCCAAGTAGATTTAATGCGTACGGTTTCCCTTTCATATGATCTAGTAGCCGGTCTTATTCATGTCCCTTCGCAAATAAAGTAGTCCAAGTTTATTTCAAAGTACAATCGTTTATACGAAAATCTCTGAGATTTCCAAGACACCCCTGAAATTGTTACTTTTTTTTCATTTTTTTTTTAATTATGTACGTTCAATCTTTTTAAGAACATTACCAAATGTAAATACCAATTTCAGCTTCCTAGCTAGGATGTTGTAGAAATGCCAGAGTTTTGACCAAAAAATTAGATTTCTGGCCCACAGTGCATTGCTGGGGAAGTACCAAGGAATGTACCAGTGTAGCTTACCTTACCAATACACCAGACAGAAACGGACGAATTAAATCTACTTGGCGCTTCGATTTCGTCTTCTGATCTAGTAACCGAACATATTTTAGTCTTTTCATATATAAAATAAAACAGTTTCAATTCGAAATGCAAAAATTTATACGCAAATCTCCAAAGATTTTTTATATTTACTATTGTCGAATTTGATGATTATATTAATTGATTGATAAAGACTCTAAATCATGTAATGTTTAGTCTTAGCAAGTTTTAGCCGGCTCTAGGTCATTTTATGTTTGTTATCCATTAAAATAATATTTTATTTTCCTTGAACCAACTATAGATATGAATTTAAAAACTATTCTTCAGGTTCGATGCTGTTATATATTTAGACGGTTCAGTTCATGGTCCGATAAGAGGGACCCAAATAGCCCGAACCGAACTTGTTCTACGAGAACGGTTCTGAACCTGTTTGCAAAAAAAAAACGTCGTTAATAAGTGTTCGAACAAAATTACTTTAATTAGCTCTTTCGCTTTCCATTCAGTAGAGTTGGAATGTTTTCAACGGCGATTGTATAACTTTCGTTTCGTTTCCTAAAAACTGTGGTTTAAGAGAGTTTATAACCAAGTTTAAAAACGGTTGAAAATCGCTTTTAGAACCAGTTTTAAAAATGGGAACATATCTACTTTCAAATTTCCAGCCCACACAAAAATGCCCAGTTCATTACTTCAATATTTTGTGAACAGGTTTAATACAGTTCGAAACCGGTTCTGGTTCAGAATAATACATTTTACCAAATTTTAGGCTAAAATATAATCGATTTTTATGATATGGCTCTGAACCATTTATAATCAAGTTAAATCTTGTTTGGAACTGTCAACCTACACACAAAATTTTATGTTAAAAGCTCAAAAATTTTCTGAGATATGAAGTTGAACCACTTTTGAGCCGATTTACTATGGTTTTTAACAGGGCCTGATATATAGGTAGTAAATTTTCAAACTCTTCGTACCAGGCTACGGACCAAGTTTTAAGTTCTTAGCTTAAATAGTTTCTGAGATATGGCTTTGAACCAAATCCACTGACTGTTCCCTGATTGACATTATAATTTTGTGAAAATTTCAAGAAGATTCCTTCAGCGTTTTAGGCTTCTAATTAAGAGGAACATTTGTATATACAAACATATCTTTTTTAAAGAACAATACTATTTTTAAGTATTTTAAACTAAAGTAATTGAACTTGAAGAAATTTCAATAATTCCTCGCTTGACTAGGTCTCACACAATTCATATTATTGAATTTTGATGACTTTATAACCCAATTTGGCTGCTAATTGGACAGGCAAATGTTTACTTCCACTCAGTAACCGTTTGATCTGGGCTTTTTTGGTTGCTTCTGTCATTCTGAAAACGTGTCGTGCTTCGACTAGACTGGCTTAAAATGCAGTGGTTAACTTTGGCTTTATTCTTGATTGCCTTTGCCCCTTCACTTCAGGCCGCCTACAATCCCATAATTCCAACTCAAAATCAAAACCTCACGGAGTTTCTGCTGGCCCGACAGAAGCGGCATCAGCTGCTCTATGAAAATGGTGGCTCCATAAGACTAATCGTAGCCACGGTTATGGCCACCCAACTTGCGGATCCGGTCACATGGCGTAGCCTTGTCTATTTTTATGTGCTACATTTTGGTGGTTATACCCTGCCCTCAGCTCCGCTCTATCCTTGGGATAAGTGGGAGACGATCTTTGCCAGATCCCTCCAGGAAAAGATCAGACAATTGGATGCCACACACGAGGATGACACACGACTGTTTGCCTATGCCGCATTGGAGAACTACATGGATCGGAGCAGTGCTACCGCTGGTCGTGGTCGTCAGTGTTTGTTGAGAGGGATTTGCGAGAATGCACAGATACATCACCATGTGGGAATTTTGGCGGAGCTAGTGAATGTCTTGCTAACGTAAGTTGATTGCAATTTTATAACAAAGTTAATAAAAAGTATTTTGGCTTAATTATAGACCTGGCAAAGCTCGCTTGGATCAGGACTATCATGAAGCATATGCAGCGGGCTTGGCTGGTGTGGATTGCTTGGATAACTTTTCAGACTGCACCAGAGGTGAAAGTGTATTAGATGCTTTAGTAGTGGATGTAGAGGACTAAAAAATATTCCAACTCGAAAATAAAACTTAACCAATATGAAACAAGACCAGATTTTTAACATATCTCCAGAGGTTTTATCGGTTCGGTAATCCAGATATTTTTATAAAACTTATTCAACAGGTTGCACTTTTGGCGGTCCAGAACTAAGGTAGATCCGAAAGATTTTTGGCATTTTATTGGGTTGCCAGATAGATACAGGCCTATCATGAAGCATATGCTAGCAGGGCTATGGCTTGTGTGGATTGCTTGACAAATTTTCAGACTTTTAACAGATTTAAGATAGATCCGAAAAAATTACTTTGGCATTTCATTGAATTGCCGTAGATAAGGACTATCATGCCGCAATGTTATCTCTTAAGCAAAAGCCGAAAGGAATTCGCAAAATTTTCTCTAATTAAACTGTATTGATATTCTATGAATTTATGGAATTCCCGCCGATCCGAAAAAATGAACTGAGTTTTTGGAAGCTTCAAGTTAGGGTTGCCGGATATTATAAATATATATATATATCGATATTTTTTCGATATTAAAAAAGTATCAATTCGATATTGATATTTTGTTGTAAAAATAATCAATATTATCGATATTTTCAAAAATTAACACATACAACACTTTCCAATAAGCATGTCTATTGAGGTAATTAAGGTGTCATTTCCCAATTTTTTAAAACTAAATTCTGACTGCGCTCAAAATGTAGAGATCGAAGCTTCAAATCACTGAGATTAAGTGTATTTTCTTAGATTTATAACAAAAGAAACTTATTCATGAATTTTTATTGAGGAAATTTTGAGCACACTAATATCACAGTGCACCACACAATTTTGATACCAACGAAACCAACAAAATTTGAAAGGTACTTATGGTAGTTAAAAAAACCCTGGCTGGGTTTGGTCTGATTGGCTAAGGTTTTCTTGTTATGGACTCTTGAAGTTATCAGGTTTTTTGAAAAAATATTTTGTTGTTCAATTCTATATTTCATAAAATATTATATGTGAAATTTTACTTTACTGTCTTCAGCAATTTGGTAGCTTTTAACTACGCCTACATAACACATATTTGGACTAGTTCAAAAAAATGACGTCTTCATGCTCAAAATCACATTAAATGTAAAAAATATCAAGCTTTTCCAATTTTTTTATTACGGGATTTGCTTTTATCTTGAAAACCGACACCAATTCAATATAGTACACTGCTCGCCACTTGAATAGGACACCCTGTATGCTCTCTTTAAAACTGCTCGTAACTCGAAAACGAAATGGTAGAATAACTATATTTTTTGCATATAATCTTTGTGCAAGCATTCTTCGCTCTTCTGGTATATTCCAAGTTTTGGAATAGAACCGTTATAAAGTTGTTTGCACTTTATGTGAGCATTCGCAAAAATTCAATGGAATTTTTGCTCCACTTGAATAGAACATGCATTTTATTTGGTCGGTATCGTTGACACGTGCACACAAATTTTGGTTTACTTAAACTTTTTGCTTTAATTGAAGTGTATATAAAATTTAAAAAAAATTAAAATGGGGCGTGGCACTTCATTATCTGAGTCGGAGAAAGGAAAAATCCAAGCTTACAAGGATTCTGGCCTTTCTATTGCCAAAATAGCAAAAAAAAAGTCGACAGGAGCCGTCACGCCATAACAAATTTTTTAAATAATAAGGCTAATTATGGTAAAAACATGAAGGGCCGCACCCACAGTGTGCTTACCATCGCGGACAAGCGACTTATATTAAGAGAAGCTTCCAATTCGCACGATTCTTTGGCCAAGATAAGGGAAAAATACAACGTTAAAGCAAGTTTGACAACCATGCGTCGTGTTATTAATAATGCTACACACCTGAAGAGACTTAAAATCAAGAAGAAGCCACCTCTTAACCCGGCTCGGAAGTTACAACGCCTTGATTTCGCGCGCGCACATGTCACCTGGACTTCGGAGTGGCAACGTGTTGTCTTTTCGGACGAAAAAAAGTTTAATTTGGAGGGCCCCGATGGCTATAGCTACTATTTTCATGATCTTCGAAAAGAACCACACCATCTTGATAAGTTGCACAGCAGTGCTGGAGGTATTATGGTATGGGGGGCCATTTCCTATTATGGCACCTGTGAGCTTAAATTTATTCCAACCACCATGAATGCGTTGTGTTATGTATAATGGTATATTGAAAGAGGCCTTTCCACACTTCCAAACTCCTTTTGCAAATCTAAAATGGATTTATCAACATAATAATGCCCCTATACATACGGCCCGGATTGTTAAATCGTATATAGCGAGCCAAAACGTGGAGTTATTAAACTGGCCACCCTATTCACCGGACTTGAATATCATTGAGAATGTGTGGGGGGATGGCTAACACGTGAAGTATATGGATCAGGTCAGCAATATCCGAGCGTTGCCGAACAAATTGCAGCTATCAAATTAGCATGGGGCTCGATATCGTTGAATTATTTGGGAAAATTGTATGCATCCCTTCCAGACCGAATGTGTGAGGTTTTGGAGAAAAAAGGAGGCTCAACACACTATTAAAAACTTTTTTTGGTTTAAAAACATGTTAGTAATTTCTTATTTAAGTAATATTGTTATTTGAAAAGGATTGAAATATTCTTAAATGGTTTTTAGATAAAGTGTCCTATTCAAGTGGTGCAAAATGAAGACTCCAAAATTTGTTACTTATTGGTTAACAATGTTTTTTGTATACTTACAACTTTTGAATAATTTTGTAATTTTCGTCTAATTACTACATTTAAATAAACTTCATAAGAAAACAAAAATTATTTTCCTAGATGGCTTGGTTTAGCAGCAATTAACTATAGAAAATCAATTTTAGGTGTCCTATTCAAGTGGCGAGCAGTGTATTTATTCCGAGAATGTAGATATGAAAAATACGATAATTTTTTATGAATATAACAAATTCATTAGATTACACAGTGCTATAAATTTCAAAAAATTTTAATAACCTGGGTACCCCAACCCCAAAATCTGAAGTTATGGCCCAAAAACCGTTAATTGCTCATTTTGCTTACTTAACTTAAAATAACTCGCGAATGGACCATCTGATTTTATGTAACTTTGCTAATTCTGATAGCTACGAGAAGATTCTTGAATATTATATTCAATGGCTTTGGAGATTTGACGCGATGGCTGAGCGCAGGTTACAGATCTGGTATTTTCAATTTTTTTTTAGAAATTCCTACTTTGGCCACCACTGGTTTAACTATTTTATACTAAGGTGGTGATTTATGGTCTAAGGTTATAGTAACTGTTATCACATAGTTGTTTCAATTATAAATAGTCGGCGTAGAATTAAATTAAAAATTATTTTAAATTTTCTTATGTATGCGATATCAACTAGCTAATCCTTTACTTATCTCTTATTCTTGATCAGCATCCTCAGCCGAGCCTTAAGGAACGCGTGTTATCAAAAATTGGGCTCAATAAGCCGACCAAAAGAACAGAAGTCTCTTCTGCCATATTTGCGCAAATGTGGTTGCCTTTTTATACCCGTTACTCGTAGAGTAAAAGGGTATACTAAAGTCGTGCAAATGTATGTAACAGCCAGAAGGAATCATTTCCGACCATATAAAGTATATATATTCTTGATCAGCATCAACAGCCGATTCGATATAGCCATGTCCGTCTGTCCGTCTGTCCGTCTGTCCGTCCGTCCGTCCGTCCGTCTGTCTGTATGAACACCTAGATCTCAGAGACTAGAAGAGCTAGAGCAACCAAATTTGAAATGTAGACTCCTATTCTCTGCACGCAGATCAAGTTTATTTTCAATTTTTGCCACGCCCCCTCACGCCCCCGCAATTTGGAAAAAACGTCATATCTCCTACAGTTTTGATGATAGATGGTTCGTACTTTCTAGAGATATCTAGTACTCAAAATTATTTATCGATTTGCTGAAGGAATGATAAAGATCGGATGAACGATACTCAAGTTATGAGCAAAAAACGTTCAGTTAACACCCACCACCCATCCATAACCTAAGCATTGCGTTCAGCAGCAATCTTAGTGAGAGAGAGAGAGAGAGAGAGAGAGAGAGAGAGAGAGAGAGAGAGAGAGAGAGAGAGAGAGAGACTTAGAGAGCGCACTGCGTTGTGCGTTGTGTGTTAACTGGCCGTTTGACTCGTGACCAAATTCGAGCTGCGACATTAAGGGTGCAGAGTATGTAATAGTCGGGCTTGACTGATGAATTTGGAGTCATTTATGTTGCATTTAGTAATTGACAAATGTCTATTAATATCTGGCGGATAATAAATAGCCGAGTTAAAAAATGTTGCATACTTTTCGGCTGACCCACCACAGGCATACAGGAAGGCTAATAAACATTCGTTTCCATGAGTAACGGGTATATCGAAGTCGGTTAGAGCCGACTTTAACTTTCGCTCTCGTTGAATTTCAAAAGATGACAGGAATTGAAAGGAACTAATAACTTCGTTCTAAAAATTTGTATTTGGTGAACGTGTCGTATGATTAATTTTAAATTCAAAATTAAAATAAAATTGTTTGATTTTCACAATTATTAACTATACAAATATAATATTAGCATTGGTAATGCCGAGAACTACTTTTTTCTATTTTGCCGTTTTGAGGTCCGATCTAATGTACACCCTAAAAGCAATTATTTATCAATTAAGTTTTCGCATGGTACCTTATCGTCGAAAACCCTAATGTGGCAGTGAAACAGGGCTATAAGAGAATATATTTGTGTCCTTAAATCATCTGCTTTTGTTTGTCTGATTTAACATAAAAGTGACTCGTTACTTCATTTGGGAAATCCAGTTGTACAAATTTCTCCCATCTCTAATACGCTTGTATTACCATTCGATAATTCTTGGTATTTTTCACATGACTCTGAATTGTTGTGGTCAACCCACCCCCGTGATGCCCTTCGCCTATTACTTCTATTGGTAGAATATTGGTGGAATCAACGTAAAACTGTTTCCTTATTGTAATGAATGCTGTGATTGCCCTTTGCCATTTCTGTGAGGCACATGGGCCCTGTGCCCTCTTCTGCACACAGACGTTAAGAGATACGCGAATCGAGGACCTGCAACTGGACCAACAACACCAACAAACCAAAACATGCTCTGCCTGCTACTCCTTGGGACGTAGCGGCAGTCACAGCAACAATTTCGATGGCATATACAGCAATGACACAGAAAGTGGAGCTACCTTTGTTAGCACCAAGGTGCCCGTCCTGCCCGAAGTGGCCACTCTTGTGAAACAGGCCGCCATGCTTAGCCTCAGCAATGAGATTGACACCAACAAGGACAAAGAAAAAGATGGGGAATTTGTATTCTTTGGTGATTCCTCGCGCGGCCACATCTTGTCTCATACGTTTCGTGTTAGCGATCTTCAGGCACGAGGCTACTTTCAGCTTTTCTCCATCATCGTTCTGATGAAGGACAAGTACTTTCTGCTCAACACAAAGCCCTTTCTGGCCGAGCATCTAAAGAAAGTGTCCACCGAACTGCAGGCGTGTGCTTTAAAAACCAAGGAAATGGAGGATTTGACCTACTCCAGCTCACGCCAGAGACGTCTCTCCGGTCAGCAGTTCTTAATGCACACCTCCCGCTCTCTGGTGGAGCTAACTGGAGAGGAGAACATCTTTGCTCAGCTCCATTCACATTTCGCCTGGCTGCTGTTGGCCGGCTCGCGTTTTCTCACCGAGCATGTCACATTCGGCAATCTGCCTTGGCTGCCGCCCCAAAGCAGCGGACGTCCGCCTGTCCAACGTCTCACCTACAACAGCTCTACCCTTCCTATGATACAGAAATATGAGGAGAGCATCGATGATCCGGAACAGGAAGAGTTCTTTTCGCTGCGCCATATCAAAAAGGTGGTGCGCAAGGAGGAATTTGCCACTGTGTGCTATTGTGCACTAACTGGGGTGAAGATAATAGTGCGTGGGGCACCAGAACGTACATTCTGTTTTATGGTTTGTCTTAAGAAGCTGTTGCCCGAACCCATGCACAATCTCATGAGGATTGATGCCCAGCATCAGCATTCTATAAGCTCCGAGTATAAGATAATATCCGTTTCCAATGATATCGCTGTGCCCATAGCCAGCAGTTCGGTGTTTCGTATCGATTTTCTGGATAAGCATGTGAATGGACACGAAGTTGCGGTCAAATGGCCAGGGGAATTGCCCAGAAAATGTAAGTATAAATGGAACGTCCACAGTTTAATTGTTTATGCATTCCTATTTTCAAAAGTGCCTGATCTCATGGTGAAACTCTTAAAGGCAGTGGACGAGAAGAACTTTACCGAGCTGGTGCTGAACAAACAAACAAAAGTTCTCATCGAAGAATGGAAAAAGTAGGTCACTTCATTAACATCTGAAATCCTCTTTAACTTGGCTTTTACTCTGTTGCACAGCAAAGTCATCTGCCTGAATCATGCGAAGTCCACCAGTGTGCAGACCAAACTGAAAAAGGTACAGGGAGTACAGCCGCAGGATCAACCACTTATCAATTACTGGAGCACACACTTGCATTAATAATGCTTAAAAAATTCATTTCACTTCTTGGAATAAAAATTCTTTATTGCCACAACACGAGCTGCAGCAGTTTTCCTTCGTACTGACAAATCAATATCTTAACCAAAAAGTGACGTCTAGAATCCAGCAGTTGTTGTTGCTGCTGCTTACTTCTTGTAACCGCAGCTGGAGCGACGACCACGAGCACGCTCGAATTTGCGTCCCTTGGAGCGGACATAGGGGCGTGTATGCGAATGGGGCACACCGGGAGCCTTGCCGAAGTGCTTGAAGGCAGTACGGGCGGTGCGCTTGCCTTGCAACAGTAGGGTACTTTTACCGGTGGGCGCGCGCAGTGCCAACTGATCGAAGGTAAGCACCTCTCCGCCAGCCTTCAGGATACGCTCCCGAGCTGTCTGGGTGACGTGCAGGGCGCATACCGAAACCTTGGGCACCACCAAGAGACGGGCATCATCGGTCACCGTGCCGACAACCACAACAGTCGACTCGGGCTGGTTGGCAGCCTTGAAGAAGCGAGCAATACGCTGCAGCGATAGTGGTGGGCGATTCACCTTGCTCATGAACAAACGCTTCAGGATGATGCGGTTGAACTTCTTGTTGGTGCGACGTTGCAGGAAGCGGTAGAGCTGTAATTACAAAATCAAGAAATTAGCGCATTTATACTCAATTGCTGCATAGCACAACTCACCTTGACCAGCAGACGCAGGTAAACATCCTGAGATTTGGGCTCGGTTCGGCGAACCTTGCGATCGTACTTGTGGTTGATATCAATACCCTGCAAACAAAATATGATTAGCAACGCGTGTATAAATGTATCAGATGCATCATGTTTAATTCACAGGCAATTATTTGCAAACACTCGGCAGATGTTTACAAATTAATTTTTGGATTTTCGTTTGTATTGCGTTCCTTACCATTTTGCGACCGGAAAAAGAAAGAGAGGAACCAGTGTGACCGCCTCACCGAAATAAAAAATTCCGATATTATTTGTATCGATAGTTCTGATTGGAGTCACTATCGATAGCAAGAGAATAGTGCCCTCAGTACTAGCTTGCTTTACTAAAAATTCATTTCTTTATTTTTTTATTCAATCAACATTTCTGATGTATAATTAATTTAATTGGGTTTGTTATAGTTATAGTTATAGAGAAGAGAGCCAGTTTGAGTCAAATGTGCAGGATAAGTTCTCAATAATATATTTCACGATGCGAAAAATATATCATTTAACGACTGCCATAACTATCAAAAACACTATTTTTGAGTGAATGAGGCAGAAATTTTGGTCATATCTTGCTCCATTTTGTGGAAAGCTTTTAATTAGATCTTTTAAAATCTCCGAGTGAGATGACAATATGTTGATATATCATTTTACAGGTTCATTTTCAAGTTTCTACTAGAACGACATATCTCAGTTGCTCTGCAGATTATATTGGCCGAAAATCTTTCGGCTTTCTTTAAAAACATCATATTTTGGAATTTCTTTAATCATTTTAAATATAAAATATTTTACTATTACCTGTACAAAAAAGTTTTGAAGGTAGGTTCTACCTTTGGGGCCCATTTTTTTAATGCCTCGCTAAAAATTGAATTACACAAAATCTATAAATGATATTGACAAACGGTTTTACTTATTGAATAGATGACAAATGAAATTAACTATAAATGTTTTTGTAGTTGTTGTTGCCGTTGCTGTTGTTGTTGTAGCGCACAACAAAGTAGTGCCAAAAAAAAATAAGGTGGTCCAATGGTTCCGGATTTTTCTCAGAAACAGTTTATCTGAAATGGATAAAATAAAAAACGATGTGTTCAGAATTAATATGGTTATCGCATCTGCCTCCACGTTTGGGGTAGGTGGAAAAAAAAACCGGATCTGTAGGGTTGCCAAATAAAAATTTGGAAAATCGACTTTATTTTTTGCGTTTACTCGTTCCAGCTGCGCTATATTTGGACTTACCGGGTTCCCCGAGGAAGGTGCGAGAATGGTGAGTGTAACGAGTGGAACAAAAACAAATTGAATCATAGAACTTTTAGCAGGGTCCAAGTCAATAAGTTATGTGTTTGTTCATAACTTTTCTAAAACTAGACACACACACACACCACAAAGGAGGCTCGTTGACTATAGAGCTATTTTATGAATCACCACTATTCAATCATCAGCAGTGCCTGCCTTTGGGATTCCCAAGCGGGTATAGCAATGCTGACGTAAGGTAGCTTCTGCTAACCCGCTTTGACGTGGAGTCTGCTGAAAGTTCTATGATTGATATTCAAAGATTTCACTAAAACAGTCACATGATAACAAAAACGTTAAATCGCTTTCGTGACTATTTAATTACCCATTCCCTATCAAAGAATGATATACACAGGACCGTGGGTACCATGATGCAATAACTACAAGGTAGCGCACTGCGCAGCTTCGATATTCTCAGTCGGCCTTGGTTCGATGACTGAAAGTTCCATCGAAAGTTGTCAAAAATTGTAAACAACAACTGTGGACAACAACAGCCCTCGATTTTGTGTGTGTTTCAGCCCTAAGCACAGTGGGAGACTTGGTACATTTTGTTTTTTTTGTTAATTAATTGCCAATACATCCCTGAGTCTAACGGCTTTTATGTGCTATCGATATTCGATCAGCTATGAACTTTCAAAACATGGCGTATGTGAAAGAACGTGCATTGAAATGCTTTTGAGCCTATTAGGAAACAGCAGAAAAGCCATAAATATAATTTTTGTTTTTAATTAAAGTTAAGAGGTATGTATGCGTTTAAAAAAGTATTTGCGAGTTCGTTGAGTATATGTTTAAGTTGAATAAAGTGATGTATTTGCGAGTGCATCGATTTATGGAAAACATTTCACATTTTAATGTTTCGTGGCTTAGAACTTGTGACTACAGCATGCTTCAGCTGTGATTTTTGTTTTAATTAATGTGTACGTCAATAGTGATACTAAAAAAAACAAACATTGGCTGCTTTTCCTGCCAAAACTTGTAAAAAAAATTTCAAGTACATTGATCAAAAAATCGATTTTTCCATATACTTTTGATCTTTCTGCTCAAACTAGTAAACCGATTCGAAAACAATGCGATGATGGGAAATTAAATAACGTTTCGATTGGTATCTTGCTTGACATAATCTGAAGTTCCTGAATTGAAATATGGCTTAAACAGTAAGGGCCGTTTTCTCATGTTCATGTTTTTGCTCAAATCGAAATCCATCTAGATTTCGCATCTAGATGGTTTTTGTTCAATTGGTTATCTCATGTAGGTTGATTATAAATTCGGGATTTTGCGCCACGGTCACACCGGGAGGGCTGGAATGGTATAATACTAGGTTGGCAGCACCTCTGCAGTCGGCTGAGTCTTGTCTTTTTTATTGCGCGCCAATTTTAAAAATTAAAGAAAGAATTTTACAGAGGAGGAGAAGGTTTTTCTTTTGGAACGTCTTGTTACTATGATGGGATATTAAACAGTAGGTCGAAAGCTATGTTCACACAGGCAAATAATTTGGAAAAATTTTCATGAAAATTGGGCTATATATGCCAAATTGTGGAACTTTCCGGCCATATTTAATCAAATTATTTGCGTATGGAACCACAGTTTAAGTTTTTAATCCTGTAAAATCTTTAATCATGGCTATTTTTATCAAAATTTAGCCAAATTATTTGGATGTGTAAACTTAGCTTAAGCAATGAACTAGGGGAATCAGAATGTGCATCTGTAATTTCAGCAATGTCTGCAGGTGTTCTTATATTAAAGGCACATCCAATATTTTCCATTTTTGGTTTACTTAATAACAATTCAGACTTTAATGTTTTTAGCAGCAGTTGTTTTTTGTTTTCAAATATTTTCCAGTGTGACCATATGCGCGGATACACAAAAATACTTAATTTGCATAAGAATGTAGATGGTTTTAAAATCAATGAGGGTGAAGTAGATTGCTGCGAATGTCATCTAGATTGTTAGCATTGAACATGAGCAAAGCAAATGCAGCAAATCCACCTAGATTTGCAAAAACACCAACATGAGAAAACGGCCCTAAGTGTTCCTACTGAAAAAATTAAAAAAAAAAAAAAATATGTAAAAAAACGTTCGCATTACAAATATTTGAAATTTATTTTTTAGTTCAGCACTCCAAACTAATCTAAAAAGAAGTTATAGTGTTCGTAATAAATTCAGAACTAAAAAAAATAATAAAATTTAAAAATTAAAAATTTTTTTAAAAAAAAAATTAAGTTTTAAATTAAAACTTTAAGTCAAAAAATATGTATTTTTGTTCAATTATCAGTCAAAAATGTCATTCAAGTGATTTCATTCTTTTAAATCTGAAATATGAGTTAATTCCACCTAAATGTACGAAATCTCCCACTGTGCTATGGCTCGATAAATTCTCGCACGTACGAAGAGGCACTTCCGATTGCGCTACCTTGTAATTATTGTATCATGCGGAAATTCCATCCGATATTTTGAGTCCTCATGGGAGAGCTGCAAGAATCACTTTTTTCTGATTGCCTCACCCACAAAAAATCCTACTCACATTTAATCACTCAACAAAACTCAGCGTTGAATATACCCAGCGTCATACCGGCAACGCATCCTGCGGTTGAGCGGGAGAATATTGAATTGAGTATGTTTGTAAGTCAGAATTCCCGAAGTCATACATCACTGTGTGTTAGAGAGAGAGAGAGACAGTTACATTTTCGCCCTCTCTTCTTGGGGAACCCAGTTGTAAGTTAATCGGCTTGAATTTACCAATTGTTTTATTACTAAATATTCTACACAAAAAAAAATCAATCCCAATCGGTATTGAAAACAACGTAATCTCTAAAAAGATTGGATTAAGCAAAAAATTCGAGCACAATTTAATCCCAAAGCAGGAACATTGGGCGTGTTCAGCAGAATAATTGATCCCTGAGCAGGCATCAGAAAAATATTTTGTATCGAATAGTTTCTGCTGTTGGAGGGAGCAGTATCACTTTAAAGTAGCGTACTATTTCTTTGATACATGCTCCTGTATCATGATACCACAAATTTGCTATTATGATGCCGCATCACTCGAATTCAGTAAGAAGATTATTGCAAATTGATACTTGATCAGGGAGCAAGTTGTTCTGCTGAACACGGCCATTTAATGCAGGTTCGAAATATGTAATATTGATTTGATCCAAGGTAAGATACCTCTCTTCTTCCTTTTCTCCTTCATATTCCATAGGACATCCTTATACACTTCAAAGAGATCTCACACCAGTTTTGGTTTATTTAAGTCTTCTGAAAAACCAAGCAATATACAATTTTTTGAGCTCAACGCACTGAACACGAATGGAATGGCATCTCATCGCACATTAACTCCATCGCTTTCTACTTACTACTTAAATTTTTGTCGCTCTCGCTCTCTAATTTATGAGCACTAGCTGTCTTATTTATAAACATGTGATCTCGAAGGGGATTGAAGTAAGCACATTTGGAATAAAAGCTTAAAGCTTGAATTGTGTAGAATATCCTGTAAGTTGAGATTAAATTTTCAAGCTCATGCCGGGCTTACTCCAAGATTAAAAGGATTGAAAATATCCCCACGTTTTTTTTCTGTGCATGTATTAGTAAATTCACCTTTGGCTGACCCTGCTTAAAATTACAAGAAAGCTCTCTCGTTTTTTTATCTCTGTCAGCAGCGACGTCTCAGCCCATGCGTTTCATTCTCGCTCATTTAAATCAGAGCCGGCCAGCCATAGCTACCAGGAGACGAAGTCAGCCGTGTTTTTACGCAAACGCGAACCGAACTAATGATTGTGTGAATCGGTGAACACTGAATTGCAAGTAAAACGGCTGTAGTCTGGAGAGAGCTCTCTTGCTCACCAACACAAGCACACTTTTCTGTCTCCTCCATTTAGCTGGCACTGATTTAAATCAATCGTCGTTGAGCCCAAAGTACAAACACCCGAATTGAATGGAATGCAGACGAACATGATTATAGCATAACGATATGAGTGAATAAAAATCAGCAGCGAACATTTTGAGAATTCAAGTTTTGATCTGTAGAGCGCAAAGCCAGTTTATTCGGTTGTTGAATAATGTTTGAACGTTTTGCAAGCGAGCGAAGCAGTTCCCTGGTGCTCACCATCTTTCAGACGTTAGCTTTGATAAGTCAACTAAGTTTTTATAGCTTTTAAAAAATCTCAGAAAATGGTCTGAAAAATATTAATCTATGAAACTTCGAATATTTTTTAAAGATGTATTTGGGTATAAATTTAAAAGCTCTCTCAACAACAACTGAATGTATTTATTCTTTTGCTGCCACCCTTCTGTTTGATTTTTGTGCACACCGCTGGACAAGAATATCGGGAGAAACATACATATATCTGTAATTACTTAATACAAATTCTGTTTCGAAAATAAAAAATATCGTCGAAACCAACTTAATTTTCTATTGTTAAATGTGCATTGCATAGAATAGATGGTGGATAATAGTAAAACTATTTCAAATTTGTGCAAATTTCGTGCTTTATGAACTGTCGTAAATTATAAATCACGCACATCTCTAGTCGCGACCGTTATTTTAAATCAGGGGTGCCCAGAATGAGCTTACGAGCTCGTGGAAGCCAATACAAATGCACAAAATACAACTCAAGCAAGAACAACCACAAGAAATAGAAAGAGATAACCGAATTTTGTTTGTGTGTGTGAGTGTGGTCATTGCTTGGCAACATTGTTGTTGCTTTTTAATTTGCCAGAGACATAGAAGAGAGTCACATATGATGTTGTTGTTGCAGGTCTGCACGCGCCAACAACAAAACCTTCGTTCGGAAAGAGAGGAGAGCACGCATATGAAATTGTTTTTGCTTTTTATAATCTTATGGCCGCGGGTGGTCGCACTAATACCAAAAATAATCCAGGGTGGTCGCACTAATACCAAAAATAGTCGAGGGTGTTCCCACTAATACCAAAAATACTCAAAACTGGTCTCACTATCAAAAATATGGCAGCAAGTTTACATAAACACTTAAATGTGAGAACGAATCAAGTGAATTTAAAGCATATTAATAAATCAAATTTTCTTTCACAGCTGGTGAGAAGCTTTGCCAGCGCTGCCAAAGTCAAAGCTGCTGCAGCCAAGCAGACTAGGACCAACACCCTAGCAGCAGTTGGTGAATCAATCGCCGCCAAGGGGTAACGTAACATTATTTTGGTTCCAATTTCCGTGTACCATCTCAAATCTTCTGTCAAATTTATAGTTTCTTGCGTCCACACAAGCCTTACGCTCCACCCAGTGATGCAGCTGCACGTGTGCGTTCTTTGGCTACCTCCCTGCAGTTGAGCAAAGGTGGCGATCAACACAAATTGAAGGATTTATCTGAAAAGTTCAAATTTCTTTCTGCCTGCCATCAAGAGCTGCAGCATGGCGTGCCCAATTCCCAGGTGCACGAACTAAACAGCGTAGCAGATGTGATAGCGTTTTACGAGACGCCGGTGGACACCACTGTACCATTGGATGCACTGAAGCGAGCAGACCTGCCGGAGAACTTGCACATACAATACGAATATCTACGTTTCCATCCTGAAACGGATACGAAATTTAATGGCAAAACGGCATTCCCCAAGAGCTCCACATTGGTCACGGGTCTCAAGTATCGCGGCAAATACGAGGGACACGAGGCCAAGCGTTCCTGGCCCTAGGATGAGTGGTCGTTGTTGTTGTCTATACAATCTTATATTACTGAAATTGTCGACTTAAAGCTATAAAAACTCAGCCACACTTTTCACTAAATCTGGGGTCCAAATACTTTCCAGCGCGGCCATAACGCGAGAATCCGCTAGCAGTTCCATCAGCCGCTTGTCCTTTTTGACAGCCTCCAAATTGGGATACATAAGCTCACAGCCAATTTCGGTTACGGCCGGTTTGTTCATAATATTTAGGATTTTCTTTTGCAGCTCGATTTCTGGATCAGGAGCTTTTAGCTTGGCCAGGGCATTGGCCTCGCCCACTTCTCGTTTGAGCTGTTCCTGGTGCTCGGCTTGCAAATACTCGATGATGCACTCATATTGCAAGGCGGTGAGTGGACGATTATTGGCCAACATATCCAACAGCAGCTGCGTCTCGTCGGGATGCCTTCGTTGGTTTTTCTGCTGTTTAGGCACAGCGGGAGTGGAAGGGACAGAGGGGAGAGCAGCATCGCGTTGTTTATTCAAACGAAAATCTGTGGCTATGAGCGTGATGGCATCCTCCAGGGGCATATTACGATGTTCGGCCGGCACACCATACAGAATGTTCACCGTAATGCTGTTGAGGGCCTCATGCTGGGGCGTAACTAGCACGGCATACAGACAGCCACGTGAGGAAATGTTGGCCAGCACTTTACCCAGTACCACGTCCTCGTTGGGAAACAAAATATCCACACGCAGGCCGGCTGTCTTAAGACGCTCCTCTATGTATTCGGCGTATTTGCTAATGAAATGAGAACAATTATCAGCTAATCCTCTCCAGAATTGGCAACTACCTACGTATTTTCCCGATTGACGACGACGATCTCACAATCATTTATGACCGGCCCACCGCTAGCAGCCGCCGTCGACATCATCAGGCCGCCTTGGATGGCCACCGGCACCTGATTCTGGTTCTGCATTTTATTCTTCTTGGCTAGGCCTGACCGGATGGTGGCATTGCGCACGGTCAAGACATTGGACTTGAATGTTGATTTGTTTAAGGCAGCGGCACATTTGTTTGCTATTTCCTCCGACTCGAACTGGACAAAGCCAAAGTTTTTTTGGGTTACGGAACCCAGGACTTTTCCGTATGGATAACAAATGCTGGCCAACTCCTCCTTGGTGCAAACTGGCAGATTGCCCACGAATATTCGATTCCTCACCAGGGCAGGATCTTTGGCGATGTTGTAGCCCGGTTCATTGGGTGCCGGCATTATTTATTTTATATTTGTTTTTAAAGGGAGCAAACAAACGATATGAACTAGAAGCGCTGAAAATTGGTGAGCAAGTGAACTAGTTCAGTTTTTTCTAACAAAGTGGCAGCACTTTTTTAAAGGGTGGCAGCGCTTATCTTAGAGATGAACGCTCACAGATTTGTAATCGCGTCACGACTAACGATTAGCTATTACACTAGTTTCCAAAAAATAAAAAAAAAATTAAACTACTGAAACTATTTTTAAGTGTAGTTTGGATTGGTGATCTCAAAAATCGATTTCAAAAATCTTTTCATGGCTACGTTTTTTAAATATGCATTTTTTTAATTTTTTCGGTAGGTGCACTTACATTTTATGCCATATCTCAATTCATAATCGTCAGATGGTGTCAAGCAAGATATGAATCGAAAGATCATTAAATTGTCAATAATAGCGTAGAACATTGTTTTCAAATCTGTTTAGAAGTTTGAATACAATGACCAAAAATATTTAAAAATAATAGAGGAAAGCTAACTTCGGCTCGACCGAAGTTTTTATACCCTTGTAGCTTGTATGATTTATAGACACAAATATGTACATTCGGCCAAATGTACACATTTTTGACAAGGCCTCCTATATACATTTTCTACACCCAATTTCTATGCCAGCTATACTATATAGTTGTCCTATCAAACTTGGTGGAATAATGTGAAAGCATAGAAAACTTACAAATGAGAGGTTTGTGGGCGTTTCGGGCAAAGTTTGGTTAAGATAGCATTAAAATTGTCGGAGGAGATAGCATAGAAACAGACGGATAGACGGACATGGCTATATCAACTCAGCTCGTCATGCTGATCAAGAATATATATACTTTGTGTGGTCGGAGATGCTTCCTTCTATGCGTTACAAACATCTGGACAGGTTTAATATACCCTCTACAAGGGTATAAAAAATCGCTCTTTAGCTCGAAAATTCCAGAAATGTCATTTTTAATCGCCTAGGAAAAATATAAAAAAATCCACAGAAATTATTTTTACTTTTTTGACTTAAGAATCGCATTACTACAAAGATAATAAAGTATTGATGCAGAAAATCTATAAATAATATATTGTAGCTGGATCAATTTAAGTGAAAGAACTAACAATCAAATTTGAGTATTTTAAGTGTTACAATTTTTTTCTATTTTCTTAGTCTTTTGGTCAATATTAGAAGTGGTAGAAAAGCCAGATCAGAAAAAAATTCCAGAACAGAACAAAAGTCGAAGCAAATGGAAATTTATTTTTAAAAAATCCCGAAAACACCACTTTTTTCAGCACTGAATTGCTCACAGCTGCTGTATTTATTTATAGATTTTTGTTCATCAATATCGTATTTTCTTTCCAGATGTGCGGTTCTTAAGTAGAAAAAATAAAAATAATTATTTTGAATTTTTAAATAATTTTCCTAGGCGTTTGGAAACGAAATTTATTGCAAAAAAATCGATATTTTTGAAATATTTTTTATTATTGTATTCAAACTACTTAACCTATTTGAACTGTGCGATTATTGACCATTCAATTACCTTTCGATTCATATCTTGACTCCATTTGATCATTATGAATTGAGATACGGCATAAAACGTAAGTGCACATACCCAAAAAATGGAAAAAATTCATATTTAAAAAACGTTGCCATGAACCAATTTTTGAAATCAATTTTTGAGATCACCAATCCAAACAACACTTAAAAATAGTTTCAGTAGAAATTGGTCTTTTTGGCTGTAAGCTAGTGTTATCAATAGTGGTATTCCTGAAAGTGATTTGCTTTGGATTTTTATTTGGTTTAGATTTCGTCGAACAGCTGTTCACAGCTGCTCCATACAAAACGCCCAGTGTGCCCAGAAAAAGGGAGGAACGTGAGGTCATACTAATTGATTTCGTGAATTCAGCCTGGAAGCTAATTTCGTTTTGATTTCATTAGGAGTGTGACCGTTCTCTTGTTGGTTTACATTCAAATTTAATTTATAAATAAAAATAAATATATATAAACTATATCAATATAAATAAATTTGGATTTTACGTGACCATAAACAAATGAATAATTGTACTTACTTTTTACATTCCAAAACTGCATATTCTGCCAGCATAACTATTATTTAAGTGGCTTAACAAAAATGTTTTAACACTTTCTTTTGACATTGTGTGATTTTCTTCTTTGTTTACATTCTGCGCCCTTTGTTAATAAAATCGGCCACACTAACAGCTGTTCACAAGTCTAAATCAAATTGCTGCGCAAAAAGGGTCGTTCCGTCAACTGATTTAGATTTGCTTTCACGAAATCAAAATCAAATCTAAATCGCTTTCAGGAATACCACTAATACTTAAAGTATTTTATTTTCAAATCTAATCTGTTATGAAAAATTTTAAAATTTTATGAAGATAATCAATTAAATCTTAACAAAGTTATTAAGAACCATCCCGAAAACTAATGAACTGGAAAACTGTATAAAATATTAATCAGTTATAGCGAAGATCTCGAGCTGAAGGATGCTGTTTACCCTGCCATTCTAACGCTCCAGGACGGTGTCAAGGGCAAAATGCCCTTGCCGATAACATTGAGGTGATTCAAGCGTCTCGACCCTGCCTCCATCAAGGACTACTTGGTCAACATCTCCTAAATCCTGAGTGCGAGTATCCGTAATAATAATCCGTAAATAATAATAAATTTCGGAATTGGTGTCCTTTGGAAATGAATGAGAAGTGAAACTTTATTTGAATATTAATTGACTCCAATCGCCTCCACATACCCCACACAAGTGTCGGGGTCGAAGATGAACATTTTGCGATGCGGTGCCCCATTTCAGGCACTACTTTGATTACCTCCTGGGCCACAACGCCTCCCACAACAGCCACGGCGATATCTGGGAAAAGAGTACGTACAATGCCTCGTTACTAAGAGCAGATGTGGCGCCACTACTTTGACCATTTGCTTGCCAGTTTTTTATATGGTAGCTATACGATATATTCATCCGATTTTGACCCAATTCCCCAAAATTGTGTGGAAACCGATAATATTCATAACTGGAAAGATTAAAGATGCTAGCATTGAAAACAAAAAAGTTTTTCTCACTAGAACTACTTTTTCGACCTAATTGTGTGGTAGCATATAGTATTGATCAGTAACAAGTTTGGGAGCTATAGCATTCAAAACAAAAAAGTTGTTCCTACTAAGACTTTTTTCAGACCTAACTTTTGTATGGCAGCTATACTATATAGTTGACCGATTTTGATCAAACTTAGTGGAATTGTGTAGAAGCATAGAAAACTTATAAATACGACGTTTGGGCACGTTCGCGTTGAAGACAAAAAAGTTTTTTTCACTAAATCAAGTTTTTCATCCTATCCGGCCAGTTCTGACTAATGAGCAGCGTATTTGTACCAAAAGACTTCGTGAAAAGTTTGGTTTAGACAGACTTTAAAACTGACGGAGGAGATAGCATAGAAACAGACGGACGGACGGACAGACGGACATAGCTATATCAACTTAGCTCGTCATGCTGATCAGGAATATATATACTTTATGTGTTACAAACATCTGGACAAATTTTAATAAGCCCTCTACAAGGGTATAAAAAGGGTGTATGTCGAAGAGTAAATTTATTATGTAGTTTTCTATTAAGTCCAATGACTTTTCAAATGTTCCACGTAAATTAAAGTGTTTTGGGCATGCCACTGGTTGTTTTCCTTATAAAAAGTAAACACGAAAAAAAGATGAGTTTAAAAATATATTTTTATTTGGGGATAAGTCCACAATGCCAATAACAAACCGCAGAACAAATAAAAACAATAACAAATGTTATTTACGTTACTTTTCGGGTTCAGATATTTGTCTAAAGATTCAATTTGTATTTTTTATGGAAAACACTTGAGCCAATATCACTCTAAATCAATTTCATGAGCACTGTTCCCAGTTTAAGATGATTGTTAACGGTTTTGAAAAAATTTCCACAACTGTAACGCAATTCCCCCAAAATCTTTGTTCCTCCGACTATATAAAGCCTCAGACTTTAGTATTGTTCAAACTAAAAGTTGATACAAATATGAAGTGGTTACTTACTCTATCCCTTTGCTTAATTGTCCTCTGTGTGGCAGTTAAGGCGCAGAGATGCAACACGATTTGCACTACCGATGTAAGCTACGTTTGTGGATCGATCAGACGCGGTAATAGAAATATTAACTGCAGTTTCAGCAACAAATGTCAGTTGGATATGCATGCCTGTAGAAAGCGAGAAAGTAAGCATAAAATATGATAAAGAAACATGAAATTAAAATAACATTTTTCCCCATAGACTGGCGTTCTACCAATGGACGTTGTCGTCAAGAGTCTAGCAGAAGCTACTGCAGATAGAAAGATTAATAAAACTTATGTACAATACTACAGCTTGACAATTAAAACCGATTAAACAACAATGCAAAATTTCCGAGTATTATTATTTAATTTTCCAATTGACTGCTCCACTTTACTTCGACTTTAGTCAAAAGTTAAGACAGTTGTGCCTTTTGCTGAATCCTAGGGTTGTCAAAGAATGCAAGTTGAAATTGTTTATGGTCACGGAAAGTGAGTTAGGCTAGGTTTATATACATACTTTTAAGATCCTCCAGAACCTCATACTCTGGCTCCTTCAATTTGGTCAAATTCATCAAATTGACTTGAAAGTGCGGCTTGAGTATCTTCGGTTGACCGTGTAGCTTGAGTTGCCTCAGTTAGGCCGCAACCTTCTTATTACGCAGTAGGACCTTCTCCTGCATGTTTGTTAGCACCTATTAGGAACTCTAAAGCCAAGCCGGATTCTCATCTTCAAATTTGCGCAAATTAAACGCTATATAGGGACCGAATTCAGAGCATAGGATACGTTTTCTGGTGAATATTGCATCGTTAAAGCCTGTATCCCAGCTGTTGTTTATTTAAAGAAATTGGCCAGCGATCTGAAATAAGAGTTGACCACACCCACTTCAACGCCCACGACAGGTCGAAGAGTCGCTGACGTTCGAATGTGTTCATACACTCCTCTTCCAAGAAGGTGGACAATTATAATGATGCCAAGAGTAGTGAACTGGGCAGTGGACTATCTATTCCCATTAAGCAGTGATATCTTTTTAAGCGTTCCAGCAAATCCCTGAACAAGGAATGATATGTGACCTTTTGTGAAGATGGCCTGCTTACCCATCATCCCTCTTTGCATGATTATATGGACGATGTGCATGGCAAGGAGATACCATTGCAATATGTGACAGTTAAGGTACCGGGACAGAAGCCCACGGGTTGCAAGTCCATCATAACCAACAGCGCCTTGACCAGTTCCCTACTGGCAAATGATCAAAGGGTTCAGAGCACTTTAAGTGAGGGTATAGGTTGCCTTAATCAAAGGAAACTGAATGAGAAATTATCTTTGTAAGGAGCCAGTGGATCTGCAGCTTCAGGTGGGGGAGGTGGAGTAGCCGCAGAACCGTTAAAATCAAATAGTAGCCAACAAACCATTGGCTATGAGGTTGGTGTGCAACGGTGCCTCAGCATAGCGCTCATATTGATCCAGCGAATCCTGTAATTTCAGTGTGAGATCATAATTTTTGCGCTACACATCCAGTATTTGCTCCTCGTTGGGCCTTGTTCTGCCAGCCACTGGAAATGCTTGATAATGGCTAGAATGTTGACCGGAGCATTAAGCAGCTTAATGACATTATCCTTGTGCTCGCAATTGGGCTGCTCCTATCTCATTCATGGCATGGATTTTCGTGAACACCTTCTCCGCGTGTTTTGAATCTTTTATTTAACTATTTCTAGGAAAATGTTACTTAGTAGTTCTAGGGAAATTAGATCAATAATATTAGTCTCAACTTGTCTAGTTGTCTATTTTCAAAACTCAGCAATAGATGGTGCCACTACTTTGACTATTTGCTTGCCAGTTTGTTATATGGCAGCTATACGATATATTCAACAGATTTTGACCAAACTCCCCAAAATTGTGTCGAAACCGATAATATTCATAACTGGAAAGCTTAATGACGCTACCATTGAAAACAAAAAATGTTTTTCTCACTAGAACTACTTTTTCGACCGATCGTTCCTATGACAGCTGTATGCTATAGTTATCCGATATGAAGCAAACTTGGCAGAATTGTGTGGTAGCTTATAGTATTGATCAATTACAAGTTTGGGAACAATAGCATTGAAAACAATAAAGTTTTTCCTACGAAGACTTTTTTCAGACATATCTTTTGTATGGCAGCAACCTTATATAGTTGTCCGATTTTCATCAAACTTGATGGAATTATGTGAAAGCATAGAAAACTTATAAATATGAGGTTTGGGAACGTTTGCATTGAAAACAAAAATGTTTTTCTCACTAAAACTAGTTTTTCGAACGATCTTTCCCATGGCAACTATATGATATAGTCATCCGATCCTGCCGGTTCCGACAAATGTGCAGCGTATTGGTACCAAAAGACTTCGTGCAAAGTTTGGTTAAGATAGCTTTAAAACTGACGGAGGAGATAGCATAGAAACAGACAGACCGACGGCCATGGCTATATCAACTTAGCGCGTCACGTCTTTATGTGGTCCTTCTATGCGTTACAAAAATTTGGACAATTTTAATATACCCTCTACAACAGGCATGCCCAAAAGCAGCATACGGCAGAGCACTCACCAATACTCACAAAGAAAAGCACCAATACCAATAATGAAATTGTTGTTGGTCAGTTTGCTTGCGCGCGCAAACACCAATCAAAGAAGAGAACAAAAGCGGTTTTTTTCTACGCGACGCATACACACGAAATCGTTCTGTATTGTATACGTAGCGCCCTGCATGTATACGTTCATTAATTTCCTATCTTCGTTGCAATTACAAAAACAAAACGAACTCAAAGAGCATACGGCTGGGCATCGCTGCTCTGCAAGGTACTTGGTCCAATGTTTTTGGTTATTCCACTGGTTGTTTTCCTTAAAAAAGCCAATACAAAAAATAGATGAGTTTAAGAATATATTTTTATTTGGGCGTGAGTAAACAATGCCAATAACAAACCGCAGAACAAATAAAAACAATAACAAATGTTATTTACGTTACTTTTCGGGTTCAGATATTTGTCTAAAGATTCAATTTGAATTTTTTATGGAAAACACTTGAGCCAATATCACTCTAAATCAATTTCATGAGCACTGTTCCCAGCTTAAGATGATTGTTAACGTTTTTGAAAAAATTTCCACAACTGTAACGCAATTCCCCCAAAAGTCTTAGTTCCTCCGACTATATAAAGCCTCAGACTTAAGTGTTGCTCAAACTAAAAGTTGATACAAATATGAAGTCGTTACTTACTCTATCCCTTTGCTTAATTGTCCTCTGTGTGGCAGTTAAGGCGCAGAGATGCAACACGATTTGCACTACCGATGTAAACTACGTTTGTGGATCGATCAGACGCGGTAATAGAAATATTAACTGCAGTTTCAGCAACAAATGTCAGTTGGATTTGCATGCCTGTAGAAAGCGAGAAAGTAAGCATGAAATATGATAAAGAAAACATGAAATTAAAATAACATTTTTCCCCATAGACTGGCGTTCTACCAATGGACGTTGTCGTCAAGAGTCTAGCAGAAGCTACTGCAGATAGAAAGATTAATAAAACTTATGTACAATCCTACAGCTTGACAATTAAAACCGATTAAACAACAATGCAAAATTTTCGAGTATTATTATTTAATTTTCCAATTGACTGCTCCACTTTACTCCTACTTTAGTCAAAAGCTAAGACAGTTCTAGTGTGCCTTTTGCCTAGGGTTGTCAACGTATGCAAGTTGAAATTGTTTAAGGTCACGGGAAGTGAGTTAGGCTAGGTTTACATACATAGTTTTAAGATCCTCCAGAACCTCATACTCTGGCTCCTTCAATTTGGTCAAATTCATCAAATTGACTTGAAAGTGCGGCTTGAGTAGCTTCGGTTGACCGTGTAGCTTGAGTTGCCTCAGTTAGGCCGCAACCTTCTCATTACGAAGTAGGACCTTCTCCTGCATGTTTGTTAGCACCTATTAGGAACTCTAAAGCCAAGTCCGGATGCTCATCTTCAAATTTGCGCAAATTGGACGCTATATAGTCACCGAATTCAGAGCATAGGATATGTTTTCTGGTGAATATTGCATCGTTAAAACCTGTATCCCAGCTGTTGTTTATTTAAAGAAATTGGCCAGCGATCTGTAATAAGAGCTGACCACACCCACTTCAACGCCCACGACACTTCATACACTCCTCTTCCAAGAAGGTGGACAATTATAATGATGCCAAGAGTAGTGAACTGGGCAGTGGACTATCTATTCCCATTAAGCAGTGATATCTTTTTAAGCGTTCCAGCAAATCCCTGAAAAAGGAATGATATGTGACCTTTTGTGAAGATGGCCTGCTCACCCATCATCCATTTTTGCATGATTATATGGACGATGTGCATGGCAAGGAGATACCATTGCAATATGTGACAGTTAAGGTACCGGGACAGAAGCCCACGGGTTGCAAGTCCATCATAACCAACAGCGCCTTGACCAGTTCCCTACTGGCAAATGATCAAAGGGTTCAGAGCACTTTAAGTGATTGTATAGGTTGCCTTAATCAAAGGAAACTGAATGAGAAATTATCTTTGTAAGAAGCCAGTGGATCTGCAGCTTCAGGTGGGGGAGGTGGAGTAGCCGCGGAACCGCTAAAATCAAATAGTAGCCAACAACAAACCATTGGCTATGAAGTTGGTGTGCAACGGTGCCTCATCATAGCGCTCATATTGATCCAGCGAATCCTGTAATTTCAGTGTGAGATCATAATTTTTGCGCTACACATCCAGTATTTGCTCCTTGTTGGGCGAGGTTAAGCCTTGTTCTGCCAGCCACTGGAAATGCTTGATAATGGCTAGAATGTTGACCGGAGCATTAAGCAGCTTAATGACATTATCCTTGTGCTCGCAATTGGGCTGCTCCTATCTCATCCATGGCATGGATTTTCGTAAACACCTTCTCCGCGTGTTTTGAATCTTTTATTTAACTAGTTCTAGGAAAATGTTACTTAGTAGTTCTAGGGAAATTAGATTAATAATATTGGTCTCAACTTGTCTAGTTGTCTATTTTCCAAACTCAGCAATAGATGGTGCCACTACTTTAACTATTTGCTTGCCAGTTTGTTATATGGCAGCTATACGATATATTCAACAGATTTTGACCAAACTCCCCAAAATTGTGTCGAAACCGATAATATTCATAACTGGAAAGCTTAATGACGCTACCATTGAAAACAGAAAAAGTTTTTCTCACTAGAACTACTTTTTCGACCGATCGTTCCTATGACAGCTGTATGCTATAGTTATCCGATATGAAGCAAACTTGGCAGAATTGTGTGGTAGCTTATAGTATTGATCAATTACAAGTTTGGGAACAATAGCATTGAAAACAATAAAGTTTTTCCTACGAAGACTTTTTTCAGACATATCTTTTGTATGGCAGCAACCTTATATAGTTGTCCGATTTTGATCAAACTTGGTGGAATTATGTCAAAGCATCGAAAACTTATAAATATGAGGTCTGGGAACGTTTGCATTGAAAACAAAAATGTTTTTCTCACTAAAACTAGTTTTTCGAACGATCTTTTCTATGGCAACTATATGATATAGTCATCCGATCCGGCCGGTTCCGACAAATGTGCAGCGTATTGGTACCAAAAGACTTCGTGCAAAGTTTGGTTAAGATAGCTTTAAAACTGACGGAGGAGATAGCATAGAAACAGACGGACCGACGGCCATGGCTATATCAACTTAGCTCGTCACGTCTTTATGTGGTCCTTCTATGCGTTACAAACATTTGGACAATTTTAATATACCCTCTACAACAGGCATGCCCAAAAGCAGCATACGGCAGAGCACTTACCAATACTCACAAAGAAAAGCACCAACACCAATAATGAAATTGTTGTTGGTCAGTTTGCTTGCGCGCGCAAACACCAATCAAAGAAGAGAACAAAACCGGTTTTTTTCTACGCGACGCATACACACGAAATCGTTCTGTATTGTATACGTCGCGCCCTGCATGTATACGTTCATTGATTTCCTATCTTATCTTCGTTGCAATTACAAAAACAAAACGAACTCAAAGAGCATACGGCTGGGCATCGCTGCTCTGCAAGGTACTTGGTCCAATGACTTTTCAGACGTCCCACGTAAATTAAAGTGTTTTGGTTATGCCACTGGTTGTTTTCCTTAAAAAAGCCAATACAAAAAATAGATGAGTTTAAGAATATATTTTTATTTGGGCGTAAGTAAACAATGCCAATAACAAGCCGCAGAACAAATAAAAACAATAACAAATGTTATTTACGTTACTTTTCGGGTTCGGATATTTGTCTAAAGATTCAATTTGTATTTTTCATGGAAAACACTTGAGCCAATATCACTCTAAATCAATTTCATGAGCACTGTTCCCAGTTTAAGATGATTGTTAACGGTTTTGAAAAAATTTCCACAACTGTAACGCAATTCCCCCAAAAGTCTTAGTTCCTCCGACTATATAAAGCCTCAGACTTAAGTGTTGCTCAAACTAAAAGTTGATACAAATATGAAGTGGTTACTTACTCTATCCCTTTGCTTAATTGTCGTCTGTGTGGCAGTTAAGGCGCAGAGATGCAACACGATTTGCACTACCGATGTAAATTACGTTTGTGGCTCGATCAGACGCGGTAATAGAAATATTAACTGCAGTTTCAGCAACAAATGTCAGTTGGATTTGCATGCCTGTAGAAAGCGAGAAAGTAAGCATAAAATATGATAAAAAAAACATGAAATTAAAATAACATTTTTCCCCATAGACTGGCGTTCTACCAATGGACGTTGTCGTCAAGAGTCTAGCAGAAGCTACTGCAGATAGAAAGATGAATAATACTTGTTTATGTGCAATCCTACCGCCTGACAATTAAAACCGATTAAACAACAATGCAAACTTTTGAGTATTATTATTTAATTTTCCCATTGACTGCTCCATGATGAAATTAATATAAGGTGGTCCCGTCTTGTGAGCGGCATTCTCGTTTAGTATTTTGTTGTCAGTGCTCAGCTGGTTGTCAAAAGAGTAGGTTCGTAGCGGACGGTTTTTTTCGGTTTTTTCGTTTGTTCTTTTAACCCTTACGTGAGCAGACAAAAAATTTAATTTTTCAATAATTAGTGGTATTCCTGAAAGCGATTTAGATTTCGTGAAAGCAAATCTAAATTAGTTGACGGAATGACCCTTTTTGCGCAGTGATTTGATTTAGACTCGTGAACAGCTGTTTGTTTGACCGAACACCTGATTGACAATTGGCGGTAAAATAAACAAAGCAAAGTGCCTGGGAGACCACGGCTATGGGCAAAAATGCAATCAATGGCAAAACCTTTTTGGAGAAGCCGTAGGCATTGGGTTTTACTCTTATCATTTCTATTCTCAATCCCTTACCCCGCCTTTGCAGTAATAGCGAAGATCTGGAGCTGGAGGATGCCTGCAAACCCGCAAAATAGAAACCACACATGCCCCAGACATCGCTGGCGAAGAACTTTACGCCCAGATCACCACATATACTATCTATGCGCTGCAGTTCCTCGTTGTTCTGGCCATTCACGACCACCATATTGAACTGGCCACAGAAGTCCTTTGTTTTCTCCTTGAGCGGTTGAGTGTTCGCCGATATATCCACCATCGGATTTGGGGTATGGGCGCGCTCTAGAGATGCCTCGGCCCTATTGCTCCCAAGGGTCTCGCGCGCAGCCAGGAATTGTGAGCTGAAGTCTTCCTCTGTGACCACCTAGTCGTCGTGCAGCTTCACAGATTTGACGCCGTACAGGATTATGTTCATGATTATTTCGGCTCCAAAACCATTCAATCCGGAGATGAGCATTTTGGCGGTACGTAGGCGGGAAATGTCATTTTAAGCATTTACCCTTTCTTTTCCCTTACCGAGCCGTTGAGTGCCGGCTAAAGTACCGCTTTTGCGATTCCACTTTTGACTCTGTGCACTTTAGGCCGCTGGTCCTTTTCTTCGGTTTGATGAAGACAAGAGTCTTCAAAAATTACATAATCCAATCTAAATCGCTGATAGGAAAACCATTCTGCTTGCCTCGACGCGGGTACTGATTCTCAGACAAGTAGTGAGGCATGAATTTGGTAAGCATTCCACTAGAATATGAGTTGTAGAAAATGTGTCCAGTCTGCTCTAGAAACCAATAATGACAACCGGTAAGGAAACAAACCCGGTTCGGTTCATGTTCTTGTGATAAGTGAGAACCGTTTAAATTTTAAACCAGAACCCGTTCCGAACACTTCCTTCTTATTAAAGGAATTGGGTTCCAAAATAAAAGCACCAAACCGAGTTGATCGCTGCTTATCTACAATACATTCAAACATATGTGCACTAATAGTCGCTTTCTCCTCTCTTTTACAAAAGTTTGAATAAATTTACGAAAACCTCCGCTAAAAAATCAATATCTCATCTAAAAGCTTATTTATTTATATTTATATTTATTATATTATTATTATATTTATTTCTAGGAATTCTTTGGTCAGACTTTACATTTTCTTAAAATTTATCCCCCCCCAAGAAATGATTTTAAAATTTGCCCCTCCCAATATGCCAATCGAAGTCGTGATTCCAGAGATCACCAGTTAGTCAATTTATTCTTTAATTAAAAATTCATTAAATGTTATCATTAAAAACTTTCTCTTTTAGACGACTCATTCGTATTCGAACGCCCTGGTAGTTTTGAAAATATCGATATCATTGTGGGTGGTGTTATCGAATAGGAATAAAAATAATTTCGATTTTGATGTAGTTGCAGTAGTATAAAAGGCATGGTGTACATACGACTCGACAGCCAAAAGCTGACTGTCTGAAAATTGAGGCTTCTGAAATGAAAGTGTTAAGTAATATTATACCAAAAGAACTATACGGTATTCCTTACTTAATAATAGCGTGTGGGAATATCTTCTCGATTAAACCGCAAATAAATAAGTATTTTTCACTCTCCTCACTGTCTCTATGCTCAATCGACCTTTCAATTAACTCAATTTCAGCTTGCAACTCAGTTTCGTTACTCAATTCAGATTCAGAATCCGTTGCCATTGACCGTTCATCATTTACGTCGGTGGAATCCTCTGCATCCTGCACTGAAATACGATTGATCGCCTTGGTTATATCAATGCGAACTTCAATCACAAAATATGAGTAATAATTCTGTTTTAGCTCTTGTCTTTCGCCAATGGCCTCTAAACGCGTATTTCTCAACGCAGCCGTACGATGAGCTGGAACCGAATTTAAGGAATCCGAACAGGTGTACAACACTGACTGACCATGATTGCTCATATTATGCATTAAATTGTGAACAATCCGCTTACTGTTGACGTCCAAAAAGCCGAAGGGTTCATCGAGTAGTATAAGACCCGCATAGCCTATCAAAGCAATGGCTATGCTCAGAAGTTTCAGTATTCCACGACTGCAGTGAGTTAGATAGTGCAGACGATAGTTATTCAAGTCAAAGATATTGCACAAAGTCTTAGTCATCCTCTTCACTTTCGCCGGCTTCAGGCCACGTATGAGTAAAACCAACTGGATGGCCTCTGTTACGGTGAGAGCTTCTTTGATTTCATCATTCTGAGCGCTATATCCAATGTGCTTGTAGTCCTCTTTCTCATTGGGATTATAATTGTCCGTATTGAAGCTTGTGATTTGTCCAGTGCTGGGTGTATAGGTGCCAAGAATGGTCTTTATCAGCACTGTCTTGCCTGAACCATTGGGCCCCAAAATGGCCATGACTTGGTAGCTGAATACATCGGCGTACTTAAAAAGAAAGAAAAAAGTGCAAATTGGTTTGGTATACCTACCGTTCTAGCATAAAATTTATGTGTCTCAAAACCAATTGAAGACCAAAGGCTACACCCAAATTCTCCACATGCAAAGCCTTATCTTTGATCCGTGGACGTTCTAGGGTACGCACTCGAGTCTTTTCATTGATCCAGGTATTATCCAATTCATTACGTGGCTTCAGATTCAAAACTTCCTGATCGTAATAGCTATCGGGACTAAAATGAAAAAAGTCAAAGATAAATTCTTATAAAAGGATCAACTATTCTATTTTTAAAACAATTTGGAATTTTAAATAATGATGATTTAATAAAAAGCCTAAAAACGGTTGTGTTAAAACCATATTAAATTATTAAGTTGTAAACAGAGATTAAAACCGAAATGAATAACGGTTAGGGTTTCGGGAACTGTTTTGGCGGTTATATTACGGTTGTGGGATATGGGTTACGCTTATTAACCTTGTTCTGTTTCAGTTTTTGGTTACGGTTACGGTTATTGGTATAAAATATCACTGTGTGTGGGTGTGATCTTTCTAGCAATATCTGCACAACGACAATCAAACGGAAAACATGTTAAATTTTCGTTGCGTGCTTACCTAAGCATACGACAAAGAGAGATTGAGACGGAAAAGCCATAACAACTGTCAAAGTTAATGTTTGCTTGCTTATGTTTTTTTTCTATATCATAAGAAAAAAATTGCCGGAGAATGTTTGTTTTTGATCGAGGCATCGCCTAAAAAAATGTGTCTTCCATCCACCGACAAGTTCAAAACGCGACTTTTAAAGTTACCTGCGCCAAGCTGACAAGCTGTCAAGATGACGAATCACATCCAGAGGAAAAGAGTAACTTGAAAAATGCGATCGCGCAAACAACAAACATAACGTTAACTTCCTTTTCCATACGAACAAATTCGTCAATGTAATAAAAAATATAGGAAAAGATGAGGAAGGTAAAGATTTTGGTTCGCTGCTTTGTCTCTTTCCCATTCGCTCTCATTCCTTTGTGCCCATTAGCAACAATCAGGCGAAAAATAAATAATTAGCCAATTCTTGTGAATAAATACATTTGTATTTAAAATGTTCATTGTACATATTTACAACAAACAAAGGGCATAGCCGGATTTGTAGGGGATTTGTATGAAGTTTAGAAGTACATCAACCGAAAGTTTTTAAGCGATTTTTTTTTGATACTTCTAGTACCAACCCTGAATTTTTAACAGCGATTTTTATCATTTCAATCACAAGACTTTTTCGAGCCATCTATCCATTTAAAAACTCCCAATTTTTTTTGGTCAAAGCTGGCATGTATGGTATGCACTTTCTTAGAATAATTTTTCAGACTTTTAAGCCGTTACCTACAAAATTCCGCGAAAATTTTAACACCATTTATTTAAGACTTCAATTTGATTTTGGTTCCACATTCGTTTTTTATATGTCCAATTGTCATTCCTAAATACAATTTCCGTAATTTTTTCAAAATTTTAAAAGTTGTAGAAGGTGGTTAAAATTAATTAAAACAACAAAATGTATATTTGTTAAATTGTTTTACTCATTGTCGATATTTATATATTAATCAAGTTATACACAGTGAATGTTCACATTATCTTCAAGATGGGGTGAATGTGGAACCAGAGGTGGAAAATCAGATTCAACGGGAAGTCAATTACAGAAGAAAAGCTTGTGCTTGCCTGTCAACCATAAGCCACCGAAGAAGATGGAGCCTACATCGGCCACCGTTCCGTTGAAGGAAAAAGCTACAGATGACGCTATCCGGCGCAAACAGCGCTCCGGATACAAAGCATCACTTAAGTATCTTAAGACACTTGAGGGCAGCAACTCGAAGTCACTGACAGCGATGCACAAGGCACTGCGCAGGGTGCAACGGCCGAACAGAATGCGCTTGCAACCACGACGGGGATGAAATCTCCAACCAAATCAAAGGCCGGCAAAGCATCCACGGAGGCCACCCAGAAGCACCGTAGAAGAACACCCCCGCCATCGTCGACAACACCATCCCAAAAGTAGGGACCGGACGGCGAAAGCGTGGTAACTTCAAGCGATCGGAATACTCGTCGAAGGCTCTGCAGAACAAGCGGATTGGACCAGAAGATCTACTGACTAGCTTAAGCTCGAAGCGTGCCGCGGTAAATTCAAATGAATGAACATAAGTGTGAAAACCGATATAAAAAAATAAAGAAAAGCGTTTGGGCAAGTTGCTAAGTAAAGTAATTATAGAATTTAATTATATTATGTATAATTGTTTGCTTTTCTATTAGATAATTGCAATGCGGCTTGGGCTTCATTGAAGGACAGCTTACGCTGCCGGAGTGGTAAGCACGCCAAGGGTGGAAACAAACGCATCTCAGAGAGACGCTGATCAGTAGTTGAGTAAGCTCCATAAATTTCGCGTTTGCCAGACTTGTTGGTCCAAGAAGGTTTCATATGTGCAAGTGTCATTTATATTAACTTAACCATTTTGAATTGTCTTTTACAGAAACCGTAGCTCCTCGTGCAAGATGGCTGATGATGAGGAACTTAGTACCAGCTCTAAGTGATTAAATTGTGGACGACGGCGATTCTGTATATCAAACGGATGAGCTGCACAACTTTCAATGGTCGGACTTGGGACGTCTTTGTCGTGGACGACATCTCATAATCTATGCCGTTCCATTATAAGTACATAAGCACGAGATGCCATGGCCCAACTAGTCGATTCAGCCCCTTCGTGTCCGCACTATTTGCCTATTACAAATAAAGGTCACGATGGACCTAAAAATTATAATCAACTATAAATCTTAAATAAATGGTTTTCAAGCTTGGGAAGTGTGCTTTTTATGTATCAAGCTTTTCCAATATATCAGCATCAGGTAGATCGGACGACTATATCATATAGCTGCCTTAGGAATCAGCATCCAATTTTTGGATGAGCCAGGGAAGAAAAGCTATTCTCAAGATGAAGAAGTTTTTAACGCCACTATGAAACAATTTGTTATAATTTTATATAGACATACGGTATCTATCTATAATATATTAAAATCTCGTCTCACATGTTAGTTAGCAAACTTCTCTGAAACGGCTTGACCGATTTCATTGACATTTTTTTTTGTATGTATTTCGCAGGTAGAATAGGTTTTTAACTATATTTCGTAACGCTAGGTGATTTGGGTGTCCCTCTGCAGAACATTCTTTTGAATTGACGAATCAGCAGGCGGCTCATCTTTGTTACTCTGCGATTTATTATTGTAAAAATCGTTATCGGAATATCGATTTTCATTAGTCGTTTCAATTTGGCCTGTGTGTGTATGTGTTTTACAGTAAGCAATGGCAGCCACACGTAGGGGTAGCTATTTGGGCCGTCGAACGAATGCAGTAACACACATGCGAAATGTTAGGGCAGCACGAACAGATCAACAATTACATGAAATAAGTGAAATCACGCGATTCAGAATGTCACAACTTTGATCTTCTCAATCACAAGAGGCACGAGCTTTCCGAACAATTGGAGAAGAGACAAGCGCGCCGGACAGATGTTAACACACGCAGAACAATTGACCGACAACGCCAGCAATTACATCGAGCATTTACATCTGCTTCGTTCCTTCGTCTCGCACTCAAGAGCCAGATACCGAATATTCCGCTCATCCGAAAGTCCTGATTGGTGATATGGACAAAGAATGTCCCAATTGTCATGTGCTGAAATTCAAAAATGATTCCGCCGGAATGTGTTGCGTATCAGGAAAAGTGCAACTACCGGAAATTGAGACGCCACCAGAACCATTGGTTTGCTCATTGGCACGGATCCAGATGCAAACCTGTTCCTGAAGTACATTTAATTCATGATTTCAAATGACTTCGTTCGGAGCAACAGAAATAATGCACAATACAGCGGAAATGGTCAGCAATTTAAATCAACCTTAAAAATCAAAGGCCAAGTGTACCATAAAGTAGGCTCAATGCTGCCAATGCTAAACGAACCACATAAATTTTTAAAAATCTACTTTATAAGCGGTAGGGACGTCAATCGTCAATCGGATGCACGTTGCGGTTACAATAGCATCGTCGGCGAGCTGGACTTCCTTTTGAATGAGCACAATGAATTATTGAAATTGAAGTGGCAATCACGCTATTGTTGTCAATCCTGATAAAACACCAGCTGGAGAACACGTGCGTAGATTTAATGCGCCTGCTGTTGACGACAATGCTGGAATAATGGTTGCCGACCGCACAGCGACGAGAGAAATTGTGATTCGAAGAATCACAGAATGGCAGAATAACGTTTGCCGGGTCAGCTAGTTCATTTATAAGGTTCGATTCGAGATCCCGTTTACTCAATGAAACCCAACCGAATCGGTTATAAGAAGTTAAGTTTTGCCTTAAAAAATACAAAAAAATTTTAAAACCTTATCTACTTACTCACTATCCCATATTCGTTTGCTGCGCCGAGTTGTACGTTTAACATTCTTTGTATTTATTCGTACATATAACAAAACCCAAACCAGCAATGTCAAAAGATATGTGCGCCAAAGATAGAATGCCAAATCCAAATGCGTACTGTTAAAATCTAATATTCGAATGTATGTCGTAGAATTACTCACATTTTGCCCAGCTTAAGAACTCACCGCAACAGTTGGGTATACGTTGACATTGTTCCAAATAGACACTCGTTTCATAGGTCTGTTTATCATTACACAACAGCATCATTTCGGTTATATTATAATTTTTCACTAGATTATGTACCATGGCATAATAAGGATGGAACTCTAGCAGCAGGAAATGAGAAGTATTACAGGACTGCAGTTCGTGCACAGCCAAATAAAGCAAAATTCCTAGCGAGTAAAAGGTGAGCACTAAAACATAACCGGTCCTGGCTTCTGTTAACCAAAATGAAACCAAATGATTGATGGACAGAACACACAAGGCCACAATCAGCAGGATATACACAAAAACCACTAAAGAAAATAAATAGATGAGAAAGAAAAAGAGTCTGTTGTACATAGATCTGACATCATTTTTTCATGAAGAGACGAATTATAGAGATGTCCTATCTATGCATCATTGGCTGCACCCAAACAACACTCACAGTAATTGTATGAATTAATAAGTAACTTATGGTTAAAGATGATAATAGCCGCATTTAGAGGTAAAAGGCTCACGCATACCTTCAACATTCCATAGATTATAGTGGCCGTTGTTAGAGTGCATAATCTCATGCCTGCTATCAACTCTAAGCGTCCGTAGAAAACAGTGCGCCACAACATATGATGGAGCAAAGGTAATGCCCAAACGAAACAGAAGCAGAAACTCAGGGAAATAGTAAATACCACATCATGACTATTATCACCACTCTGTATTTTCACCGAATGTATGGTGGAGTAGGGTAGAGGTTCCATGTCCACGGTGATACCCGAATCTGGATCCACATAGCCTCTGTAAGGGTGATGGGAAGTAGAAAATTAGTTTAATATGAGTGAATGATGAGGGTTGTACCATAATTAGTTGGTCTATCAGGTCTATTTTTCTATTGTACATACAGCCATGCTTTGTATTTGCCTTCTTCGGAACTCATTCCGTTTTTTGACCAGCAATGTTTCGCGAGCCCTTATTATTCTGGATTTATCTAGGCTTTTGAAGTCCACCTCAAAAGTTCAAGCTCCCCTACTCTTCGACGTAATTAAATTTGTGCTCCTTCTTTAGTTTTATGAGGTCTTCGAGTTGAATTGTGAAAGTTAAAGCTGGTAGATTTTGAAGCCCATCACAGGGTTTAACTTTTTTTTTGCTTGAGGAGTATATCCGCAGATCCATGTTTCGTTCATGGTAATGAATCCTTTTAAAATCTGGTAAACACTCAAATGCAAAAACCTGTTCATACTTTTTAATAGAACACATAGAAAAAAAGCGACTATCCAAATTCTAATCAAGGTATCCAACAAGGACCGTTTTCTTAACATGTTTTGAACAGTGTTTTTACAACTTCTATCAGAGTAAAGAACACTGATAAATAACACTAGGCATTTTGAACAGTTCAAAATCATAGGTGTTTTAAACACATACATTGTTAACACAATAAAACAATATTTTACATTTCGACACACGAGAGCACTATGATTTTGAACACTCTAACTACAAAACTGAACTTTCCTTCCGAATCTTCACTTTCGCAAAACTTTTGCGATCTAAGCCCGGTTTTTGGAACAAATTTGAACTCAAAATAAGTTTATAATGAGATTAGGTTGTCATAAGGACGGGTTAATATTCGGGTAAATAGAAGGTCTACATCGAAATTGCAATGCATAAGCGCAATCCACAGTTAACGGATCTTCATGGTAATAAGACCGCTAAATACTTAAGAAACTGCTCTTCAAGACCACAAATGATCACACAGAACTACATAACTATAATTATGACAATACTGAACATGATAAATACCATGGATGATCAATGGCAAAGAATATCGTCTAGATCATAAAGCATGTTTTAAACCACATTCCGTTACTGACAAACCATTAAATCGCTGAAAAAATACCAAAGAGAATCAACTAAGGGATCTCCATGGTAATAAAACCGCTAAATGCTTAAGAAACGACTTTTCAAGACAGCAAACGATCAAACATATCTACTTTGCCGTGTTTATGACAATACTGAACCATGGATGACCAATGATGAAGAACATACTACCGGTGTCTGTCGGACGCGCGTACAGTACCTTAATGATAATTTGCACAAAATTGCGAAATATAATTTAAATAATAATATAATATAATTTGTGGTTACAGTGTTCAAAATGTTATTGCTTTCGTGTGTCGAAATGTAAAATGTTCAAAGTGTAAATTAATATGTTTTTTATTTGTTTATGTTAGTATTCGAAATCAGAGCTGTTAACTGCAATTACAATTACAATTACCATTACAATTTTTGTATATTTAAAAACTTAAATTACAATTACAATTACAATTTCAATAATTATTTAAATTACTTCAATTTTTTGGTTACCTTTATTACCTACAACAATATATATATTAACAACTATCTTCATTACATTTGTTCTTCCTTATGTTAAAATTTGAATTTTTCACTCACAATGGTAAAGGTGACTAAAATTGTTTTACAGTTTATTATGTAATTAAAGCTTGCAAGAGAAATTACTAAAATTATTTCCATTACAAAAAATTTGAAGCAATTGAAATAATTATTGAAATAGTTGTAATTGTTGTTAAATTTTTAATTACGAAATAATTGTAATTGTAATTGTAATTAAAGTTTTTAAATATACAAAAATTGTAATGGTAATTGTAATTGTAATTGTAATTGTAGTTTACAGCTGTGTTCGAAACACACTTTATTTAAAGTGTTAAAGACGCCTAGTGTTATTTATCAGCGTTCGTTATTCTGACAAAAATTTTATAGAACACTGTTCAAAACATTTTGAAAATTTCTAAACAAACAATGAAAAAAACAATGCTTACTGGTTTTTACATTGTTTAGAACTCGATGTTACCCTGCTTTTCCCTAATATAATTCCGTTTTTTGCAGTCTCTTAAATAAGGCTAAATTCTCAGATGAATATGTCGCAACATATCCGTCCCTGACCCTAATTGTAGGCCACAAAAATGTTATTAGTGTCCTGAATATCATTCCCGAACGAACTGCTAACGGGTCTAGACCGATAAGGGAAGGGGTGCGGATATTTTTCAAACTTTCAGGTAATTGGCTTGAAGGTTGGTGGAAATTCCAGGAAAAGTTTTAAGGTGGCGGTCCAACGCGAACTACCGCAGCCATCACATTATATTTTTCTTTTATTTTAATAGAATTATTAAATAATAATAATAAATTTTAAATGTTTTCAGTCACCAATTTTTTAGTTTTCAAAACTTTGATAAATTCTTTATCACAGGAAAATTATTTCATGACTCTAGCTACTCTGGCTCCTGAGATATTGGAATTATAAAAAGGCTTATTAGAAAGGATTTTGGTCAATATCTCAAGGATATGGCATAAAAATAACCCAAAATTGGGCCAGATCAGTTTGTTTTGAAGTAATCTATGCAAAAAACAAGAAAATTAAAAATCCCAGACTTAGGTCGCATCCCTTTACTTCTTTTTTTTATACTTTTTTGAATATATTGTATGTATACTCTCCGTTAATTTCTCTATTTATAACAATAAAGTGAACTTTTATAAATATTTACGGTTCCTCGATACGAATTTCTCTCTTCACGGTTTGTCGGTAAGGGTTTTTCTTTCTGTCTGGCTGTCTACTACTACGTTCTACTCTCCGTCATCGAATGGCCATTCAATAACCATACCTTAACACTAAAATATCGATTTATTTGTATATATTCACATCATGGCGGCTGTGTTCAAATAATTCCAAAAACTACAAACAAATCTGTTCTTAAAGTTCCCTGGAGTAAGCATATTTCTAACCTATAGTAATACCTTTCTGGTCTTTGGTTAATTCATAGCCTTTAGATTTTTGCAATCTTAAGAGTTGTTAGTCGGGATTGACTAAAGACTATTACGAATTGAACAATATAATCCATAACATACAGACTTATTATGGAAAGATTAGCATCTCCGACAGTTTAATTTCCAACTTACACGGCCAGAGCATTCATCACAAGAGCCAAGCTAAGCGGTGCCGTGTGCAGTAAATTTTTATTAAACATAGCCTCCACTTTATCCGTTGTTAGAATAGCTGCCACCACAAATTTTACATCCGTCAACATATAATGATCGGCTACATATTTTCGCATATATTCCATAATGTCCATCTCTGAATCCACCTGCAAGACTGCCGTCTCATTAGCATAGTGTTGACTAGCAGCAAATAGAGGGCCTTCCGTGGCGCTTTGTTGTAATAGTGTGATAGGTTTCCAGTAACGATTTAGGGTGAACGGTGTAAGAGATAAAGCCTGCCGAGCCTCCCTCAAATGGGGCATACACAGCGTCCAACTGGCCACCAGGAATGGATAAAAGATCTGCAGTAAGGGCAATACGCAATATCGAATATCAATGAGATAACGTTTTCGCAGAACTACTACAATGTGGGAGAGCAGCAACCTAATGCCAGCCAATCGTTGACTCTTTCGTATAAGCAAATACGATTCCTCCATGTGGCGTAGATTATAAGAGACTGTATCAAAAGCATCCGTTTGGCTTGCGATCACCATGCGCTCTTTGGGATCCTGAATCATGGCATTTAACATGATATAATCCAAACTAGACTCGACCAAATGATAGCTTTCCACATGCAGATCCTCCAAATTTTTGTCCAACTCTTCCAGTAATAGGACAAGCTTAACTAGGTCCTTATATTTGATTAGGAAAACAACCGTATAGCTCAGTCTAGACTCTAGCTCTACAAGAGGTATAAACTGGTTAAAATACTCTTGTAGTCTATCTAGATTACATAGTTCCTTGATTTGGCAGATCTAGAAAACGAAATTACAAGTAAATTAGGAAAACGGTTCGGTTCTTAAATAATTTTAGATCATTGCCTTATGCAAAACATTTATCATTTTCTGAATACACATTCAGATAAGATGTTAAAATTTAATGACTTGGAATAGAAAAGACCACTTAAAATATCGATACACAAGGCAACAAAATTTGACTTATTTCAGTATATTTAAGGGTTGGTGGTGATTATAGATAATTTTCTGTTTTCAGATATGGTCCATCACGTCGAAATTTTTAGTAATTTGAGCTTAAAGTTTCAAAAATGCCTATTTTGACCCTTTTAGACGCGTTTTGAAGATATCGAGCTGAAATTTTGCTCAGAGTCTTCTTTTGGCTGCACGCTGATAATATGTCGCAACCGCCCGGATCGGATGACTACTTCTTGTGGCTGCCATAGAAACGATCGTTCGAAAAGTGGATTTTTGTGAGAAAAACATTTTTGTTTTCAATGTTAGCGTTCTTAAGCTCGGTCATTAATTAAATTATATGTTTTCAAGCTGATCTGCGATTTGGTCGAAATCTGTAACCTTTTGAGCGAGCTTTTTCAAGTGTATTAAAACTTCGGCACAGACAAAGTTAGCTTTCCTTTCTTGTTTTCAATGAAGATATAGATTTAGTAATTGTATACGAATTCACAAAAAATCCTTAATATTGTTGCTGCCCCAAATTATGAAATAGGTATTGTTGAAAATTTTCATTGAAATTTTATATAAACTACTAGACTGTTGTACTGTTTTTGCAAGGCATACCTTTGGGCAGTAGACAATTTTGTTATTTTATTATTATAGAGCATATGTATTCAAAAATGGTATATCTTCGCTAAAAATAGTCATACAATTCTTTGGGAAAGTTTTTTTTTAAGTTAAGAAATAGTAGATTACGATTATAAAAACAAACAAACAAAACCAACATACACTCAAAACAAAAGTATAGGTTCCTCACAAAACGCGTTTAAAAAGGGTCAAAAGGCATTTTTTGCAACTTTAAGCTCAAATTACTAAAAATGCCGACGTGCTTAGCACACGAAAATCATCTAGAATCACCACTAACTCTTCAATATATTGGACTTTGTTGCCTAGTTTTATCAGGCCTGTTGTCGACTATCACTGATTATCATGCGGATTAGAAAGAGTAATATGTTCCCGCTTTCAAAAATCGACTGTGTTTTCTGCTTTTAACTTCAAAACTCCATTTATCTTCATTCGACCCTTTTGATGGGAAAAAGATTTGGTTAAATTTCTTAATCGTTTCTTAGAAATCACAACTCATACCAATTCCGATAAATCGAATTCGGAAACGAGAACAGGCCTGAATGAAATTGCAAAAAAATTTATGGCTAAAACTTACCTTGAATTCAAATTATCGTCTAGGGGAATGCAATCTTTTCGAGGTGTTGATGTGTTCAGTTTAGAATCACAGCATAAATAGTAATGTTACGTGCCAAGCGTCGAGCATGACATTTAGAATTAAAATGAATACTTCTGCGTATCAAACTAATAGGCTAAGGATCAAATTAATATTCAAAATATCAATTTGACAATTTCTGGTATTATATTAGTACCAATAAACTGATACTGGTTTTAGTTTCAATTTGAGACAACGCGTATCAAGTTGATAATGCTATAAATTTTTATACAATTGAATAGTGTATTACAATTTTGCCTATAAGTTTGTAAAGCATAGAAGCAATCATCTCCGACGAGCTGAGTCGATTGAGCGTTGTCCGTCTGTCTGTCCGTTTTCAAGCGATCTAGTCCCTCAGTTTTGAAGCTATCGAGGTGAAATTTTGCACAGTCTTCTTTTGACTGCTGCTGCTAATATGTCGGAACCACCCGGATTGGATGACTACTTCTTGTAGCTGCCAAAGAAACGATCCGTCGGAAAATGTTGAGTTTATGGCACTCTAGGATTTCTGGAGGCCAAACTTGGCATAAATATCTGGATTTATGAGCTATTTTCGACAGAGCACAATGCAACTTTAAAAAGTTTAAGGCGCTATATAAGTACAGCAGAAAGTGTCCTAATTGGACTCTAAAGTCACACTAGACTTAATTTATGGCATTTTTTTTCAAAATAAATCATCCCGTTTAAGCTGGCGCTGTTATTGGATTAAAATTTTATCAATTTGAGCAAATAGCCAAATATATGATCTAATTATGTGATTCGTATGGCATTTATATCAGTTTATTGGGAAAAGTTACAGCCTGTTTAAGACGAAAACACATATATCACTGTGTGGGAGGCAAACTAGAAACTAGAACTAGAGGAACAGTGAAAAGGCTACTTGATTCATCATTGAATTTATCATCTACATGTAAACATATAACAATTTATGCTGAATCAAGTAGCCTCTTTACAGTTCCTATACACATTTAGAGTGACAATCTAGTTTTCCTCCCATAAATTTAAATATGTATTTTCGGTTAAAGCAGGCTATAGCTCTGCCAAACAAGCTGATATCAGTGCAAAAAATATCTCATAACTAGAGCATTTGTTGGTCTATATGTCTAGGTTATACCAATAGAAATTCAGTAACCACACTAGCTAAGTGGAGATGATTTATTTTGAGAAAATTGCCATAAAAATATAATTGTCTGACTTTAGAGGCCAATTTAGACGCTTTCTGCTATACTTATATAGCGCTTTTGATTTTTTAAAGATGCATTGATATGTGCTCTGTCGCCAATAGTTCATAGATCCAGAAATTTATTTCAAGTGTGGCCCCCATAAATTCTAGAGTGCCAGAATTTCAACGAATTCGATTTTTCGCTATATCTTGGAAACAAGAGCTGATAGAACAAAACCAATGATGTAGTTTTGTTCAGTGCAATCCACTTTAAAATAATCTGATCGAAATAGGCCTGCACCAAAAACACTGTTGGGTTGTGTTATCTGCTGAAGCTTCGTTTTGTTAATCATGTCCATTCTCGGGATATTACGACTATGAGAAGGCAAATAAAGCAAAAGTCAAGCTGTAACCTGGCTATAAAAGCTTCTCATATCTATGTACGACTACATAGTGGAAGGATCAGTGACTTTTGGAAGGGCACTTATAATTGCTACCATTAACAGTTGTGGCCCATTGGACTCTAGTTTCAACATGTTTCAATTTAAGGTGATTATTTTCAATTATAAGAGTTAAATTTCTTTTGCCCAAACTTAATATATGGGTGCTCTTTGATACAGAGTATAAAAATGAATACAAAAAAGTATCAATTTGATACATATTAGTATCAATTTGATATCCTCGAAATATAATTTGAATATTTTCGTAAATATCAATTTTATCCTTGGAGTATTGGAGTAATAGTTTCAAATTGATGACTAAATAGAGTCATTTTGAGGATTACTTTTTTTTGGGTGTATAAGCAGTTATTTTTTCATACATTTCAAAACCTCTCGATCTTACCATCACTGAGACCGGAAGGACCGGAGATGCTTCTTTCTGGCTGCTGCATACTTTTGCACAAACTTAATAAATATGTACCTTTGGTACAGAGTATAAAATAATATGTTAAATTACTTTACAAAAAAAATTGAAAAGGTTTCGGAACGATTGATTTAAATGATATGAAACAAAACTTACCAAACGATAGCCATCTTTGTATTTCCGGAATAGTGTTCTCTGGGTCGCATAAGAATATAGATTAGTTTTTGCCAGCAAAGCAATGCGATCAGCCAGATTGCCAGCCACCTTGGGTGAGTTGGTCGTAAGGAATATGGTGCGATTCTTTTTCTGCTTCAAAGCAAACTTGAAGAACAATTGTGCCTTAACCTCATCCACCTCCTCCAGAGGCTTATCCAGTATAACGATTTTCGTGCGTCCCGCAAAAGCACACAGTGTATCCAGAATGCGATTATGGCCGTCTGTTAAATGCTTTACCCTGACATGCCTCATATCTTCTAGTTGCATGGCTTGCAGATACAATTCCACATCCTCTCGGCTCTCTTTGCGCGTGAGACCACGCAAACGGCAAAAGTACATAATATGTTCGGCCAGTCCCAGTTCGATAAACATATCAGCACTAGGCAAGGACATACCGACACCTGCATAAGCTTTTGCTGGCTTTTTTTCCACATTATAACCAGCTATGTGTATAGAGCCAAAAGTGGGTTTGACTTGACCCGACAGCATTTTTATTATAGAGGATTTGCCTGAAGCATTGTGACCCAGGAGGACAACAAATTCACCTTCGTATACCTTCAGGGAAAAACTTCTAATCACAAAGGTTTTGTGATACTTTTTCCAGACATAACGAAATTCGATGGCTACTGATTTGATATCAGATTTTGCCATATCCTCCTCAGACTCATCTTCGCTGGAGAACTGCCTTTCTTTTGCAAAACCATATTGTTGGAATTTCTTATATTCACGGTCACGTTCCTCCTGTTCTACATCGGGTTCAGAAGGGGGTGGAGGAAACCAGTACTGGTAAACCCTGGACCAAATCCTTCTCTCGTCTTTTGGTGGAGTTGGTGGTGCTGGGGCAGATGTTGAGGGAGAAAGTGCCAGTTTGTTCATCTGCATTAATTTAATAGAATCCTTGGGATCTGTGTAAAAAACCGTAGTTTTCGTATGATGCTCCTTTTGATCTGTCACAGCCGATATTCTACGCGATTGTTCTGCCTCTATTTCAGCTTCACGTGCTTCTTCCAGGGCCCTTTGTCGTTCGCGATTTATCTTACGTTGACGTCTCATAACTCTTTTCAGCTTATTCAGTGCTTTACGTAACTTCTTGCATTTTAGAAAATTAATTAACGAGGAACACACTTTAAGTTCTATTATCATAGCCAATAACACATAAAATATGGCCTGCACATAGAAACAACCGATGATCACTATGAGTGAATGTTCATCGGCCATTATAGTAGAGAATAGATATTCCTTAGTTGTCATCTCGTTTGGATATTCCTCAAACCGTATCATCTTGCGCAGACCCTGACTCAGGGTCACATTGCACAACAACATGGAGCCGATCATGAGAAAACCATAAGACCATGTGGACTCTATTGCCAGTGTTGAGAGAAAGGGTAACGGAGCCAATATCCAGTAGCTGGGTACCTTGGCCACTGTCATTTTCGTTGTACGCATTAAGGCAGCCATCAGTACGGCAAACCCCACAGCCGATAATACATAGGACATGAAGAACCAGAATATGATGTACCAGGGTGGTTTCTCAAGAGCCGCCTGACTGCCATCCCACTGAATCTGTAAAAAGCAAGGCAACCAAAATACTGCTGCTGACAAATGAAAAATTTAGCCCTCGACTCACCTTTAAAAGTAAGCTAAGTAAGATGGAAGTCACCAAAAATTGACAGAATCCATTGAAATACCAGGCCGACATTTGCATATGCATGCTAACATTATTGACCAGCAGTACGAAGTTCTGACCCAATTCACGTTCTTCCACAATTTGCTGGAACAGCAGAGAGGATTGGGATAATTTCTAAGAAAAACTTTGCTAGTTCAAGGGAAGTTCAATTGACAATATTTAAATGCGATCATCGCGGTAATGCGCTATATTATATACTTACTCATACCTCAATTTCGATAAGCGTAATCAAAGTAAAAAAAAAAAATGCACTGCATGCAGTTCTCTGGTTAATAGGTGTAGATCAAACGGTAAAAAAATGCGAAATTTTAAAAATTTTATAAGTTTGGATTATTATGAAGACGGGTAAATCAAAAGATCTAAAAGATGTCGAAAATTATTCAATTTTCGTATGAGTTTGGATTAATGATGAACACGGATGAATAGATAGATGGTGGAAATCGAATGGACCACTAATTTGCGAAATTGCAAAATTTTATATTGAGCTTAGATTCTAATCTAAGATATATCTATGATAGCACAGCATAACAGTATCAGCTCTTGTTTTCAAGATATAGCAGAAAAACAAATTTGTTGAATTTTTGGCACTCACTTGCCATAAATATCTGGATCTATGAGCTATTTACGACAGAGCACATATCAATTCATAATTAAAACGAGAAGGCCAAGCTAACTTCGTCTGTGCCGAAGTTTTTATAATCTTGTAAATGCTGTTTTTGAAATGTCAGAGTTTAAGAACGATTACATAAAAATCAAAAATGTTTCATACTAAAATCCATTTTCCGACAGAGAAACATCTGATTTCAAACATATCAAATTAACAATCGCCGAACTTAAGAACGATAATATTTAAAACAAAAAGTTTTTCTCACTAAGACTGATTTTCCGACCAATCGGTCCTATGGCAGCCTTAAGATATAGTCAACCAATTTCGACCAAATTTTGTGAATCTATTTGAAACCATATAAAAAAAGTAATCAGCGAGTTTAAGGACACTAACATTAAAACAAAAAAAAATCTTACTAAGACCCTTTTTCGACCGATCGGTCCAATGGCAACCATAAGATATAGTCATCTGATGTCGATCAACTTTTTCAAATTAGTTTGAAAATCACCGACCTTAAGAACGATTTACTTAAAAACAAAAAATTTTTTTTTCATTAAGACCCATTTTGCGACCATGGCAGCTATAAGATATAGTCATAAGATTTTAACCAACATTTGCAAATCTGTTTGAAAGCATATTATATTAATAATGGCCGAGCTTGAGGACGCTAACAGTGAAAAAAAAAAAGATTTTCACACTAAGACCCATTTTCCGACTGATATTTCAGCTATAATGTATAGTCATCCGATCCGGTCGGTTCCGATATATTAGCAGCGTGCAGTAAAAATAAGACTCTGCGCAAAATTTCAGCTTGATTGCTTTAAAACTAGTTTGCGTAGAAACAGACAGACGGACGGACAAAGCTCAATCGATTCAGCTCGTCGCCCTGATCAAGAATATATATAGTTTATGGGGTCGGAAATGAATATTTTTATGCGTTGCAAACTTTTGGGCAAAATTATGATACCCTTTGCAATGGTATAAAAACAAAGTCGCTAAATAATTATGCAGAAAGTATCTAAATTGGAATCTAAAGTCAGACAATTCTATGGCAATTTTTTCAAAACAAAACACCCCCTCTTAGCTAATGTGGTTATCAAATTTCTATTGGAACAACCTTGGCAAATAGACCAACAAATGCTCTAACTATAAGAATTTTTTTGCATTTATATCAGCTTGTTTGGCTGAGCTATAGCCTGTTTAAACAGAAAATACATATTTAAATTAATGGGAGGAAAACTAGATTGTCATTTTAAGGGCCGATTTCACATCTTCATCATATAGCAGAGTAAATTCTTTCTTTATCTAACACAAAGCAGCTATCTAGAAGATGGGAAATCTGCCCTAAATCTGTTTAGGAAGTGTAAAGAGGCTACTTGATGAAGCATAAATTGTTATATGTTAACATGTAGATAATAAATTGTACGTTGAATCAAACATCCTTTTCACAGTTCCCATACAAATTTTCAGAGGGAATTTTTTATCTTATTTATGTATTTCATCTTAAACAAGCTGTAACTTTGCCAAATAAACTGTTATAAATGCCACAAAAATCACATAATTAGATCATTTGGCTATATGCTCAAATAGCTAAAATATTTACACAATAACCACGCTAGTTTATACGGGATGATTTATTATGAAAAAATGCCATAAATCAAGAGTAGTCTGACTGTAGAGGCCAATTGTGGCACTTTCTGCTCTAGTTATACAGCGACTTTGATTTTTTAAAGATTGATATTTGCTCTGTCGAAAATAGCTCATAAATCCAGATAATTACGCCTAGTGTGGATTCCACAAATCCTAGATTGCTAAAAACTCAACAATTTCATTGTTCCGCCATATCTTGGAAACAAGAGCTGATGGAGCTAAACCGAATCTATAGGATCTTAGGTCTACAAAATTTGACGTCAAGTTGGTAAAAAATTTAGTCACTTCGCTAATATTATTGACACTTACCTTCGTTAGCATAGTCACTGGAAACATGAAACCAACCAACAGGATTAAGACTACCGATGTATCCAAACCTTCTAATAGCAATTTATTAATACTTTGATTGGAATCAAATCGTCGCAACTGCACATTAGGTGGATCCTCTGTCGCCGCCATTTTCAGATATTCATTACTTATATGATACTGCAAAGCTATGAAACCCTCGCGTACATAACCCGTACTTCCATCATCTTCACTTCCACACAAAAAGTGACGACTGTCATAAAGGGAATCCAATTTCCAGCTAGCACCCATCCAAGAATTCTCATAATTGCGAAATTCCGATGGCATTATAATGGAAAAATTTAAGTGTAATGGCAATCCATTCTTTGTCTCATCCATCGAATGGAAACATATGCTGGCTATATACTGATCCGAAAAGGATCTGACACGCAAATCGTCACAATTCTCAAAGCTGCGAAAATGTCTAGGAGTCATGGAAAGTCTGAACAAGGTTCTTTCCATTAATTCCCTAAGGCCGTAGGTATAATTTGGAGCAAAACCCACTATAATTTGTGGTATGAAAACATTGCACTGAAAGCTGATTAGAGATTTGTATTATTAAAAAAGAATTGTACATTGTTCTACAACTTACGTGGATTGCTCCCTGACCATACGGTCACGCCTTGAATTGATTTTCTCTATCAGGGTTTCCCAGCTTCCTTGAATATTAATGGGTTGAAATTTGTTCAACTGGTTTTCTACATCAGATTCGTTTAGGAAACGAAACAATAATATGTACAGTCCAAATATGACTGGCAAAAGAATGGAAATAGCGAAGGTAAGTTTATTATCGGACTGCTTGCGAAAGTTTTTAACGACCAAAAGCCGAAATATGGTACATTTGTGACAGCAGCGCATTTTTCTTTTTTGACTATAATTCTATATTTTTGTGAAATTAAGTACTTGGAAAAATCAACTAAGTCAAAGCATTCTGTTCAGAAAGAAGTATTGTATCGTTCGCTTCATGTAGTTTAGAGCTTATTGCTTAACGACAGAAAAGCGCATCATGGACTTAGTCTTTCGCGTTCTCAGCATTAACTTTGCAGAGTTAACTCGAGCCAAAAACTACGTATCTAACTTCGTGTACCTTTTAGTCGTAGTAGTTAGTAATTAGACATCGGATTTTATGCACTTTTTTAAATGAAGGTTGATTGAGGTGAAAATTTGGATGTATACTAATTTAATAACCCACTTTACATTGAAAACTGCATATTCAATATATGCAAATTGAAAATTTGACAAATATGCAAAATATGCAAACAAATATGCAAAATATGCAATAAATACGCAAAATATGTAATTGTATGCAACATGTATAAAAATGGCGAAATTTACAAAAACTCTCATTCTTGAGCTTAGATTATTATAAAGAATATATAGATGGTTTAATGGAAGTTGTAGACCGAGAAAATGAAAGGTTTACCTTGAAAGTTCCAAAATATTGGGAAATTTCTAAATTTTTCATTAATTGCAGATTTTTATGAAGATTTTATGGACGGCTAGAGTACATAATGGTAAATAAAGGAGATGTGGAACAAATGGACAAAAAAATCGAGAAATTTAAAAATTTTCCAAATTTTCAAAGGACCTAAGATAACTATGAAGGTTGGCGCGTATATAAGAGGCTTAGACCAAAAACCTCAAAATTTGTCAAATTTTCATTTGAGTATTTACGAAAGCGCAGGCGTTGGTAAATTAGAGGCGTCGATTGAACAGGTACGTACGAACGTATGACCTAATATTATTATGAAGGTTTATGGATGGAAATGTAGACGGGTGTATGGGTAGTAGGTGTAGATCGAACGGTTAAAAGAATCGCGAAATTTGCCAATTTTTCATATGACCAAAGATTATTATGAATACTTAATAGACGGCAATAGTAGACGGGTAAATATCGGAAGTGTAGACCTGTCCAAAAAATCGCAAAATTTTCAAAATTATTATTTGAGTTTAGATATTTCGTGAAAATTGCAAAATTCTATCAGTTTTGGGAATCATTAACATGTGATAGATGGCAAATGTGGACGCGTAAATGGTAAAATCCAACGATTATAATGTAGACAGGGGAATTGATTGAGGGTCAAGATCAAGCGGTCCAAAAATCGCGATATATACAAAATTTTATGAACAGTTCAGATTATCATGCAGATTTAATAGTTGCAAATCTTAAGGAAATTTTAACATTTGCGAAATTCTTATATGAGTTTAGATTGACACGAAGACGGGTATATCGACGGGTAAATAGGAGGTGAAGATCATACGGACCAAAAACTCGTAAAATTTGAAAAAAATTTAATGAGTTTAGATTATCATGAAGATTTGATAGATGTCAATTGTCTATTAAGCTTCACTTCTTCGTATTGTGTTTAAAATTCTAAAGGGGACGCAGCAACGCACGCCGTGTGCCTGCTATGTAAATATGTATTGCAAAACAGTTTGATGGCAAATCTCTTAGCCATTTTTGAATTAAAAGTGGGTTGTTATCACTCATTTTCGGCATTTTAATTGATTATTTACAAGTTGAATTGGTGACATTGATTTACAAGTTCAAACAGATTTGCAACAAAATCACAGAATCATTATGTAATTTCATAAAAAAAGGTTTTTGCATATTTTTTTAAGCAAATACGCGATTTATGTAAAAAATTTTTTAGTGGACTTAGATCATTGATCAGTAAATGTATACAAAATAACAAAGTTAGAAGTACAAACATGGTTTGAAATCGTCAACCGATCGCCGCACGCTCAGCCTTTGATGGCAAACCTACTACTCCTGGCTTCCCGGGTCGTCCCCAGATACCAGATCGATCGGTAAGGCATCATTGACGTTGCGCAGTGGCTTTTCAGGTTATCTTTCTCATTTGTTCCCAAAGCTCGCCTCGTGCCATGAAGATTAAACGGATCTGTCTTGTGGTAAATGCCTCGTTAAAATATGTTCTCTCTCCAAGATCGAAGTTAAGTACTTTATAAATTTCCCTTTCTGCGCTTCTATGTGATTCTTGGATAAAGCGTGCCCTATACGATGCATCCATTTTCATTAAGCTTTTTCTCGTACAGAATCTCCATGACGAACAGTCATAGAGATTCAGCAATTCATCATGGGTAGCTGCTAAGTTTTCCCACTCTTGAAAGCACTGTTTTCTTTCGTTGCAAAGTCGTAGTATTGCTAAAATCTTCGAAAATCTGTGCTCGTGCATTCTCATAACCTCTTGCATGTAGCTGAAGTGCTGGTCTGCAGTAAATAGATGCAACGGCGCTAATCCCGTCTCTAAGCACAACATTCTATTTGGGGTGTATTGGGGCAGGCAGAAAAGTTTCTTTATTAAATACCTGCGCAGATTTTTAACTTTTTCAAAAGGAGTTAAGCCCCACACTTCGGGTCCGTAGCACATGATCGACCTTACCGCAGCGCAAAATAGCTTGAACTTGGTGCTTATGTGTACGTCTCTTTTGCTGAGAAAGCATTTCCAGATGCAGTTAATAGCTATTTTCGCGTCCTTCAGCTTTTCTTTTAAGTGGTACTTAAATTGTGCGTCACAATTAATCAATATTCCCAGATATTAATAGGCCCTAACAACTTGAAACTCTTTGTCTTCCAAATGCCATTTTCGTTCGTCTTCTCCAGTGCTTTTTGAACGAAATGATCTTGGACTTATCGGAGTTTATTCGAAGCGCCCAGAGCCCCAAAGCCCTGCATTGCATCTATAGATTGTTGCATACCTAAAGGAGATTTGGCGAAGACCAGAATATGGTCGGGCGTGGCGTACCAGTTGTATGTGTGGCTGCTGGTGCGCGGGAGGTTGTGGGTTCGATCCCGCCTCGGACCATCTAATAGAAAAAGTTTTTTCTTTCTTTAGAAAAAAGCTTTTACACACTCGATCACCTTCACCAGCTACTGGCGCCAGCTGTGAAGAAGTATAACTAGCCATGAAAAAGCTAAAAATTCGGCGTTAAACTTGTAGGTCCCTTTCTCTTGTGCGAAAAATTATAAGCACACACGCCAAGCGATTGAGAGAAGCTTGGCCCTGGCCCTCCTGGAGGTGCTGTTGGATCCAATTTTACAATATCATCTGCATACAGAAGGACTTTTATTTCGCGTCCGTTTACCGAGATACCTTGTGGGAGATAGTCTTCTAAGTCGTTAAATTATAAGGAACAGAGGACTGGACTTAAGAGGCAACCTTGCTTGACCCCAGACTCTGTGGAACACCATCACGATAAGGAGCTTCCTTCCCATACTGCAGCTTCGTTTGCGAGGTACATTTCTTGGAGCGTGTTTAAAAATTTCGAAGAAATGCCAATACTGCTTAGTTTGAACATAAGTGCTATTCTGTCTATAGAGTCAAAAGCCGCACTAAAATCGACAAATAAAAGCATACAGTTTTCTACCGCTATCTAAATAGGATCTGGCGATTGTGGAGAGGCAAAATATATTGTCAGCTGTCGAGTATCCTTTTCGAAAGCCAGCCTGGTACTCTGTATGAATATCTTCATCTGATATCCACTCGTTTAAACGTTGAAGTAGCCCCGCTGAGAACGTCTTGGCGATTGAGTTTTGATACGTGATAACCCCTATAATTTCTGAATCTGCCTCCCTGTGCCCATTCTGAAGATGTCCGAGATATTCCCCGTCTGAAACATCTCGTTGAAAGCTTGCGTTAACTTTTGCAGAAACAGTGGTGTTGCAAAACCTTTGGTACAGAGTATAAAGAGCGGCATCTAAATGTTTTCACAATGTGAAATTCACATACAATTCAAATAATTGCGGATTTCATGATATCTCTTATTTTCATATTTAGCCACACAACAAAATCTTTGCTTACTACAAACATGGTTCACAATTAAGGTAATTCGGCTTAAAAACAAACTCTGACAGTATCTATCTCGTGCTCACCACGGCCTCTTTGCGTGCCGCATCTTGCAGCAGTTGTGTGTCCACCTCGTCGCCGGGCAGCTGCACATAGCGCACCACTGAGCCACGTATAAAGCAATTCTTTACGCTAAGCATGTGCGGATATTTGTCGGGATCCGTTACACTGATGTCCGTCAGCTTGATGTTGAGATACTGGTCCACAGAGTGAAGAGTGCCGCATATGCTGTGGGGGGCGGGGAGACAGTTTTGGAATTAGTTTTGCAACCGCATCAGCCGGCACGCGCCAAATTGTTGTTGTCTCTTACCTGAGGTCGTTTTTCAACTCAACAACCACTTCCTTACCCACCAGCGACTTGAAGAACGAATAGAAGAGCTGCAAGAAACATAGATTTAAGGTTTATATGTTATAAATTATAGAAAATGTTGTAAATCTGACCATTCTGTTTGTTTATTTATTTTAAGGGCTGTCGCACTTGGCGCTGCCAGATCAAGCGGCTATGACTATTTTATGGCTATTTTGCAGCTGGTTTCGAGTAGAGCGCGTACGAGCTGGTATTTTCTGGCTAAGCGCCAACGGTCTCACTAGGGCTAAGCAGTGCGCTTTAAAATTTCGAATTATTAGTTTCTAATTGTTTATTGCTTAAGATACACGTTTGTTGCTCGCCTATCGCTCGCACTCTCTCTCAGTGGTCATGTCTGACGTGTTTATTGTATCTGCTGCCCGCACGCCCATTGGTAAACAAACGCATCGATATCGGATAAATTATACAAATTCCAGTTGGAAACTTTCTCTCTCTCTCCACCTCTTATCAACAGGTAGCTTCAATGGAACACTTTCAAATCTTAAAGCCTCCGATTTGGGCAGTGTGGTTATACAAGAAGTACTGAAGCGAGCCCAAGTGGAGGCACAAAATGTCTGCGAGGTCATCATGGGCCAGGTGAGAGACGTGGCGCATAAAATTAGCTTCTAATTTCTAATTGTTATGTAAATCCCCGCCAGGCACTGACGGCTGGTCAGGGCCAGAATCCGGCACGTCAGGCTTCTCTCAATGCCGGAGTGCCTGTCCAAGTGCCGGCCTATGGCATCAACTTACTCTGTGGTTCCGGCTTAAAGTAAGTCTTAAAACCAATACTGTAAATTTCAGTTCCTCATCTAATCCCTATTTTAGGTCAGTTGTTTTGGGCTATCAGGCTATACGCTCGGGTGATGCCAAGGTCGTCATAGCTGGGGGTCAGGAGAACATGTCCTTGGCTCCTCATGTCATGCATCTGCGTCAGGGTGTTAAAATGGGTGCTGGCACTTTGGTGGATTCTATGCTACATGATGGTCTGACAGATGCCATAGACCGCATACACATGGGAATCACGGCAGAGAATCTGGCCGAGAAGTACCAAATAAGTCGCCAAGCTCAAGACGCCAGTGCTTTACAATCCCAGCAAAGAGCAGAGGAGGCTCAGGCAAAGGGTTACTTTGACAAGGAAATTGTTGGCGTGGAAATCAAGGATAGACGAGGCGGCAGTCAAATCTTTAGCCGGGATGAGTACATCAAGGCTGGCTGCACCATTGAAAGTCTGCAGAAGCTGCGTACAGTCTTCAAGGATCAGGGAACCGTCACGGCTGGCAATGCTTCGGGTGTGAATGACTCCGCTGCAGCTGTGCTGCTAATGTCGGCCGAGGAGTTGACCAAATCAGGTCGCCAGCCTTTGGCCAAAATCGTGGGCTGGTCGCAGAGTGGTCTGGAACCAAATGTCATGGGACTGGGACCAGTGACAGCCGTAGAATCACTGGTTGGTATACACATCTCTGGATCTCACCCTTATATTTATTCGCCTTGATTTTTCAGCTCACAAAAATTGGCTGGTCTCGCGAAGAAGTTGATTTGTATGAGCTGAATGAGGCCTTTGCTGCTCAAGCTTTGGCTGTGCTGCAGTGCCTCAAACTGGATGCCAGCAAAGTGAATGTGAATGGAGGTGCTATTGCCTTGGGTCATCCCATAGGTGCATCGGGTGCACGGGTCCTGGTCACGCTGCTGTATGCTCTGGAACGGACGGGCGGTCGCCGCGGAATTGCCTCTCTCTGCATTGGTGGAGGCATGGGCATTGCTCTGGCCGTGGAGCGCATTATCTAACACAGTTGTTAACAAAAGTTCCTGATGGGAACTGATTTACTGCACTTCAAGTATTTGCACTTTTGTACTTAGTTACCCAGCGGTTGGTGAAGGGGGTAATGCCGCCTCTTTAAATGCAATTTGTACATTTACTTAAAAATATAAGATTTCTATTTATATAATTCATTCGTGTTTATTGGTATTAACTTACGAAGACAAACAAGGTGTGGCGTGCGCTGTTACAGCCTCAACAATCTTTCGCTCCGTCACTCAATAGGAATCCATTTTTTAATTGATCTTTTGCAATTATGCTCACTCTTGATTGAATTCAATTGGATTTGCATCGCCAGTAACTGATTGCAATTAAGTACAGTGTTCTAAATTATGTTTTTTTTTAAGATGTTTCAATTTCCGGCAAATTTCAAACTGGTAGATTGACATTATATCATGTATAGACTTGGAACGAGCGCCATTACACTTGGAAAATAGTGGTTCAGTTCAAAAATGTTAAGATGCGATATGTCAATTTTACTGTTCCAGTTTTGTATAGCGACTAATTCGATTAACTATGGATCGTTGTCCCACCAAGCATTCTTTTAATAATACCAATAACTAACGCGGCAAACGCCTAATATTCTGAAGAAGGTTCGGTTAAACTAAAGGACCGAATAATAAGCTTTCTTCGACTACCATAACTCCTCTGGAATGCTTGTAACCATGGAATTAAACCGCATCTTATTGCGGTTCCGGTTCTGGTACGTACCGAAACTATGTTTCGTTAAAGGTTCGGTTTTGGCTCTAGCATTAGTTCGGTATTCGGTTCCGTATCGGTACCTCGATATTTATTTCGGTATACCAGTATGTACCGTTAAAATATATAAAAAAGATCGGACGAAGGTTTTGCGTCCATTCGATTTTTAAGCGAAGACATAAAATTACATCCCGAAAAATAAACGGTTTACGCTTACTTACCCTTCTCAAAGGCACACTCAGAAAATTATTTTTCTATATTTAAGAAAATCGAAATTTTAGCGTAATTTTGCCTTTAATTTTAGAAAATATTTGATAAAAATGAAGAAAATAAATCCAAATTTTATGAAAGTTTTCTAAATCCTTCCTCCTTTCTTAAAATGTTTGCGAAATTGCTTTGTGCTATGCTGTTGTTCGGTTTTAACAATGAAGGCGTCTATGTGAGGCCATTTTTATTCATTCGCATTGTCTGAAGAATGCAGATGTATTTAGCAAGTATTTGTTTTGTCTTCACATGCGTAACACCATGTAGTAATAGATTAAAGGATTTATACAATTTATACAAACAAAGACAATGGCCGTGTTCAGCAGAACAGCTTGCTCCCTGATCAAATATAAATTTGCAATAATCTTTCTACTGAACTCGAGTGATGTGTCATCATAATAGCCAATTTGAGGTATCATGATACGGGAGCATGTGTCAAAGAAATAGTACGCTACTTTAAAGTGATACTGCTCTCCTCAACATCAGAAACTATTCGATGCATAAGTTTTTTCTGATACCTGCTCAGGGATCATTATTCTGCTGAAAACGCCCAATGTTAACGAGAAAGCAAAGACAACTTCGTCAGTGCCGAAGTTTCAATACACTTGAAAAAGCTAGCTGATCCCAGCACACGATGTATTTTTCGTTCTACTAGAGAATCAATCCTAATCGTTTTTCGGTTCCGGTTCCGGTTTTGGTACGTACCGAAACATAAGTTTCGGTAAAAGGTTCTGTTTTGGTTCTAATGTATTTGGGTATTCGGTTCCGTATTGGTACCAAGGCTGCAAACCACTAAAATTCTGCAGAAGGTTCGGTCCGGGGGTTCGAACCCATTGTAAAGTCCTAGGTTCGGTTTGTGGACCGGTTCCTGGAACCCCTTAAACAAAAAAGAATAAATTCTACGTTGATAATAAAATTTATATACCTCTATTTATATACTTAATCATACTATTCAATACTTAAGTTATTGTAATTATCAAATCCATTAGCTGACACTAACAATTTTTAGGAACTGCTTAGTTTAAGCATTATATCTTCCAGGATCTGTTCATCTATACTAGCTCTTAAATCAGAAAGAACAAACGCAGTTGTAAAGTAACGAGAAGTAAAGTAAAAATCTCATACAAAAAGTTTTACGTCTTCTCTCCTGTCAAAATTTGTATATGAAAATTTTACATTGTCTTCGTTGTTATGATCTGAATCTCAATTTTTTTAGCTCAACTGAATAGGTTTGACACTTTTGACTTCACTTTTTGATTGACTGCGTGATTGAAAAGAGTTGAATTCTTTTGTATTCCAAAATTTAAAGCAACTGCTATCAGTTTTTGTAAAATGGGCCGCAGAAAACCTTTAACCGATTTTGAAAAAGGTCAAATAAAAGGCTATATTGAATCTGGCTTAAAACACTATGAAATAGCCAAGAAAATCGGTCGAAGTCATAACGTTGTGAGTAATTTTCTCCGTAATGAAGCAGACTATGGAAAAAAATGAATGGAGGAACAAAATATGCAACAACAGCAACCGAGAGGCGACTTATCCTACGAACTGCCTTAAATTCCCACCTTTCTGCTGGTAAAATTAGGGAAGAATGCGGCGTAAATGCTAGCGTGGCCTCGGTAAAACGAATTATTCGAAGCGCCAAACACTTGAAGAGATTGAAAATAAAAAAAAAAACACCTCTCAATGATGCTCGTAAGGAAGCACGACAACGATTTGCCCGAGAACACATGACGTGGAACAAGGAGTGGAAGAGAGAGGTCTTCTCCGACGAAAAGAAGTTTAACCTCGATGGACCGGATAGCTATAATTACTATATCCACGATATGCCAAAGGAAGAATGTTTTTTAAGTCGTCATCACTCTTGTGCAGGTGGAGTAATGGTGTAGGGAGCCATATCGTTTTATTGAACATTCGAGCTCCAGTTTGTCACCCCGAAGATGAATGCAAATGTGTACAAGACTGTGCTCTAAAATGCTTTTTCCCAGTTTTTGGAGATTTATGGTCATATTCCATGACGTACCAACATGACAACGCTCCATTCCATACCGCTCGAGTTGTAGAGCAGTGGATTAAAGACCAAAAGGTCGAATTGCTCGAGTGGCCGCCTTACTCCCCTGACATTAACATTATCGAGAACATTTGGGGACTTTTGTCCGGGAGAGTATACGAAGGACGAAGACAATTAAGTGACTCTGGGACCCTAGTTGAAGCAATTAAAAAAGTCTGGTCAACAATTTCACTAAATGAAATTGAAAAATATTATGATTCCTTACCAAACCGTATGTTTGAAATAATTAAGAACAAGGGTGGGCATACCAAATACTAAATAATGCTAAAACAGTGTCCTTAATTATTTTAGTTACCCAGTGCCTTGAAATTGTACTTTAATTACTTTTGTTTAATAGTTTTAGTGGTCAAACCTATTCAGTTGAGCCAAAAAAAATGGAGATTTTCTACTATGTTTTTGAAAAAATAATAAAAATTATATATAAAAAAAAACTAACAGAACAGAAACTTTGCCATTTCACAAATGATTGATTTCTTTATGCAACACAATTTATTTCGCTTAAATCGGAGTGCTTGTTACAGAGATACAACGTTTCAAGTCTAAAAAAAGTCAAACCTATTCAGTTGAGCGGCACTGTATATGCTCTTTGACAATTTCCAAAGACATCTATAACATCCTTCACAGCTTTTATATTTGATATTTATACCCGTTACTCGTAGAGTAAAAGGGTATACTAAAGTCGTGCAAATGTATGTAACAGGCAGAAGGAATCATTTCCGACCATATAAAGTATATATATTCTTGATCAGCATCAACAGCCGAGTCGATATAGCCATGTCCGTCTGTCCGTCTGACCGTCTGTCCGTCTCTCCGTCTGTCCGTCCGTCCGTCTGTCTGTATGAACACCTAGATCTAAGAGACTAGAAGAGCTAGAGCAACCAATTTTGAAATGTAGACTCCTATTGTCTGCACGCAGATCAAGGTTATTTCAAATTTTGGCCACGCCCACCCCCGCCCCCACAATAAAAAATGTTGAATATCTCCCACAATTTTTGAGATATCGATCTCAAATTTAAAATGTACATTTATATTCGCAAAATCTATAAACCCTGAAATTTTCATCAAGATCGGATGATAAATAGCCGAGTTAAAAAAATGTTGCATACTTTTCGGCTGACCCACCTCAGGCATACAGGAAGGCTATTAAACATTTGTTTCCATGAGTAACGGGTATATCGAAGTCGGTTAGAGCCGACTTTAACTTACGCTCTCGTTTTAATTGCTTTCATAAACTACTCTTCTTCACAATCAGACGTTGAGTCAGTTGCTTTGCCACTGTTTTTTGTAAGCAAAATAGGAAATCTCGGGTCTGAGAATACTGCAGCCAATACTGGTACTGAACTCATAGTAGAAAAATATTTGTCGGGGCACTTGGATAGTATTAAACAACGATTTGCTGAAGATTTTAAAACAACTGCGCGGCGTGAAAACCAAGCGTAATATAAATCACTTGGTAGTAATTGTGATCTATACTTTCCGTTCAAAGTTGATTCATCATATGGTCAAACATCATATACATCTAAAATTATTCACGCTTAGTTAGAAATGCCCACGTTTATAGTAAAATCTCCAGAGATTTCCAATATGTTTCGTTGAATAATTTAATTAAATTGGTGAACCGTTCCTCATTTTTCGATAGAGTGGTCCGGTTCGGGTTCAGGTTCGAAGAGTCAAAAATATAGAGCGACTGGTTCATGGTCCGGTTCCCGAACCCCAAAAAACGCAAACCGAACCGGTTCTCAGGGGTTCAGTTCCGGACCGGTTTGCAGCCTCGATTGGTACCTGATTTTTATACTCTATACCGAAGGTACATAGAGTATATTAAGTTTGTGCAAAAGTATGTAACAGGGAGAAGGAATCATTTCCGACCCTATAAAGTATATATATTCTTGATCAGCATCAACAGCCGAGTCGATATAGCCATGTCCGTCTGTCTGTCTCTCTGTCTGTCCGTCTGTCCGTCCGTCCGTATGAACGAAGAGATCTCAGAGATGGTAAGAGATAGAGGTTTGACATGTATGGGACATATATTTCTTATACTTGCAGGCAGATCAAGTTAATTTTCAATTTTTGCCACGCCCCCTCCCGCCCCCACAATTTGGAAAAAACGTCATATCTCCTACAGTTTTGATGATAGATGGTTCGTAATTTCTAGAGATATCTAGTACTCAAAATTATTTATCGATTTGCTGAAGGAATGATAAAGATCGGATGAACGATACTCAAGTTATGAGCAAAAAACGGTCAGTTAACACACCCCACCCACCCCACCCATAACCTAAGCATTGCGGTCAGCAGAAGCAATCTTAGTGAGAGAGAGAGAGAGAGAGAGCTTAGAGAGCTCACTGCGTTGTGTGTTACCTGGCCGTTTGACTCGTGACCAAATGCGAGCTGCGACATTAAGGGTGCAGAGTATGTTATAGTCGGGCTTGACCGACTTTCTTTCTTGTTTATTTCGGTATACCGGTACGTTCCGGTATGTATCGGTCAAATTTAAAGATATTTTTAACCCAAGACCAGATAAAGTGCGTAAGCAACCTAGACATTTGTAGTTCTTCTTCTTTATTGGCCCGATGTTGCATCACAACCGCTTGACGGTCTTGGCCTCTGCAATGAATGCCCTCCACTCGCTTCTGCATTGTGCGAGCTGGCACCAGTTGTTCACACCAAGGTTGGAAATGTCTTTCCGCACTTGATCATCCCATATTAGTGGTGGGCGACCCCTCCTGCCTTGTCCTCCAAAGTCAGCCGCCTTCGCTTTGTACGTCTTTTTTACTGGAGCTTCTTCATCCATCCGGATTACATGTCCTAACCAGCGCAGCCGATGTTGCTTTATGCGCTTGACTAGACTGATGTCCTTATAGAGCTCATACAGTTCGTGATTCATTCGAATGCGGTATCCATCGCCAATTTTTCAAGGTCCATATATCCTCCGAAGGATTTTTCGCTCGAAAACGCCAATCGCCTCCTCATCCGCTGCTGTCATTGTCCATGCTTCTGCGCCGTATTGCAGGACTGGGATGATGAGCGACTTGTATAGCGCTATTTTTGTTCTTCGAGAAAAGGCTCTGCTCTTGAATTCCCTACTGAGCCCGTAGAAGCATCGGTTTCCAAGAGTAATTCTTCTTCGGATCTCCAGGCTGATGTTGTTGTCGCCGGTAATCATCGTCCCGAGGTAGACAAAATCATCTACAACCTCAAAGTTGTACTCCCCCATAGTAACAAATTGTCCAAGACACGTAGACTTCTTGTCCGTGGATACTAGGTACTTTGTCTTGTCCTCGTTTACCGCTAAGCCCATCAGTTTAGACTGCTTCTCAATCTCTGAAAACGCCCTGCTTACCGCCCGTTCGTTTTTGCCGATAATGTCAATATCATCGGCGTATGCGAGTAGCATTAGATCTTTATAAAGAAATGAGCCCGATCTGTTGGCATTTGGGCACTGGCGCAGTATATACTCCAGAAGTAACACGATAGGGTGTCACCCAGCCTAAAACCTCTCTTGGTATCAAATGGTTCGGAGAGGTTCTTTCCTATTTTGACGGAGCTTCGAGTGCTTCTCAACGTCATCATGCAAAGTCGAACGTACTTTGCTGGTATATCAAAGGTAGATAGGGCGTCAAGGAACCTTGACCTTATCGGTGTGTCAAAGGCTGATTTATAATCAACAAAAAGATGGTTGGTTTTGATATTTCTCTCATAGGTCTTCTCCAGGGTTTGTCGTAATGTGAATATCTGGTCTGTGGTGGATTTACCAGGTCTGAAGCCACACTGATAAGGTCCGATCAGTGTGCTAAGAAGCGGCTTTAGATGTTCACAAACAATGCACGACAGAATCTTATATGCGATGGCAAGGAGACTGATCCCACGGTAGTTGGCGCAAACTGCAGGGTCTCCTTTTTTAAAAAGTGGGCAAATTACACTTAGACTCCAATCTTCGGGCATGCTCTCGTCGGACCATATTCTGCTAATAAGTTGGTGCATGCACCTTACCAAGTCCGTGCCTCCAGCCTTAAACAGTTCAGCTGGCAGGTCATCTGCACCTGCTGATTTGTTGTTCTTAAGCCTTTTTATGGCTACACAGACTTCGTGATGGTCCGGTGGGTCTATCTCTATGTTGTCGATTGGTGACGTCGCTTTTTCTCCAGAGGCGGTATTGTGTTCGTTGTCGCCTCCCAGCAGGTTGGCGAAATAGCTTCTCCATTTGTCTAGCGCCACTTGCGGATCTGTGACCAGATTTCCATTTTCGTCCTTGCATTGTGTGACTCCGGGTTTGAAACCTTCGGTAAGTCGTCTAATCTTTCGATAGAATTTTCGAGTCTCACCCATGCCGAATAGCATCTCGACTTCCTCACGCATGCGCCTTTCTCGCTCATTCTTTTTCCTTCTGAAAAGGCGCTTCTCCTCTCTCCTTTTCTTTCGGTATTGCTCTTTAACAGCCCGCGTTGCTCCCGACTGCAGAGTTCTCCTGTAGGCAGCGTCTTTCTCTGCAGCAGCATCGCGGCACTCCTCATCATACCAAGTCTGCTTTCGAGGGTGCTCGGCGTATTTGAGTATCTCCTTGGCAGCCGTAGTCATGGAGTGTGATGTATGATTCCACTGTTCGCTTACACCAGAAGGGAATGGTGAGTTTTCCCTGAGCAGTTGGGTGAGTTTAGCTGTGTAGGCTTCAGAGGTCCGTTGTGATTGCAGCTTATCGACATTTAGCTTTCGACGTGTACTAGTACGTGAGGCATGTGCCACACTGAGTCGCGTGCGCACTTTGGCTGCAACAAGGTGGTGATCCGAGTCTATGTTGGCACCTCGAATCGCACGCACGTCTAGAACACTCGATGAGTGCCTTCCGTCGATCACCATTTGTAGTTAGTTTCCCTAAAATACTCTCAAGTTTTTATTCATTATATGATGATATGATCCATTCGATTTTTCAGCGGAGACATAATAAAGCTTCAGCGCGGAAAATAAACGTTCTACGCGTACTTGGGTAGTTGGAACAGCAAGAATGCTTTTGATAGCTTTGTCGACTTTTTATCTTTATTATTTTGTTAACGTTTTAAGCTCGGAAAAACCTTAATTAATGCCATTAAACTTATTTTCCCATATTGTGTCCCATTTCTTTTCATATAAATACATATCGTTCACTTATTTTTGAACTTGACATAACTCAAAAACACGATATTTAAATTAATGATGCAGAATTACTCGCTATATCGGGTTTCTATATGGTGTACAATTTTCATATTGATATATTTAAGGCTGCCTTCACATTGAGATCATTTACAGGATACATAAAACAAGTACTATTGTGTTTAAAGGTTATCATGACATTATGATGGGGGACTAGGACTACAGGAGAGATAAGCTTGGCACTTGGCCCTCTATGGTTGCTGTTGAGCCAATTTTACATTTTACAAGACTATAGGATGCTATATTTTCAAAGAGCCTGGTCTCTCGTTTTTCTATTTCACAACATAAATTTTGGTAAGCCAGACTTTTTTTCTGAAAGCTTATGATTTAACCAAATTGCGTAAAAGTCCCCTAAAACTAAGTTCCAGCTTTGCAGTCTAATGTGCACTCAGAACGCAAACTGTACCGGTACAGTGTTTAGGTTCATTTCGGTCTCTTCGGTTCAAAAGAATAACGGTTCCCACACCGCACAGTGGTTGCGCTTATATGGAGTGAGCGGCCATAAATACTTCTTGTGGAAATATCGGGCTAAATTTTATACTGTAAGGTCTATGATGAGTAAAAATTGTAATAAGCCAAAATGGGCGAGGTTGGACATGTCCACGCCCACTTGCAGCGCTGCCGCAGCGAACATTCTTTTACTCATAACATTGATTATCGTTCTTCCGATCTTTATCATTCCTTCCGCAAATCGATAAGTAATCTTGACAAAGTAAATATCTCTAAAAGGTACGAACCATACTATCTACTGAAACTGAGATATGATGTTATTTTCAAAATTGCGGGGGCGGGAGGGGGCATGGCGAAAATTTGAAACAAACTTGATCTGCCTGCAAGTAAAAGAAGTTTATGTCCCATACATGTCGAATCCCAATCTCTTTCCATCTCTGAGATCTTACGTTTATACGGACTGACAAATAAAACAACGTGCATTACTTTATGGAATACTACAAGACCAGCTGCAGGTGGTTGCAGCTCAACTAAACATTTTTTCAATCTTTTCGTATTAAGAAAGAAGATGCAATAAAGAATAGTGAGGGCAGAGAAGGGCAAAACACATAAGAGTTTATCTAAACATTGGACACTCGAACCAAAAACAAACACAAAAAGATACTTCTCTAAATCAACGACTTACACAAAATTTTACACGAATTATCTGTAAGTTTCATTGTAGAAGTTAAGTCAATACCTTTATGTTCAATTTTCATTTTACGCAACTTAATTTAATATTGTTTTTATGCAAAATTTAATAAAACAAAATTAGCATGTTGCTGCGAGCTGCGTGCGCTTGTACAAGGCAAATGGACAAATGGTCATACTTTCGATGGTATTTGTACAAAGCATAGTTAGAATCAAAGCAAATCAATTATGACATTGTGAAGCTTGATCAATTAGCTATTAATTTAAGCAGTTACGGTTTGAAAATTGTAACATTAATTTTTTGATTTTTGGCCTATGGCAGCAACCTCTGTGCACCGATAAAAAAATGATATGAAAGTATATCAAATTGATATGTTAAAAATTACAAATCGAAATTTTTTAACATTTCATTATTACATTTTTCATATCATTCTGAAACTATTCAATATCAATTTAAGTAAATGATATTATTTTGGAACAGAATGATATTATTTTCTTGCCAACTGATATGAAAAAGCTGATATTTTTAAAAAGTTCATTTTAATAAGGTTCATATCAACATAAAATTTATATTTTTTTTCTCTGAGTAGATGTCGGCATACAAAAAATTTAAAATATCGGTATTTTTTCGGTATGCGGTCCCGGTTCTTGTCCGATTTGATTCCCTGCTTGCATCGTCATTTTACAACCCAACTTTTATTGGTGCACTTCAACCCTTTTCGAATTTTTTTCAATTTTTCAATAATTGTCGGTACTAAATCATGCATCGATCAAACATTATACAAATATGGGGAGGGTGATTTAAGATCATTTATAAACCGAACTGTTTTCCAAAATAAATAGTCCTTTACCGGTTCAACAGACCCAAGAAACTTGAACCAAACTAGTTATGAGGGACTAGTTCCCTTACCATCCTTGCCAATCGTGGAAGAAACAATTACAGCAATGTGGCTTAGTGTTGAGAAAGATCCAACTGAGTCGATTTCACATTGTACCCAGAGATTGGAACTTTGTATATATTTCAAGCCTTGGCTACTTTAAGTGTAACCAGTCCGATTGGGAACTTTTATTAAAATGGTTGACATTTTTTAGCACAATCTTATTCGCAACTTTTTGCTGTACGGTCACTCAGTCTTTAGTTTTAACCAGCTCTGTCCTACTTCATCGACCGCTTGCCAGAGACTGAAATGCCTCGGCATGTTTTCGGCTTGTTTCGGTGTGAAAAGCGCAATGTATTCGTACCCTGTGGGCTAGGCTCTAAAACAAGATTTGTAAGTGCTTCAACAGCCTCCTCTGGCGTCGAAAAGCGAAGACCTCTAAGAACTCGATGACCCCATACATTTTATATAAAATTTCTAGCTTTGTCACTGTTAAGCATGATTTGTCTTTGTTGGTTAGTTTTCCTCAATTTTTTTTTTATCCATCGTTATATTACCCCCTAGTTATTCAAAGTCATACACAAATCTTCGATTAGGTTCTTTATGTATTTTAGGAGAACAGATTAAATTGCACTTGCTAATACAATATTTATTGACTTTTTTAAATTACAATTTATAACAATTTTTGGTTTAAAACTATTTACAAACAAAAAGTTCACATTGACTCTAACTTGCAGATACTCTACATACTATGTTGTTTGTTTTTTTTTTTCAATTTTCCATTTGTGTTTTCTTATTTGGATTTTACTTACACAAAACTAACAATAAATTATGCTGCAAATCGCCTGTACTGCAAGAATCCTAATATTTTATTTAGCTTAAAAAATCACATTTTATATCTTTTGTTTGGTTACAATTTCAACTTGATGGAAATGATAAAGTAACAGCTGTCCTTTTCCTCTATCAACTACACGTAGCTAAGGTTACAATTGCCAATTTTGGATAGATTCGACAACTCTACAGCTAATAAATTCGTACAACGCCCAGTCAACCCACACCACACCCACTACAGTTCTAGTGCTCCGAACTAAAGTATGAGTTCTGCATAAGATATAGCTTGTCGATGGGATTGATCAGGCTGGTGTTAAGGTTGGCCAGCAAGTCGTGCGGATTGGAGTGTGAATGTGAATGTTGATTGCCCGATGAGCTGGTCGACTGCAATTCCAGATTGTTTAGGGACAGTGAGTCGGTATCGTCATCCAGCTGATCGAAATTGCTGCCGTCTAGCGACAGATCAGAGCTGCAGAAGCTATCGTTTGAGTTGGCCGGGTAATCTGTAAAACAGAATGAGGAAAAAGTAGAAAATAAATTAGAAAAATTTGCCGTCAAAATGAGCAAAAAATGGAAAAAAGTGAGGAAAGGCTTATCCGACGTGGACTCCTTTATGGGACTCTGCACATTTATAAAGCTTTTGATATTCTAAGCATTAAAACTGATTGAAAGACTTTTTGTCCGCAGGGCCGCAAAACGGTATAACACCAACAGTTCTAGAACCAGTTTGATTCAGGTTTTCTGTCTCACGAACCGGACCTTAACATTAACGAGCCTCAAAACCTGAACCAAAACCGGATCTCTTAGTTTTGTAAAAAGGATCGGTTCAAACAACCACCAGCACAAATCGATGACAAACACGTACGTGTTATACGCGTTACACGCCGTTTTACGCGTTATACGCTTTTTTACGCTTTATACTCTGTTATACGCGTTATACACTGTTATACGCTCATCTCTAAGTTTCTCTCTCTCTCCCGACCGATTTTATTTACTAAATATTTGTTTTTCCCCGCTTTTACTTACCGTCCGGTGAGAAGGGCAGATTTGGATTTAGCGGCTGGCTAGCAAACGCGCTATCCAGTCCACCCAGATAGCCGCTGTCTGCGCCTAGCTCCTGTTTCACAGACTTCTCGTCCTTTTCGTTCGACTCCTTGTCATCAGCATTGCTCGAGTTACCATTGCCCCGCCCACTGCTACCGCCAGCACTACTGCCGTTCTGTTTGGCCTTACGTTGAATTTTCTTCATCTTGGCGCGCTGATTCTGGAACCACACCTGCACCACACGTACAGACAGTCCAGTATCTTTGGCCAAAGCCTCACGCACCTTGCGACAGGGCTTGGGTGATTGGTCGAAAGAGGCCTTGAATTGCTTGCGCTGTTGGGAGGTGAGAATGGTGCGTGGACGCTTGGGACCACGTCGACCATCGCGCGGCCTAAGCAGATCCTCTTCATCCAGGCCCACAAATCCACAGTGTTGAGCTGCAGCAGCGGCCAGAAACATCTCTTTCTCCAGATCGTGGCGATAGCAAAACAGCTGACCATCGCGCAGCATGAACTGCTCACCCTTCTGCAGCGGCAGACGGCAGGCAAAGCACACAAAGCAGGGCAGATGGAAGACATAATTGGGTATGGGTCGCATCACCAGCTCCTGTGGCAGAATGGCATGGCAACAGGCGGCACACTTGACACCAAATAGGCGATCATAGTCCAGTTTGCAGTACAGCTTGGAGTTGCGCACATAGCAGGTATGATGCAGTTGCATGCCGCAATAGCAGCAGGCCAGGCACTGCTCATGCCAATTCGCCTCACCCACGTTCATAAGGTACCGGTCGTGGATCTTTTGGCCGCATCCTTCGCACAGTTCGTAGTTCTTTTCGCATTTGATGTGGCCCACTTCTGTGGAGTAGAGAGGGAAGTAGGCATTAGTGAGTTATAAAATCGATTTCAGGGCGTTTATGGCTTGAGCATACGCGGCGTATACGTGCTGGCAGCATATGTCGCTGCCAGATTATCATCAACTAACAGTCGAATCGTGTGAAAATGTCTGTGCCTGTTTTGTTTTTCTGCTCATTGTTTCGCCACTCGCCCAACTGCTGCTGACAATATCATGAGAGTAAAGTGCCCTTCCAAAACGAACAAAAAATTATCTGTCGCCAACTTAACGCGCAACTCGCTGCAACAGCTTGTATTGATAGCTTGTTGATGTGTAATTGAAACGTAAACTTTTCTGAAATTCTCTGTGTGAGATGCATAAAAACTCCCTGAATTTGTTGAGAACCAAAACAAAACAAAAATCTTAAAACAGCGACAAAGTGTCGGCTTAACTTTAGACACCTTAAAGTATGCATCAGAAATGCTATTCGCGTTTCTCAATTCGTAACTAGCTTTGACATTTTAAAGAAGTCAGCAGAATAGCCTTGAAAACACACAAAAAGTAATAAAAATTTGAAAAACGAGAAGGGCTAAAGAAAGAAGCAAAAAGTAGTCCAAAAGGACCATAGTTATGTAAAGCAGAAAGAGAGATACGAAGCAAAATGAAGAATATAGGAGATGAGGAAGAATTAAGGCGAAAAAAGGGCCTTTAAAGAGCCGAACCTCAAGCTTAACCAAAGCCCTTTTCTAAAAGCTGAACCAAACCGAAAGGTTTGGCTTAGTGGGCTTGGTTCCCTTTCGACGAAGACACTTGTAAATTTAATAACTTAAATCCCAAAAGCAACGTTTTACCTGACTTTCGGTTAAACTCATAAACCGAATTGATCCTTAGCGATGCTGGATTGATGTTGTCTTGGCAGAGATGTTGCTGCAATTTTAAAAAATTTGTTCCCAAAAATCTTAATTTAACTATCATCAGTCTGCAACGGGGCCTGCCAGCCCATTGACATGGGTGGCCACAGTTACTCGTGTTTTTCACACAGATGCGAGCCGAATTTATGAATGAAATCATAACAGCTCAGCACTGAAAGTCAATTTAGTCGTCTGTCTACTTCAGGGGACGGCAAAACACACATGATCAATTTGGCGTTGACTGACACGAAGTTTGTTTCGCATTGCGTTGCTGTTGCGAAAGAGCGCAGTGACGAGCTTATACTGTTTGTGTGTCGACTGCGTTGCCGCAGAGCAGTTTTGTATGCCCCGAAGATAAGGACGCGCCGGACTCTGGTCTACTTTCATGCTTACTAACACAAGTATATTTTTCTGTCCTCTTCAATTGGTCTTCTGTGCTTTGCACTCATTCCATGGAAGTTGCTAATTGACCTTACTGAGTTTCGTACTTCGAGTATGGGAAGATGAGAGAGACAGACTTTTCGATTTCACTTTTCGGTTTGGCTGGCAATGACAAATTTTGGACAAATTAAACAACAAAATTCCTTGTAAGTCAATAAAGACTTAAATGCAAACAATTTCTAAATGGATCACAGAATTAAGAAAAATTCACTTTATGTACATCTAGCAACTGTAAGAAAGTGTAATTTGGCAATTACTTTTAATTCCAACGACCAACAAGCATTACTTTTTAAAACGAAAAACTTCTTCGTTTTGGTGTTGCGAGAAGCTGAATCAATTCCAATTTTGGAAAGTTGCCGTGGAAGTGGAATTTCGAACATGCCTGATAGAGAAAGTTCCTACAAGGACGCCTTTTTAGAAAAGGGCTAGTTTTGTTAACGACAATTTACAAACGAAATCGGTCGGCTGGCTTTTGGACGCTAAATTTTTTCTTAGTGTAAGTCAGGGGCCGGTAAAAAATAAATGCCCATTTTGGCACTGCGTGTGTGTGTGTAGCCATGGAAACGAAGTTAATTTTGCACTGATTATAGTGTCTGTGTGTCGACGTTGCTGCCGCAAAGCAGATTTGTATACACCGTATACAGTAAATAGGGAGGCGTCGGACTCTGGTGTAAGTTGAACAACTTGAAGCTCTTTCTGATCTAATCTCTAAGATCGAAGCGGTCATTAAGGTTATATCAAGTTCTTTAGAAACCCAGGCCGAACTTATAGCGTGGACTTTGGATGTGTGCCGTTTGGGTGTTGATTTGGTTGTCTTCGCTGCCTGTTGCTCTATTCTTCGCAAATAAAGTATGACAGCCACGAGTTAAACGATTGCCGAAATCTTCGGATCACACTAGCTTCTAGCGCACACATGCATAAGCATCTGATTTCGCTTGCCTCGCCGCAAAAAAATGTTCTACAATGTGGCATTTTGTTGTACTGCATTAAGCAGCTTTGTGTTTCTAAAGACTGGTTATATCACCACGGTTTTTGACGCTGTTCAATAATATTCGGCTTCTTCCTCTCCCAACTGATCAATGCTTAAGAAAATTGTGTCAAGAAATGGAATCGCCCCAAAATTCAGGAATAATTTCTATACTTTTCCTTATAGGCCTATTCTCAGATGAGATAAAAATTTAGTTCGGCACTATATTTCATATAAATAATCTCAAAATCTTTTGAAATGTACGCGTGATAAGGTCCAAGATCAAGTATTTAATAAAAGTCAAAGCACATCGAGCTTAAGTATGGTTAACAAATGATGCATTTAATATGAATTCTAGTTTTAAACAGTGTTACAATGGCCAAAAGCTCGGCAAACGACCAATCGTACGTTGTAGGTCATAAATAGCACTTCCCAATAGTTAGTTTGAGTTCAACATTTGAAGATATGGTCCAAAATATGCTAAAGGCCGTGTTGACCGTTTGGTCAAATCGAAATCCATCTAGATTTAGCAACTAGGTGGTTTTTGTCCAATTGGTTGTCTCATGTAGGTTGATTATAAATTCTGGCATTTGCGCCACGGTCACACCGGAAGTGCTAGAATGATATAATACTAGGTTGGCAGCACCTCTGCACTCGGCTGATCATTGTTTTTTTTATTGCACTACAATTTGAAAAATTAAAGCAAGAATTTTAAAGAAAAGGAGAAGGTTTTTCTTTTGGAACGACATGTTACTATAATGAGAGATTAAGCAGTAGGTCGAAAGTTATGTTTACACAGGCAAATAATTTGGACAAATTTTCATGAAAACTGGGCTATGTAGGCCAAATTGTGTAACTTTCCGGCCATATTTGATCAAAATATTTGCGTATGTATTGCGTGGAACCATAGTTTAAGTTTTTAGTCCTGTAAAATCTTTAATCATCGCTATTTTTATTAAAATTTATCCAAATTATTTGGATGTGTAAACTTAGCTTAAGCAATGAACTAGGGGAATCAGAATGTGCATCTGTAATTTTAGCAATGTCTGCAGGTGTTCTTGTATATTAAAGGCACATCCAATATTTTCCATTTTTGGTTTACTTAATAACAATTCAGACTTTACTGTTTTTAGCAGCAGTAGTTTTTTGTTTTCAAATATTTTTCAGTGTGACCATATATATAAAATACTTAATTTGCATAAGCATATATATGGTTTTGAAATCAATGAGGGTGAAGTAGATTGCTACGAAATTCATCTAGATGGTTAGCATTGAACATGAGCAAAGAAAATGCTGCAAATCCATCTAGATTTGCAAAAACACCAACATGACAAAACGGTTCTAAGTGTTTATTAAACCATCAAGTATGATGAACTGATATAAGCGACCTTCTCCAAAGCGTTGGTCAGTTCCTTGGGTTTTCCGCTTAAAGTCCGATTTGTCATCTTCTACATAGCGCTATCTGTCAGATAAACTTACAATTAACAGAGTACATTTTAAGCTTATCTTACACTTAGCAGCAATTTAGCAAATGAGAAATCGGTCCGGTCTTAAGTGAACTTTGTAGCACTGTGTTATCATGTTAACATCTAAATTTTCTACACTGGTTTTGAGAATTCGATACTGATTTTAAGGATAACATTAATATCGGAGCTTAGAAAACTTTAACTTTGAATGATTAGGAAAATACTCAATGTTTTATATAAGCAAATTTAAATTCTGACTTCTTCCACTCCACCTTACCCACCCACCAAATGGAACATGCCTAATCCCCGGCCCACAGACGCACTCTTGAAATTGTAAACCAGTCATAAAAAGTAGTACCCGAAAAAACGACAAAAGCTGCCTGCAGTAAACATAAAAAAAATATATGACGACCGCCACGCAAAAATGTATGGAGGCAGCTGAAAAATGAGCAGCGCGAATCGAGGAGGAGCTGTTATATTATATGGCTGTGGCTCAGTGGCAGAAAAATGTGCATGATTTATGGATGGCACAATGGCGTTGCCTGCCAGCTATGATGTGAGCTTGTGTGTGTGTGTGTGTGTGTAGCTGGAGCTGCTAGCTCTTTGGGGGCGCCAGCGCTTTGTGCGCTAAGCCAGTGCAGCGTGAAGTTGACAACAGCAATAGCAACAGCCACGTACCATGGCAACCCGCAACACTCTAAGCCAAATGCTGTTTGCATTTCAAACGAGAGTCCCTTTGCCTATTCTCTCCAATCGCATTGCTGATAACTGCAAAAATATTGCTGCGGGACTGCAACAGGGTGGGTGGTTGGTTGTGGTGTTAGCTTGGTCATGGATCATTTGATAAAATCCAAACGTTTTTTAGAACTTTGAATTTACGTTTTGTCCTTCCAACTGTGACTATTGTTGAGGCGATATGGCTATGTGTTTTTTTATGCATTGACATTTCGTTTGTGTAATCTAATCGAAATTTATGGCATTTACTGCAGTCAACTGACAGTGAGAGAGTTTTATTTGGCGCAGCACAAAGGATGAATGAAGTGTGTAAATAATTTCAATAGAAAAACGCAATACGAGTGACTCCCTTTTGTTGGCTGACTAATTGATTGCAGCCCCCCCCCTCGTTCCTATGCTATTGGGGAGCTGATCCGGCAAAACTTGTCGAAAAATCAACAAACAACAAGCGCAAACAGCTGAAACAAGTGCGGCACACTCATGTCAAATACATAGATTAAACAACAGATAATTCCAAAATCAACTCAACGATAAACTGAAAATATAACCAGCTAATAGACAACAGCGGGTTTGCCTTATCAGAAGCGAGAGTTTTGTTTATCAGCGAAAGGGTACGTTCGTCACCTACCCCCCGGCACAGTGGTGCGTAACAGCACATTCTAATTGGTATTTAGAAAAGGGAAACTTTACTTAAACGAAAAAATATTAAATATTAAAATTGTTGAAATGTTATTTGTGAGATATTGAGGTACATAATATTATACATTATAATACATCGCATTGCTTTCAAAAGCAGGCAATAAGAATTGAATAAGGCAGCTTACTCAGAAGTATGCCCCAAAAAGTAGGCAACATTAAAAGAGCTTCCCTCCAGTTGGGGTATTTTTATCTGTCACCTCACCTTAGCAGTTTTTAAAACCGGATTGCGGGGAAAATTTAAAAACAGTGGGAATTCTGGCTTTTTTAAAATGATTTCGGTCATTTGCAAAACTTATATGCAAATCGTCGTTTGTCACCTCTGTCAGTCATTTGTAGACTTTAATTGCCATCTCTTACGTTCAGGAAACTTGCCAAGTTTACAGCTTACAAAAGTTTTCAGACAAAAATGTAGTGAAATGCCGGGTTTACAGGTCCCGGAAGTTAAGGCTTGGCTTCGGTGTATGAATCTGATACCTCTCGAGCTTACTGCAGTTATTGAAAATGCACAAGATGACAATGAAAACTTCTTGTATTTGGTTTTGTTTTAAACCTATTCTATGGAAAATGCCACAAATTAACAAGTTTTTTCATAGTTATGACTGAAAGATCTTCTGATGGCTATCAATTCGCTAAAAAAATGGATTATTTCCAGTGCAACAAGCCGGAGCTCCGATTCGCGGGTTTTAACCGAAATATGCCAATGGTTGATATTCGGAAATTTTAGGTTCGAGGTTTTTGGGCGAAGGTTTTGGTTCGAACCTTGGTTTGGCCCAAGTTTTACGCAAAAATTAATAGAAATCCAATTTATGTGATTAATATTCAAAATAAAGTCTACCTTCCATATAGCGAATCTTAATGGCACCAATAATATAGAGAAAGAAATACGAAATTGCAGTGATCAGGAAACGGATTCGTTATATAGAGAACTTCGTTGTACGGAAGCTCGTAATAGAGAAGTTCGACTGTAGTATTCAGAATTTCTGTACTTTTGATAAGACAAAACAAATTTTAAGACTTGATCAACTGAGACATCATGGTACTGATAAGACACACAATTACATTAACTTGTTTACATTAATAAGCTGTCAAAATCTTTAAAAGGTTTGATTTAATCGGCTCTCTATTTGTGCCATCAAAGACTCTTATTTCTATTTTTACTTATTTTTAGAAATTATATTGAAAATCCTTTATACTTTCGTAATGATTTCGAGTCTTTATAGCACAATATTGATAACAACAAATTGGTAAGAGTTCTGAATGTCTTTAATTTTTTGTACCGAACCGAAAATCTACATTCGGAAGCAGGTTCAGCAAATTTTTGAACTTTGGTTTGGTTTAAGGTTCGGTTCACAAAGTTCGGTTCATAACCTGTTTGCAGCCCTGATTATTTCATCAGATACTAATATTAATATAATACAAGTAGACGATTTTGCGTAATTTGTTGTCAAATATTTATATTAAAGATTTAAGAAGCAAATTAAAAGGGTTCCTATGGATAGCGAATTGGAGAAATCTTTTCGAGGATGCTGCACAATAAAAGGCCTGGGAACGGGACCAATAAGTTTTAAAACAAGAGGCATCAGGTAGCAACAGCTCATACCCAGTTATTCTTGATCACGTTAAGTCCGCGTTTAATGGGCATATTTATACTAGCATCACACAGCTACAACATCTGCTGCTAGTTAAAAAAAAGATGATCGTTATAGGGACTTAGTTGCACATTTTGAGTCGTCATTTTCCAAATTCTGATCAATTTGAAGCAAAGGTTGATTAAACAATGGCTTATGTGCTCATGTTTTTCAAATTTATCAATTGCAATCGGCAGTCAGGTAAAATCGGCAATCATAAATCACTTAAATCAAAGGGATCATTCAGCATATATGTAGTTTTGATTTGCGATATGTGATTTATGATAGCCGATTTTACCTGCTGAATGTAGTGATTGCCGATTGCGATAGGCAAATTTTATATTCATGATTTCTGAAAGGGAATCGAACAAAAAGTATGATGCCTACCGATTGCTGGATCAGCCAGCCTAAGTGTAATTTTTTACATAAAATTTTCTAAACATAGAAAAATAATATAAATTTTATGTTGATATGACCCTTATTCAAATGAACTTTTTAAAAATATAAATTTTTTCATATCATTTGGCAAGAAAATAATATCATTCTGATCCAAAATAATATCATTTCATAATATCATATCATAAGTTGATATTGAACAGTTTCAGAATGATATTAAAAATGTAATAATGATATGCTAAAAAATATCGATTTGAAATTTTTAACATATCAATTTGATATACTTATATATCGGAGTAAAATTGATATGAAAATGTATAAATTTTTTTCTCGGCGTATTAGTGTCAAAGCTGCAAACCGGTCCTGAACCGAACCCAAAGAACCGGTTCGGTTCGGATTTTCCGGGTTCCTCAAACCGGACCATGAACCGAACCCTTCAAATATTTGAGTCCCCGAACCTGAACCCGAACCGAGCCCCTGTATACAAAAAAAAAGGTTCGGTTCAAACAATAACTAAAATCAATTTCTTAAGATTCTTAAGATAAAATAACTATTTCATAGTATAGCACAGAATTGCTTCAGTTGATAATAATCGCACTAATGAGTCCTCTTTAAGCTCTTTTGAAGATTAGAGAGATTAAATTCATGTTCGATTTTAAGAAGACTCGGAAATGACTCATGTAAGCGGGATTCATTGAAATATGACAAGAAAAAGACTCGCGAATGATTGGGAATATGACTCGAGTTTGAGTAAAAACTGATGAGAAAATCGGGCTAAACCGACTCTTTAAGACACCATAATTAAGGCACCATATTATCCCGACAAAAGTATCATTTATGACTATTTTAAAATAGCTTCCAAAATTCAAAAAGCAGGTACTTTTCAAAGACTTTTTAGAGCACCTATGAATGATAACAATAAGGAATGTGGTCCAGTCGACTTGAGGACTCAAACACATATCTTGGTAATCTGGTCGCGTTCTCCTGGACAAACTTTTCTAATTTCTAAATTTTGACCGAATTTTGATTCAAAAATCGGTTAACTATTTAACAATCTATGAACACAGACTTGAGCCAAAACCTTGGGTTCGAATAGTATATGAACCGGTCGGCGAACCGAACCTTAGACTTTACCACGGGTTCGAACCTCCGGACCGAACCTTCACCAAAATTTTACAGGTTTTGCAGCCTTGATTAGTGTAAGTAAATATTGAAGCTTATTTGTTCTAGTGATTTTGTTATTTTATACAAAGGACTTAAGCCACAGAATATCTTAAAGCGTGCTCTCAATGCCATCAGTATTCGCCAAACGAATTTATCTGCTGAAAGTGCCCAAATATTACTGTAAAAACACAATTATTTAAAAAAATGATAGCCTAAGCTTCCCATATATTTGGTTCTGTTTCGTGACTGCTAACTGGTCCTGATAATAGTGGTAACTGGGTTCCAGCTATATAAAAAAAGAGTGGGTGTCATGGGACGCCCGGTACGACCGAAGCCCGTTAAATCTGATCGTAAATTTGACTGTTAACTCACTATTAAGTCACTGCTAAGTCACGGTTAAGTTACTGTTAAGTCACTGTTAACGCCTCTTCCTACCCTCCCACTCCACACACCCAGAAACACACAACCCACCTGCTTCTAGGACGTATGGTAAAAGCGGTTGACTTTACAAATACAAAATGCAAAGACAAAGTGTACCCAAAAGAATCTGTCGCAAAGAGAACACTTTTATAGTTTTAGTCCCCCAGTAGTACGTCCGTAAAGGAGTTTCGATCTAAAAAGATGCGTTCGGTTGCGGTTTCGGTTTATTGCTTTAGTCTCCGCTTTTTGCTGTTCCGAATTTCGACCGAATTGATTATGATTTTTTATTTTTGAACGCGTTTTCGATTCAGTTTTTATAGATGATTGGATGGCCCGTACTCGACAAAAACCTGAACATAGTTAAAAATAACAATGCTCTTAGTTACATTTGAAAGACAATACAGTATTCGAATACTGAATTTTTAACGCTTTCAGAATTATGAATTAACCCTAGTAGTTGTCCATTAAGGTTTGATATATAATAGAAAAATCTTAATGTGGAATTCAAAACAACTCGGTCACAGTAGCTTGCTTTTGTTTCTATTTAATTACATTGTTGTAAAATGTTCAACTTTGTTGGAATATTAAGCTTATAATTTAAGTAATTTGTATTGAGTTTCAAGAACTCAATTCTATACACAACGTTTAAAAAAATAGATCAGATATGAATTCAAAACAGGCGTGCATAAGTTAAGTAAGAGACCTTGGTGTCCCATTATGTATTATCTTTAAATTTTTTCGATATCAAATCGCTTTTATAAGTTACAGTCTATAGCCTCTTAATGTACGGGAATTGGATGTTTTTAAATGGTATACAATAATGTTCAAAAACATACAAGTGCATAAAGAGATGGTTGCGTGCCAGGTCTCACCAGCAACTGGTTAACTGGCTTACATTCTTAGTTTTATCATTTTTGCAGTTTCTATAATTTTGAAAAGATTCGAAGAGTCCCATTATAAAATTCAAAAAATCTTGACAAATACTTGAATCGAGTCAATAATTACACTTTGAAAAACAAAAACCATTTTAGTTAAGAACTGAATGGGAAGGGCCATTCAAATGTTTTTTTTTTTGCGACTAGTTTTTGCTATCCTTACCACTGTACCATTTGGCCCCCACTCGGTCAATATGGAGAGAGCATTTATTGACACATTGACAGGCAAGCGCAGGTCTATGGAGATAAATTGACAGACAGGCAGCGCCAAAGTTGTGGCATAAATTTGGAAGCTAAACCAAGTCCACGTGGCATGGAGATTTTTGGCAGATAGACAGCTCATGATGGGGATAGCTTTAATTACTTACTGCCTGTCTGAACGAATGGCAGCAATTTAAAGCCAGCGAAAGTGACACAAAGCTATGCATATGGCGCATAGTTTGAGCGAGTTGTGTGAACCACCGCAGAAACCAGATATGCTGAGATACCTGACACTGAGTTTGTTCATTTCCGTGGTCGGCCCAGAAGCTCCTACCCTACCACCATACACAGCTTGGAATTCCAACTGTTTGTTAGTTTTGTGCTGGGTGTTGAATTCAAATTCTGAGATGCAGACTAAGCAATGGCTGATTGGCAGGTTGAGAGGCAGGAAACGGAAACTATTTGCTGCCATTTTAGCAAATGGCAAATGGCAAAGGCCGAACATTAATAGAAATTTCATATGCAAATATAAAGCTGGCCAGCAAAGAGCATATTGAGCTGAAGTATTTAAGTTTGGTATAAACCTTCTACATATTAGGCGACAAATTGACCTCTATTTTTCCCACACTACTTCTGCTTTAGGTTTGGACCAGGTCTGCCAATTGCATCGCATACATTGTTTGCGCACTTTGCATTTTGGCCAAAATTTCTGCAAAACTTTTCCAGCCACACTTTCATTGCAGGAGCTAAAAAATTTTGCCTACTTTCAGGCGTCTTATGTTAGAGTGTGTGTGGACAAGCCAGCTCAATATTCTGGTTCATTGTCAGAATTATTTTGCGGTAATCTTGTGTTCATACTTTTGGGCATATTTCAAACTGGTCTGTCCATCATTTCATAATTTATCAAAAGATTTTGTCAATATTTGGTTATTTTTTGGCCACAGTTTGCCGGCCACAAAAAGCCAAATAATACGCAATTGTCTCTTTAATGCATGATTTGCATTTGTGCTGCGACATCATTAAACCAATAATAATAACAATAATGGCAAACTGCTGTCATAGATTAAACACACAGTCAATGCGGTTTCAGTTTATTGAAACTCGGAATTTTTTACTTATAACTTTGAACTTTGCACGATAATTGAATACACAATAAGTGAATACAATAGAGAAAATTACAAACTACCAATATAATTTAAATTCGGCATACATTGTTTAATAAGGCTTGTTAAGACAAGAAGATAAAATTTGAAACATTTTAGTTAATTATTTGGCCTATCAAGTGAGTAGGGGCTTAGCTTGTCGGACTGGCTAAAAAATCCTCCCCCACCGGGTCAGAGATTTTCCGGTTATTTAGTTTTAAGTTTTACGTATAAATTTTTAATTTTTAAAGCTTACTTTAAGATATTTATCTCTCTATCTCAGCTTTATTTTAATTTAATATATTATCTTAATTTTTTCTCCTTTGTTCCTACATAACTATAGGTTTTGTTTTTTTTCTCTCTCTCTCTCTTTCTCTCTCTCTCCCTCTTCTCGATCTCTATATTATTAAAGTTGTTGTTAGCTCTAGTAACGTCTTTGACTACAATTGGCTGTGAATAGGGGCATAGCTGGCCGGACGGGCAAATAAAATTCCCCCACCGTGTCGGAGTCGTTATTAGTTTATTTTGAAATTTTATTAGATTTTCTTTGATAGGCTTCATTAGCTCATAAAATTTTTTTTTAACGTTTATACATTTTCGTTGACAGCCTTTTTTTGTCAACTCTAAATAAATAAATAAATAAATAAGGATTCGAAGGATGGGAGAAACTGTTGTCTTTCGATGATATGATGGAATTGTTCAAATTTTCCACAACTTAAAGCTGATGGTGAAAATAGAGTAGAGATGGATGCGAATCAGAATATTGAATTGTATTCAGCAGGGAAATATATCAAATAAACCATAATTTCAGCTTTGCTAAGTGCAAGGAAGTACGAATGGTTGAAAATCTAGTTTCAAGTTTCCCAAGTATAATTCTCGTTTTAAAACTTTTCCGGAATAAATTAAGTACAATTAAAATAATTTTAATAGTGTTCCGACCTTACTTAAAGGTCGAAGTTGTCTCAAACCAAATAAAATTAAGAATTAGCTCACTTAAAACTAGAACACAATTTATTTCATTTATGTCTCTAAATTCCTAGAAAAATGGTTATGCATAGTTAAAACGAGAAGGCAAAGCTATACTAGTCCCTGGCGAAGTTTGAATACATTTATAGGTATTGTACACCATCGACTCTTCGGGGTTTTCCGGTCTTTATTTACACATTATTTACAAAGTTACAATTTACATTATCAATAAGGTCTCTGTCCATTTATATAAACACGTTCTTCTCGGTCAGCGTCCATCTCCTATTACTCCACAATCCTCTAACGCCTCCTTCTATGCTCGCATCATCCATCCAGTGTGACCAAAGTTCACTACTTTCATAATACCAAAAGCCTAAGGGTATTCTTAAACCTATTTATATGTGTTCATAGTGGGTACTCCTATAACTAATTTGTACAGTGATCAATCCGATTTTGACTTCATATATAGTACCTAAATGTTGATATAATATGAATAATTTTTGAAGTACTGAAAACCAAAAATATTTTAACTAAAACTCATTTTCCAAGTAATCCGTCCTATGACAGCTATAAGATCTAACGGCCTATTCCCGTTTTCGATTTCGATCAAATCATGCGGAATAGGAATTGTTAATTGTTCCAGCTTTTGAAAATCAACTATTTTATTCTTCTTTTAACATTAAATTACCATTCATCTTCATTCTACACTTTTGATGGCAAAACGTTTCAGCCGAAATCATTATTTGTTTCTTTGAAATCTTAATTCTTTCCAATTTCGATCAATCGAATTTGAAAACGAAAACATGCCAGAAAATCTTCAGATTTTTAGCAATTTTCGCACATTTGTTTTAAAACATATTAAGTTCATACACAAAGAGAAAAAAATCAAGTATTTCGGACTTAAGCTTAGTATTTTCCAACTTGAAAGTCTACTGATCCGGCAATTACTGCGACCAAGTATGCCAAATTTATATCAAGTATAAGTACTTGTATATCTGATCCGAGTAATATTACAACCTAATAAACTAAAACAATAAAGTCGGTCAAGCCCGACTATAAACTACTCTGCGGGGCGGGAGGGGCATGGCAAAATTTAAAATAAACTTGATCCGCCTGCAAGTACAAGAAGTGTATGTCCCATACATGTCAAACCTCTATCTCTTACCATCTCTGAGATCTGTGCGTTCATACAGATGGACAGACAGACGGACGGATGGCTATATCAAAAAAAAAGTATAGGTTCCCCACAAAACGCGTCTGAAAAGGAGCAATATAGGCACTTTTTGCAACTTTAAGCTCAAATTACTAAAAATTTCGACGTGATGGACCATTTCTGAACAGATTTGTGTTCAGCACACGAAAATCATCTAGAATCACCCCCAACCCTTCAATATACTGGAAAAAGTCTAATTTTGTTGACTTGTGATTTTTTAACTTGTCTGGGATTCGAATTCACGATTTCGGGGGACTTCACAACACACTAAAGGCCAGCATCTAAGCACATTCAACTATCAACGTCACTCGAACAACAACGGCAGATTGCAGTTAAGAAGCCTTAAACCCTTACTCCTTAAGCAATCACTTAGACCGGCTACAAATGCAACTCAATGAATATTTTGTATACCCGGAATAATAATATATTCATTAATTAATTAAAGAATGAGGTTATTCATAAAAATAACCTCAGCAATTAACCTCGCACGCCGGTTTCTGTTCTAATCGAACCTAAGGGTTTGGTTCGAATCTGGGATCACAGATTGTTAAAAAGTTGACAAATTTTTACCTCTACATTTGCTTAAAATATAGACATATAGTTGTTCTGGAGAACTCGCCCAGATTGCCAAGCTATGTGTGTAAGTCGTCACGTCGACTGGATCACATTCCATATTGTTATCATTCACAGATCCTCTCAAATGTATTTCATTTTCGAGTCATATTTCCAATCACTTGTTTTTTTTAGTCGAGACATTGTCGAGTTTAACCTTCAAAAGGGCTCAAAAAAGACTCTTCTGGGCGATTCTTGTTAAAATGATCTTCAAAATGCTTGGAGGTCGAATGTACTTTATTTGCTTTCCCCGTTTCCAACTTGACTTAAGTTTTTATTTCTTCCCAAAATCGCAATATGGATTGGGTTTCTAAAAAGCATCTTTAATTATCAATTCAAGCGATTCTGTACTATAAAATAATTATTTTCCGGACATAATATTGAGAATATTGAGACTTAAATTAGTGTTTGAACCGAATCTTTTTTTTGTATACAGGGTTTTTTTTTAAATATTTGAAAGGTTTGGGTTATGGTCCGGTTCGAGGGACCCGAAAATCCCGACGGCGAAGTCTCTCTGGCCACTCATCGACCGCAGTGCGCACCTCATGCATTGAGAAATTGTCCACTATTCGGAAAAGGGCACGCTTCAAAGACTCCATATTTGGGTGTCGAGTAGAGCAAGCCACAGCCTCGAGAACGGACCACAGTTTTTAGTCGAATGGATTCAGGTCTGGGCTACCAGCAGGCCAATCATCCGTACGGTACACGGTTTTTTAGACATTTTTGCAAATACTGTCGTGTTGGGAGGCTTCACAGCCTTTTCCACAACGTCGGATTGATACACTTTCGCCGATGTTTTGACTCCTTTTTCACAAAACTGGAGCTTGGTGACCCCATCATAGGCCACTGCCCACCAAACCATTGTTCGCTCACTGGCGACGCAATGCTTTCGATTTTTCCTTCGTTTTAGTTTCAATGCTGTTGTGAGCAAGTGGCCCGTGTGTCTCTTGTATGCACTTAGTCCCAAGTCACGTTTTATGATGCGCGATATGCTGTCCTTGCTGATATTCATCTCGAGACATGATTATCTGCTTGCGCAGTGGATTTCGACGAATACGATCTTTCACGGCTTTGATGGCTTGTTTCGGCTGGATTTCCCGCGGTCTTTTATTCCATCAGTATCCGCAAATAACTTTACGGTACGATACAGAAAATTTCGGGTGATTTCCAGTGGGTGCAACATCCGAAAAATTTCTCCTTTTTCGTAGCCGTACGATTTTCGAGCGAGCCCTATTCCATAATTGCAAACAACTGATGCCAAAAACTTTTGATGCAGTAATTTAGTATAAATGTCACTTGTCAATCAAATAGCTGCCAAGTTGGAGTGAATGCGTTCAATGGTTCTCGAGAAGGAGTGAAACAATTGCGACTACTAGGTAAAATAAGAAAAATATGTTGTTGGCTTACTACCTTAAATTTCTTAAGTAATACCATGGTTCTTGAAAATAATAGTGTAGACTAAACTTCGGTCTGTAGGAGTTCACATATTCTTGCAGTTTTCATACATTTTGCCATACCATTTTTGGAAACTTCGGAATTCTGCAGATGTTTTGGTCCTAAGTTTGTTGCACTTCAGTTAACCTGAAGCTTCATACATCGTTAAACTAATTTTCCTTTATTTGCAGAAATATAAAGAAGTCTACGTCTTTTTTAACAAGCTCTTTGATATGTCAATCAATAGAAGTTATTTTTTTAACTGAACCTTTTTCAAAAAGATTGGTCTCGGTTTCGGAGGTCATAAGTTATGTTTCTAGGTCAATCTGCAGAATTTGATATGTTGGATATGGAGTTTCAGAAATTCAGAACTTTGCTAAAAATACAGTCGGTCTTCTTAATCAATTCTGGAAATCCAGTTTGATTGGTAAGTTGTAGTTATAATGGTAGACTGATTTAAAGATTTTCGAAAAAAACGTATGCTAAGTTTATGGAACAGAGCAGATCAGAATATATCCCAAGGCCAAGAAGTTTTATTAAAATATCATGAATCTACAATGAATAATCTCCTAAGCTAACTGATAAAACCAGTTGAAAATTGTATAAGCAGACCAGCTTAAGAAAATTCACATTTTTAGTTGAATACTTAATTAACTTGACATTGTAATTAAACAGCTCAAGCTAAAATATATTTTTCTTGAAATAGGCAGACGATTTCTAGAAGTAGTTTACTGACTTAGGGCCGATTTCTCATTTTCTACATAAAGCTATTTGTCACATAAACTAACAAATAACAGAGTTAATTCTAAGTTTATCTGACACACATTAGCTACCTGGAAGTTCAGAAATCGGACCAATAGGTACGAAAATTGAAGTTGATAAATATTTTTGACATTTGGCTTAACTTCCTTAAACCTTTTTTTTTAAATCCCACAGATAAAAGACTGCTACAAGCTTTGGCTTGAAACCTTAATCACTTGAACTGTATACAGCTGAACCTTCACAGAATGTTTTCGTGCTTGAAAATTCAATTTTTTTTTTTTCGGAGAGAACAATGTGGAAATATATAAATACTATGTTTTCTATAGGCATAAAAATATGATTTAAACTTATTTTTTAAAGCTATAAATTTTTCAAAAAATTTTCTCCTAGCACTGTCTAAACCCCATATAAAGTTAACTACTTTGTGAAACTAATTGTCAGTTAAAACAATAAACTCGTCCAACATCTCAACACAGCTGAAGCGAATTAAAGCCACCAAAAACCTAGAAAATCACACGCAAAACTGTAGAAATAATTTAGGCCAACTTTCTGAGGGAGAGGTGTACGGGTGCGTCCACACGCACAACAGGCTATGCTGCGAAGGCGGACCATCAAAGACTGCTGCTTTTGGCTTTCGCCTCGACCCGGGGCCCAGGCACACACAACTATGCCAAAAACGAAAAACGTGAAAACCCCAGAAGCGGGACGAGCCGGTAAATGCCTCAACTGCCGGTGCAAAATACTTTTGGAACATACCTGTGCGTCCACTGCAATCGGCAGACAATTTCGATGCCGTGGCCGAGGCTGTCGTCGCGGCCGTAGACGCAGCAGCAGCGGCAGCGGCAGCCGTAGCTAATGACGTGGAGGCGACTGAAGCTGGGGCCGAGCCTGATGTTGCTGGCGTGGCAGCAACAGCAGCAGAAGCAGCTGTTAATGTGTTGCAGGCGGAGGAGTTTGGGCTATGGCTGTTGTTGGGGCTATGTCCTGTGGGCGTTGGGCAGCTGTTAATTGGTGAGGCGGAAATTACGGCTGCCGTTAATGAAGCTGTTGCTGTGGGGTTAGTGTTGCTGCCGGAAATGTTTGTTGGTAAATTGTTGTTGCTAGTGTGCACATTGTTGTTGTTGCAGGCCACAGCCGTTGCTGCGGCATTTGAATTCGGATTCGGACTGTCCAAAAAACGCGCACCGCCATGATTCTGTTGCAGCGAGTATAAACTGCCTCCGACTGGATTCAGATTTGTGGGCATTGGATAGAATTCCAACATTTTTTTTAATGGCCACAAAAGCTACAAGTCTCTTAAAGAATCACACACACATACACACTCGGTATATTCACACACACTCTCTAGTCTTTGTATGCTGCTAAGGGAAAAGACGAACTTTTTACGGTATTTTCGGGATATTTGCGATTTGTCAATTGTCCGTGCAACAACGTGGTAGAACCAGCTGCGTTCGCTGTCAGTTGGCGTGTGATCGAACAATCAGCAAAATCAAAGCATTTCACTTTGCCTTACCAAAAGTCCCAGCTGAAATGTACCCCTGCCCCCACACACCCGTACACACTGAATCGCACTCACCCTTGACTGTGCTCTCGAAGTGGAGTTGCTGTTGCTGACTGCGCCGGCGCATGTTTACAAAAGCAACAGAGAATATCCCAGCAACTGCACGTGTTCGCTTACCCACAAGGGTTGCTGCTGCAATTGCCTGCCCCTTCTCGAAATATCCCCCAGTGTCCGGCGCATGTCTCAAGTGATTATTAGCAGAGGGAAATTTACTCAAGCGAAATTTCCCTATGGCCGGCCAGGCCACACCTCAGCAGCACAGCGATTGGTGTTTCACTTCCCCGCGGGCATTGTCAACCATTTTCTGTACAGCGCATGTCACCCGAGCATTTCGTAGGGGAAGTGAGTGGAGGATTTGTTGTTTTTTATTTTTATTGTCGTCTTGGCATAAATTTCAAGCAAAGTTCTGTTCTCTGAAAGGGGCGTGTTGTGGCTGTGCAGTGTGTAGTTGTTGCTGTTGTTGTAGCTGGTGTTTGGGCACAAAGACATACTTGCACTTACACTCGCGGCAACTTTGGCGTGTTCAGTGGACGACAACGACAATTTCTTGCTTTTGAGTGGGCCGGTGGGACGAGGAGCCAGCATATCAGCAGAAAAACGATGGCCTTGTCTTCGTTTTTTTTTTTTGGTTTTTGGTTTTTCATTTTACTTTTTGTGGCTGGAAAAGTTGGGCATAAACAAGACGCTTTAGTCAGAACAGGGTGTAGTCGCTTGGTTCCGTAGGATTGGTTAAGTTTATCTTCGATCAAATATTCCGGTAATTCTTATAAACAGTTTTTAGAGAAAAACTATTTTTTCGTACTTCTCGAAGTAAAAATGAATGAAAAAAAAAACTATTTGAAAAGAAACAGCGGACAACGCATATCAAATTTAATCGTAGTGTAGATCGCCTCACAGAATATGCAACGAGAAATATTATTCAGCCAGTTTTTATACTCTGTACCAAAGGTACACAGAGTATATTAAGTTTGTGCAAAAGTATGTAACAGGGAGAAGCAATCATTTCCGACCGCAGCGATGCCCAGCCGTATGCTCTTTGGGTACGTTTTGTTTGTGTAATTGCACCGAAGATAGAAAATCAATGATCGTATACAAGCAGCGCGAGGAATACAAAACGACACACATGCAATCGATTTTGTCTGTATGCGTCGCGTAAAACAAAAACCGGTTTTGTTCTCTTCTTTTATTGGTGTTTGCGCGCGCAAGCAAACTGCCCAACAACAATTTTATGTGATTTTGTTGTTGCCTTTCCCAATTTCAATGTGATTTTCATATTGTATCCTTATTGGTATTGGTGCTTTTCTTTGTGAGTATTGGTGTGTGCTCTGCCGTATGCTCCTTTTGGGCATGCCTGCTATAGAGTATACACCAGAGACTGCAGCGGTGTATCCCAAATTTTTGCCACCTTAAAGTACACTTATTTATTATGTGAGTGGATCAAATTTATATTTACACACAAAATATAATTCGTATATGCATTTATGAAGAGCAAAAATAATTTTCTGTTACAATTGATATTTGAACAATTTAAAACTTCATTTTTAATATCGTATAACCGCCTACTAACGCATTTCAATGTTACTGCCCATTGGGCAGCGCTTCACTTTTAAATAAGTAGCGCCTGTTAGCGTTATAGCACTCTCAAAAGTGAAAACACGCCAACGGACGTTACTTCTGGAAGTGCAATAACGCCCATATTTCGCTGTTTCTGCGTTTCTGGGTAAGGACATCGCGGCGATATCATAGCAATAAATCGCTTTTATCACTTTAATTCCTTGATAATATTGATTTCAACCCGCTCTTAATTTCTTATCTCCCTCAAGAAACGCGAGGAATACAGTAAATGAAATTCAATTCTGAGACTTAAAATCAATTTGTACTTATTTTCAGACCACACCATGTTAATTTTATGTCCACTTTCAAAACATAAGGACAACAAGTTCTACTCCTATGTGGCTACTTTAGGACTTCCACAGGGGAGTGCCCTTGGTCCTTTACTTTACATTATTTTTATTAATGACATTTGTATGCATTTTCGTAACTCAGAGTTTCTGCTGTATGCTGATGATCTTAAAATTTACAGATCAATTAAATCCTTAAGTGATAGTCGATTGTTGCAATCTGATCTAGATAGGGTCAGTGCATGGTGTGCTCTCAACTTACTCCCTCTTAATCTCAACAAATGCTTTATTGTTAGATATAGCAAATGCTTCTAAAATATCACGGCCACTTACTCGATTTCTAATCAAACTTTATCGAGACGGGTTGAGGCCATTGATTTGGGAGTGAAATTTTACCAAAAATTTACCTTTAATGAGCACATAAATTATATTTTGCCAAAGGCCTATTCCATGTTTGGCTTTGTCAGGCGCAATGCCAGCCAATTCAAGGATCCTTATACTAGGTTGAGCCTTTACTCTGCATTTGTGGGTTTCAAGTTGGAGTATGCTTCATTTATGCTGTTCATACAAAGAGGCTTGAAAGGGTGCAAAAAAAATTTCTAAAATTCGCGCATTTTCCGCTCAATTTTTCTGATCCTTTGCCGCCTTATTTTAGTAGATGTGCCTTGGTGCATCTCTATACCCTGAAAGATAGAAGAACTATCACGGCTTTATTGTTTTTGAATGTCCTTGTTTTTGGCTGCATTGATTGTCCTACCTTGTTAGGGAAGATAAATTTAAATGTAGCAGGCAGAAATCTTAGAACCTTCCAACCAATTTTCCCGTACTAATTATTCCCTTAATGAACCCATATCTAGGGCTCTTAAAAACTTTAACTCCTTACCCGTTAGCATGCGATTTGAATTCGACTCCAATAAATCGGCAATCAAAATTTTGTTAGCTGAATACTTTTCTTCTTTTAGAAACTAATTTAAGTTATATAATTTAAGTTAAGAAATAGAGTAGCCAGTTAAGACCTTTGTTCAATTGGCGAATAAATTAATAAATGAATAAATGAACAAGTTCATTCAGAGAAAAGTATGATGATCTAATATCATGACATGGTTGGTCATGGTTTTGTTCAAACTTTCCGTTCATAAGACTTAAAATGAAATGATTACCATGATAAGTTTATGTTATTTCGAGCACAAAATGTTCTTGTAACATGACAGGCAAATTCAAGATTATTTTCAATTTTTGCTACGCCCCCCTCCTGCCCCCGCGATTCGGAAAAAACGTCATACCTCCCACAGTTTTGTAGATAGATGGTTTGTACCTTCTACGTATATTTAGTTATCAGTATTATTTATCGATTTGCTGAAGAAACGATACGAGTCAGTCTAATAGGAACGTTGAGATTAATTTGGTCTGCTAGAGTACGATGGTAAAAGGACCTCGGGATTCCTGTTTAAATCACTAAGAACAAACAATAAGAATTGCTTTTGAACAAATTCAATTCTATCGTGATGGGTCTGATATTGCGGAGACCATACACATGATCCGTACTCAAGAATCGGACGAACAAGCGAAGTGCATAGAATCTTCGTCGTTCAGGGATCATCAAATTCTTCAACCAGCGCTTAAAAAGTTTTTCCAAACCAGTTTAAAGGCATCAATCATTATCAACTTTACAGAGCATAAAACTTTTACCCAAGTAGGAAAAACTGTGTAAATAAAATGTGGACAGAAAACTAGACAAAGTTTCCACAATTGTATGTATGCCTTTGACTGTTATTATTATGTCTCCGCTAAGAAATCGGATGGAAGCCAATTCAATGACAGACCTTTCTTTAAATTTTACCGGTTCATACCGGTTCGTACCGGTATACCGAAATAAAAATCCAGGTACCAATACGGTATTCGGAATACAAAATAGTGTCAGAACCTTTTACCGAATCATACGTTTCGGTACTTACCAGAACCGGAATACGATTCCTAAGTCTAAAGAATATTCGGAGTTTATATGCCGCTCTAGCAGCAGGAAACTCACACAATTCAATAGAAAACTTTCAAGGAAAGAATATGATTTGAGATCACTGAGCACCCTTAATGATTGAATAAATTCGTTATCCCTGCAATTCAATACGGTGTATCTGTGGCCTCCTTTTAACCGTTTTCTTAAGCGGCTTTCATTTTGGTTCGGTTTTTGGGAATGTTATATTCATCCTCTTCTGTCAAGTGGATGCTGAAAATATACCTAACCCGCACAACCACATAGCGAATTTCGCCGCACACAGCAGAGCGGAGCGTAGCATATCAGCTTTGGAAAATCAAACGCTCAGATCACATAGCAAGCCCGCACACCAACAGCAAAGCTGAGCGGAGCATTTCGCATGTAAAATTCATAAGCTCAGCTGGCACTGCTCCGCTCCGCTGTCTGTGTGCGAGAAGCCTAAAGGTCTAAGCCAAATCTTAGATCTCTAGAATAAGCAGTCTTGGCTGTATCTTGATAATCAGTCAGTTAGAGATTTATGTATATATATAGATGTGAAATCGGCCCTAAGCGGTCTCCAATTTAAAACTGGAACATAACTCATAGTGGTGGCACCCTGTATATCCGAACGACCAACATCAAAAGTAGGCAAGTGAAACCCCGTTTTCGCAGCCTTATAAAACCATGCAAGAAAAGCCAACTATTACAACCACCCACAGAAACATCCACTCACCCGCACTCACACACACACACACATTGGACACAAAAAGAAAGGCGAGCAACAAGGAGCAAAGCGGAAGCTGAAAAGACAAACCAAACATGGCGCTGTGCATAAAAGTTTGGCGCTACTTCTGATGCCTTTACTCCTGCCACTGAATGGCTCTCTGTGTTGCTCTTGGAACTGAAGCTCCTTTTCTTTCTTTTGTTTTGCGCTTTTGGCAACTTCTGCTTGTTGGCTCTTGGCTTAAGACTAGGCTTTAGCTTCAGAACTTCACATCAGTAGGTTTTGGCTTTGGCTTTGCCTTTGTAGAAAAAGTCCACAGTTGAGTTGAATGTGTTTTTGTCCAGAGCTTAGGATATCTTAGAGACCAACCGAATTCGCCAAGTGAGAGAATTTGGCAAAGTTGCTGGCATTGTGCCGCACTTGGCCAAGAAAATGGCAGCGCATACTTGTGATGGCCCGCTGCCCATCCCCTTGTTGTTGGTGAGTTTTGTGTTGCCAGTTTGTGCAACTTTGAAAACTTTATTTACCGATTTTCGACTAGAACAAAGGCTATTGAAACTGGTAGTAGTATGAGGCGCATTGGCTGTGGAATTATAACAAAGCAGCGAAAAAGTATCTGCTACTCGAATTTTTTCATGTTTTGCTTTATTTGTGCATCCAAGCAAAAAAGAGATGGCATCGGGTCGGTTTAACGAAATATTTAACGAAATTATCGAAAATTTAGACAAACAGCTAAAAAAAATTTGCATTATCTATGTTATGCATGGAGTTGCTTAATTATTTGATGATTAACCCTTGCCTTATCAAATATTTTAGTTGTAAAAAGGATTGTTCACAGATACGAAAATATATGATTTAGGAGATTTAGATATTTCGAAGATTTGATTGTCATGCCACCAAAATAGTTAACCATTTATTTGTATTTTTAAATGTCTTTATTGTGTATAAAAAATTTACAACAAAAAGATACAGCTGCTACTCTTAGGAACTTTTTGATATGTTAGATTCCAAAAATTCAACCGTAGCTAATTTGGGGTTTTTGAAAACCTCACTTTGTGCAGTTAAGACCATTATTATTGACCACAACGCTAATTCCATTTCTGGTCTAGATAAAAAAGTTATAAGGTTTTTAATACATGCTGTATAGCCCGATGTGATTTGATGGCACTGAACTTTAAGCCATATCGAGATGGTATCCTAAATGAATGCACGCTTTGCAATATGCACGAAAAAGAGGACGCATTCCATTTCTTGGCCAAATGTCCAGTCCTGGCAGAAATACGGTTTGTATATTGGCAACAATCTTCGCTGAACACAGCAGAAATAATTGATATTTTGAATGGGCGGTGTTGGACCACACTGGCTAGTTATATTTTCGAAGCGTTAAGATATAGACAGCAAATTACAACAGAATTCTTGTACAACTAAATAAATATCAAAAAATTCAACCAAATTAAAATAATACCTTAAGATGTACATCTGACTGACGGCAAACTATGGCCAATGTCAGAAACAATTAAAATAAACTACTACTACCCTACAAGCTGTATACCCGGCGACGCTCGTGTTCTTTAAATTGGGTGGATATGTTTCCCATAAGAGTGCCTATTTTAATTTTTAAAATTGTTCGGAGTCAGTTTTCAATTGAAAAAGTATCGTTGTTTTTATTTGCCGATATCATTTTGTATTTTTACATCGCCTATCATTGCGCTCCAGATAGTCTGCACAGTACTTTGGCTTGGAGCGCACGGATCTTTTGTAGATGTGTTGTAGCTGCAATACCAAATACTTGCAAGCCGTATCTCCATCCGGGTGCAATGATTGATACCAATATTCTAGCGCCTTGCCCATCTGCAAAATCGGTACATGTACTGCTGTCGAATGTCCGTGGCGTTGAAGACACAAGGATGCCAGGCCAAAATGGCTTTGTCATCAGCAAAGGTGGCAAGGAAAAGGTCCTGTGGGTCATTCGTGGGAATGGTATCTCTAGTGGGCATGTCCGACACGACAGGACTACTAAACTTATCATGTCTCATGTGTCGAACAGTGTCGAGCTGACGTGGTCGCTTTCGATTTCCTGTTGTGCCGCATAACTTCTATCGAATCCTGTCAAAAATCTGAACAGCGACTGTGGTGTGCGAGCTGGTTTCTGTGTGTGTTTCAGCCCTGGGTTTCGCGCATGCGAAAAGGCACTTCCGATTGCGCTACCTCGTTTACTAGATCAGATGTTGATGCTGTGTCATCAGCAAAGGTGGCAAGGAAAAGGCCCTGTGGATCATTCGTGGGAATGGTATCTCCAGTGGGCATGTCCGACACGACAGGACTACTAAACTTATCATGTCTCATGTGTCGAACAGTGTCGAACTGACGCGGTCGCTTTCGATTTCCTGTTGTGGCGCATAACTTCCATCGTATCCTGTCAAAAATCTGAACAGCGACTGTGGTGTGCGAACTGGTTTCTGTGTGTGTTTCAGCCCTGGGTTTCGCGCATGCGAAAAGGCACTTCCGATTGCGCTACCTCGTTTACTAGATCAGATGTTGAGTGTAAACCGAATTTTCCGAAAAAAGTAGAAAAGCTACATGCCAAATGTTGAGATAAGAAAAGTAAACGCGGTATTTATAAAAGCAACATAAACGTAAGTGGTTGAAAATCCGTTTCAAAACGTGTTAAAATCCTACATTTTCATTTAGACAAAAAAAAAAAAATTCTGCAGTTCTGATTTTTGCTTATATTGCTGCTATTTTAAAGCTCAATTATTTCGCTATGCATTATCTCAGAGCAGAAGAGGGACCCTCCCACCAAGTTTGGTTCTGAAAAACAACAATTTAAACGGTGACACGTCTATAAAACATACAGTCATTTCACTCAACACAACAATTCGATAGTTTATCAATTCAACACAACCACATTTGAATTTAATAAGAGATAGTAAATAAAATGCAAGTGTACTTTCAAATGTGCATACACTTTCGCAGGTACGGAGTATACTACAGTACCCTGCAGTTCAACGCCTCAGTACTGAATTTGTCAATGCTGATTCCGACCTGAGAAGTAGGAATTGGTCCAATTCCTGACTGTTCAGTACAGCAATCATGCCTGAAAGAAGAGAAGGTCATGACGTATAAATTACATATAAAAAAGTCTTGCGGTATTTTTATTGAATTTTCAATTGTTCATAAAATTGGTTATAATAATGCGATTTAAGTCAAATATGCGCCGTTTTGTTCGATGACGAGTTCCCAACGAGATGCCAACTTCATAATGCCCCTCTTATAGAAGCTCGCTTCCCTATTGGCAAAAAACTCGGAGAGCCAATTTTCACAGGACTCTCTTGTGGCCAACTTCCGACTACCAAGCTCGTTCGCCATCGACAGAAATAGGTGGTAATCACTTGGTGCGAGATCCAGACTATACGGTGGATGCAAAAGAACCTCCCATCCGAGCTCCCGGAGCTTCTGGCGCGTCACCAAAGATGTGTGTGGCCTGGCGTTGTCCTGATGGAAGACAATTCGGCCTCTGTTGATCAAAGATGGCCTCTTCTGCATGAGCGCTGCATTCAAGCGGTCCAGTTGTTGGCAGTACAGGTCCGAATTGAGCGTTTGGCCATAGGGGAGCAGCTCATAGTGGATGATTCCCTGCCAATCCCACCAAACACACAGAAGAACCTTCCTGGCCGTCAATCCAGGCTTGGCCACCGTCTGGGCAGCTTCACCGCTTTTCGACCACGACCGTTTGCGCTTCACGTTGTCGTAAGTGACCCACTTTTCATCGCCAGTCACCATCCGCTTCAAAAACGGGTCGATTTTGTTGCGATTCAGAAGCGATTCGCATGCATCCATACGGGCAAAAATGTTTCTTTGCGTCAAGTCGTGTGGCACCCATACATCGAGCTTCTTTTTGAATCCAAGCTTCTTCAAATGGTTTATAACGGTTTGGTGACTCATGCCCAGCTCTTGGCCGATGCTACGGCTGCTACTATGCCGGTCTCTTTCGATCAATTCAGCGATTTTATCGCAATTTTCGACGACAGGCCTTCCGGACCGTGGCGCATCTTCGATCACCTCTGCACCAGAACGAAAACGTTGAAACCATCGTTGTGCGGTGGAAATGGAAACTGTATCGGGTCCATAAACTGCACAAATTTTATTGGCAGCATGAGATGCATTTTTGCCTTTATCGTAGTAGTACTGTAAAATATGCCGTATTTTCTCTTTATTTTGCTCCATGTTTGCGACGCTATAACTCACGAACGACTAAAAACAAACAACAATAAATCAAACACGTGTTAGCGTGTGAAAAGAGCTTTCCAAAAAGCTCTAGCGTGAACCGATGCGACGAATACAACTAGAACTACGCGCTTGCAAAGACAAGCTTGCGGAAATACCGCAAGACTTTTTTGACTACCTTATATATACCGGGGCAATCTTAAAAAAGATTGAATTAAGCAAAAAATTCGAGAACAATTTAATCTTAATAAAAAGATACCTCTCTTTTTCCTTTCCTCCGCTATATTCCATAGGACATCCCCTTATACACTTCAAGACCCATTTTTCTGTGTAGTTGTATTGAAACACCTTGTGTTGAAATTGAGTTGTGTTGAATTTGTTTTGTGTTGAATTGACATGTGTTGAATTGGCGTGTTGAGATTGTTTTGTGTTGAATAGACTTGGAACCATTTAAACATAATGTTATCATTTTACTCTGGGAGATTTGAACTCAGGGCCCTTGGACTGAAACACGATTGGAATGATGTTTTAGACGGCTGAGCCACGGCGCATGTAAGGAAAGGCACCTGAGACATTACTTGTATTGGATCTGCCTAAAAACATGAGACAATGCTTGTAATTCTCAAGTTTGAATTCCATTTTCCAGTAATATAAAAGGGACATGGAGGTCATGAAAAATGTAAAAGTTATTTTGAAATAAGCTGATTTTATAATGTCGTGTAGACCTTGGCTTTTGCACACTCAGCATTTAACTTTTTACATGCGGCATTTACTTTTCTTCATTCTACATGTTGCATGCAGTTTTTTTTCACGCCACGTGTAGCTTCCTGCATTCTACATTTAGCGTGCGCAATTTAGCAGGGCGAAATACGTTTCGTTTAAGATTGACGTTTCTACACGCGCATTAATCATGTTCATGTTCAATCATGCTAGGCCGAAATATGAGTTTTTTTCTCCAATAGCCTCAAAATTCTACCGACAGCACTTAATTTATTACTGTGAATAAGTAGACTAGGCCTCCTAGGGAAACCACGTTAAAACCGCACTGAACTGTTTCAAAATATATTCTTTACCATAACTGCAATCCCTCGAAATAGTTGTAATCAGAAAACAGTGGTGTTTTACTCTTCCCTTAAAGTCCAAGCTAGTTCTCTTTAATACCGGCTCTTTTGCATTTCCAAAAAAATTTTAAAGGGGACAATGCATTTTGGGCTGAAAGCAGATATCGTTAAAGTCTTTTACTGACACAGTATGCGTCATTTTTTAAATATTTTCAAACTTCTAAGTTCAGGATTCATTCCGTCCTACAAAATTACCATTTTAATGAGGTCCAGCCTCCTTAATACAAATTGTGCCCTGCTTTCAAAACTGGTTTTGCATTTGCTCAATCAGATATTGTTTTTAAGATATGGCGGAAAATCCATTTTGCAGTATTTTTGGCTTTAAAAAAACTACGCAGGTCACACGGAGTAAAAATTTCTGGACTTGTAAGTCTTATGCGCCAGTTCATATATCAGTATGTAGCCCAAAAAAATTCCGGAAAGTATCTTTGGAGACATGCCAGAGAGGTAGTCGGATTTTAATTAACACCACTTTAGTCTATAGCCTAGAATAAGATTTTAACATTTCTGACAACATATGTTCAAAATGTTCTTGAAATGAGTAAAGTTGGACTCAATCGGATAATATTTGCTTTATACCAACACCAAACAAAGTTTTCGGCAGAGTGAGAGAGAGAGAGAAAGCGAGTTGGCTCTCTCGATTTTTTTCAACTCAAATTTTTGTCAGCTCACCCAAGGATAAACAGTCGTCAAGATGTAAAGGTGCAAACTTGTGCAATAGCTCAATGTGCTAGCGCGCCATTCCACACGTTGTTCTTTCATTCAATTCACAGTCAAGCACGATAAAAATTTTCTTTGTCTTTCTGGAAAACTTAAATGAAACAAGTCGGGTAGAGTGGATCGTTGAAGTTGTTGTGTACAGTGATCTTACTGATCCTTTGGAATATGAGCGTAAGAACTGCAGCATATCCCCAGCGCTTGTAAAATAATAGTTGCCTCCCTTTCGTTCCAATCCAAAGAGGTAAGTACCGTTCCCTATTCCTCTGAAGCCCCAAAATCAACTAACTATATCAACTCAAATCCAGTTCTTGAAAACGAAACAATATCAACTCAAATCAAGTTAAAAAATTATTCTTAAAGTTGGATCATTGTACAACAAAGAAGAATAACCATTCATGCACTGTTTTTGGTAACCTTTACGCTCATCTTGAGTCCAATGGTTTTATGTTTTTTCCTTCTCATTTCCGATTCCAAAATGTGATCACATTCCTATAGTGCACTAAAATTAAAAGTTAGAGTCCTGCGAGAGAATAATCTCAAAAATGATCTGCTATGCCATCCAAGTTCATCTTATTAGTCATCATAGCCTATAATTTCTCATATCCATTGCCCCATAGCAAAGCGTAGTCCAAAAGTAAAACTTTTTTCGATTTTTGTCCGTGCAAAGTCCACTTCTAAATGTCGAATTTTACGACTGGCAATTGCCAACAGTTCGGAGGCGGATGTATGCATAATTAAGCCAAGCGCGTTAAATCCATTACCAACTGAGGAGTTGGGTCATTGTCAGTTTACTGGCCACTGCTGTGGCCTCAGCAAATACTCGAAATTATGGTTTTACAGGCGTCATAAAGATAAAGGCTCATATATATTTTAGCTCGTATCTGAAAGATAGCAAACCCAACGCACAAAAGCGAAAATTCAATTAACCTTGGCAACAGTAGAGCCAAAAGGCTGGTTCATCTTCAACCCCAACCCCCAAACATCGGAATAATGATGACATCATCATGGAACCGATAATCAAATCAAATCGACAATGGGCAAAAAGTGGAAATTGTCATAAAACTCGTCCAGGGGGTACGGTAACAGGAAAATCAACGAGCAGAAGGCGAGGCCATAATGTTATGGCACTGGAAACAAATTTAATAAAATATCTCAAAAACAAAAAAACACAAAAAAGGGTAGTTCGGGGCTTGGGTTCACTGGCTGCATTGTGTGTGTGTGCGTCAATGGCGAAGTAATATTGAATAACCACAAACAACAACAGCAACAACAGCGCTAGAGCACGCTCGGCAGCCTCAGGATAAATAGTTTTTGTGTGGCACTTCAATTATCATTTGAGCATGATAAGCGCTAAAGAGGCATGAAGAGCAAGTAAACGGTTGGGTCCGACCCTTGCAAAGTGGTAAGAAAGAAACCAGTCGAAGTAACCACACAAGACTGCTTGAAAATGTGCCGCAGGAGCAAAGACAAGGAGGGACCACCATCGACATGGATAGGGGTCATTAGAGAGGGGCTTTCGCATTCACATTGACGGTCAGTCAAGTAGAAGAGCATTTGGCTTGGGCGGGTGGTGTCATTGTTTGTTTTGGCATCGACTTCCACTCAGTCAGGCCCAAGATGTAGTAGGCCCACAAGAATAACAGGACAGCGGAGACGCCGCTGCAGCTGCATTGCGAGAACTGTCAACACAACGCGTGCTGATGATTTTTCTCTGGAACTCAAGCAAATTGTAAGTGAAGTAGGTAAACAAAAGGGTGAGGAGACGCTGCCGCCAATGCACCCGCTATGAGCAGAGCGCACGCAGCAGGCCCAGGCTTGAAGTGGGCTAATTTAATGGTCCCCTGCCTGGCAACAGCTACCCCCTAGTCCTGCTCGCAGTCCTGTGTCCATGGTCTGAGGAAAAGTGTTAAAGGATTTATACGCGTAATTTTGCAGATGTTTAGATTTCAGCATCGGCAAACCCAAATAAACTCGCGCCTACACTGAACGAAAAAATGTGTATAGTATATAAGAATAGATATCTTGAATTCTTAAATCATTGACTAAACCGTTAGATCTAGAATTGTATATATCCTTGACAGTAATTTCCATTTGTGATCAAATATAGTTCTGAGCCGGCACATTGAAAAAATCCACTAACAATTTCAATTTAGGCTAAAGATAGGCAACGTAAGCTAGTTAACAAGGTCTGTTCCGAAATCAAGTGGAATTTTCGGAAATCGAGTTGATTAAATTTTTATTATATCAACCTTAAACTGAAAGGGTCTCTTCATTTGATTAATTATACTCAAACAATGTTTCTATTTTATATAGCTTTGTTTGGTATGGGCATTTCCTGAGTTAAGTTAAGTAAGTAAGTCGTATGCATATTTTTGCTCATTTCTGACGATCAAGGTGATTAATCCTTTACCTTTAATTATTTAATATAAAACACGCATTAGGTTTATTCGGTTTATTGTAGAAGGCGCTTGTAAGAATGAGTATTAAAGAATGGCAAAAAGTTAATTGTGTGTGTGTTTGAGTTAGATATGTAAGCGTATATGAGCGCCCTTCCTATCGAGCATCTATAGTTGTTAGTGATGTGTGAACTAGTCGGAACGGATTTGTGATTGTAGCTGGATGAACTCGATGAATTGGCACTGCCACAGGCCAGTCGTTTATATGGCAGGTATTTGATATATTCATCCGATTTGGATCGAACTCGGCAAAATTGTGTTGAAACAGATAATATTCATAATTGGAAAAAAAAAATGATTTCCACGCTAGAACTTCTTTTTCGACCGACCATTCCTATGGCAGCTATATGCTATAGTCATCCGATTTTGATCAAACTTATCAGAATTATGTGGAAGCATATAATATTAATAAATATCAAGTTTGGGAGCAATAGCATCGAAAACAAAAAAGTTTTTCTTACTAAGACTTTCATCAGACCTATCTTTTCTATGGCAGCTATACTATATAGTTGTCCGATTTTCATAAAGCTTGGTGGAATTATGACAAGGCATAGAAAACTAATAAATGTCTGGTTTCGGTACGTTTGCGTTGAAAACAAAAAAGTTTTTCTCACTAAGACTAGCTTTTCCACCTATCGTTCCTATGGCAGCTGTATGCTACAGTCATTCGATCCTGCCGGTACCGACAAATGTGCAACGTGTTTGTACTTTCAGACTTCATGCAAAGTTTGGTTAGGATAGCTTTGAAACTGACGGAGAAGATAGAATAGAAACAGACGGACAGACAGACGGACGAACAGACGGATGAATAGACGGATATAGCTATACAAACTTAGCTCGACATGCTGCCCAAAAAAATATATATTTTATGTGGTCGGAGTTACTTCGTTTTATGAGGAGGATGATTTAATTAGTATAATTCAACGATTCTTAACTCATCTTGGTGAGTTCCCTAAAGTGTTCTCTTCGTTCGAAATTAGTCTCTTTCAGAGGATATATTAAAATTGTATAGATGTTTGAAACGCATGACGGAAGCATCTCCGACCACATAAAGTATATATTATTTTGAACCGGATCGGATGACTATAGCATTCCTGCCAGCATTTTATGATATTTCTGATCACATTCGAGTATTCTTCGATTCCTTCTTCTTCTTCTCTTTATTGGCCCGATGTTGCATCACAACCGCTTGACGGTCTCGGCCTTTGCAATAAGTGCCCTCCACTCGCTTCTGCGTTTAGCGAGCTGGCACCAGTTGTTCACACCAAAGTTGGAAGTGTCTTTCCGCACTTGATCATCCCATCTTAGTGGTGGGCGACCATCCATCCGGGCTACATGTCCTAACCAGCGCAGCCGCTGTTGCTTTATGCGCTTGACCAGACTAGTGTCCCCATAGAGCTCATACAGTTCGTGATTCATTCGAATGCGGAATCCATCGCCAACTTTTAAAGGTCCATAAATCCTCCGAAGAATTTTTCGCTCGAACACGCCAATCGCCTCCACATTCGCTGCTGTCATTGTTCATGCTTCTGCGCCGTATTGCAGGACTGGGATGATGGACGACTTGTATAGCGCTATTTTTGTTCTTCAAGAATAGGCGATTCCTCAGTCTGATTAAAATAGGCATAAATGCGCTTGTTTTCTGATCATAAATTATGCTTTTGTCGGGAGAAAATGGTTCCCTAGCCGCAACTCTTCAATACGAGCCGTTTATACCACGTTTTTCTGATCAGTTTCGACTCATTTGTCGAATCATTTGCGAGTCTTTTTCGAGTCGTTTTTTTGGTAAATCCCATAATGAGCAAATGCATAAGTAATTTTCGCGTCTTTCTGAAATTGCATATGAAATTAATTTCTTTTTAATCATCAAAATGGCTCGAAAAAGACTCATTGTTGTGATTCTTGTTAAAATTATTTCCCAAATGCTAGGTGGGATATAGCTGCCTTACGAACCATCGGTCGAAAAACTATACTAGTGAGAAAAATTTTTTTTTCCAATATTCCATGCCTTAGTTAATTCAGGTAGAAGAAGGTGGTAAATATTAAGATATTGTAGGGACATGTTAGAGCTTAATATAATATATTAATAAGAATATTTTCTTTGGAATATTTAACTAGCAAAAAAGTTGGCGTTAGAAAATTAAATATTTGATTGACTCCCTTTATTCCAGTAAAACGTGTATTTATGGGTAACTGAGCCATTTTTGTGTCTAGCACATTATAGAAAATAGTAATTATAAATATTTTTTTTCCAGTTTCGAGATCAGACGAAATGGGAATTGAAATCGAATAACCTTTAAAGAACTATTTTGCAAAATGACGATTCTCTACGAACTTAATTTTTAAGTTCTATGTCAATACAATTATTTTTTTCCAAAGTTCAGACACAGCACAGGCTTCCGTATGACCACTCGAGAAACTGCGTTGTTCAATCATTTCTGATAAGTGACTCCAATCCCGATTGCCTATTCTTTATTATTCCTTTGCGACGCAAATAACCAGCTGGTTTGGCAGTAGGTAGCATAGAGTATTTTAGATTAACAAAGACAAAAACGCTGAACTGGTCCATATTTTGTAGTTGAAAGGATGTATGATTTTGAAAAACATCTATTGTTCTGGTAGGCCTGTTTTGAAAAAGGCTATGAAGGCTGTAAAGGCCCCACATCAAGAATTTGACTTTATCATTATCCTGTTGCCAAAGATTTCGAAGACATAAGTAGATTGATAGTTCGATGGTTCCAGCACTGTTACCTGTGGCATGCACATATCGTCGGCGTTGATATGAATGAATTAGTCATGTTGAAACCTTTTTTATTTACATTTCAAAGATGGGAGAATTGTTGATAGTTCAGAAAAAATTTGGTGTTTTTAATGGCAACGTCTTTATAAGTTCCAGTTATGAATATTGTCTGTTTCAACACGATTTTGGCGAGTTTGATCTAAATCGGATGAATATATCGTATAGCTGCCATATAAAAAATTGGCCAGCCAAATGGTCAAAGTACTGACGCGATATATTTCTCAGTTTGGGAAATAGCACGGCTAACATTGTTCAAAGCTATATTTAAATTGTTGAATGAAAATCATTTAAAACCTTTTTTTATTAAAATTTTACGAGCTACACTTCGGCCGAGACGAAGTTAGCTTTCCTCCATTTTATTTGCATAGTAATTACCATTAAAATTTCTTGAAGTTTGAAAATAGTATAGTGAATACAGGGAATAGTTTAAGTGGATATTAAAAAAGTAATCAATGTACTTTAATTTTTGTTAATTTAACTTTCTAATTAAACATTAGAAAGGTCGCCAAATAAATTACAAATAAATTTTGAAGGTTAATATTAAATAAAAATGTAACTAAGAGTCGTAAATGTTTATTGTTTGTTGGTCCGTAACTCCTTAAAGCGCGATGATATTAAAAAACTGAAACTGTGGAAAATTAGAGGAGTCCAATGACTATCAACTACTATTATCTGAGATTTTTTTCTATAAGCAGAACATTTTTCAGAACTATTTAAATTTGGAAGAAAACAGTTTTTATACAAAAATAACCATATATTTCATTTTAAATCTCAAAACTTTCCTTGTTGCTTTTTCTGTAATGTTATTCACCTTACATTAAAACAAATTTGGTTTTTATAGGTTACTTAATACGGCTACAGAACCTTCAAATGTAAACAATCCTTGCTCAACACACGTTTATGCAAATATCTCGTAAACAAGACGTGCTGGGAAAGTTAGCTATCTTCACTTCCTCAAAAGATTGTAAACCTGTGTTATCATTAGAAAACATTTTGTTATTTCTACAAAAAAAGTTGTTGATTAAGTTTTAATCAGATATTTTCTTGAATATTCATTGACACCCAAATAGATTGGATATTAAGATTCCCGCTCTTCTGGTCTTATATTTGATTCAACAAAAACTATCTGGATATCTTAATCTTATTACAAGTGTTATTTTCTTTAAGAATACATTATTTTAAAGTCCGACAAGTTTCTAAGTTAAAAAATGGAAGCACTGCTGATAGCTCTTTCTTTTGCTTAATTTTAAGGCTTATTTATTTTTCTCTATTTACCTATTTAATGATTTATTTTATGCAGTAATAATTTTTTCTTTCAGTGTACGTTGCCAAATTAGTTTCTGCCCGGTGTGCGGACTTGTGTCAACAGCAACAGCTCCAACCCGATTCAGCATCAATTTTTAGGCATTGATAGACATGCTGTCTGGCCGTACTCAGACACGGGGGACGAGACTAAGGCCGTGAATGTGCGAGTATGTTTGTATGGTATATTTGTATGTCTGCATCTTTGAAGTGGCTCAGCGTGTGCGCAATTTAGTTTTGAATATCATCGTCTTCCTCTACTCGAATGCCATGGGTAATATGCTCTATTTGTTTAATGTCAATTTTAGTGATATTTATTTATAAGCGGAGTGGCCCTGTTCAGAATCGTATATATGTCGATTTCGGCTCGTCCAAACAGGATTGCATTGTTTGGTCGCCATGTAGTTTATTTGTCTTTGCAGAGTATTGTTTATAATCAGCATTAATCGTTTCGATGTTTATGCAAAGGCCTGGGATGGAATGCAAGACGATCTGCAATTCAGTTTTAATGGTGTGAATTTGGAGTTTTACGGGATTGCACCAGCTGGATCCCAGCATAACTTTGTATATACATACAAGCATTAAATGCCACCCCTCGGCTGCGCTGTGACGAAATTGAAATGATACTTTGAAGTTTTTGGTCAAAGACAAACACAAATATTGGCAATACTCTAAAGCCGAAATCAAATAGAGCCCCCCAGTTGGCCAAACCGAAGAGACCAATATTCATTTGGCGTGCGCCGAAGCGGCAATAAATTGCTCAGTTGCCCTGGGGTGAAGGGTCAGGGGGCAAGAGATGGTATATCCCCAGCCGCGAATCATACGCGTATTTGGAACCGACCAGCATAAACCATAAAACTTATATTTCCAAATGGCTAACGTCAGAAAATGGGTAAGCACGGTGCTCTACAGGTCGACTAAAATACATTTAAAAAAAGTCTTTAACCATTTAATCTTTCGCGGAAACAAGTGTCACCACTTTAGCATCAAAGCTTTATGCTTTTTAGTGATGATCATTCAGAGAACCAATTAGGATAAACTACTACTGTGATCAAATGGATAGGTGAATTTTAATTTAAACTTCACGGGTTTTTCCAATCAATAGTTTTTTTCTTTCTGTAACTTGGTAGTACTGTTAGTGACAGCTGTGCGAAATTTCACGTCAAAATATTCATTAATATTTGAGATACGCTTCGTTTTGTGAGATGCTAAAAGTGAATTCTGCGATTTTACTATGTCTAAATTTATTGAACAAAGAAGTTTCATTATATTTGGTTTGCGAAATGGCATTTCGGCTGCGGAATCGTTGAGAATGCTGCAGATAGCCTTTAGGGAGCAGACTCTGTCTTCAAATAACGTTTACAAGTGGTATAACGAGTTGAGAGGAATGTGGTATCTAATCGGCCGAAACATCGACTGATGAACTTCACGACAAGCAAGTCAACGAATTGGTTCTTGGATATCGTCGATTGACTATTAAAGACATTGCTGATAGTTTGGACATATCATTTGGATCGGTGCAGGCGATTTTAAGTGAGGAGTTGTGCTTGAGAAGAGTTCAATCTCGAATGGTTCCAGCAAAGGCGTTCAAAAATTAAGGTCATGTTGAAATTTTTCTTCGATTATCTTGGTGTGGTACAATCGGAATTCCTTCCGCTTGGCTAAACTGTTAACAAGGAATATTATTTAAGTGAGATGATAAAAGCAAAATCGCAGAAGGCTCTGAAGGGCATTCCGAAGGAGGACTTTGCCAAGTGCTATGATAACTGGAAAATTCGTCGCAGCGGAAGGGGATTACTTTGAAGGAGACGAAATAGATTTAGATAAATAAATAAAGATTTTTAAAAAATAAGAAAATTCACCTTTCAATTTGATCACAGTAGTATACCAGAATATCTTCGGTGTGTGGCAAAGAACGGCTTCGTTCGACTGCAAAACGTTGACTCATCGTTCAACACCCGAATAAACAGGCTTTGCGCTCGATGGATCAAACTTGCATATACAACATGTTCGCTACTGATTTTTAATCAATCATTTTGTTCAAAACAATTCGGGCGTTTGTTCGTTTGGCTCAACGACGATTGATTAGAATGAGCGAGAATCACCTCGTATGAATAAACTCATGGAAAAATGCATGGGCTACGACGGCGCTGCTGAGAGAGATAAAAAGAAATGAGAGAGCTTGATTGAAATTTTAAGCAAGGCCAGCCAAATGGAGAGAACAGAAAATGTGCGTGTGTTGGTGACCACGAGAGCCAATTTACTTGCAAATATGTTCAATCAGAAGACTCTCGCTCAACGGAGCGAGTGCGTTGCCTGTACAAGGGCAACAGACAGCTTTCCAAGTAGGAGCTGCAGTGTCTGTACGATTCTTAAATATTCTTTAATTATATATTTTAGCAATTAATAATTAAGTATAGATGCATTCGATATGAAATGAGAAAAAATTTGGAGTGAGCGACGTTAGACAGCTCTGGCTTGCTTCATTGACCGCTGGCCAGCGACTGAAAAGCTGTTTGCTTAAGCCTCGGCATGCGTTCGGCTCGTGTAGTTGTGAATAGTGAAATGGGTTCGGTCCCTGCAGGTCAGGCTGGGCCATCGATGATGAGCCGACTCTCGCTCGATGCGTTTGCATGTAAGATTTTCGCTGAGTTTTGTTGAGTGATTAAATGTGCGTAGGAATTTTTGTGTATGAGGCAATCAAGAAAAAAGTGGTTTTTGCAGTTCTTTGGTGGGCGGTTCGGTACGCAAGCGCTAAATAGTGGTTCCATCCAGTTTAGAACTTGATTTGGACCGTGCTTTTTATACTCTGCACCGGAGGGACATAGAGTATATTAAGTTTGTGCAAAAGTATGTAATAGCCAGAAGAAATCATCTCCGACCCTATAAAGTATATATATTCTTGATCAGCATCAACAGCCGAGTCGATATAGCCATGTCCGTCTGTCTGTCTGTCCGTCCGTCCGTATGAACGAAGAGATCTCCGAGATGGTAAGAGATGAAGGTTTGACATGTATGGGACATATACACCCAGCGCCACAAAAAAAGCCGCACCTCGAAAATTTATGAATTTTTGCCATCACTATGCGGGGATTTCCCTAAATGCCGTTCTAAGCTCATATTTTTTTGGGGGGGGGGGGGGGGGGTTCCTTAAATATTCTTCACATAGATTCGTCATTTCAAGTGCTCAGTTGTCAAAATAACTTTTTCTAGAATTTTATTTTTGAAGACGCCTTTAAAAGTATGCCTAAAGGAAAGCAGTTCAGTATTCGGGAGAAGGAGAGAATTATTTTATTACAGACAGGTTGTAATGAAAGTTCTGTGCGTCGATTTCTAAAAAAATATCGTGAGACAGGTGAAGTGGAAAGGAAGCAAGGATCGGGAATGAAAAAATGCACCACAGCACGAGAAGATCGTATTATCATGGAAACGAGCCAGCAGGATCGCTTTAAAAATGCAGCTGAGATAGCATCTGAGGTACGGCAACAATTTGCAAAGGATGTTTCGACCCGAACAATTCAACGTCGTTTAAATGAAGTGGATTAAATGGCAAGGACACCTGCTAAAAAGCCACTCCTAAATAAAAGAATGAAGGAAAATCGGCTAAACTGGGCCAAGGAAAAAAAAATTGGAGTGATTCCGAATGGTCACGAGTCCTATTTTCGGATGAGTCCAAATTCAATCTCATTGGACCCGATGGCTCTTGCAAGGTGCGCCGTAGAAAGGGCGAACGATATTTGGAAAATTGCTGTGTGGGAACGGTTAAGCATTCACCATACATTATGATATGGGGATGCATATCTAAATATAAAACTGAATCAATTTTAATGATTCAGGGTATGGTGATCGCGGAAAAATATAAAGATATAATTTTAAGTGGAGTTGTGCCTAGCATTGAGGCAATAAGTGAGAAAGAAGAAGATCCTATTTTTCAAGATGATTCTGTACCTTGCCATCGGGCTCGATCTGTAAGTAATTCAGTGAGCTTTTGTTATTAAAACAACTTAATCAATTAATTTTGACCTTCTTCTTAACGAAGATAACAATTTTGAAGGAAGAATTGGGCATTAGTCCCCAAATTGGCCCGGAAACAGCCCTGACCTCAACCCAATAGAGAATGTCTGGGCCCTTATGGCTGCGAAAATAAAAAGAAGAAAGCCTAAAACCATGGTAGAATTGAAGGATGTGATAGCAAAAGTATGGTTCGAGGATATCACTAAGGAATATTTAAGCGCTTAGTACAATTCGATGCCCAATAGGGTAAAATGTGTAATTAAAGCAAAAGGGGGAACTACAAAGTACTAATTTAAATTAAAAAAAAAAATTAACATTAATTTGATACAAAATGTGTATTAGATTATAGCAAATTAAGTATACTTTTGGAAAAAAATCATTATTTGTTGAGTATATGCACTATTATAATTATTATAATTTTTTTTCTTAAAGCTGTCATAATTATGAAAAGTCACCAAAATTAATATGGGTCTGGAAAAAAACCTTTTTCAAAAAACTAACATTCATAAAATAAAAATTTCTATGCACTTTTATTTAAAAATATTCCATTAATCAGTAAAAAAAATAATTGTGCAATTCGGAAAACATTTATAGAAACCCCAATCAAGAAAACATACAAGTATGTAAATATTTAGACTGCGGCTTTTTTGTGGCGCTGGGTGTATTTCTTATACTTGCAGGCAGATCAGGTTTATTTTAAATTTTTGCCACGCCCCCTCCCGCCCCCGAAATTTGTAAAAAACGTCATATCTGCCACAGTTTTTATGATAGATTGTTCGTACCTTCTAGATAGATATCTAGAATCTAGATAGATATCTAGATAGTAAACAAAATTATTTATCGATTTGCTGAAGAAATAATAAAGATCGGATGAACGATACTCAAGTTATGTGCAAAAAACGGCCAGTCAACAACGTAACGTCGTCAGCGCGCACAAGCAGACGACGCAACATGTGTGTGTCTTCGCTTTGAAGTGAGTAAAAACAACAAAGTCCATTCGTACCAGCAGCAGCGCGTATAAGCAGACGGCGCAACAAGTGCAGCGTGTGCGTCATTAAGACTCGCTGATAAGGGATGTTTTTAATGCCAGTGACTGTCATAATATATTTATACAAATTACCTTGTTTGACTTTTGAACAGATTTTTCCGGAAAAGTCCACTGCTTTGACTGTTCCTGTGTCTCCGTATTGTCATAATGAATACAGGGTTTAATATTGTGATTTCGCTTAATCAGGTGCAAACATTGCTTCGAAAGTCATCTGAGAATGAGTCGTTTCCGCTTGTTGTGTATTGGTTTTGTTCGCACCGACACTTTCTTATCGAATAAATGTTAATAGAAGTCCCCTATTATGTTGTATGGGTCCCCTTAAACAGACTTCAGCAGTTGGAAATTGAATAGGTAGTTTGGTGTACGGTTTCTTTTCGGTTACCCCACTGTGGCTTGACCGCTTTTAACAGCTTCAACGCATTAGTCCTCCATCAATCAATTTTTGAATAATTATTCACTCGCTATTTCACGCAACCATTAATTTAGCCAAATTTTTGTATGAACCGAAAGCACTGTGGCACGCAGAATCGATGACTACCCAAATTGTTCGCGTTCGGCTTCTGTTTGACTATTTTTCATTTTGCTAGTCGGCCATCCGTTCCGTTCGTCTGTCCGCGAATATTTTCTTTTTGCTTGCCAGCGCGCGCATTTTCCAATTTCATTTGCGTTGAGAACGCGGAATGTGAGCGCGGAGGGGCTTTAGGGCGCATTCATCAGTGGGCAGGGCGCGCCATCATCATCATCGTCGCCATTTGCCATCATCGTCATGGGCAGCCATTTGGCCGTTTGAAAAAGCAACATTTCAGCCATATTTTTCTTGCTTCCAATTTGGCGTAGTGTGCTTTGGCCATTTTTCATACGGGGCTTTGATGCGTAACCATCCACCATGCTAAAGCTTTTTTCTGTTTTGCCCCAAAACGCAAACGCATAAAACGCGTCCTTTGAGCGATTTGAAGTCAAGTGTAAAAAGCGTTTTTGGAGGAAGCAAAAAAAAAAAAATTGGCAAGCAGCAGTTTTAAGTTTAATTTGAAAATATTTGAATTTTGCGCATTTCTTGGTTCAGTGGTCAGCACAAGTTGCCATCGTCCCACGCCCAGGAGGCACAGGCACCCTGCAGTCCGGCAATTGGTGTGAATATTGCTTATTAGCTCACAATGACAGCAATGAGCGGGAAAATCTATTCGAATACTCCGGCTATCTTTGCAAATAGTACATATTCCCATCAACATTAAGGGCTAATGGCAAATATTTAAGGACACTCCCCGTCCATTTGGTAAAGTCAGGCAAACAACCCTTCGCCATGGACTCGCTATCGGCGCTTGTGTGCTTAGCTCAGCTCCAAACGGCCGCACAATCTCTGATGATTCCACTGGCGGCGCAAAACGTTTCAATATTTACACAAATTGCTTTTGGGACGAACACAAATCGCATGTTTCAATCGTTTAGCGTCAATCTGTGATTCAAAAAGTTGCCATTTCGGGTACGCCAATGTGTGTTTGCTCATGGGAACAATTTCGGCACTAAGCAATGAGGGTCAAGCAAGGGGAGTGATTATAGCGTTAAAGTTAGCGGCGTTAAACTTGGTGACTTTACAATAGATTTTACAGCCTTTACACGTAAAACCAAACGCTTTTGATGTCATTGAATTTCCCATTTCAGTTTCACATCCGCCCCATCTTTAAGATGAAGTAAACTTTCACTAATTTAAATTTAAAAGCCTTCATTTGAGTCAATGTATATCCCGTACAGAGTTAAAAATTCAAGAATATTGGACTTAAGATGAACACAAATGTTGTGAAAAATGATGTAAGAAAGGTTTTTCTCATTTGTAGTTCAATGTTCTCATTTCAAGAACAATTTTTCTGCTATAGGGTTGCACTTTCTTCATTTTAAAAACATTATAAAATTTTATATTTTTTGGTTCTTAATTTTAAGTTGAATGAAAGTTATTTTCTCTGTGTAGTTATTATTTTTCCAAAGTTTGCTCAAGGTCAATGGGTAATTATAGTTCAATAATCAACACAAGTCAGCAGTTTCGGGGATCTCCCAATCCTCTCATCAGCAGACTTGGTTGCTTTCACACTTTAACACGACTTGCAAGTTTCTTTTATATCCTTAACTTTGGGACTACAATTGTGTAAAATTCCACTGTTGATTTATCATCAGTGTAGCCAAAAGTTGTGCACAAACTTAATATACTCTGTGTATTTTTGTTCTATTTAGAGTATACAAATTATTTAATAACCTTTGGTTGGTGATCCTAAATATGAATAGGATTGAAGGCCGTTACGTCTACGGAACCGGACTATGGCTTTTTCCTCTATGCTCTCTAAATTTCACGAGTTTTTAGTTCATAAGATCTTCACCTCCTATTTACCCGTCGATATACCCGTCTTCGTGTCAATCTAAACTCATATAAGAATTTCGCAAATGTTAAAACTTCTTTAAGCCGATTGACCGACACCTCCTATTTAGCCGTCTTTAATTGCCAACTATTAAATCTTCATGATAATCTGAACTAATCATAAAATGTTGTATATATCCGGATTTTTGGTCCGCTTGATCTTGACCCGTCAATTTATTTATTAAATTATTTATTTCAATTATTTTGGACCGTTGGATTTAACCATTTACGCGTCCACAATTGCCATCTATCACATCTTAATGATTCCTAAAACTCATCGAATTTGGCAAATTTCGCGAAAAATAAAAACTCAAATAATAATTTTGAAAATTTCGCTATTTTTTTAACAGTTCGATCTGCACTTCCTATGTTTACCCGTCTACTATTGCCGTCTATTAAGTTTTCATATAATCTTTGGTCATATGAAAAATTTTTAAAAAAGTGCATAAGATCCGATGTCTAGTCAAAACTCAAACAAGGAAGAAAATCGGTCAAGCCCGACTGTAATATACTCTGCGCGGCTGCGAACTTTCTTTTGGTCATAACTTGACCAATAGATGGCACCACTACTTGATTTTCAAAACTGACCAAAAGATGGCGCCACTACGATGACCTTTTCAAAACTGACATTTGATTGGAACTGACTTTTAATTTTAACTTGAATATCGTTCTTTATCACTTTTTCAGCAAATCGATAAATAATGCTAATTACCTGTACTAACTATCTCTAGAAGGTACGAACCTTCTATACACAAAAAAAAAACATTTTCATTCCGAAATTGTTCGCTTTTGGCTAAAAATCGTTGATATCAAACCGCTAACATTTTTGATTTTTGTTCGTTCTTGAGAATTACAAGAAAGCAATTATGCGTGAATGTTTTCAACACAAGTGAATCTTATTCAATACAAGTAACCAATTTGATGCATTGCCACAGATGCGCGGCGTGGCTCAGCCGTCTAACGCGACGTTCCAATTGTGTATCAGTCCAAGTGCCGTGAGTTCGAATCGCCCCCAAAGAGTAAGAAAAAGTTTTTCACTTAATAAAAAATATAAGTTTGTATAATTCGTTGGGCGAAAATCAAAGACGGAAATTTGTGAATTTTTTACCAATGAAAATGGTTGCATTTACCAAAGTTTTTTTTGTGTGTATCTTCAAAACTGTGGGAGATATGACGTTTTTTAGAAATTGTTCTGCCTGCAAGTATAAAGCTAAGTTTACACAGTGAAATAAATTTACACAATCTGTCATGGCGCAGTTTGGCTGATTTGAGTCCGAAATTGTCTAGGTGTTCGCACACACGTCAAATAAATTTGAATCGAAGTTTGTCAAAGTTTTGAAAGTTTTAATTGAACATGGCTTAGGGTTCACACTCGCAAATTTGTTGTGCAGCCAATTTGTGTTTCACACAAATTATTGTCGTGTGTCGATAGCCGCCGTTAAACTATCGACTTAATGCGATACATTAATATCTGGCTAATCGAAATCTCTAACTGCTTAAGGTTTATACAAAAACTGACATGGAGAAAAATAGTAGAAAACAAAATTTATTAATTCTTTGCATTGTCGCTGCATCGTTGCATGCTATGAATTCGCTGCCCAAAATTTATAGGTGCAAAACGAAACGTTGTGAATGAATGGGTCCATGGGTGAAGCGACGTGATACCGAAGAACGCTGCGTAAAATTAATAAAAGAGTTGGAGCTGGAAAGTCAAAATTAGTATAAAAATTTTGTTCACATGAGAGCAGTCGACTTTGAACATTTGGTAAGTGATAAGTTGAGTGAGCTTTTATTTTATTGATATTTCATTACCTTCATAAATTGTAGTTAAGACTTGTTGGGCCAATAGTTGCCAAAAAGGCAACGCCAATGCGCCTCGCCATCCCTACAGCAAGTCGACTGATGGTAAATTTGCACTATTTAGCCACGGGAGAAATTTTTCGCTCCTTGCTGTTTGTATTCCGTATACCTTTTAATACCATCATTACTATTGTTCCTGAGGTATGCGCTGCTATATGTTAGGTGCTGAAAGCTGAATATAAGAGGGTACGACATCTATCAAAAATTTCCATATTTTCGCTAACATTTTAACAAAACAATATTATTGTACTTTATCTAACACCATTATGCTAATTCTTAACCAAATTAAATATTCAAATTGATTTACAAAAGTCCTGGCAATTAAAATACTCCGACAAGCAACACAAGTTTGACATAGTTTGATCTTACATTTGACTTGCAAGATCAAACTCGGCAAACGTTATAACAGTTTGACAAACAGTGTTCACATTGCGTTCAGACTGCACACAAACTTTTCAAAAACTTGACCTGTCTAACTCGTCAAATCGGTTTGCAAATGCGTTTGACTGGAAATAAATATATTAATATATGGCGTTCATACACAATTCAAACTAGTTTTCTCTAATTTTCCCCATATTTGACAAATTAATTTGCTTATGTAAACTTAGCTTAAGAAGTATATGTCCCAAATATGTCAAACTCCTATCTCTTACCATCTCTGAGATCTTTGCGTTCATACAGACGGACAGACGGCTGTTGATGCTGATCAAGTATATATATACTTTATAGGGTCGGAGATGATTCCTTCTCACTGTTACATAATTTTGAACAAACCTAATATACTCTGTGTACCCTTGGTATAGAATATAAAAACTATACACTGAGAAAAAGAAATCAATCTAAAATTTAGATTGAAAATCTCGTTTTCAAGAATCTTGCAATGAGCTTAGAAATCTTAAAAAAAAGATTTATTATCTTGCAACTTATCAACCATCCCACAGTTTTCTGTAAGGCTTCAGTTGACAATTTTTTTTATATATATCACACCAATCACACACCACCCTTCCCCCACCCATCACCTAAAAATAAAAAATGCGTAATTTATTTTTGTCTTTTTTTGCATATTAAAAAATGAGTTTGTTTCATCTTAAAAACGAGTATAAACGATTTTAATTCAATATTGTTGGATTAAGATTTAAATTGAGAATATAATCTTGGGTTAAGATTGTCTCTTCTCTGTCGAATTCTTCCACCGTTTCGTCTCGTTTCAAGATTATAATCTTGGTTTTAGATTGATTTTTTTATTGGTGTACTTCGACTGGGATTTGATCCCAAGACCTCGACGGTCTAAGGGTACAGTCTTCCCACTGGGCTACAGGGCTTGTCGTTGGCTGAGCTGCTAATTGCCAGATGCTTTTGTCTGCACATTCTTTACTATGATTTAATCGCTGTCCCCGAGCGTGCTTGAAAGTAGTGTGTGTATCCCCGAGGTTCTGAGTTCGATTCACAGTAAAGTAAGTACAAAAAATTTTAAATTTGATTGTTTTTCAGAAAGAAGACATTGTCGAACCATCAATAAGATGTGCTATACAGCCATGTTCTCAATCCCACTTCCACAAAAGTTTTGTTACTAAAACCGGTACAAAAACCGGTTTTAAATCACAAAATTTTTGTGAAAGTGGAATTGAGAACATGTCTGATATCAAATGCTTAACAATTTAGGAGGAAAGAGGGTGTGGTGGTGGTCGTGTGTCGTACTCATGATTTCTGTTTATTACCTAAAAAATGGCGTTTTAAGGTCATACATTGGCATATGTGACTAAACTCAAATTACCTAAAAAACAAATTTATTGTCTAGAAAAACGTATGTGGGGTTTGGTGACCTGTTTTTGATTTTAGTCAATGTTACAACTGGCTAGCTCAAGGTCTTCTTTGGTGTATTTATAGAAAAACTTTAGATAATAGAGGCCTAAAATTAAGTCCAATATTGCTTGGCTGTCATTTTAGGTCAAATGTCCTTAAATTTCCGTCAATTTTTGACTGTTTTAGGTAGTATTTTTTTTCTGAGTGTAGTGATATTATTTAATTCCATTTCTGACTTTCATAAATTCCAATCGGATGGACTGCTTCGTCCAAAACTTCGCAGAATCTTAACCTAGTTGGATTTCTTGAATCCCGTAGCTAAAGGTTACATTCCAGCTGTTTTTATTAGTATGGTTCAAAAATGAAGCTTAACTGTTAAACGCCGAGTATTTCTGTTGTGTAGTCAAAAAAGTGACAATTATAAATAGCATAGAATATTTCAAGTGCTCTACAAAATGTTACGGAAAAATAATATTTTCAACAAGTATCATCAAACTTCATGGAAGTCGTTGACTTTTATCTGCAGACTTGCAAGACCCACTTACTTAAATATTGAATATTTTATCATTGAACTGCAATAGCTTGTTTCGTCTCTGCTCTCATATCGCCCTATTTTGTGCTGACCAACCAAACTAAATATTTGGCCACCCTGGGTTGATGCTGCCCATAGAAAACATGCCCAGAGCAACCAATGGACAGTGTGGCTGCGTCCATAAAAGCCAAACCAGCTTGGGGTCAGCATAAAAATGCTGAAGCATAAAAATACTGACCAAGAGTGAATAAAAAATACCAAACCGAACACGTCAGTTTTGGCAGTAGTTTCGGCTGTGTGCAACTTTTATGGTTGTTGTAGTTGTTTTTATTATTAAGCCCAAACAAAGGCAGCAACACAGACACACACACACACACAAACACACTTGCACCAATGGCTATCTCTTACATATTCTGTATACGTATCCCGTTCGTTTAACTGTTGTTTTTATGCGCTGCAGACAAATATTTGCTTTCCGACAATAGTCATAAATACCAAAAGCTACATGCTCGGCATACTTAGAAGTACACACACTCACACACACATGCGCGCCCTGGGCGCAAATAGAAATCGAGGAAAGCAAATAGCGCACAGGATATGGGTTTTGGCAGCACCACCAGCAGCAGCAGTTAGGATAGTGCCAAAAAAAGTAAAAGAAAAGAAACGAAAGCAGCGAAAAATGCGACTGCCCTGTTTCTAGATATGCGACACCAAATGGATCCGACAGTGGATGGGGTACAGGAGATGCAAGGCCAACGAGAGCCAAACAAAATGGCTGCGCAAAAAGTGGCAGCAGTCGCCAAAAATATTAGAAAAAAAAATAGTGGTCACACACACACACATTTATATACAGAAACAACACAGTAATGGTCGTTGGGATATGGCAAAGCGTTTAACAGAATGGCGACCAACAACTGTCACACACATCAGTGATCCGTTAAGAGGTACAGTGATAGCTGCCTGATAATTTGACTCCATTCACGGATTGAAAGATTAAGGAAGGTTAAATCGAATATCTAAGCCCCCTTCACTTTTAGATTGTGCAGGATCATTAGATGGCCGCTAAGAACTTAGGTTTTGACCACGACACAGTGGCTCGTTTCAAAAAATCAGGTGACAGTAACTTCTGATCCACACATTATATCGCTTTGAAATAAAAAGACGAGAGCGTAAGTTAAAGTCGGCTCTGCCCGATTTCGATATACCCGCTACTTGTGGGAAGAAATCTTTAATACCATTGCTGTGTTCCTAAGGGGGAACATCCGAAAAGTATACAACATTTGTTTAACTCGCCTATTTATTATCCGATCATTATGAAAATTTGAGGAATTACAGATATTGCGAATATGAAAGTGAGTTTTAAATTTGAGTTATTCAACATTTTTATACTCGTAACTCGAAGAGGAAAAAAGTTCTACTAAAGTCGTGCAAATGTATGTAACAGGCAGAAGGAAACATTTCCGGCTATATTAAGTAAAGGATGATTCATTAGGAGGTTTTTTTTTCTGAGAGACTCACACCGCAACAACGTCTCCAAATTATTCAGCTGTATTACGGAAATCAGAGTTCTGTGAAAATTGTTTTTCGTGCACTTCGAGCTACATATGGTGTGCATCATCGACCTTCCGAGCAATGTTGCCGGAATATAAGGACCGAAAGTTGCTAAATGTGCAAAAAATAATTGCTTAAAATAGCTAAAAATAAAAAAATGTGGCTAAAAAAGTTGTTAAACGTCAAAACTTCAAAAAAATATTCATTTTAGAACTAAAATCTACCGAAAATTACACAAACATACTATTCAAGGAGTTAAGACTACAATAATGATTAAAATGTGGTCTGCAAACAGCCTGGATACAGAATCTCTATCGGTTACTTTCAGTATTAAGCTAAACGGAAAGGTTGTGATTTCGCCGTAAGCAGCAAAAGTATCTTCAGTGAATTTTTGGCTAGTTAAAATTGAACCTAAAAATTTTGCCTACAAATCAAAGAGGGGACAACATTTGCTATATCTGTGTAGACCATTTGTTCAAAATAATATTAAATAATAAAGCAAATTAAAGTTAAAACCATCCTAATGCACAGACAAAAAAGGACATTTATTGATGATCCATTGGATAAATTCAGTTCCATTAGGACTGGATATTATTAATATTCGATTTTGGGTAGTAAAATATACATTAAATTTAAGAAATAGTTCTTAACCGGCTCAAGGTAGTGTATATTTTATGTGCTAAACCCAACAATTATCCATTTAATGTTAAATTGATCTAAGAATTTTCATCTAATGCAGCTGAAAATCGTCAAAAGGATAAGAAAAAAAGGATTATACAGCCATGCTCCCATTTTCGCTTTCGCAAAAATTTTACGATTTGGTCGCTAAATCGCAAAAGTAGTTGCTCCGAAATTCGCAAATCGCAAAATTTCGCCTATTTAAAACCGGCGACGTCTGAGTCCGTGAAATGAAAAGTAAATGGAAAATATTGCTACAGTTAAGAGCTGCCATCCTATGAATCAATTTTTTTATCATTCTTTGACTCTTTAAGACTGTATTTGTCGACTCTCTTATACAGTTTGGATTGAACTCTTGTGTTAAACAATTTTTTTCCTAACCCTCCCAAAAATTGCACGAGCAGCAAAATACCTTTAGACAACAACAAATTGCGTTTTGGCTATGGTATATATCGATACATAACTATCGATAACTGATAGAATTGGTAGAGTTGCCCAAGTAATCAGCGGAACGTAAAAAAATACGAAACAATGCTTAAACTTCACATACAAGCTTGATGATTTTTAGTTGTGGGTTAATTATGGTTTTAAATTATTTAAGTAAATACCACACAGAACTACAAGCAAGTTTTTTAATAGTAAAAATGTGAGCGGCATGGTTGCAAAATGATAACTTCGATCGTTGGCAACTCTGTCAGCTGTTTCTAAAGAGTGTTTATTATTGAAACAAGCCAAACATATAAGTTTCGTTATAATTTAAATTTGCCTGTCTAATTTTATTCATTTTGAATATTATTTTTCCATTAATTGTAGGGGCAAGCATAAGAATGCGAATCAGGATTCGGAATGGCAGTTCGGACTGCCATTGATGCCAAATGGTCAAAGTTGGCATTTGAATTAAATGCGGCTGTAAGTTTTTCTAATTTGAATGTGTGTTCCATCTACACATGCGATAATGCTAGGAAGTTGGTATTTGGAGTAAAAGTAGTCCCGCGATTTCTGAATTTCTCCTGGTGTCATTTGCAAATTTATTTCCTCTCCGCATATTGTCGTTTCCAGCAACTGAATAATGTTGTGGAGTATCTTCCCAAATGTACTCCTGCCCATGTTTATATGGTGATCCTTTGCAACAGACAACTGGTAAGAGCCAGTGGCAAGATACCGCAGCACTGCTGCTAGTTGAGTTGACTGCGCTATTCGGGATGATTTGAGATCTGCTCGTATTTTGGATAAAATTATTAAAAATTTTTGTTTATCCAATCGAAATGATTCCCAGAACCTAAAAACAATTAGCTTTTGATTTAAAATAAAGTTCATATTTTTATGCACACATGACTTACCGTTCATCTGACAAATGAAGTACTGACATATTTTTTCGTAAATGATGTCTGCGTCTTAGCTGAAGAATTTTACGGCGTCGTTTTTCCTCAAAGCAGGCAATGGCAAATAAAAAAGGCATTTTAAAATCACTTGGAATTATTGCAAAACAAACTTTACAAATCTGTAATGGCGCTCATCAGCTGTTTTTGTTATGTGGAATGACACAAACCGGTTTGGAAATGAAACATTCAGCTGTTTTTGTTATGTGGAATGACACAAACCGGTTTGGAAATGAAACATTATCGATATCAAAAACTGACGAAATTCGGAGCACACTAAATTGAAATCGTACGAATTTGCTCAAATCGCAATTCGCAAAATTAAGTGAAAACCGGAGCATGGCTGATAATATCAATTTTGTAAGGATATGATCATATCCATTTCAAATAGATATTAGGGTATCAGTTGTTTTTTCTGAGTGCTTAAAATCTCATTCAGGTTCAACATTTTGTATGGTCCACAGTAGAGTCAGAACCCGTTAGGTGGGCTCAGTACTGAAATCAGCCATGATTTGAAAGTGATGGTACTAAAAACCTGGCTTTCCTAACGGGATTTTTCGTAATGAATTTGAGACTGGCAGGGCGTTCTTTATTAGTCGTAAAAATTGAGAGAAAACACTCATGAACTGGAGCTATTTCTAATGATTATGCCCTAATTCATTACTGATTTATTTACATCAAAGGCGTTGTACTAAGGGGCTGTTTAATAGCACAGATGCTCGGCTTTCAAAAGGATTTATTAGTCATTATTTTGCACTTCGACTCGAATAGCTACTCGTAGCGAATAGCTAAAAATAGCTAAACATAATTTTAAAATTGCCAGATTTATAGCTAATAGCATTTTAAAAAATTTAATAGCATTTCCACTTTTAAAATTGCTAAATCTAGCAACTAAATAGCTAAAATGGCAACACTGCTTCCGAGACCACTATTCGCAAAACCATCGATAACTTTGAGTCTCAGTGTACGTTATTGGATAATACGCGACCAAGTAGACTACATCCAGCCCGTAGTGAAGAGAATTTGGCGATTGCAGCAGAGAGTGTGGCTGCAGACCGTGATCGGTCTGCCGATCTCAACATTTGTGTTTATCGTATACGATAACTTGGCGAATTTCACGCAAGGATCTTGGCTTAAGGGCTTACGAAATCCAACTCGTTTAAGAATTAAAGCCGCCAGATTTGAATTTGGGCTTGAATTTCAGTCAATGTTTTCACGCCAAGTTTTTTTCAGTGTCAGCCATATTTCTGGCTAAATCGATGTCGCATTTGGGCTGATGAGCAACCTGAAGAGACTCTCGAATTACCATTACATCCACAAAAATGCACGGTTTGGTTGGTTTGAGGCCGGAGAGAACATAACCGTCAATGACGGGCGCTACCGCACCATGATAAATGACTTTTTGTTACCTAAAATTGAAGCCCTTGAAGTCGGTGACATTTGGTTTCAGCTTGCAATGGCTTTATTGAGAAATCATTTCAGTGAGAAGCTTTTTTCGCGTTCAGGACCGGTCAACTGGCCGTCTAGATCATGCGATATCACAACACTGGACTTTTTTCTGTGGGTTTACATGAAAGTCAAAAAGTCATCGTCGATAAGCCAGCTACGATTGAAGAATTGGAAGCCAACATTACTCACGTAATTCGCGAGATACCCGTAGCAATGCTGGAAAGAGTGATCCAGAATTGGATCATCCGAATGGATCAATTACGGCGAAGTCGCGGTCACCATTTGAATGAAATTTTCTTTAACGAGAGCGTAAGTTAAAGTCGGCTCTAACCGACTTCGATATACCCGTTACTCACAGAAAGAAATGCTTAATAGCCTTTCTGGAGTGCCTGAGATGGGGCAACCGAAAAGTATGCAACATTTTTTTAACTTGGCTATTTATCATCCGATCTTTATGAAATGAAAAACCTAGATAGAGACTAGAAGAGCTAGAGCAACCAAATTTGAAATGTAGACTCCGATTGTCTGAACGCAGATCAAGTTTTTCTCAAATTTTTGCCACGCCCCCTCCCGCCACCAAAATAAAAAGTTAAATAACTTCCACAATTTTTAAGATATTGATTTTTGCTTCGAAACTCACATTTAAATACCCCACATCTATAATCTCTGGCCTGGTCGTGCCTGGCCGTCTTTCCTACTAGTTTTATATAGAACACATTAGGGAATTCACACGAGCATACGAGCTGTTTGCCGAAGTCATTGCTTATTGTCAGAAAATCAGCCGCTGAACGGTTGCGGTGTCGACACCATTTCACTCACAAATTAGTTAAATGTTCGCTCTCATTTACGCTCTAGAGCAGGGTTTCCCAAGAGGAGAGGACTGATACGACAGCGCTCTGCGGCAGCGACGTCGACACACCGACAGTATACGAGCTTATACTGCTCTCTTTTGCAATAACAAAGAAGTGCTAAGTGAGCGCGCTCTAGCGTGGCTAAACACACACAAGCAAGGCCAAAATGAGCATGTGTATTTTGCCGGCCCTGGTGTAAATGCAGCGTTGCTTGGCAATATACTGCCGCTGATGGGACCGACTTGTAACGTTGACTGCGACTTAATTTTAAATGACTTCGGCAAGCATTCGGTATTTCGTATAAGAGTGTGAATTACCAAATGCGTTCGGCCCCCAAGGGCTATGGCTGTAAAACTTTGCTCTAGAGCAGTGGTGTCCAAACTCAAACAATGATTGCGCTTGTGTGCGTAGCAGCGAAACACGAAGTAAACGTGTTTGACATTTCAGCATGAGCAGCAAGCAAACGAACAAACGCCTCGTGAGAGAACAAAATGCCGAACACGCGCATCGTAAGAGAGCAAGCCGCCGAGCGTGCCATTTATAGAACACAAGTATTCTCACTCTCTATACATGTGTCGGCTGCGACGACGGCTGAATTATGAGTTCCTATCCCATGGAATAGGCTTTTGGCTTTTTGGACACCGCTGCTCAAGAGGGACCATGTCCGTTATGGTCTAACTACAGTGATATCCAACACAGACTATACAAATCGCTACACCGACTATCGCTTAACACTACTGAAAACTGAAAGACAAAGTAAATTTTATCTTTAATACTCATTGCTCCATGTCGCTGGCTGCGTTTCAACGCATGCTCTGCTACCAAGCAACACTGCTAAGAAAAAAACAAAAATTATATATATATTTGGTTGAGAAAACAATATCAAAACTTATTTATTTCTGTTTTCTAAACGAGTGCAAATCTTATATATCATGAGCTTATCATTTTAAAATATATATTTAATTAAAATTCGATGAACAGTTTGTCACTTCTTTAAGTCGCAGTGTAAAGCAGTCAATTCATTTACACCTATTGTATTCTCTTTTATTGAAGAACCCTTTGATAAGGTGACACTTAGCCGAAACGTGAATGAAGAAGCACCTTATAATATAGCTTTTTGTGGCAGGAAGAGAACTTTCTTTGTATTCCACAAAAATCGACAAGCAACTGTTTATGCATGCATCAGTTGGTAGTACATCGTTTCAGAGATGAGGAAATAAAATGACGGCTCAGCCTAATATTCCTTGATATTGCTTGGGTGTAAAATGTGTTTCCCTAATCTGCTGAGTCTGCGCCTCGATAGAGCATCGCAGTGTGCTAGTATATGCTTGGAGGACTCCTCCTTCTCTTCGCAATATCTGCATAGTTGGGTGTTCGTTATTCCCAACTTGTACATGTTGCTCCGTAGTCTTCAGTGGCCCGTGTAGAGCCCTGTAAGGATCCTAAGGGCAATCTTTCCTTGTTGGATTAAATTTTTGAACCTTTTGAGGTTATGGTTCACTATTAATACTTTAGCTTGTCTCATCCCCCTGGTTTTTACCCTGGAGGCTGCTCTAAGCGTATTCTCTTCCTTTCTAAGGAGAGTTTTTATGGTGTGTTGGGGCCGGGCCTACCATTGCGGTGGCTGCAAACTTGCGTGCCAATTAGTCGGCCAATTCGTTCCCGGTACCCATCGTAGAGTCAGGTTGTTCCTGCTGCCTAGTTGGTCCAATTTGTTCTTTGTCTCTAAGACTAGCTTAGAGGTGAACTTGTTGCTGCTAAGCGCATTAAGCGCTGCTTGGCTACAGAAAGTATAGCTTTCTCTCTGTTATGGTAGTTCTTTTACATATTAAGGTCTGCACAACGGGAGATGGCACATACTTCGGCTTGAAATATACTTGAAAATTCTCCCATTGCCTCAGATCTTTTCGTTCCCGGTCCTGCTACCCCAAGTACAGTTCCTTGGGACGTCAGGGACCCGGCTTTGCTTTCTTCTTCAGGCAGATGGTATCAAGACCTCTAAGGAAGGACCTCAGTCTAATAGAAACATTGGGATTTGGCTAATCAAATCAGATGAATAGAGTTCAGCATTAATTATGCTATGTATAAGGATTACCCCAAGCATAACTCTACGGTTAATTAAGGAGGGAAGGATAGTTAAAAGAAGTCTACTAGAGTACGATGGTAAAGCGATCTCAATATTCCCCTTAAATTTTTAAATTACTGAGTTGTAGGGGGGTTCAGTCAGAGTAAGGCACAAAGAACTAATTTTCTAAGATGTATTATTCTAAAATATTTTTATTGATAGAAAATGAAACACAAACGGAAAAATAATATTAGAAAATACTGAAGATGCTTTTTATGCATTGCAAAAGAATTATTTATATTTTACAAGTGAAACAAACAATTAAAATAAAACGTATCCGCCCATCAGAGTTACCACTGTTCACACACAAGGACACAGTTGCGTTCCGTTAGTAGCCAACGGGATGTTGGCAACTTCAAAGCCCAGAAAAAGTTTTGACCCGCGAATGAGAAACGAGAAATGGGAAATTGTGCTAACAACAAAGGCAAAAGCTTATCCATGTGAAAAATCTATGCCGCGTGTCCAATGCACACGTTCCCGTTGCCCTTGCTTTGCTGTGCTCTTTGGTGCCCTTAACGCATTACACCTTCGTGGAAACGTAGTTGGAGACGGAGACGGGAACGAGCCAACAGGCAAACAAACAAATAAACAGAGCTCACGTGCCTTGCCGGAGATTATCCGCGCATCACAATCAAAGCAGCGCAACAACAACATCAACAAACAAACTACCCGCCGCGTAGGACTCGCCTTGGAGTTTGAATCTAAGGACCTGTTTGATTTGCCCAGACCACACCCTGTCCATGGAGTGAGGTCGCTTTTTGCGATGCTAATCTCGGCGAAATGTTACAAAATGTTTAACAATTAAGTAGCGACACGCGCTGCCACGTTTCAAGTGTATGTGTCAGTTGATGTGTGTGTGCGTGTGTGTCCTGCCGGGGGCATTTTTTATTGTCAGATATCGCTTACAGATACCCGCGCCACTCGATGCAATTGAGCGGAGGGCAGGCCACTTGATGCTGATCACAGCGATAATAAAATGCAAAGAGCTAATCAAGAGTTCAAGTTGTTTCCCAGCTTACATGTGTAGTCGTTAAGGATAAGTGTTCGTCATCGACGATTTAAAGATTAGGGATCGTTTTTGAGAGGTGCGTTCATGGGAAAAACTCTTACACTGGGTTGTATCGTTACAAAAAAACTAATGGGTTTCACTTAGAAAAAATTTCTTGCGTAATTTATATATAAATGGAGTTCTTTAGCTCGGTCATTATGAATATTATATGCTTTCAAATAGATCTGCAAAATGTGGTTGAATACGGATCTGTATTTTTTTTATAGAATCACATAATCCTAGATATTGAGAGAGTACGGAACAGAAAAAAGGAAGCATTTCCGATAGGTATATATATTCCTGATCAGCATCAACTGATGGGTCGATTTATGTTCGTCTCTCGGTCCACCCGCCTATCTGTACACCTACCTGAACACCTGAACACCTACATCACAGAGACAAAGGGCCGTTTTCTCATGTTCATGTTTTTGCTCAAATCGAAATCCATCTAGATTTTGCTGCTAGATGGTTTTTGTGCAATTGGTTGTCTCATGTAGGTTGATTATAAATTCGGGCATTTGCGCCACGGTCACACCGGGAGGGCTGGAATGGTATAATGCTAGGTTGGCAGCACCTTTGCACTCGGCTAATAATTGTTTTTTTATTGCGCGCCAATTTTAAAAATTAAAGCAAGAATTTTACAGAGAAAGAGAAGGTTTTCTTTAGGTTTTCATGAAAATAGGGCTATATAGGCCAAATTGTGGAACCTTCCCGAAATATTTGATCAAATTATTTTCGTATTTATTGCGTGGAAGCATAGTTTAAGTTTTTAATCCTGTAAAATCTTGAATCTTGGCTATTTTTATCAAAATTTAGCCAAATTATTTGGATGTGTAAACTTAGCTTAAGTAATGAACTAGGGGAATCAGAATGTGCATCTGTAATTTCAGCAACGTCTGCAGGTGTTCCTGTATATTAAAGGCAAGTACAATATTTTCCATTTTTGGTTTACTTAATAACAATTCAGACTTATCTGTTTTTAGCAGCAGTTGTTTTTTGTTTTCAAATATTTTTCAGTGTGACCATATGCGCGGATACATAAAAATACTTAATTTGCATAAGCATGTACATGGTTTTAAAATCAATGAGGGTGAAGTAGATTGCTACAAAATTCATTTAGATGGTTAGCATTAAACATGAGCAAAGCAAATGCAGCAAATACACCTAGATTTGCAAACACACCAACATGAGAAAACGGCCCTAAAAGAGCTGGAGCAAAGTTTGTAATATAATATCGAAATTAAATGGCTCAACACTCTAGTTAAATTCAGAACCGAGGTTAAAGCATATATGTATATATTAAGCACACGAGTGATAATAAAAATGGAAAAAAATAACATTATTTGTCAGCTCTAGGGGTCGAACACAGGATCTCTATGCACGGGGATGCTCATTCATCGTAAATTAAGAACTTCTATTGGGCATGGTGTTGAGGTATATTAATATCGCAACTAGTTAGCCCTCGACAGATGAGAAAGGCTAATGCTATTATAATATACGACATATTCATCCGATTATTTTCATTGAATACAACAAATTTTTTCTCACTACAACTACTTTTTGACCGATCGTTCCTATATCAGCTTTATGCTATAGTCATCCGATTTAACTAAAATTAAGCAGAATTATGGGGAAGTACATAATATTAAAAAATATATGGATTGGAATGATCATTTTATATTCTATTATATTGTAGCTGTGTCTTTTAGACAAAGCTGCAATTAAAATAAATACATAAATAAATAAATAAATGCTGATCAATGTGGTCGGAGATGATTTCTTCTATGCGTTGAAAACTCCTGGGCAAAACACTTTTCAAGGTTATAAAAACGGAAGTGATTGCAAAACCCTGAAGGTTGCTTAATACAGAGTTGCCAGCAATTGACTACAAACTGTAAACTAAGTGAACAGTCAAGACACACTGAAGTATACAGCTCACAGAACAACTCACATAGCAAGAAGGACTGAACAAGACTTGCTGAACAAAAATTAACAATTGAAGAAGAACATGTTCACTCACTCATGAACAACCCTACACCACTTTGTAGGCAGACTAACGGGCCACGCGGGACAATCGTGCCATCGGTGTCAGCGGTTTAGTTACAAACTAATTATTTAGATTTTTTTTGGTAAATTTTTCTCATTGAAAAGGCGTCGAGCTTTCACTCAAATTCAAAAACAGTCAAGTTCGTAAAATGTAGCTGAACTTTATTTAGTTTGTGCTTACATCTCATACCGAACACACGTACCCGTTTGTGTAGAAAATTACAAACCTATGTTTTTTTCAAGTTTTAGTAAAATTTTAACAATTGTTTGGTTTTTCGTGAACAATCAAAATGTTAGTCCTGAATTTGATTTTGTCCATTCATAAGCATGTCATCGCTGGGATCTGAGAACAACGACGAAGGAAAGAAAAAGCCAAGACGCACAGGCCTTACCAAATCCTTGGAGGACATCATGGACAGACTTGATGTCAATTACAACGACGATGAAGGACAAGGTAAGCCTAAGCTAAAACTCACGAGTATTACCAATTCTTTAATGGGTTTTATGGACGATGAAGATGACGACGAAGGAATAAGCAAGCCAAAACCAGGTCTGACCAAATCTTTGGAGGACATAATGAACAATCTTAATGTCAATTTCAACAATGATAAAAACGAAGGAAAAAGAAAGCAAAAGAGAAAAGGTACAAGTCTTACCAAGTCTTTGGAGGACATTATGGACAATCTTGTTGTCAATTACGACGAAGAAGACGAAGAATACAAGCCAAAGCGACGACCAAAACTACAGAATGAAATCAAAGCTACAACAAAGTCTTTGGGGGATATGATGAATTATGTCAATTTTAACGTTACTATCGGCTTACCTCTTCCCATAGTGGACACGAACTAGCGCAAAAGGCGGCACGCCACTAGCTCACTATGCCCGAGAGCCGACGCTTGCTATATTCACCGGTAAGTGAAATAAAAAAGAAAATTTGAATATAAATAAATGATTTTTTTACAGGAGGTCTACCGTGCTAGAAACGGAAAACAAGGCGGCCATTCAGACTCGGATGATGACAGCTGGTATTCCAGCAGCAGCACCAACGGATTCTGGCAACGACTCTGAAAGCCAAAAGGATATGTCCGATGCAGAGGAGTGTGATACCAAAAAGAAAGAGGTCACAAAACGTCGAAGTTTGACCTGCTCTCGACCCAAGCGAAAGAAGCGCGCATGTGCTTTGTTGCCCTCATGTTGACCCTGGCTTGCTTCGCTTTCCAGTTCGGCCACAGCCCATACAATTACCCGTATTTCTTGATAAACATGAGTTTTACGCTTAGGTTTAGGAGTTAACTAAGGCTGGTTTTAATGTTCTCTTCGGGTATCATCATACGAGCTGCAACGAATTCGACAAGATTTTTGAACGTTATGGGCTCCTTCCAGTCTTTTAATGCGCACAACACGACTCCTCCTGACACGTTAGTATTTGTCGCTGCCATCTATACTGAAAAATAATTGAAAACTTTAAACAAAAATCACAGATATACTATCTGTATATACTTACTGTACAGTGTACAGTAAGTTAATCCAGATAGTATAACTGTGTCTTCAGTTTAAAGTTTTCAATATATTTTCCTTAAAGATGGCAGCCTCAAATACTAACGTGTCAGGAGGAGTCCTGCTGTGCGCTTTGAAAGATTGGAAGAAGCCCATAACGTTCAAGAATCTTGTCAAATTCATTGGAGCTCGTATGATGGTACCGGAAAAGAACATTACTACTTGAGAAATTGTTAAATTAAATTTTTGAAATGGATAAAAATGTTTGTTTTTGTTTAGCGCTGGATATGTAGTGTTCTATGTGTGACTACGAATGAAAATGAGTTCAGGCTATACAAATTCAGGCATCAAAAAGTTGATAAACTATAGCTGTATTAGCCAGCCCTTCTCAAAATTCATTTGTATTTATTTATTATATAATATACATTAAAAACTATAATGTACATTGCATATATAGCCGTCCACCTATAGCAACGGGGGGGGGCCAAGTCAGTCAGCAATTCACACCGAATGCTTGCCGAAGCCATGCATCACTGAGTGTCGGAGAGATAGGTATATCTTTTTCTGCTCTCCATTTGGCCTGCCCTGATCTAGTGCCAATCTCGTTTGGACATGTGGTTTGCGAAAAGTAAAAAGAGAGCTAAGCCTAAGCCAAGATGACCTAAACCTAATCGCAAGTAGAGCCCTGCACGAGTGCACTCTAAACAACAAATTATTCTCTCTCGTTCAAATGAATCCTGTGTTACAGACTACAGTATCAATGAGCGCGTTCACCAGCACACACCAATCATCAAACATAAATCATCAATCAACAAAAAAGTGTGGCTGCTGATGAACGTGTTTGATAGAATTTTCAGGCAACAAAGTAGTCGATATTTTTTGTTGGCGGAAATTTTGAAACGGTCATTTACTTATAAGGACTCCTGTTTTGCCAGCAGCCAAATTACATAACGTTGGGTTTTATTAAGAGTCACTTTCGATATTAGTTCATCCAGGGCAACGCAAAAAAGGGTCTGCAAATGTTTATTTTAATAAAGTATTTAATGGGCAATGAGCTGAGAATCCTTAACGATGCACGGGACATCATGAAATAATTCTTGAATTTTTCCATTCTATATTATTGTGCTTTCACAACAATTACGCGGGGGCTGCTTCTTTTTGAAGAGGCCGCTTTTCAAGTTTTCCTCCTCCGCAACAACCAGACTTCAGGTCCTTGCACGAATTTCCGTGAGCTACTTGCGAATCCACGAAAATTAGCAATCATGATTGCACATCATGCCTGTTCACCAGCACAATTTAACAAAAATAGTCGATTTTTTGTCATCGATTTATGCTGGTGAACGCGCTCAATGCTCACACTGTCAAAGCTTTCATTTTAATAAACAATCTAGTGTCTGATTGGAAGTTGATGATCATCTTCGATCATGCTAGCACTAGCAAGGGAACTGACTGTGACTGTTAAACTGTTAACTCTATAAACACTATTAACACTAGCAACCAGGGTGATCAATTCATAATGGCAGTACTACCAGATCTTCATGGTAACAAAACCGCTAAGTGTTTAAGAAACTGCATGATTATCACAATATTGAACCGCGATAAATACCATGATGACTAATGGAAAAGAATATAATCAAGAGCATAAAGAATGTTTCAAACTACTTTCCGTGACTGACAAATCTTTAAATCGCGCAACTACCAAAGAGGAAAAACTTTTTTGTTTTTAATGTTATATGCTACCCCACAATTTTGCCATGTTTGATATAAAACGGATGACTATAAACTATAGTCCACATGTCCAAACGAGATTAGCACTAGATCAGGGAAGGCCAAATGGAGAGCAGAAAAAGATATACCTATTTCACTCTGACACTCAGTGATGCATGGTTTTGGCAAGCATTCGGGGTGAATTGCCGACTGACTTTGGCCCCCCGTTGCTATAGGTGGCCGGCTATATATACAATGTACATTATAGTTTTTAATGTATAATATATAATAATAAATAAATACAAATGAATTTTGAGAAGGGCTGCCTAATACAGCTATAGCTTATCAACTTTTTGATGCCTGAATTTGTATAGCCTGAACTCATTTTCACTCGTAGTCACACATAGAACACTACATATCCAGCGATAAACAATAAACAAACATTTTTATCCAATTCAAAAATTTAATTTAACAATTTCTCAAGTAGTAATGTTCTTTTCCGGTACCATCATCCGAGCTCCAATGAATTTGACAAGATTTTTGAACGTTATGGGCTTTTTCCAATATTTCAAAGCGCACAGCAGGACTCCTCCTGACACGTTAGTATTTGAGGCTGCCATCTGTAAGGAAAAATTATTGAAAACTTTAAACTGAAGACACAGTGTCAGGAGGAGTCGTGCTGTGCGCATTAAAAGACTGGAAGGAGCCCATAACGTTCAAAAATCTTGTCAAATTCGTTGCAGCTCGTATGATGATACCCGAAGAGAACATTAAAACCAGCCTTATTAAACTCCTAAACCTAAGCGTAAAACACATGTTTATCAAGAAATACGGGTAATTGTATGGGTTGTGGCCGAACGGGAAAGCGAAGCAAGCCAGGCTCAACATGAAGGCAACAAAGCACATGCGCGCTTCTTTCTCTTGGGGCATCTTGGCTTCGGCTTGGGTTTGCATCCCCTCTTCATGCGATTGGGCTTGCAAGTTGCATGTTCACGCTTGGGCTTACATACGGGTTTCTTCTCCTCCTTGGGACAACTGTTGCCCTTATTTTTTTCTTCTCGCTTTGAAGACGGTCGAGAGCAGGTCAAACTTCGACGTTTTGGGGCCTCTTTCTTTTTGGTATCACACTCCTCTGCATCGGACATATCCATTTGGTTTTCAGAGTCGTTGCTAGAATCCGTTGGTGCTGGTGCTGGAATACCAGCTGTCATCATCCGAGTCTGAATAGTCGCTTAGTTTTCCGTCTAGCACGGTAGACCTGTAAAAAAATCATTTATTTATATTCGAATTTATTTTTTAATTTCACTTACCGGTGAATATAGCAAGCGTCGGCTCTCGGGCATAGTGAGCTAGTGGCGTGCCGCCTTTTGCGCTAGTTCGTGTCCACTATGGGAAGAGGTAAGCCGATAGTAACGTTAAAATTTACATAATTCATCATATCCCCCAAAGACTTTGTTGTAGCTTTGATTTCATTCTGTAGTTTTGGTCGTCGCTTTGGCTTGTATTCTTCGTCTTCTTCGTCGTAATTGACAACAAGATTGTCCATAATGTCCTCCAAAGACTTGGTAAGACTTGTACCTTTTCGCTTTTGCTTTCTTTTTCCTTCGTTTTTATTATTGTTGAAATTGACATTAAGATTGTTCATTATGTCCTCCAAAGATTTGGTCAGACCTGCTGGTTTTGGCTTGCTTATTCCTTCGTCGTCATCTTCATCGTCCATAAAACCCATTAAAGAATTGGTATGCCTCGTGAATTTTAGCTTTGGCTTACCTTATCCGTCATCGTCGTTGTAATTGACATCAAGTCTGTCCATGATATCCTCCAAGGACTTGATGAGGCTTGCGCGTTTTCGCTTTTTCTTTCCTTCGTCGTTGCTCTCAGGTCCCAGCGATGAAATGTTTATGAATGGACAAAAAGAAAATTAGGACTAAAATTTTGATTGTTCACGAAAAACCAAACAATTGTTAAAATTTTACTAAAACTTAAAAAATATATATATTTATAATTTCCTACACAAACGGGTACGTGTGTTCGGTATCAGATGTAAGCACAAACTAAATAAAGTTCAGCTACATTTTACGAACTTGACTGTTTTTGAATTTGAGTGAAAACTCGACGTCTATTTAATGAGAAAAATATAGCTAAAAAAATCTAATTAATTAGTTTGTAATTAAACCGCTAACACCGATGGCCCGTTACTCTGCCTAAAAAGCAGTGTAGGGTTGTTCATGAGTCAGTGAACAAAATTGAGTTGTTCCCTAAACTGAAAAGTGAACCTGTTCTTCTTCAATTGTTCATTTTTGTTCAGCAAGTCTTGTTCAGTCCTTCCTGCTATGTGAGTTGTTCTGTGAGCTGTACACTTCAGTGTGACCTGACTGTTCACTTAGTTCACTGTTTGTGGTCAATGTGTGGCAACTCTGTATTAAGCAACCTTCAGGTTTTTGCAATCACTTCCGTTTTTATACTTATACTATTGAACCTTATAAGTTTGCAATATGTAGGAATGATTCTTATTTTAATTTGCTCTAAACGGTACCGTTCAAAAGTATTCTGAATATAAAATAATGGCCTCAAAATCAAAATCCTGTAAATTGACTGCAGCTTTGCATGAATTCGTTGACATAATAGATCCTAGATTTTTTCAGGATTTCTTTCTTATAACGAACCGAAAAGTTTTTGTTGTATGATTTTATAGAAATATAGTTAGCTTAGACGAAATAGAGATTAGAATCGCTAAAAATGACACCGTCAAAGATTTGCAGACATGGGATAGATACTTTAAAAAGCTGACACGCTTGCCATTTCCTTGAAATTGTGAATGTTATGATTTAATGACATATCATGTTTCGGAACTCGGCTTAATATCTTTTTTGTTAATTTTTTTTTCATATATTACCTGTAGAAGAAAGTTTCAAACTTCATTTTGAAGCCTCAGCTTAGGGCTTTCACATTCTTTATGTTTCGTTTCGCTTAAGTGTAAACAACATAGTTTTTGTGTGCTCCGAATAAATTTACTTTTGTGCCAAAAAACACAATTTGCGGGAAAGTTTACTTTTCTGCTTTCATTTGAAGAAATATGCAGCTGAATGCCTTCGAATGCCCCAAAAAGCTTACGGGGAACATACTCCAAGCGCAAAAAATCATACGGGCCAACCGGCCATACGCTAAAATCGACGCCAAAGCCGAATAGTTACGGTGGCAAGGTCATGCTCTGTATTTGTTGGGACCAATTGGGCGTGGTGTGCTATGAGCTGCAACAACCGTGTGAAACCATCACAGGGCAACTCTACCGAACTCAATTGATGCATTTGAGCAAGCAAAAATAGTTTAAATAGAATAGTTTATATTTTAATTGGAATATTCGCTCGTAAAGACGTATTATTGATTTGATATAGAACTGCTAAGATTTAGTTTAACATTGGGAGCTACTAGTGGCCCTTAAGAACAAGCAGATATCATCTACAGTAAACCAAAATGTCTGAAAGATTTCTGACGAGGCTGCTGGCTGGTTGATGTTGGTCCTTTGCTTCGGTTGTTGGTGCCTCAAAATGGCCATGCCGAATGTACGAGGGCACTTATTAAAAAACGAAAAAAGTGGCTGAAAGACCCGGCAGCGAACTGCTGCAATATGCAGCAGCAGTTGCAGCCGCAGTGCCAAAAACAGGAAGGACATGGAAGGAAAAGTGACGACAAGGAAACGATAAAAGCGTCATCCAACTCCAGTTTCAGCTCCAACCGGCAAGCGACAACAAAAAGGACAGCGGCAAAGTGCGGGAAGTTTGCACAAGGACATTGCTGCAGTCACCACATGCATGCACACAAGGATATAAGGAAACACACACACGGGCAGACGACACAAAAAAAAAAATGGACAACAGGAAAAGGAGAGACGAAGACGGGCTAAAAATCAACATGACAACAGTGCAAAGCAGTTAAACGAGTCTCTATACGACTATGTGTGTGTGTGTGTGTATGTGTGGCAGGACAACCAATTGAGGCTCCACTTGTCATGCACGCACGAACATGAAAAGAAACACTCACACACACACACACACAGTGTGTGCGTGCGTCCAATGTCAATAAGGCTGGTCACTTTTCGGCGCTCCAACGGCTAGCCCCAGCAGCCACATGGCCAACCCAATCCACAGTCAATAGCCATGGCCATGCGCTTCACAGCATCCAATGACAAACCAAATATGTTTCGTGGTTTTTACGCAAGAGTCGTTGCAGAGAGCAGCAGACCAGACCAGGACACACACACTCGAAATCAATCAGTCTGTGTCCGAGTCCATGTCCCATTCAGTCAGTCAAAGTCCATGTAAATGTAAATTTGCGCCTTTTTGTAACTGGGAATCTGAATCTCGTTCAGGCTCTGGGCGCTCTTGGTCTGAGCCGTGACGTTTGCAATGATGAAGTGCATGTTGTCAGTCCCTTTTGCGTTTGCCTCTGTTGACATTTTTACGTTTGACCGCGGCCCAGTAGGCTAGGACAAGGACCTGGGCACGACTCATGACCTGGCCACCACAGTTGATTCCCATTCAAGTGGCCTGGCCAAGTGCAACGGCAGCGGCGGCAAAGTGTTGCAAACTTAATTACCAACTTCGATTGACACAGATGCAGGATGCATAATGGTGATGCAATTCCAGGTTGACAACAGGCCAATTTGTGGGGCTAAGTGCAAACAAAATGTTTACCATTTCACAAAAAAAGAATATGACATTTTAACGGTTTTTTGTTTTGCCATACGAATGCAGTTCTGTTGGCCAATACAAAATTTCCCCTAGCAACTAAAAATTATGAATTAAACATGTAATATTGTGAAAATTGTGAAAAATTTTTAAGTTTGAACATGGAAAGGATGGTTTCTTTTAAATATTAAGAAGATGTTGAAGATTTTTAAACTGTCTTATTTGGGAAGCCTTTCATTTTTCGGGAATGGGAAGTTATAGATTAAAGTTGGCATAATGTCAGTTGTGGAAATAGGCTTGAAGAATGTAGCTCAGACTAAAAATGGAATTGGATCGTTTTAACTACTATACCCTTCATTTATCTTCACATGAGTACTTCAACAAGCATATTTGGATGTTTGGCCTCCATTGCCACCATCAAAAACAACATTTTACTATAAATGGTTCTCAGAATTTAACAAAGACATATCATTTGTCCGTGAAAAAGATTTATTCGCATTAAACAATCTCTCAAAAGACAGCATTGATATTAAAGTACAAAGTTACTAATTTGCCGGGTAATACGGAACACTATTCAGAGATTTGAAAGATTGTTTGCAGACAACCAAGAAACGAAAGCGCAAGTTAATGACAGCCCTGCCCGATACCTATCCGATCTCTATGAAAATTTTATAGATTTTAGATATTGGGTATTAAAATGTGATTATTAAATTTAGCTATCTTACAAATTGTACACACAAAAAAAAAACGTTGCTAAACCAACATTTTTCATTGGTAAATTCACCAAAATCCGTCTTTGATTTTGACTAAAAAGTTTTTCCATTTAAAAACTAAATGTCTGCACTTTTGATTTTTGTCTACAAAGAAAACAAGAGAGAAAGTCGGTCAAGCCCGACTATAATATACTCTGTACCAGTTCAGATGCCGCTCGCATTTGCTCCCGACTGTAATATTATAATACATCCAAGGAGTCACGCGGTTATCGTGCAATATTTTTTTATACGCTCATCTCTAAGTTAACTTTAATTTCTCCCTCTTTTTTCTCTCCCACTAAGATTGCCTTTTTTGAATGGAATGCTTTTGTGGTATGTGGGGAGTGTGGGGGTGTTATGGGCTCTCAAAAAAATTATTTTCGAACGAAAAATGTTAATTTACTTGAGCAATATAAGTCTTCCTTTAAGTTTTTTATGAGATTAATAATATAAAATGCATATCCGAAGTACTGGTGTCTGAATAGTCTCTCTGTGCAGCAGGATTGGAGAAATTACAGTAGTTTAAACTTGCAGAGAGATAAGAAACTTATGTTTTTAATCGCACTTATGAGTTGTGCCGCCTTTGATGATGTCTCGCTGTCTCTATATTTCTAAGGCTTTTCTAATGCTCACATAATAACAATAGAGCAATTTTGAAAATGTGTACTTACATTCATGTTTTTCGTCAAACGTAAAGGGCAAAGAGTCTTTAGACGAGTTTTTATACTCTGTACCGAAGGTACATAGAGTATATTAAGTTTGTGCAAAAGTATGTAACAGAGAGAAGGAATCGTTTCCGACCCTATAAGGTATATATATTCTTGATCAGCATTAACAGCCGAGTCGATATAGCCATGTCCGTCTGTCCGTCCGTCCGTCTGTCTGTCTGTCCGTCTGTCCGTCCGTCCGTATGAACGAAGAGATCTCAGAGATGGTAAGAGATAGAGGTTTGACATGTATGGGACATATATTTCTTATACTTGCAGGCAGATCAAGTTTATTTTCTATTTTTGATACGCACCCTCCTGCCCCCGCAATTTGGAAAAAACGTGTATATTCCACAGTTTTGATGATAGATGATTCGTACCTTCTAGAGATATCTAGTAATCAAAATTATTTATCGATTTGCTGAAGGAAAATTAAAGATTGGATGAACGATACTCAAGTTATGAGCAAAAAACGGCCAGTTAACACCACCCACCTATCCACCCATAACCACAGCAACATACCATAACTGTTCAACAGAGGCAATCTTAGTGAGAGAGAGAGAGTGAGAGAGAGAGTGAGAGAAAGAAACTTAGAGAGCGCACCGCGGTGTGCGCGGGGTGTTAACTGGCCGTTTGACTCGTGACCATATGCGAGTGTAAGGTTACAGAGCAGATCGGCCAGCCGTAGCTACCTCGAGCCGAAGTTGATCGTGTTTTTACGCAAACGCGAGCCGAACTCATGATTGTGTGCATCGGTGAACATCGAATTGCAAGTAAAGCGGCTGTAGTCTGGAGAGAGCTGTCTTGCCCACCAACACAAGCACTCTTTTTGGTTCTCTCCATTTGGCCGGCAGTGGTACAGAGTATGTTATAGTCGGGCTTGACCGACTTTCTTTCTTGTTTTATGATCCGGAGCTCCATTTTGGTTGCCAGAAAAGTTGAAGTAATAACCTAACCAAAGATAAGTGATATCTAGATATATTGCTGCTAACTCTTCAGTATTTTTTTTCCGTCACACTTAAGCCTGTCATGGACAAGTATATCTTCAGCCCCTATAGCCCCCGCATTTGATCCGCTACTATGGATTGGTTTTATTGGAGTAAGATTTTCTAAATCAGTTGGAACCATTTCAAAAGAGATTCTAAGTCATATTTAGAAATTATTTTAGCTATAAACTTTAAATCGGGTATGTAGGTTGATAATATGAGGTTAAATATTATTCCATTTTTAACCTGTAAGCTCCAAAAAAGAACCAATTTTCTCATTTAGTCGAGACAAACTACATTTTTATGGTCTTAGGATTTTTTAAATCTAGGTATGATTTTTTAGTGCTTTTTTTTACCCTTCAATAAAAATTTTCAACAAAACCCATTGCATACATTGCAGCAACAATATATTGGGTTTTTGTGAACTCGGATACAATTACTAAAAATGGTATATCTTCATTGGAAGAAATCGTAGAATTGTTTGGGATATTTTATTTCAAAGTTAAGGAGTAGTTCTTTCCGATAATAGTAAAGAAAGTCAAAAAAGAAGAATACACAGAAAAAAAAACGGCAGGATATTTTCAATCTTTTTAATCTTGGAGTAAGCCCGGCATGAGCTTGAAAATTCAATCTCGATTTACAGGATATTCGACACAATTCAAGCTTCCAGGGAATGGCCCAAGCCTTTCGAACTTGAATCATTTCAAATATGGTTACTTCAATTCCCCTTGAAATCATAATTAAGAGAGAGAGAGCGACAAAGTTTAAGTAGCATTTTTGACATGCGGCACCAAACGATCGCGATGGTCGTGAGCGATGAGATGCCATTCCATTCGTGTTCCAGAGTGCGTATGGTCGTGGGTTCGAATTCCAGTTGAGCTCAATAAATTTTTATATTTCTTTGTTTTTCAGAAGTTTTAAATCAACCAAAACTGGTGTGGGTCTTGAAGTGATTAAGGGGATGTCCTATGATGGAATATGGCGGAGGAAAGGGGAGGAAGAGAGGTATCTTTTTATTAAGATTAAATTGTTCTCGAATTTTTTTGCTTAATTAAATCTTTTTTAAGATTACCCCGGTATATACATATGGGCATTTCTCAAATGTCGAATGCGCATTCAAAGTGAAGAAAATCATATGCCCAAAAATTATTTTATTTTGACAAAAGGCGAAACTTATAGCTCTTGATTAGCACTATAATTGGTGAAAAAGTTGATTTTCGGCAATTGTTCGTTTTCAAGATAATTACAAAAAACCAATGCATTCGCATGCGACAAAAACAGCAGTCGATTTCAAGGCGAACAGTTCAAACACTGATTTCAGCGGAAGCTGTAGGAATATTTAAAAGGGACTAATTTATAAATATTCTGCATTGATGTATCTTAAAAATGTTTTTTATTTGATTCAAAAATTTTTAGTAGTTTATTTTTTATTTAATTTTAATCACTGTTGCACGCGACATGTCGCATGCGACATTTTGTTCCATCATACTTGTTATGTGGTTTTCATTATAATGCGAAGAAAAAACTTAAAGTTTATTGCAATCACAAAGTTTCGCATGGTTTCTTGTGCATTCTTTTTTGAGCATTTGTACTCTCAGAAAGATTTTAGATAGCAAAAGTAAAAGAAATCTAAAGTCACTTTTATCAAAATAAAAGTGCAAAACTAATGTCCAAATTAGAAAAATTGAGCTATCGCGGCCGTAAATCCGAATATTTCGAAATGGGTTATGTATAAATGTAAGATTGGCTTTTATTAGTTCAATTTGACTGTTTCCTCATGAAAATTTGATAAAACATTGTGCTTTTAATCACTTTTACTTTTTTGGCTGCGGTTGACATTTCTGTGGAAATGCCCATATGTAATCTTTTTCAGGATTAAAAAAGGCAGATCAACTCAATCTTTTTCCGGATCGGGTCAAGCATATTCGGGATTACGTTGTTTTCATTACCAATTGGGAATGATTTTATCCCGTATGGATTTTTTTTTTTTTGAGTGAAGGTTCTCCACAAAACGCGTGTAAAAAGAGTCAAAATAGGCATTTTTTGTATCTTTAAGCTCAATTGACGTGATGGACCATTTCTGAAAACGGATTCGTGTTCAGCTCACGAAATCATCTAGAGTCACCCCCAACCCTTCAATATACTGGAAAAAGTCTAATTTTGTTGCCTTGTGTAGTTCAGACTCAGAATAACATTGATTTTTTAATATCTAGTAATATAAGAAACTATTATAATAAGAAACTTCTTTTCTAAATTTTAAATAGTAAAAGTAAATGTTACTAAAAACTTTTTTTATTTATTTTATTTCTTTTATTCTTAAATTTAAAAAAAAAAGCTTGCGATAATCTAATTTACTTTGGAAGATAATAATTTAATTCCGCTAAGTTGGTCTTTTCGTCCACTGTGCAAAGGTCCTCTCCCACTTCTCCGACAAGAGTGAATTTTAAAGCGTGGCCTTTGCGCTCTAATTAAATGCACCAGCCTTTGATTGTATAATTTGGGATAACACTGCTTTAATTTCTAAAACGTTCCTCGCACAACTGACTGCCGTCTTTATGCGCAACCCACATAAAAGTGCTCTCCTCTATACCTTTTCATTGCGAAACTTCTACACAAATCACTGCCAGCAAAAAAGCCATAAATAGCAAATTGACACTATTACACGCCCATTTGGTGTTGCGCCCCCTTTCACCACCTACCTGTGTGCTCAGTTTTTACGGCCGTGGCCAGCGCGTGTCTGCCTTAATGGACACCTTTGAGATTAATTGCTGCGAACGGCGATGTCGATGGCAACCACATGAACCGCAAAAAGAACAAAGCATTAAAGACCCCTGGAAGGGGGTTGGGGGAGTTGGAAAAATAAGAGGTGGGATGTTTAACCAGTCAAAGTCACGTGTCAAATAAAATGTCAACAAAACAATTGAGTTATTTATTTGGGCATCAGCCTGGGCGGCAAGGCATTTAATTTCAGCCGTGTGAGCCGGAGGCGAAGCTACTTCCAACGGGCAGGCGGGAGCAGCGAGCGTGTGCCGAGTATTTAAAAATCCATTGGCGGTCATTCGCTTAATGCCAGGAGTTACTTTGTCAGCCCGACAGCGGCTCAAGTGTTCAGTTCATTGCAATGCACAAGGCGCTCGGCTATTTTTGGCATATTCCAGCCCGAGCCGGAGGCCCAAAACAATTGACACGTGCCTCATGGCTGTCGCAGCGTATGTGCTGCTCCGGCTGCCAGGCAACTAGAAAATCATTTAGCAGCAGCAGCGGGATTAGACGATGATGCGCGTGTCGTAGGTTAGCACCGAGATCTCTGGTCCCAAAGCCGAGATGCTCAATTGAAATGAAAATGATATTTGCACAGGCTCAGCCGTTGGCAACGAGAACTACAACAACATCAACGACAGCCACAGAGCGGCGCATCCTTTTTGGCTCTGGCTGCTAAGCAAACACAAATAAAGACCTTTGATGTGAATTTATTGGCAATGGTCAGAAGCGGGCAGGGGGCAGGGGGCAGGGGCAAGTGACGAGTCAGAGGCGTGAGAAATGTCTTTCAGAAATTTGCACAACAAATGTTTATGAATTTTTTGGCTTGGCATAAATGCATAAATAAAGCACACATCCTAATAGAACAGAATGAATCTATTGAATATGAAATTTAAGTGCGAATACTTCATGCATTTTATATGCGCATAAATAAATGTTAACTATTCCATTCGGCATTGGCATGACAATGGCTGGAATTTTGATATTGTAATGTTTTTCATTTAAAATAATTCAGGCGCCATTGCACTGTGGGACTATTGAAGCGAATTTCAATTAAAACCGAAAATTATAACCTTTCTGAACCATGAAAAGTATTTAATTGCTTAGTTTTCAGTATTAGAAGTGTTACAAAAATAAATTTTCTAAAGAAATATTAATAAACCCAGAAAAATTCTGCGAACTGTAAATATATTTCATGTACTTGTACAATTTAAAGATATATTTGATATATTTTGCATATTTTGTAAATATTCCATAAAACATATATCGGATATGAAGTATTTAATGCTTTTAATTTCTAAATTGAACTCCTAGAAAAAAATTCAACATTCAAAAAAAGTCCAAGTCCAAATTTAGCGATCAGAGATAATATTGATACCCCAAATACCACCAAAACCGTCAAATACTTGCGGTCAGTGAAACCGGTTTGCATCCCTGGTGTACACAACTTTCAGCATTAAATGACAGATGCACGTTGAAGAAATGTCAGCCGAAAAGAGAGCGCTTGCATAGTTGCATCATGCCCTAGATCAGTTAGTTAGTGTAGTCCTGAAAGTCAGGAGTTAATTTACTGCAACCTTAGACTCGTGTTGTGAAATATCTTCTTCGTAAGCAAAAACCGAGAAGGCCAAGCTAACATCGTCTGTATTTTTGCAAATGCTGTTTTTGAAATGTCATAATTTAAGAACGCTTACATAAAAATCATACAATTTTTCTAATTTAAACCCATTTTCCGACAGATAAACTTCTGATTTCGACCAAATTTCGCTAATCTTTTTGAAAACATAACAAATTAACAATCGCCGAGTTAAAGAACGATAAAATTGAAAACAACAAAGTTTTTCTCACACCCAGAAAAAAGATTTTCCTTAAATTTTAGGAAAATGGATTTTATTACCTAAAATGTGATTTTCAGGCAATAATTTCCTTAAATATAGGGCATTTTACCTAAACAATCTTGTTTTAGGACAAAATTTTTTAGGAATCCTTTGCCTTAAAATTATGCCTTTTTCCTAAACATAAGCTGCCTTTACACTTGTCATACATCTCTAAAGAGACTCTCTGACAATAGTGTAATAGCAATGCAAATAACTCTCAATATGTGGAAAATGTTGGCTTTTTTTATGTAATTTGACAGGTTCAATTCGATAAGAGATTCTCTTTAGAGAAGTTTGACAACCTACTATTTAGAGATATATGAAAAGTGTAAAGGCAGCTTTAGTATTATTATTTCATATATGGGTAATTATTTCTGAAGTGGGCAACTATTTTTTTTCATAGTCTCCAAACATTTGTATTTTTTGTCAGGCTATAACAGCAGTTTTTCACGATTTTTAATATTTTGTTCAGAATTTTCCCATTGTGGGATGCAAAGAAATAGCGATTGTTTTTTTTTGTTAAAGTTGCTTATAGCTAAATATTTAATGGGTCTAAAAATAAAAAGAATATTTCAAAAAATATTGTTTTTCCTTTACTTTGTTATAAAAATATTTGCGATGGTTAAAATGGAGGAAGAAACCGCCGAAACTTAAGAAAAAAAATTAAATCGCGGTTTGTGAAAAAACGGCCATTTTGAGATTTTCCAAAAAAGTTTGGAGTAATCCTTTGGATATTCTTAGTACTTTAAAAAAGGTTTCATGGTGGGACAACCATAACTTACCGCGAAATTCACTTGCAAAGAATGAAATAAAAATTTTATATTAAACATACTTTGACACTGAGCATATATAATATTGACTAGCGGGAAATCAACCGTTTTTATATGTTTGAAAAAATTCTGGAAATATCCTTTCAATATTTTAAGACGTATGGATATGGAACAAAAATTTAACAATTTAGTGGTGGAGGTGTGATGTTTTGGGGTGGTGTGGGGGGTGTGGTGCCTATTCCTTAAAAAACGAAGTTTTATAGTCTTACATTGCCTAAAATTTTAGGTCACATATTACCTAAAAAGCTTATTTATTGACTAAAATGTTGGCATTTCTCATACGTTTATGGCCTAAAATTTTAGGTCACATATTACCTAAAAATCAAATTTATTGCCTAGAACACTTTAGGTAATAAAGGCCAGAAATTAAGTCCATATATTCCTTGGCTGTCATTTTAGGTAAAATGGACTTAAGTTTCTGGTAATTTTCAACACTTTAAGGTAATATTTTTTTCTGAGTGCACTAAGACCCATTTTCCGACCGATCGGTCCTAAGGCAGATATAAGATATAGTCATCCGATTTTGACCAAAATTTGCAAATCTGTTTGAAAGTATATAATATTAATAATGGCCGAGTTTAAGGACGCTAACATTGAAAATAAAAAAGTTTTTCTCAATAAGACCCATTTTTCGACCGATGGTTCCTATAGCAGCTATAAGATATAGTCATCCGATGCGGTCAGGTTTGACATATTAGCAGCGAATAGACAGACGGACAGACAGATGGACAGACAAAGCTCAATCGACTCAGCTCGTCGCCCTGATCAAGAATATATATAGTTTATGGGGTCGGAAATGAATATTTGTATACGTTGCAAACTTCTGGGCAAAATTATAATACCCTTTGCAAGGGTATAATAAGCAAATATTGAAAATAAAGCTGAGGGTATGCATAGTATATGGTGTGTTAAGAAACACTTTGGAACTGGGTTCATTAATCCATAATATTCTCTCTAGCATGTGTAGAGCGCTATTCCATCTTGTTGGTAATTCTTGTATCAGGCTGTACTTTTAGTCTGACTCCGGTGCTACTCTTAATTTGGCATATGCGACTGTGCTGATCCAAATTTTAAGAGGCATATGACAATGCCTTTGCTTTTTTGCAGTTCGCTTTCATGATTGGCAGCGGTAGGCAATCTTGCACAACCAAACTAACAGAGTGTGCAAAGCAAGGCATATTTTGTTTTCTTAAAAGTTCGCATGCCTTAATCATCGACTTTGCATCATCAGTTACAATGGCAATTCATCAAAAACCGATTTCAACGAATTGCATATGGTTTGATTCATCAATTTATTTTTTGTTGATAAAACTGCTGCTCGCAACACGAAATCTTTCATAATAAAATGACACGTCACAGTTAAGTAACTCTCATTAGCACGAGAAGACCAGCAGTCAGTGGTAATAGCACAATAGTCTATGGCATTAAGAATAGAATGCAAATTTTGTTTCAGGCTTTCGAAAAGACAAGCCATATGCACATTTTGAAGTGCTTTTGAAGCTCTTTAACAAATTCAATGAAATCCTCGTCGTTCACTATTGAAACGGAAACGAATATTTTGTAAAATATATTTATTATTCTTACCCAAGTCTAACAACCGATCTGCTTTCTCAACGCGCTCAATGCTAGTACTATCGATGTTATTGCAGCTCTGATCCGCCTCGGGCCATCTAATAAAATGATTTTTCTTGAAAAACTTTTACACAACCCGGTCATCTTCATCAGCTATATGGTGGGAGGCCTTTTACGCAATTTGGTTAAATCGTAAGCTTTCAAAAAAAGAGTCTTGTTTATCAAAACTTTTGTATTGTGAAATAGAAAAACGAGAGATGTCTTTTTAAAAATATTGCATTCTATATTCTTAGACCCTCATTATAATATCATGATAGCCATTGAACAAAAAAGTACTTGTTGTATCCATTTCTGTTCAGGTGAAACTGAATGAAGGCAGCAGCTCTGGCACAAATCCGTTAGCTGACGTTGGAGGCTAATTCAATTGTATTTGTATGAAAAGAAACAGGAAAATACAAATAGTTCAGTATTTTCACAAAACAGTTTTATGACATCAATCATTATAAATTTTCAAGGCTGAAAAGCGATCTTGAACGGTTCGGTTCGCGTTTTTTGGTTCCATCGAACCGGACCGTCTAGCGGACTTTCAAAATCTATTACTTCGAGAACAAGAATAAGAGCCAGAATTCTTCTGTTTGGAAAAACTTTCGGCTCAGAAAATTATTAAAGTCGACTTTGATAAATTTCTTTATATTACGGCTGGAAAAAATTATTGTTATACCCGTTACTCGTAAAGTAAAAGGGTATACTAAAGTCGTGCAAATGTATGTAATAGGCAAAAGGAATCATTTCCGACCCTATAAAGTATATATATTCTTGATCAGCATAAACAGCCGAGTCCATGTCCGTCTGTCCATCCGTCCGTCTGTCTGTATGAACACTTAGATCTCAGAGACTAGAAGAGCTAGAGCAACCAAATTTGAAATGTAGACTCCTATTGTCTGCACGAAGATCAAGCTTATTTCATATTTTTGCCACGCCCACCCCCGCCTCCACAATAAAAAATGTTGAATAACTCCCACAGTTTTTAAGATATCGATCTCAAATACATATATATTCGCTATATCTATATGCCCTGAAATTTTGATTAAGATCGGATGACAAATAGCCGAGTTAAGAACATGTTGCATACTTTTCGGCTGTCCCACCTCAGACGCACAGGAAGGCTATTAAACATTTGTTTCCATGAGTAACGGGTATATCGAAGTCGGTTAGAGCCAATTTTAACTTAGGCTCTCGTTTAGTACTTGGATCGGTTGGCGCATAATCTAATTTAGATCAGTATTGTAACTGGGAATATTCCGAATATGAGAAGGAAAATAAAGTAATAGTCAAGTTGTAACTTTTTATATCTATGACATAGATTCTATGTACGAGTACGCATTGGAAGAATCAGGGACTTTTGGAAGGGGACATATGATTGATAGCGTTACCTTTAGTCAATAGCTGTTGATATTTATATCAAATAATAAGTTTAATGTGTCCTCTTCAACAAAAATAAGGCCAAGAAGGTTTAAATTTTAATCAATTTGCTGAAATTCATTGAAAATAGAGGCAAAAATGTTTCAAATATTTCAGATGTTATGAACCAAGGTCCGAAATAAAACCTCAAGTTTGATTAGTTAAGGAACCGGTCATCGAGCCGAACGAACCTCCGAAGCGAACCTTTTGCAGAATTTTAGTGGTTTGCAGCCTTTACAATCATTAACCGAAACATAAGTTTCGGTACGTACCAAAACCGGAACCAGAACAGAAATACGATTCGGTTTGATTCCCTGGTTTAAAGTATTACTTTTAAGACAAAAATACATTTAATGAATAATAATGCTTTAATTTACTTACTATATAAATCTTTTTATTTACGTTTTGTATAACGAATGAAGAAGAGCTGTAAAATCTAAATTTATAATTGTAAGACTGAAAAGATACTTGATTTTGTTTTTTCTCTGAAAATAAACAAAAAAATTAATGTAAGACTATAATTTTTTATGGATTTTTATGAACGGGATTTTCACTTATTCGATTCGACAAACGATGATCCTTATGTTATAAAAATATCGATGACTGTCCAGTGTTAAAGAGTAACGTGACTTTTTGCGTTTCGTTTTGAGTTGCAACATTCTTGTCATCGGAACGGAAAACTTAAGAATATGTATTAAAGTCCGCCCTCTCGTCCACTGTACACTGCAGTCTGTGCCATAAAAACCTCAATGTCACTCGCCTGCCTGCCTGCCACGTGGAAATTATGAACAGCAGCCGGAGACGACAACATCACAGGATGTCATAAAGTGAGATGTGGAGAGCGCAAATGAAATTGGTTGCAAGTCCCCTTTTTGCCCTTCATTTCCATCGCATAAATTATGTAAATGCAGGCTGGCAAAACCAAGGTTGCTGCTGCCGCTCAATCCGAATCCCAATACCTTGGCCGGCTAATAGTGCAAGCCAGGGTCGTTGGTCCATTAGGCTTACCACACTCACACACCCACACACCCACACACACGCACACCCGCACCAAAGTCGGGCCCTTCCCCCTAACCGAGGTTGCTCGAGAAATTTCGACAACATGTTGCGGCCCAACAAAAAAGGTCAACATTTTACGGTTGATTAAAGTGCGCCAGGCTGTTGGGCTGCTCTGCTCTGTGGCTCGAAGCGCTTTGGGCTTCCAAATTGTTGAAATATTTAATGAAGTGCATAAAAATAATTTACAAAAATATTTCATGCATTTCGGTTGAAAAAGATTAAACATGTATTTCGGTTTCCGTTGCCTACTTTTTGTCAAATATTTTTTTTGTACAATTTATTTGTACATAAAACCGCCAAAGGGCAATTTGCGCATATTTGTTAATGGAAATTGTTAAAATGGTTTAAAGTATTTGCACAAATGGACCGAAGCGTGCGGAGAGTCTGCCTAATTGAGTGAGGGCTCCAGTCTGTTGGGCCCAACAGCAAAGCGACACAAAAGGTCAAGTTCTGCATTTTTCCGGTTTGTTTTTATATGCAGCCACCGCTGACCAATCCATTGAAATGTGGCACAGAATCTCGCACCACTCGGTGTCTCTGGGTCTTTTTATTAAAACAAAAAATATTTCATTTATTTTACGGACTAAGCCCCGGCAGAGTTAGCAAGGTGTTAATTTAGCTAATTTTATTGCGGGCCAAAATATTTGGAATTATTTCATATAAAACAATTTGCGGCCGAGAAAACCTTTTTGTAAAAGCATTTTAAGGAGTTGGGTTTACTGTATGTGTGTAATTGGTTGAGGTGCAGTAAAATTAAGAAATGCTAATGCTAAGAATATGTAAACTATTATCAGTTGCGAACAAATCTTATTATCTTAAATCTTAAATCTTTTGTTCATTACATTTTTTCGAAAATTTTGCATAAACTTTGTAAATAACGCATTATAATATATAACTTTTTAAATTTTTATGAAAATCAAACAACTAGTGATGCAGTTTAAAAGATGGTTAAATTTTAAAATTAATTTAAAAAAATCATTTTGATTTGCCCTCACCGTTCCAGTTATACTCCTTTAAAGCTTTGTACCCCTTGCATGAAACTAATAATATTATAAGCATCGGATGGATGCTTTAGCTTTTTAACTGTTTGAAGCCTGAATTTGTCCAGCCTAATCTCATTCTCACTCGTAGTCTCATATAGAACACAAAAAATATTCAGCGCTAAACAAAAAAAAACTTTTTCCATTTAAAAAATTTAATTTAACAATTTCTCAAGAAGTAATATTGTTCCTCCGGTACCAACATACGAGCTCCAATCAATTTGCCCGTCTTTTTTGATAAACATGTGTTTTACGCTTAGGTTCAGGAGTTTTCTAAGGATGGTTATAATGAATTTGACAAGATTTTTGAACGTTATGGGCTTCTTCCAATCTTTAAGGGCGCCAAGCAGAACTCCTCCGGATACTTTAGTATTTGTCGCTGCCATCTATACAGAAAATTAATTGAAATCTTTAAACTGAAGACAGATATACTATCTGTATAAACTTACTGTACACTGTACAGTAAGTATATACAGCTAGTATATCTGTGTCTTTAATTTAAAGTTTTCAATTTTTCTTTATAGATGACAGCGACAAATACTAACGTATCCGGAGGAGTTCTGCTTGGCGCCCTTAAAGATTGGAAGAAGCCCATAACGTTCAAAAATCTTGTCAAATTCATTATAACAAGCCGTAGAAAACTCCTGAACCTAAGCGTAAAATACATATATTCAAGAAAGACGGGCAATTGTATGGGTTGTGGCCGAACGGGAAAGCGAAGCAAGCCAGGGTCAACATGAGGGCAACAAAGCACATGCGCGCTTCTTTCGCTTGGGGCATCTTGGCTTCGGCTTGGGTTTGCATCCCCTCTTCTTGCGTTTGGGCTTGCAAGTTGCACGTTTACGCTTGGGCTTACATACGGGTTTCTTCTCCTCCTCGGCACAACTGCTGCCCTTATTTTATCCTTCTCCCTTTGAAGACGGTCGAGAGCAGGTCAAACTTCGACGTTTAGAGGCCTCTTTCTTTTTGGTATCACACTCCTCTGCATCGGACATATCCATTTGGTTTTCAGAGTCGTTGCTAGAATCCGTTGGTGCTGGTGCTGGAATACCAGCTGTCATCATCCGAGTCTGAATAGTCGCCTTGTTTTCCGTTTCTAGCACGGTAGACCTCCTGTAAAAAAATCATTTTATATTCGAATTTATTTTTTAATTTCACTTACCGGTGAATATAGCAAGCGTCGGCTCTCGGGCATAGTGAGGCAGTGGCGTACCGCCTTTTGCGCTAGTTCGTGTCCACTATGGGAAGAGGTAAGCCGATAGTAACGTAAAATATTTACATAATTCATCATATCCCCCAAAGACTTTGTTGTAGCTTTGATTTCATTCTGTAGTTTTTGGTCGTCGCTTTGGCTTGTATTCTTCATCTTCACCGTCGTAATTGACAATAAGATTGTCCATAATATCCTCCAATGACTTTGTAAGACTTGTACCTTTTCGCTTTGGCTTTCTTTTTCCTTCGTTTTCATTATCGTCGAAATTGACATTAAGATTGTCCACGATGTCTTCCAAAGATTTGGTCAGACCTGCGGGTTTTGGCTTGCTTATTCCTTTGGCGTCATCTTCATCGTCCATAAAATCCATTAAAGAATTGGTAGTACTTGTGAGTCTTGGCTTTGGTTTACCTTGTCCATAGTCGTTGTAATTGACATCAAGTCTGTCCATGATGTCCTCCAAAAGCTTGGTAAGGCCTGGGCGTTTTGGTTTTTTTCTTTCCTTCGTCGTTGTTCTCAGATCCCATCGATGACATGTTTATGAATGGATAAAATCAAAATTAGGACTAAAATTTTGATTATTCACGAAAAACCAAACGATTGTTAAAATTTTACACAAACTTAAAAAAATATATATATTTATAATTTCCTACACAAACGGGTAGGTGTGTTCGGTATGAGATGTAAGCACAAACTAAATAAAGTTCAGCTACATTTTACGAACTTGACTGTTTTTGAATTTGAGTGAACACTCGACGCCTATTTAATGAGAAAAATTGAGCAAAAAAAATCTAAATAATTAATTTGTTACTCAAAGGTCTATTAAACAAATTCAAGCCGCTAACACCGATCGCCCGATTGTCCAGAGTGGCCCGTTAATCTGCCTAAAAAGTTGTGTAGGGTTTTTCATGAGTGAGTGAACAGAATTGAGTTGTTCATTAAACTGATAAAGTGAACATGTTCTTCTTCAATTGTTAAATTTTGTTCAGCAAGTCTTGTTCAGTCCTTCTTGTTATGTGAGTTGTTCTGTGAGCTGTACACTTCAGTGTTCGTTCATCCGATCTTTCTTATTTCTGTCACAAATCGATAAATAATGCTAATTACTAACTATCTTTAGAAGGTACGAACTATCATCATGGAAACTGTGGGAGATATGACGCTTTTTCCTAATCTTGATCTGCCTGCAAGTGTAAGAAGTATATGTCCCATACATGTCAAACCTATATCTCTTACCATCTCTGAGATCTGTGCGTTCATACAGACTGACGGACAGACGGACATTGCTATACTGACTCTGCTGTTGATGCTGATCAAGAATATATATACTTTATAGGATCAGAAATGATTCCTCCTACCTGTTACATACTTTTGCACAAACTTAATATACTCTGTGTACTCTTGGTACAAAATATAAAAACTTGACGTGATGGGCCATTTCTGAAAACAGATTCGTGTTAAGCACACGACAATCATCTAGAATCACCACCAACCTTGTTGGACCTTGTTGTCTAGTTTAATTCAAAAATGTATTAAATTATGATTTTATTTTATTGTTTATTTACCGTACTTGTAATATACCTTTAATATTATTACATAAAATAAAATGGTATTAAATTATGATTTTAGTAGATACATTAACTCTTGGATTACTTGAAGTTGATGCCACTACTAAGCAGAACTGAGGGGTTAAGCTAATTGCATAAAATTTCAAAAAATTACGATCAATTGATTGAATTGGTCGAAAAAGACGAGTATTTGAATTAACCTTTTATTTTAAGGAATTCAATTATAAATTTATTGATATGAGAAACACTAGTTGGTCTTACTCATGAATTGAATCTAAAAGTTTCCTATTACTTTTTTTTTGTTACTTAACACAGCCCTCACACTAATGCGTCATCACTTTTGGGCATGTGACAGATTGTCACAGCCCAGTTCCGGTTCCAGCTTCAACCCCATCCTCATCCCCGAGATTGATGCAACTAAGAACAAACCCGCATCGTAAAAAGCGTAGCGAACGTGGCGAACAGCGCTTAAATGACAAGCCAGTTTCTGAGGGGGCGGTTCGTAATGTTGCAGTCAGGCAGGACACGGCCAGCTTGTTGGACAAGTGGTGGCCTTGTTTTGTAGTGTTTTTTTTTTTTGAAAGATTTTATGTTGCAGAAAATTGAATGATTGATCGGCAAAATAGGCGCAACTAATTAATTTATGTGTGAGTGTGACAATGGGGCGGTTGAAATGGGCGTGGCTGCATCTTTGCCGTCAGACTGGTAGCCACCTGCAAACAGAAGGGAAGGAGACGGAAAAACCGGGACTTAACACACGTGTTGCAGTAGGTAGAGTCGCACCATTATTTTTTGAATTTTTTTGTTGTTGCGCATTTCATTTGCATAATTTGCAACTTAATTTTAATGACTTCATCAGGGATCTGGAGCTGTGGCTTTGCTAGTGCGCGGGTTACACACGTGTGCGACAGTTTTTTGAGCTTTGCGCCCAAGCAGCAACCGCAATTCCACTTTTTGCGGTTCACTTCATTTTTGTCATTAAGTTTCGTTGCCGAAAACCTGGTCGGGCGGGGCCCACACCCGCCACATAAAGCATCGAAGTTGCCTTTACTTTAGCTTGTAGTTTTCCCAGCTCCGGCCTGCTTTCATCTGGGTTTTTGGTCTTGGGCGCAAGCCAACTAATTTATTCATGACATCATCATTAAGATGTCGTGGCGCCTGTAAACCTTTTACTTTGATCCTGTCGTTGCTCACCTTTTGCCCCTCCGGATGGCGACACTGACAAAGCTTTTCGAGTTTCCGTTTGCTCTTATTTATGTTTATTTTGCGTTGAGGCAAGGCAACTGCTTTGTTTATGTTGCTGTCTTTTGTGAGAAGGCTCGACGAGGCGGCTAAAGCTGTGGGTTGATTCCTCTATCTCCTATGAATTTTAATGAGTGTATTAACATTTCGCAACGTGTAGGGTTGTCTTATATGAGTTGTATTTTGTGTCTTTGATGCTGAGGATGCCAACTTGATGATGCAGCGCGTGAGCAGTAAGCCTCTCCTGATGTGTAGTCGGACTTTGGGAAGAGTTTTTTGATTATAAACTATTTTAAATTATACTCAAGAATTTGATTTGTTGTTTATATTTAAACTAGCATCTGTTAAAAACTTTAAGCAAAGGTTGAAATAAACAATTTGTATTCCCTGTACCCAGTGTTTGGAAGTACCTAGGTACAAATACCTAGGTACATACCTAGATACAAATTTTGTGCATCTTTTACCTTACTTCGGTATTTTCAAATTCGAGTACCTTTTACCTTACCTAGGTCTTAATTTTCATTTACCTTGTCAATAGGTAAGATACTAGTTACTTTTTTCGCTCCGATTACATTACACAGTGCCACAAAATTCAACTTTTTTTAATGCCTGTGAACGGGACCAATAAATTATGAAACTAGAGGCATCAGGGAGCCAGACCTCATACCCAGTTTTTCTTGATCACGTCAAGTTCGCGTTTAATGGGCACATTTATACTATCAACACACAGCTACAACATGTGTTGCTGGTTAAAACGAGAAGGCCAAGCTAACTTCGTCTGTGCCGAAGTTTTTATACCCTTGCAAATGCTGATTTTGAAATGTCAGAGTTTAGGAACGCTTACATAAAAATCAAACATTTTTCTAACTAAAACCCGGCAATAAAATCCGGCAGATGAACATTTAATTTCGAACAAATTTCGCGAATCTTTTTGAAAACATATCAAATTAACAATCGCGGAGTTTAAGAAAGATACAATTTAAAACAGAAAAGTTTTTCTCGCTAAGACTCATTTACCGACCGATCGGTCCTATGGCAACCATAAGATATAGTCACTCGATGTCGATCAACTTTTTCAAATTAGTTTGGAAGCGTTTAATATTAAGAATCACCGACTTTAAGAACGTTTTACTTGAAAACAAAAAAGTTTTTTTCACTAAGACCCATTTTCCGACCGATGGTTCCCATGACAGCTATAAGATATAGTCATCCGATCTTGACCAAAATTTGCAAATCTGTTTGAAAGCATGTAATATTAATAATGGCCGAATTTAAGGCCGCTGACATTGAAAACAAAAGTTTTTCTCACTAAGACCCATTTTTTGACCGATCGTTCCTATGGCAGCTATAAGATATAGTCATCCGATCCGGTCGGTTCCGACAAATTAGCAGCGTGCAGTGAAAAGAAGACTCTGTGCAAAATTTCATCTCGATAGCTTTAAAACTGAGAGCCTAGTTTGCGTAGAAACAGACGGACAGACAGACGGACAGACAGACAGATGGACAGACAGACGGACAGACAGACGGACGGACGGACAAAGCTCAATCGACTCAGCTCGTCGCCCTGATCAAGAATATATATATATATTTTATGGGGTCGGAAATGAATATTTCTATGCGTTGCAAACTTCTGGGCAAAATTATAATACCCTTTGCAAGGGTATAAAAAGGTGAGAGCTAACATTTTGGAAAATTCACCAAAGATGAGGGGAGAGACCACAATTTGTATACTAAATTCCCGCCTCCAATGGACAAGCGGTTTGTACCCCGCCCATAAGGGTCTAACTTAGAAAATGGAATCAATGGAAAACCACTCGATAGAATTTTGTAAGATTTTAAATATATTGAGATGCTGACCAATGAAATGTATCCTTAAGAGATGGTAACATGCATCGAAAAACCGCGATAGTGGGTACCACATTTGACATCACCCATAATCGAGTCCATATAGGCCATAAACAAGAAATAAAAATAGACCGAATTGCGTTTTTAAATAGACCATCGAAGCCTTAGTTCGCGGGCTTATAAGTATCTTTGTACAAGCAATTGCCTTAGAGCAACATTGACCATTTAGGCAAAACCAGCTTCACCAAAATGATGAAATTAATCTTATGAGTAAATTGCTTCATTATCAGCAGAAAAACAGGTAATTTAATTTGAATACTTCAGTTGAAGGCATTTTAGCGTATCGCGGTTTGTTTGCCTAAAACATTTTTCGACAGAATTTAACTTTTTCTTAGTGGAAATGACGAATTTCAATCAAAGGATTAATTTCATTATTTTGGAGAAGCTCCTGATACCCAAATGGTCAATGCTGCTCTAGGCAATTGCTACTACAAAAATGCCTAAAAACCGCGAACCAAGGCTTCGATGGTAAAACTGAAAACGCCATTCGGTCTATTTTTATACCCTGTGCAAAGGGTATTATAATTTTGCCCAGAAGTTTGCAACGCATGGAGAATGATTCATTTCCGACCCTATAAACTATATATATTCTTGATCAGCGGCGACGAGCTGAATCGATATGAGCTATGTCCGTCCGTCCGTCTGTCTGTCTGTCTGTCAACAACTCACATGGCAAGAAGGATTGAACAAGACTTGCTGATCCAAATTTAACAATTGAAGAAGAACATGTTCACTTTATCAGTTTAGTGAACAACTCAATTCTGTTCACTCACTCATGAAACACCCTACACAACTTTTTAGGCAGATTAACGAGCCACTCTGGACAATCGGGCGATCGTTGTTAGCGGTTAAAATTTGTTTAATAGACCTTTGAGTAACAAATTAATTATTTAGATTTTTTTTGCTAAATTTTTCTCATTAAATAGGCGTCGAGTTTTCACTCTAATTCAAAAACAGTCAAGTCCGTAAAATGTAGTTGAACTTTATTTAGTTTGTCTTAACATCTCATACCGAACACACGTACCCGTTTGTATAGGAAATTATAAATATATATTTTTTTAAGTTTTAGTAAAATTTTAACAATAGTTTGGTTTTTCGTGAACATCAAAATTGCAGTGATTATTTTAATTTGGTCCATTCATAAACATGTCATCGCTGGGATCTGAGAACAACGACGAAGGAAAGAAAAAGCCAAAACGCGTCGTCCTTACTAAGTACTTGGAGGGTATCATGGACAGTCTTGATGTCAAGTACGACGATGATAAAGCCGACGAACAAGGTATGCCAAAGCCAGAATTTTTCAATTACGACGATGAGAACGAAGAATACAAACCAAAGCGACGACCAAAAATGCAGAATAAAATCAAAGCTACTACAAAGTCATTGAGGGATATGATGACTTACGTAAATTTTTTACGTTACTATCGGCTAACCTCTTCCCATAGTGGACACGAACCAGCGCAAAAGGCGGCACGCCAATGGCTCACTATGCCCGAGAGCCGACGCTTGCTATATTCCCGGGTAAGTGAAATTGAGAAGAAAATTCGAACATAAATAAATGATTTTTTTTACAGGAGGTCTACCGTGCTAGAAACGGAAAACAAGGCGACTATTCAGACTCGGATGTTGACATCTGGTATTCCAGCAGCAGCACCAACGGATTCTAGCAACGACTCTGAAAGCCAAAAGGATATGTCCGATGCAGAGGAGTGTGATACCAAAAAGAAAGAGGTCACAAAACGTCGAAGTTTGACCTGCTCTCGACCGTCTTTAAAGGGAGAAGGGCAGCAGTTGTGCCGAGGAGGAGAAGAAACCCGTATGTAAGCCCAAGCGTAAACGTGCAACTTGCAAGCCCAAACGCAAGAAGAGGGGATGCAAACCCAAGCCGAAGCCAAGATGTCCCAAGCGAAAGAAGCGCGCATGTGCTTTGTTGGCCGTATAATCATCCTCATGTTGACACAACCCATACAATTGCCCGTATTTCTTGATAAACATGTGTTTTACGCTTAGGTTTAGGATTTTACTAAGGCTGGTTTTAATGTTCTCTTCGGGTATCATCATACGAGCTGCAACGAATTTGACAAGATTTTTGAACGTTATGGGCTTCTTCCAATCTTTCAATGCGCACAACACAACTCCTCCTGATACGTAACTATTTGTCGCTGCCATCTATACAGAAAAATAATTAAAAACTTAAAACAAAGATTACAGATATAATATCTGTATATACTTACTGTACAGTGTACAGTAAGTTAATCCAGATAGTATAACTGTGTCTTCAGTTTAAAGTTTTCAATAATTTTTCTGTATAGATGGCTGCGACAAATACTTACGTGTCAGGAGTTGTGTTGTGCGCATTGAAAGATTGGAAGAAGCCCATAACGTTCAAAAATCTTGTCAAATTCATTGGAGCTCGGATGATGGTACCGGAGAAGAACATTACTACTTGAGAAATTGTTAAATTAAATTTTTTAAATGGAAAAAAATGTTTGTTTTTGTCAAAAAGTTGAAAAGCTATAGCTGTATTAGCCAGCCCTACTCAATTCATTTGTAGTTATTTATTATTATATATTATACATTAAAAACTATAATGTACATTGCACGGGGGGGCCGAAATCAGTCGCCAATTCACACCGAATGCTTGCCAAATGCATCACTGAGTGTCAGAGTGAAATAGGTATATCTTTTTCTGCTCATCATTTGGCCAGCCCTGATCTAGTGCCAATCTCGTTTGGACATGTGGTTTGCGAAAAGTAAAACGAGAGCTAAGCCCAAGCCAAGATGCCCCAAACCTAATCGCATGCGATAATTTATTTCGATATTTGGTTCCGTATTGATATCTGCGTTCATTGTTTTTGCGTCCATCCGATTTCATAGCGGATTTATCTCTGGATCATTTCGAAAAAAACGTTCTACGTTTACTTGGGTAGCTAGAAGAACTTTTGAAAGTTAATACAATTCATGAAACTTTGTAGAATTATTTAACCAATTAAAAAAGAAAAACCGTAATTAATGATTCAGAACGGCTTTTCGCAGAAACACATATCTCAGTGAAATAAGACCATGTGCATATTAGTCTTAACATAATCATATGTGATTTTTTTTTTAAATGTTCTATTACTTAATGCGCAAAATATCGTAATAATTTCTATTTTATGTAAAGCAAAATGCTGGATGTAGAGGATTTGAACAGCATTTATTTGATTGCTGCGTTGCGGGTTGTTGGAATTACAAATACTCATTAAGGGACAGCTTACACCGCACTATCCTTCAAATTGATTTTGTATTGAAATTATTTGGGCTTACCAAGAAACCAGGAAGATATGTGTGCAGAAGCTTAAGGAAACTTTATGATCGATGTGTGGCTTTAAGAAAAAATGCTTGCCGCAATAAAGAGTTGTACCGCGACAAAGAAAGGAATTTTATGGATTATTTAAAAGGCATTTTTAATGTCACCTTAGAAAATTCAATTGAATTGAGTCCTGATGCTGCTTTTAGACAGAGATATAATGACGAGGATTCTCTATCTATTTTAAAAAATACTCATGAATAAATTTGAATAACCACTTTTAAGTTATATATTTTATACACTTGAAAAGTGTATTATAATTTTGCCCAGGAGTTTGCAACCCATGGAAGGAATCATCTCCGACCACATAAAGTATATATGTTCTTGATCAGCATGACGAGCTGAGTCTATTGAGCTGTGTCCGTACGTCTGTCTGTTTCTACGCGTACTAGACCCTCAGTTTTGAAGCTATAGAGCTGAAATTTAGCAGAGAGCCTTCTTTTTAATGCACGCTGCTAACATGTCGGAATATCCGACCGATCCGACCGGATCGGATGACTACTTCTTGTAGTTGCCATAGAAATGTTATGTCGGAACATGAGTTTTAGTGAAAAAACCGCTCTCGAGATCGGTCACTATTAATATTATCTCTTTTTAAGCTGATCTACGAAGTTTGGTCGAAATCGCTAACCGTTGAAGCGAACTTTTTCATTTGTATTAAACCATCGGCACGAAGAAGTTAGCTTTGCTTTCTCGTTTTTACAATTGTCTAGTTGTTGAGCCATAAAGAACCCATTTGTGCCCATCGCTAGATAAGATGGTAAGACGAGCCTTTAATATTTTTACCGATTGTACTTCATCCATGGAATTCAATGGCATATCGGCTTCCTCCCAAAAGCGACTTGTCATGGCCAAATACATTAGTTAAACCCAATGACAGGACGCGAATCGAAGACCATGAGACGGAGAACGATTAATGCTTGGCAAGTCATGTGCTACTCTCTCCAGCTCCAGCTGCAGCAGCACTTGTCACAAATATATGCATGTTTGTATGTGCTGGAAACATGCAACGTAATTTCCATGTGGGTAACCAGCAATTTCTGGCATGTAACATTTTTCAACATCAACAACTCCAACAATATGGCGGCGCTTCCCAGCCAAATGCAACAGCCAGGCAGGCAGCTCGGGTGCTCGGGAGCTCTGGAGCAGCCAAGCAGCAAAAACTACAAGAAAAATTGTAAGTGAAGCGAATAAAATATTATTTTCTAATGCTCGAAGACACAAACAAAAGCCAGTGAGTGAGTGAGTAAGTGTGGCACGGAGGCAGGCAAAATGGATGAGAACTGCAAAAGGGAAAAAGAAATCAAGAAAAATTGTTTAGTGCCTCGGAGATGAATGCTGCCGCTTCTGCTACTTGGGCTTAATCCATCTTAGTCTAGTCAGAGAGACGAGAACCAGGACGACAAGGACTTTGAAATGCTGCCAAGCAGCCGAGCAGCGAAATGTAAACAAAAAAGCGAAATTATTGTTCGTCGCTTTGTTTAAAGCGTCTTGCTGTGTGCTTGTGTGTGTGTCCATGTGAAAGAGCCTTAAGTTATGCTACCATTTTTTCCTTTCATTTCGTTTTCTTCTATTTGGAGCAATATTTTTTGTAATAATGTTGCCTTGCAGCAAACGCGGCAAAATGAAATGAATTGTGAAAAATGTGCTCTGGCCTGATGGTTGCGGGGCTGGCTGGTTGGGTGGTCGCTTGTTGTTGGTGGGTTCGGTGGCTCTTTCGAACTCAATTACATAAGCGCAGCGTGCACACAGTTTGGCAGTTTGTAATTTTCAGCAAGTGGCAAGTCAGCTTTGGGTGTTCGGGTCTGGTCCAAAAATCACGTAAAATGTCAAATTGCTAAACGTCAAGAAAACGGCGCTCGTTTGTTTTGTCATTCTTGCCTTATCTACTATTTTAACGGGCAAATATTTTTTTTGTCTGCCTCGCCCCCTGGCATGGCACCCTCTCATCCCTTCCCATCCTCTCAGCATTCAAAGCACACAGCAAAAATGCCAACAATCCAAAGTTGAGTTTTCTTTGGAATTTGTTGGCGTTCGCTCGTGTTTTTTTATTTTTATTTTTATTCTTTCTTCTTCCCTTATTTTTTTTTTTTTTTTTGACATCTCTGCTGGGGAGGCAACATGCGCGCGCCACAATGACAATTGCTTCTGTGTGCGTGCAGGGGGGAGGGGGAGGAGGAGGACTGGCACTGCCACAGTTAACATGTAACTTCAACGTCAAGTCAAACTGATGTTGTCACGGTCGCCATTTTGTTTTTGGCTGCGAACTTTTTTCATGGCTTCATGGCTGCGTCTTGTCTCCGGCTCTCTGGCCCCGTTCTCCGTGTATGTGTGTTGTGCTACGCATTCCGTTGGTATTTTACCATTAATACTTGTCTACTTAACGGTAAATTACAGACATTAAACGCACGCACACACACACACACATACACTGTGCGACTGTGTGGTACAGTGTGTTGTGTGCTTATTTGTTGTCAGTACGCGTCAAACATTTGAAAACATTTATTTTTGCCCCGTACACAGTGCTCCACTCTCCACACGCCGCCTTACTCCGCCCTCGAACTCGTAAAGCTTCTGCCAACTGACAGCTCGTCGCCGTTTGCCAGTTTATTTTTTGCCATTCCATTCCTGCAATTCGGTTTCGTCAATGGGGGAATTGTTTTTAGTGACGATGGCACTGCCAATGGGCATGTGGCGGACCAGTGATAAATGAAGGCCAAAACTGTTGTCGAAGCCCACTATTTGTCAACCTTCAGACGAAACTGGTCAAGTCGCATTTAGGTACAATTGTGTCCCCTGCAAATACCATGTTGCAAAATTTAGCTTGTTTCAAAGCGTTTAAAATGTGGTTTTACTCAAAAAAAAAAAACAAAACATTGTACTCAGGTGAGAATCGATTTAAGAAGAAAATCGCAATTGCCTAAAAGTAGAAGACAGTTTGTTAAAATCAGCTATAACAAGTAAGAAATTCGGTCAAACCCGACTGTAATATATTCTGTACCTGCAGTAGCAGCTGAACGCAGCGCTGCTGCTGCGCTGCGGAAGTGCGGAGGCGGAAAGGGTCTTGGCAGAAATTGAAACTAAACATGATCTGCCAGCAAGTATAAGAAGTTTATATCCGATACATGTTAAACCTCTATCTCTTACCATCTCTGAGATCGTCGTTCATACGGACAGACAGACGGACGCACAGACGTATATGACAATATCGACTCGGCTGTTGATGCTGATGAAAAATATATCTACTTGATAGGGTCGAAAATGATGGTTTTCCCTGTTCCCTGTCCCTGTTACATACTTTTGCACAAACTTAACATACTCTGTGTACCGATTGTAAGAAAGTACCTACACTTGAAACGAGACGAAACAGTGTCAGAATTCTACAGAGACGAGATAATCTTAACCCAATATAATAATTTCAATTTAGATCTTAATCCAACAATATCAAATTAAGATCGTGTATACTCGACTTTAAGATGAAACAATCTCATTTTTTCATATGAAAAAAAAATATATATCAAACATTTTTTATTTTTAGGTGATGGTGAATGGTTGGGGGAAAGGATGGTGTGATTGATTGCTTGGTTTAAGTTAGTTGTTATAGTTATTAACATTTTATTTTTTCTGAAAAACATATAAATTGTAAATTATTAATACGCCGATACTGGGACTTGAGCTCAGTACCTTCTGCGCACTAAACCACTGATACCACCGCTTTACCATCGAGCGTCAACTGTGAGGCCCAACCAGTTGCAGTATAAGAGCAGAGATTTTCGCAGCCTGAGTTCTTATACTGCAACTGGCTGCGCTTAACAATTGACCCCTACAGCGAAATCGACTAATCGGCCGTGCCATTGTGTTATTGAACAAAGAGGTAGTAGGTGTTCGAGCACGGTTGCCACACTTGGTGTTTTTGCACCAAAAATGGTGCTTTTTTTTCCTGTTGGTGCACTGGCACTTTTTTATTGGAATTGGCTCTTTTGCATTGAGCCCGAATATGACGTATAAATTAAAAGAGTTCCAAAAACTATGCGAAGTAAAACCAGTTATAATTTTGGGAATAACCGTGACAAGACGACTGTCCTTAGAAAAAGATATTGCGCGAGCTTGTTTGAGCAGTGGGATGCTCCCCGACTACTCAGGTTTACCATGGAGAATGAGTACTAGAGATAAAATTCGCGCTCCCGCTCAATTTTGCTGGTGCTTAACGATAGTGCCTAATAAGATACTTTCAGTAGGAAATCACAGTGGTTAGAGCGAGACGGACATATTCCCAAATGTATCTGCAGAGCGTAAGTGAGAGCGAACAGCTAACCCAAATGTATCCAGAGAGCGCAAGTGAGTGCGAGCAGCTGACTAATTTCTTAAATCTAAATATTCTAGTCTATGGGATTACAGAAAAGGCCAACTTTTGCAACAGAGAAGATATATCGTATTTTAACTAATACCATGTATCATATTTTCACTTTTTCGATACAATCGCGCTTTTAAAAGGTATGGACCAAAAACTATTAAACATATATGCAAAATGGTATATCTTCCTTTAAGAAAATCGTAGAATTGTTTGGGATAATATTTTTAGTCCTTAGAAATAGTACTATACCATATTATCAAAAGAGAGTCAAAACAAGGTGTAGCTCCTTTACAAAACGAGCCTAAAAAGGTTCAAAATTTGGATTCTAAGCATTTTTAAGACCAAATTACCTAAAATCTAGACGTGATGGACTATTTTCGAAAACAGATTAGTGTTCAGCAAACGAAAATCATATCTATACATACATATATCTGATTCTAATCACCACCCACTCTTAAATATACTGGACCTTGATGTTTAGTGTAATTCTCAAAGCCTTTGTTACATACTCATAGATATAATTTGGAACTTAGTTGCTTGGACTAACAACATAAGGGTATCATGTGTATAGGGAAATCCTCCATTTTAAAGGTAAAGTAAACGGTGCGTGAGTTTTAACCTGGAGCTGGTTCGGCAAATTCGTGCAAACTCGAATTTGATTCAGTTTCAAAAATAATGCTTTGCAAGGGTCTGTGTACGAGTACCGATCCCCATTATTTGTGGTCTGTTAAATACTTTGAAATATACAGAAGTAACTGATCTTAGAGTGTGATTTTTGTATGTAAACAATAAAAATATTGACTATTTAGTTATTAATATGTAAAGAAATCTGTGGCAATAAGGAATAAAAGCAAAAGTGTGTTTTCCGTATTTTTCAGGAAGCAATTAATACCCTTAAGGGCTGATTTCACAGCTTCTCTACAAAGCACTAACTATCACATAAACTAAAAAGTAACAGAGTAAATTCTAAGTTTATCTGGCAAATAACAGATAGATAGGAGATGAGAAGTCGGCCCTTAATGAGTATGTGAAAAAAGTGTTTGGTCTTAAGTGGAAATTTTTTACAGATTGAACGAGTTATTTCTTTAAGTATCAGTAGATAAGTCTTTTTGATAAGATCAAGTTCTTGTTTTACCTATTCAGACTTCTCAAGACTTATGTTGTTTAGTTTTACCGTTTTATCATTGTAACCACTCATCCGATTAGTGTGAAATTGGGAAACAATATAGAATTAAAACCGAGAAAGCCATAGGTATTAAAATCTCAAATTTAACATAACTCGAGTTATGCTGTTATGCCTTATTGCCATAGAAATTAAGTAATATATAAACTATTTTTTGGTTTTATTTGTAATGTTAAAAATACTGAAGAAATGAAATAGATGTATAATTTGACGATTTTGTGAAAGAGATATTTTATATTTTATTAAATGCAAATATAACATGAATAAGGGAATACAATTTTTTTGGATCTATTATATTGAAAATGGCTCTTTTTATACCCTTGCAAAGGGTATTATAATTTTGCCCAGAAGTTTGCAACGCATAGAAATATTCATTTCCGACCCCATAAACTATATATATTCTTGATCAGGGGGACGAGCTGAGTTCATTGAGCTTTGTCCGTCCGTCTGTCTGTCTGTCCGTCTGTCTGTCTGTCTGTCCGTCTGTCTGTCTGTCCGTCTGTTTCTACGCAAACTAGTCTCTCAGTTTTAAAGCTATCGAGCTGAAATTTTGCACAGAGTCTTCTTTTTACTGCACGCTGCTAATATGTCGGAACCGACTGGATCGGATCACTATATCTTATAGCTGCCATAGGAACCATCGGTCGAAAAATGGGTTTTAGTGAGAACAACTTTTTTGTTTTCAATGTTAACGTGATTAAACTCGGTCATTAATAATTTTATATACTTTCAAACAGATTTGCAAATTTTGGTCAAAATCGGTTGACTATATCTTATAGCTGCCATAGGAACCATAGGTCGAAAAATGGGTTTTAGTGAGAAAAACTTTTTTGTTTCCAATGTTAACGTGATTAAACTCGGTCAATAATAATATTATATACTTTCAAACAGATTTGCAAATTTTGGACAAAATCGGATGACTATATCTTATAGCTGCCATAGGACCGATCGGTCGGAAAATGGGTCTTAGTGAAAAAAAACTTTTTTTTTTAAGTAAATCGTTCTTAAGGTCGGTGATTATTAATATTAAACGCTTTCAAACTAATTTGAAAAAGTTGATCGACATCGGGTGACTATATCTTGCCATAGGACCGTTGCCATAGGACCGATCGGTCCGAAATTGAGTCTTAGTGAGAAAAACTTTTTTCAGACGTTTATCTGTCGGAAAATAGGTTTTAGCTACAACATTTTTTGATTTTTATGTAAGCGTTCTTAAACTGTGACATTTGCATTTGCAAGGGTATAAAAACTTCGGCACAGACGAAGTTAGCTTGGCCTTCTCGTTTGAATTGTTTTTGGTGTAGTCTAATTTTGTCAAGTGGCAACCGTGGGTTCGAGTCCCAGGAGGGGCTCTTTGCGCAAACTTTGCGGATTTTCTCAAAACCAAGTACGAAAGGATTGACTTGAGTGCGGATTTTTCAATCCCGTAATTCTCGTTTTCATCCCGATTAAGCTCTGGAGAGCTTGACTTTAGCTCGATATAGGCTTAATTCAACAACATTCGGGACTGATTTGATCTATTATTCGAGTTCGACTTCATCCCTCAGATCTAATCAAGAAGGTACGATTTTCGTACTTGATTTGATCTCGAAATCGGCCTGCTACAAGATTACCTGAGATTAAATTGAGCTCCGAAAAAGGATTGCTGAAAAAATAAAACACATTAAATTGAGGTCGATACTTTAACTCATTTTGATCCCAAAACAGCATCCCACAAGAAACCCATGCTACATTTTTAACTAACTTCTTAATTTTTAAACAATGGATGCTGGTCGCAGTTTTTAAAGGACCTTCCGGTTCTATCTTTAATAGACATGGCCCATCAACTGCAATTCAGAAGCTACCAAGCTGCTCTTTTGCCTGGGGCTCGCGCATAACAAGCCTCTGCATGGTGTCGCAAGGGCCGCTTCAACGTCCACACATACAAGGAAACATAAGTGCAAAAAAACACAAGTTGAAAGAAGATGTGCATGGGTCATTCCTTTATAAACCGAACAGTTAAAAAACTCACCATTTTTGATTTGAATAAAAAAAATAGGGGTAAGCTAACTTCGGCTCGACCGAAGGTTATATACTCTTGTAGCTTCTTTAATTTATAACATTTACATTCTTAGCAACTCAGCAATAGATGGCGCCACTACTTTGACCATTTGCTTGCCAGTTTTTATATGGCAGCTATACGATATATTCATTAGATTTGGATCAAACACGTCAAAATTGTGTAAAAACCGATAATATTCATAACTGGAAAGCTTAAGGACGCTACCATTGAAAACAAAAAAGTTTTTCTCACTATAACTACTTTTTGAACCGATCGTTCCTATGGCAGCTATATGCTATAGTCATCCGATTTGAATCAAACCTGTCAGAATTGTGTGGTAGCATATAATATTAATGAGTAACAAGATTGAAAGCGATAGCATTGAAAACAAAAAGTTTTTCCTACTAAGACTTTTTCACTGAACTAACTTTTGTACGACAGCTATACTATATAGTTGTCCGATTTTCACAAAACTTGGTGGAATTATGTAAAATCATAGAAAACTGAAAAATGCGAGGTTTGGGGACGTTTGCATTTAAAACAAAAAAGTTTTTTTCACTAAAACTAGTTTTTTGACCGATCGTTCCTATGGCATATAGCTATAGTCATCCGAACCGGCCGGTTCCGACAAATGTGCAGCGTATTTGTACCAAAAGGCTTCGTGCAAAGTTTGGTTAAGATAGCTTTTAAACTGACGGAGGAGATAGCATAGAAACTCTGCTTGTCATGCTGATCAAGAATATATATACTTTTTGTGGTCGGAGATGCTTCCTTCTATGCGTTACAAACATCTGGACAATTTTAACATACCCTCTATAAGGGTATAAAAAATCCGAAATTAGATCTCGACATGCCCACCAAAACGTAATATGCGGTTTTGCAAAAAAAAATGTTGTTTATTTTATAAACAATTTCAAAAATCGTCAAAAACGGAAAAATGGAAGAAAAATGTTGTTTAACAACTGGATTTCTCAGGTTTGGTTTATCGGACAGGTCTTGTGTTGATATTGCTGAATAGTATTTTTATTTATTAATTAATTTTTGTTTTATTCTTAAATAATAATTTAATAACTTTTTAAATTTTTTAATATTATTAAGTAATTGTTGGTAAATTTTATAATAGTTTTATCTCAGTGTTAACCAACATGATATAGCTTCTAAGGATATACAAATTAACTAACTAACTAAACATAACTTAAGTTACAGTGCTTTCAAAAAGATGGAGACTTTTATAGTTTAAAAGATATTCACTTTTGAAGTTGAATAAACAATCATCAATATCAACACAAGACCTGTCCGATAAACCAATCCTGAGAAATCCAGTTTTAAAAAAACCCCTTTTTCCATTTTTCCGTTTTTGACGATTTTTAAAATTGTTTATAAAATTAACAAAAAATTTTTTTGCAAAACCGCAAATTACGTTTTGGTGGGCATGTCGAGATCTAATGTCGGATTTTTTTTTATTGAAATCAAAAATGGTGAGTTTTTTAACTGTTCGGTTTATAAAAGAACCACCCGTATGCGTGTGTACCCATTTAGCCGGGCAGTATTAGTGCCAGAAATTTCATATCTTATGTTTCGAAAATGCTCTCGGTGGCTATTTGCTCTTTGGCTTTCGCATTGGAATTCCATACTTACTTCAATCTCGATGCAGGATTAATTGATGTTTAAGTAGGCTCCGTACTTCAAATGAGCGTTTTTGGATTGATTCACGAATTTTACGACTGTTCCAATGCTTACGTAATAGTTTCAAATAGAAACAAGTACGACTCGTATTTGAAAATTCAATCCGAAAATGAGCTCGACTTTAGTTCGGCAAGCTATTAATAATATAATCAAGAGAAGACTGTTGTCTTGTTGTCCTGTTGGACTTTAAATATCAAATTAAGATCCTCACTTTTTGTAGATAAATGTGTTTAATAGCACAGAAATGTGATCATGCTAGATCACTTTACAAACTGACTGATGCAAATAAGTCGTAAATAAATGTTAACCAATGTTTACTAGGCAATAATTAAAATTTCCTGAGGAAACCCGGCAAATAACATGACATAAAAGCAAAACAAAACAAAATTAACATGCAAATGTATGTGCCTATACGAATGTGCTGACTTTGTTGTATGTAAATGTATAGCTTGATACCGGAAACGGAAGTGTGAAGCATATTGTACATACTCGTACACTACAACCGCATTTAGACAAACAGACGCACAAACACATCCTCATCCGTCGACTGGCAGACAAAAAGCCAAAAAATGTACACGACTTGTTTAGTTTAAGAAAAAGTTGTGTCCTGTCCCTAATCCTTGCTCCTATCTCACTGGCACAGCCCGTTGTTTTGTTTGCCCGCCCATTTTCGAAGACTTTTGACTTTCTTTTACAACAATTTAGCTTTGTGTGCGTGCGTTCATGTGGTTGCTGACACAAACCGAAATTTAAACAAAAGAAAAGCTGGCAACCATTGAGTGCTGCGCATGAGATGAGACAAACCAGCCTCAGAGTTGAGGCTGTTGGCTAACGGAAACCGCACTCACACACTCGCTCATACAAACTCACACACACAAACACAGACTATCGCTTGGATGCTAAGTGACTCTTGGCTTTTGTTGTACTGGCTCTGGCTCTGGCTCTGGTCCTGGGCTGTTGCTGTTGCCTTTGAAGCAACGGCACAAAAACTGAAGTATATTGTTAACAGGATATATAATACACAAAATAAAGTTTTCAGCCAAAGTTACACAAAAGTATTTTACAAGTTCTGCTCGCCTTCTGATGGAGACAGAGACGGAGACGGCGCCTGCATCACCTTTCACTCGCTTTGTGTGTTTGATTTTTGGTATTGTTTTACTTTTGTTGATTTTACGGCACCAGCGGATGAAGAGAGCAGAAAAAGAATTAAATAGAAAGAAATTGCCGCTGCTGCTGCTGACTTTTCTCTTCCCAGTTTTTTTGGGCTTTTGAACATATTTTTGGTTGTTAGTTTAAGGAATTTTCAAATTAGGCTGCGAGCATGCGAGTTTGTTCAGTGTGTTCTTTGATTATTCTTTAATAAATATTCTTTGAAAAAACCACTTTGGAAATCGTAATCTAAAATGAAGAGTACACTCTGAAAAAAATGGCTTTCTAAAAGATAGCACAAATTTCTCACTTTTATACCCATTCCGTTCTCAACTTTTACGTTCTTAAAACAAGACCACGTTCTCAAAAATATACCATACGTTCTAAATTGACGAACTAATTAAGAAAACCCGTTCTTAAATTGTGTCTTGAAATATGACCGACGCGTTCGTCATGATGATAATTGCTAAATATAAAAAGTTAATCAATTTTTTTATATTATTACCAAAAAAAAATAGAGGAAAGCTAACTTCGGCTCGACCGAAGTTTTTATACCCTTGTAGCTTGTATGATCTATATAAATTAGTAGACACAAATATGTACATTCGGCCAAATGTACACATTTGTGACAAGACCTCCTATATACATTTTCTACAACCAATTTCTACGCCAGCTATACTATATAGTTGTCCTATTAAACTTGGTGGAATTATGTGAAAGCATAGAAAACTTATAAATAAGAGGTTTGTGGACGTTTGCGTTGAAGACAAAAAAGTTTTTATCTCTAAAACAACATTTTCGGCCGATGGTTCCTATGGCAGCTATAAGCTATAGTCATCCGATCGGGCCGGTTCCGACAAAAGTGCAGCGCATTTGTACCAAAAGACTTCGTGCAAAGTTGGGTTAAGATAGCTTTAAAACTGACGGAGGAGATAGCATAGAAACAGACGGACGGACAGACGGACATGACTATATCAACTCAGCTCGTCATGCTGATCAAGAATATATATACTTTATGTGGTCGGAGATGCTTCCTTCTATGCGTTACAAACATCTCGACAATTTTAATATACCCTCTGCAAGGGTATAACGAGAAAGCAGAGCTAACTTCCGTCTGTGCCGAAGTTTTAATACACTTGAAAAAGTTCGCTTCAACGGTTAGCGATTTCGACCAAACTTCGCTGATCAGCTTAAAAACAGAAAATATTAATAATGACCGATCTTAAGAGCGCTTATATTAAAAAAAAGTTTTCCTCACTAAAAGATTTTTTTTCGCCCGAACATTTCTATGGCAGATATAAGAAGTAGTCAACCGATCCGGTCGGTTCAGACATATAAGCAGCGTGCATTAAAAAGAACTCTGTGCAAAATTTCAGCTCGATAGCTTCAAAACAAAGGGAATAGTTCGCGTAGAAACAGACAGCTCAATAAGCTCAATAGACTCAGCTCGTCATGCTGATCAAGAATATATATACTTTATGTGGTCGGAGATGATTCCTTCTATGCGTTGCAAACTCCTGGGCAAAATTATAATACAATTTCAAGTGTATAAAATAAATTACTTAAAAGCAGGGCTTTATACCGGAACCGGGACCGGAACCGTTAACCGAAATAAACCGAATCAAATCGCGTACCGGAATCGGAACCGGAACCGATACAAATATTTTTTTGAGAACCGTAAACCGTTTACCGTTATTACTAGAACCGATAGAACCTGATCAATCACTGCTTAATGATGAATGCAGTTCTAATACTAGTTCATCTGAAAGTTTCGAAAAAGTTGAGGCATATATGATATTGCAGGATAAGAAACTTGGCGATAAAAACACAAACAAATCAATTGTGTCAATTGTGTTAAGACTTTTTTCGCACTCAAACGTGTTCGAAACCATGAAATTATTATTAACTGGTGGTCAAAATCCTCCACAAAGTTCCCACAATTGTATGAGATTTCAAAAGTAGTGCTTTCTGTTCAAGTTACAAAGGTTAGCGTGGAACGCCTATTCTCTGTCGTAATTTATAATGAATCCGCTTAGAAGTTGTATGGACTCAACCACATGGAATGCAATTATGTTACTGCGAGCAAATCACAAGAATGCTAGACGTATAAAATTCAAAGATAAATTCGAAAACTAATAATATATAATATAATATATATGAGTATATAATGTAATCATAAGTTCTTATTTGTTAACTACGTAAAAAAAAACGAAATATGAAACAGTCTATATAATTTTATTTTAAAGGCCTGTTCTGAGAAGCGCGGAAAATTTAGCTCGCTAAATTGCACATAATAAATTTAGCATCCACATAAATTATTAGTGAGCCCATATATAAGTCAAAGAGACTAAATACAGAAACGGCCACACTGGGGATCAGCTGTTTTGTTTTGTTTACAAACAAAAGTTGAAAGAGTTTTTTTTTTTTTTTTTTTTCAAAAATAGTTTAATTAGGCTGGGCAACAGTCTCTCTGGAAGCCTCGTGCATTGCAGTCCGTTCGAGGGAGGGCTCCGCGTTTGTCTTTCTCAAGACACGTGTCGTGCTCAGTCTTTTTCAAGACGCGCGTCTTCCGCCATCTTTCGTTCACAAGAAAAAATAATTAGCTGTGGCGTTTTCCACTGAATACAGTGGGCGGCCAAATAATCCCAAGTTGCCTACGGGTTTCTTCACTAAGAAAAAACTAGAACGAATAATTTGAGTACGAACGCTCTTGAAAAAAAAATTAGTCGCTCTTGAATTTTCAAGAATTTTGCTCTTGGAATCGAGGTAAATTCGTTCTAAACGTTCTCAATTTTGTTTTTTATAGGCAAGGGGGGTGAGGGCAACTTAACTTTGAGAGAGTAGCGTTGGAGTCGCTCTCGCAGAGAGTGAGGGCGCATGCGCAGTTTGTTGTTGTATTATAAAGGCAACTGCGTCTATTTATAAGTGTGATTTCGTCGCGTTGTTGAGAGAATGAGAGCGCAGAGAGTGAGAGCGCATGCGCAGTTTGTTGTTGTGTTATAAAGGCAAGTGCGTCTATTTATAAGTGTGATTTCGTCGCGCCTTTTACCTTACGAAGGTTAGCTGAGCTCGTTAAAATGCCCGTCGCCTGTGTGTGTGTTTCAGTCTTTCGAGGTACCGAGTTCAAGTCCCAGAAAAGTAAGTAAAAAAAAAAAATATCTATGTGGGGTTATCTCAAAATCAATCACAACTTAAAACAAAGTTTGGTGGGTGGGTGGGTGGTGGTGTTGGGGTTGGGTGTGGTTGATAATGGTGAGTGGGACGGGGGAGGTAGATGAGACGGACCCACCACGTCGGTCGGGGTCGGGTCGGGTCGGTCGTGTCTCTCCCACCTCCCACCCACCCCAAATATTCTTTTTAATTTTTTTATTTTGAGAATTATTCGTTCTTGGATCAAGTACTGAAACTCTTGAATCAATAATTATTCATACTTGGATCAAGAGCTGAAACTCTTGAATCAGGAATGTCGGGATAAAAAATTCACTCTTGAATCAAGAATTTCGCTCTTGGATCAAGAATTTTCACTCTCACCGTACTTTTGAGAACGAATGCTCTTGATTCAAGAGCGAAATTCTCTATTTTTTCTCTGAGTGTTGGTAACCTAAATCCACAAAAAAAAAAAAAAAAATAGGCTGGGCAACAGGAACACAGATATGTCTGTTGATGGAGGTAGCGGCATCAAATTCCGGTTCAAGGCGTTGGGCGAGGATCAAATTATTGCCCGTTTGAGACACACTTGGAGTAGGTGCAGATCGAGGAGGAGGCCTACAAGTCTATTTTACGGATATTGGGAGATGATATGCGTCCTGCCATCGTCTTAATGGGGTCGAGCATGTCGTCAACAAGGCTGATCTGTTTGAGATGTCGGGCATAATCCCGGACTTCTACTTGAAGGATTATTTGGAAGTCTGCCGTTCGGGCAACTGTAATCGTTTGGAGAAGTGTGTACAAGAGATTGGGTCATCCGCCTACAATGTGGGTCAGCTGAAGCAGTTTGTGGAGTACATAGTGCTTCATGCGGCCCTGACGAATGCCCAGATATGCGACAATATGGGGGGGTAGCACTTTTGATGCTTGATTCAAAGTTGGTTGAATATGCATTTCTTTGTAGGAATGCTGCTATCGTCTCCAGGACGGCGGCTCGGAGTATCTGCAAATCATGGATTTGGGCTGTGCCATCATTTTGGCTCTCAAGTGAATCGCAATGCTAAAGATTGGAAAATATATTTTTAGTTTTCATACAAAATTATTGTTTTATTTGTCGTAAATTCAAAATCCTGCTCCTGGCGTTCACGTTTGACAGCCACGCCCACACCGCTGGAGCTGGCAATGCTGCCCACAGCTATCGCATCGCTATCCAACTCTATTTTTAGCTGGTTCGCGGTGGTGGTAAACTGGATGACCGGGTTTGGATGTCACCACCTGTTTGTTTGGCATCCACCGAGTGCGGACGCTTGGGTCCGTTGGCATAGGAGACGATTTTAGGGGTATGGCACTCCAGTTCTGATTTCGTAACTTTCTTGGGCTGATTTGTGGCCCTTAGCTAATAGTTTCCTCACAATTGAATCTCCCGGTGCGTTTTCTTTTGGGTTCCTGTTTCCCGTGCATTGTCGATTTTGACGTCAAAAAAATGAGCTGCTTATATTTCCGCCATGGCATCAGCTGTTCATTCAATCCACTCACGACCCACACCGCTATCGATACGTCAACTATCGATAGGCCAATTGTCTATTTATTTAGCGCGTCTCAGAATACAGAAACAAAATTTCGCCGCGGAAAGTTTCCGCCACTGTTTTTTTTATATGGAGTGCGTCATAAAAATTTATTTTCCACGCTTCTCAGAACAGGCCTTAAATGTCAAACCATTCATTTTGTGTTGAATTTTGATTCATTTTATTACACAGTAATAAAATGGACAATTTTCGTGATGTATGTTATACATTTATTAATGTACGCGAAAATAATAATTAAGAACACATATTTATTAATTGTATATATAAATATATTTCATAGACGCGGGCACCATCTGGAACAATAGGTGAAATAATAACAAAAATTAGCAGTGATCTAAGCATAAGCGCAGTTCACAGCTCAGGGATTTCTATGGTAATAAAACCGCTAAATACTTAAGAAACTGTTTTCCAGATTACAAACGACGACACAACTACATAACCATGATTTTGACAATACTGAACCGAGATAAATCCCATGGTAAAGAATATGGTCAAGATCATAATGAATGTTTCCAGCCATTTTCAGTGACTGACTAATCATTAAATGGCGAAAATATACCAAATGAAAACCAAACCTAGTAAAAATGCAACGAAACTGACATCAATTCTACCATTTTTAGGTCAGCCACGGAAAATGGTTTAAAACATGATTTTCCACTGGGTTAGAAATAAAGTTTGTTTGGCACTATAAATATTTTTGATCCTCTTTGGTAATTTTCCGCGACTTAAAGATTTGTCAGTCACGGAAAGTAGTTTGAAACATTCTTTATATTCTTAATTATATTCTTTTCCATTAGTCATCCATGGTATTTATCGCGGTTCAATATTGTCATAATCCTGGTTATGTAGTTTCTTAAGCACTTAGCGGTTTTGTTACCATGGAGATCTGTTAGTACTGAGCTTATGAATTGATCACCCTGGTTGCTAGTGTTAATAATGTTTATAGTGTTAACAGTTTAACAGTCACAGTCAGTTCCCTTGTTAGTGCTAGCATGATCGAAGATGATCATCAACTCCCAATCAGACACTAGATTGTTTATTAAAATGAAAGCTTTGACAGGGTGAGCATTGAGCGCGTTCACCAGCATAAATCGATGACAAAAAATCGACTATTTTTGTTAAATTGTGGCGGTGAACAGGCATGATGTGCAATCATGATTGCTAATTTTCGTGATTGTGTTAGATGTGAATACATCAAAGAAATAGTTTGCTAGAATTGCTTGATTGTGATTTGTTATCGATAGCACACAGCTGTCAATTGTAAACAAATAAGTAATTTTGTCAAGGCAAATGCAAAATGAATGCGAAAACCTCTTTGTTGTTATTTAATGAATTGGCAGAGGACGTGGATTCGCAAGTAGCTCACGGAAATTCGTGCAAGGACCTGAAGTCTGGTTGTTGCGGAGGAGGAAAACTTGAAAAGCCGCCTCTTCAAAAAGAAGCAGCCCCCGCGTACTCAATTGTTGTGAAAGCTCAATAATATAGAATGGACAAATTCAAGGATTATTTCATGATGTCCCGTGCATCGTTAAGGACTCTCAGCTCATTGCCCATTAAATACTTTATTAAAATAAACATTTGCAGACCCTTTTTTGCGTTGCCCTGGATGAACTAATAGCGAATGTGACTCTTAATGAAACCCAACGTTATGTAATTTGGCTGCTGGCAAAACAGGAGTCCTTATAAGTAAATGACCGTTTCAACGTAGGAGTTGTCAAAAATTCAAAATTTCCGCCAACAAAAAATATCGACTACTTTGTTGCCTGAAAATTCTATCAAACACGTTTACCAGCAGCCAAACACTTTTTTGTTGATTGATGATTTATGTTAGATGATTGGTGTGTGCTGGTGAACGCGCTCATTGATACTGTAGTCTGTAACACACGATTCATTTGAACGAGAGAGAATAAATTGTTGTTCAGAGTGCACTCGTGCAGGGCTCTACTTGCGATTAGGTTTAGGGCATCTTGGCTTGGGCTTAGCTCTCTTTTTACTTTTCGCAAACCACATGTCCAAACGAGATTGGCACAAGATCAGGGCAGGCCAAATGGAGAGCAGAAAAATATATACCTATCTCTCCGACACTCAGTGATGCATGGCTTCGGCAAGCATTTGGTGTGAATTTCCGACTGACTTCGGCCCCCAGTTGCTATAGGTGGCCGGCTGTATATGCAATGTACATTATAGTTTTTAATGTATAATATGTAATAAATAAATACAAATGAATTTTGAGTAGGGCTGGCTAATACAGCAATAGCTTTTCAACTTTCTGACATAAGCAAACATTTTTTTCCATTTAAAAATTTAATTTAACAATTTCTCAAGTAGTAATGCTCTTCTCCGGTACCATCATACGAGTTCCAATGAATTTGACAAGATTTTTGAACGTTATGGGCTCCTTCCAGTCTTTTAATGCGCACGACACGACTCCTCCTGACACGTTAGGATTTGAGGCTGCCATCTTTAAGGAAAAATTATTGAAAACTTTAAACTGAAGACACAGTTATACTATCTGGATTAACTTACTGTACACTGTACAGTAAGTATATACAGATAGTATATCTGTAATCTTTGTTTAAAGTTTTCAATTATTTTTCTGTATAGATGGCAGCGACAAATACTTACGTATCAGGAGGAGTTGTGTTGTGCGCATTGAAAGACTGGAAGGAGCCCATAACGTTCAAAAATCTTGTCAAATTCGATGCAGCTCGTATGATGATACCCGAAGAGAACATTAAAACCAGCCTTAGTAAACTCCTAAACCTAAGCGTAAAACATGTTTATCAAGAAATACGGGCAATTGTATGGGTTCTGACAACATGAGGATGATTATACGGCCAACAAAGCACATGCGCGCTTCTTTCGCTTGGGGCATCTTGTCTTCGGCTTGGGTTTGCATCCCCTCTTCTTGCGTTTGGGCTTGCAAGTTGTATGTTCACGGTTGGGCTTACATACGGGTTTTTTCTCCTCCTTGGGACAACTGTTGCCCTTATTTTTTTCTTCTCCCTTTGAAGACGGTCGAGAGCAGGTCAAACTTCGACGTTTAGAGGCCTCTTTCTTTTTGGTATCACACTCCTCTGCATCGGACATATCCATTTGGTTTTCAGAGTCGTTGCTAGAATCCGTTGGTGCTGGTGCTGGAATACCAGCTGTCATCATCCGAGTCTGAATAGTCGCCTTGTTTTTCGTTTCTAGCACGGTAGACCTCCTGTAAAAAAATCATTTATTTATGTTCGAATTTTCTTTTTAATTTCACTTACCGGTGAATATAGCAAGCGTCGGCTCTCGGGCATAGTGAGCCAGTGGCGTGCCGACTTTTGAGCTACTTCGTGTCCACTATGGGAAGAGGTTAGCCGATAGTAACGTTACAAATTTATATGTGTCATCATATCCCCCGAACACTTTGTAGTAGCTTTGATTTTGGTCGTCGATTTGGCTTGTATTCTTCGTCTTCATCGTCGTAATTGACAACAAGATTGTCCATAATGTCCTCCAAAGACTTGGTAAGACTTGTACATTTTCGATTTTGCTCTCTTTTTCCTTCGTTTCCATTATCGTTGAAATTGACATTAAGATTGTTCACGATGTACTCCAAAGATTTGGGCAAATCTGCGGGTTTTGGCTAGATTATTGCTTCGTCATCATCTTCATCGTTTATAAAATCCATTAAAGAATTGGTAATACTTGTGAGTTTTGGCTTTGGCTTACCTTCTCCTTCGGCTCCATGTCCATGATATCCTCCAAGAACTTAGTAAGGACGGCGCGTTTTGGCTTTTTCTTTCCTCCGTCGTTGTTTTTCTTAAATCCCAGTGATGACATGTTTATGAATGGACAAAATCAAAATTAGGACTAAAATTTTGATTGTTCACGAAAGCCCAAACTATTGTTAAAATTTTACTAAGACTTAAAAAAATATATATTTATTATTTTCTCCACAAACGGATACATGTGTTCGGTATGAGATGTAAGCACAAACTAAATAAAGTTCAGCTACATTTTACGAACTTGACTGTTTTTGAAGTTGAGTGAAAACTCGACGCCTATTTAATGAGAAAAATGTAGCAAAAAAAATCTTATTAATTAATTTTTTACTAAACCGCCCACACCGATGGCACGATTGTCCCGCGTGGCCCGTTATTCTGATTAAAAAGTAGTGTAGTGTGTTCATGAGTTAGGGAACAAAATTGAGTTGATCACTAAACTGAAAAACATTTGTTGGATGATAACATAGCATTTGTTTGAATGTCCTTTCCGGTAAACATACCACACTCGTTTTTTTTTTTGCCTGAACTCTATTTGCTAAGATATTGACCACAAATTTGGTTTATAAGCATATTTTGGGCCCCAAGGACGACTTGGAAACCTGAAACAGGATTGGACACACTTTACGGAGCGAAGATAACAACATCGCGAAGATGGCTCTGCAATGGAACCTACAAGGCAGCCGGCAGAGGGGTCTTCCCCGGCATACTTGGATATAGGTATCAATGATCTAGATACACCCAGAAAATAAAATTTCTTAAAAAGGTCGAAATTGCCCTAGATTGTGTGGAAACCGATAATATTCATAACTGGAAAGTAAAAAGACGCTACCATTGAAACAAAAAAGGTATTCACACTAAAACTACTTTTTAGACCGAACGCTCCTATGGCCGCTATATTCTATAGTCATCCGATTTGGATCAAACTTGGAAGAATTATGTGGTTGCAAATAATATTAATCAGTAACAAGCTTGGGAGCGACACCATTGAAAACAAAAAGTTTTTCTGCTAAAGTTCCGTACTCAGAACGACAGAAAATTCCTTTCGTCACAGTATTTCAAATAATTAGAAACACCATGGCTTTGCTTTTGATGCTCATGTGCTGTTAGAAAGTGTTTCTATTTATGTTTTTATACTCTGTACCGAAGGTACATAGAGTATATTAAGTTTGTGCAAAAGTATGTAACATGGAGAAGGAATCGTTTCCGACCCTATAAAGTATATATATTCTTGATCAGCATCAACAGCCGATTCGATATAGCCATGTCCGTCTGTCCGTCCGTCCGTCCGTCCGTCTGTCCGTCTGTCCGTCTGTCCGTCCGTCCGTCCGTATGAACGAAGAGATCTCAGAGATGGTAAGAGATAGAGGTTTGACATGTATGGGGCATATATTTCTTATACTTGCAGGCAGATCAAGTTTATTTTCAATTTTTGCCACGCCCCCTCCCGCCCCCGCAATTTTGAATATCATATCTCCTACAGTTTTGAAGATAGATCGTTCGTACCTTCTAGAGATACCTTGGTAACAAAATTATTTATCGATTTGCTGAAGGAATGATAAAGATCGGATGAACGATACTCAAGTTATGAGCAAAAATGAGCACCCACCACCCCCCACCCATCACCACAGCATTCTATTGAACGGCAATCTTAGTGAGAGAGAGAGAGAAAGAGAGAAAGAGAGAAAGAGAGTGAAACTTAGAGATGAGCGAGTATAACTCGTGAGCAAATGCGAGCTGCGACGTTAAGGGTACAGAGTATGTTATAGTCGGGCTTGACCGACTTTCTTTCTTTTTTTATTTATATAATTTTGTTTATCTCCAATTCAGAAAGCAAGTATTGAAATTGGACCAAACTTAAACATTTTATACATATGTATTTAGAAGCTTAGATCTTAAAGATGCACTGATATGTGCAGAGAACTCATAAATCCATTATTTTAACCCATGAGTGGCCTCCAAAATTCCAGAAGGGAAAAAATACTACAAATCCGTTTTGCCGTTATATCTAGGAAACTTGAGCTGATAGAAGAAAACCAATGATGCAGTTTTGTTCAGTGCAATCCATAATTAGATCGAAATAAAGCTGCAAGAAAAATTGTAGGGTTGTGTAATTTTAGAGTAGAAAATGCGCGGTCGACTTATACTTGCAGGAACAGCAAATACAACAAATGCAACATTTTTAGTTTCTTTTTCAATAATACTTTTCCAAAAAATTTAAAACATTACAAATGGAGGAAGTCTTTGAATTCCGTCAAAAAGAGCAATGAAGTGATACACCGACTTAATATTTGTCCCTTTTTCATTGTTTTAGCTAAATTTTTCATTTCATTTTCATCAGAAGATCTACCATGTCGGTTTGCAGCCCTGATTTAAACAGTCATAAATGCGCTCGTTTACTGATTATACTTTTGTCGATTCATTCTCAAGGCATGTTAACAATCATTGGAGAGTCTTTTTTTTTTTTTTTAAATTCAATTATAATAGCTATTTTCATTTTGAGTATGCAAGTTTAAGCCTTCAAAATGAATTGAAATGGTTTCAAAAGTAAGCTGTCCCGTTAAATCAAAATAAAATTTATCTTTTAACGTCAAAATGGAGCAAGGCTGCAAACCAGTCCTGAACCGAACCCCAAAGAACCAGTTCGGTTCGGGGTTTTTGGATCCCTCGAACCGAACCTTTCAAAAATTTAACAACCCGAACCTCAACACGAACCGGGTCCAATGTATACAAAAATGGTTCGGTTCAAATAATCATTTAAGTCGATTTCTTCAGAACTTTAATTGCGTTCTTAATTATATGACCGGAAGACATAACTTTATTGTAAAGAATCGGTTAAAATGATAACACTGTGCAGCACTAAAAAGTTGATATAGTCGAAACCAACAAATTCTGAAAGGGTATGAAGGTAGTGCAAAAACCATCGCTGGGTTTGGTCTAGTTAGCTGCCGTTTTCTTTTTATTGCACTTTAAAGTTTTCAGCTTCTGATTGGGATTCGCAACTCCATATCTCGTAAACTGTTTGGAATTTCGCTTTGACGTCTTAGAGGATTTCGTTGCTCTTGGATTGGCTTACAAAACATTCTTAAGTAGCAAGTCAAAAAAGTCACATCTTTATACTCAAAATTACAAAATTGTCTGAAAATCATCAAGTTTTAACCTCATTTTGTACTATTTTTCAACTTTGACTACGCATTACAGAACAAAAACGTAGCTTGGACTTCAATAAACAAACGATTGCAACATACCAACTTCGTTCGATTGGTCCTATGTATAGTTACGGGCCCTTAAGCATGTAGAATTGGATGGCCCACATAGTCAAAAATTATGATTTTTTTGTATTAAATCAAGAAAATAGTAAGAAAACATAATTGAAAAACTGTAATTAAAAAAATTTAATATTTTTACTTTCTTACCGAAAATGTTGGTTTTTTCGAGTTTTTATGACAGTTGTACGGGCTTTTGGGCCTATAACTATTTGAAAGAGTAACTAAATGAAGTTGGTTCGTTCTAACGGTTTGTTTATTTTGGTCTAAGCTTCAACTTTGTGCTGAATTACTTGTCCAAATTTAAAACGGGTTTCAAGATGAAGTTGAAAAACTGTAGAAAAGTGGTCAAAACTTGACTTTTTTGGGCAACTATTGTAATTTTGAGTGTGAAGATATAATATTTTTGATTTGCTACAAAGAAATGTTTTGTAGGCCAAGCCCAGAGCAACAATTTTGTTAAAGACTTAAAAGCAAAATTCAAAATAGTTTGTGAGATATGGAATCGTTAGTCCTACCCTGAAGCTGAAAAGTTCAAAAGAAAATAAAAATAAAATAAAAAGAAAATGGCAGCTAATCAGACCAAACCAAGTCAGGGTTTTTATGCTACCATCACACCCTTTCAGAATTTTTTGGTCTCGACGCTATCAACTTTTTTGAGTTCAAAAATGTGTCACAGTGTAATTACAGATAAGTGTAGAAATCGAATATATATTGCGATTTTGACATGGAAATAAAACATGAGTCAAGGTGGAAAAGGGGAAAGCAAATCTCGTATATCTAATAGATATTATCTATATAGGTAAAGAAACTGATCAAGAACGAAATATTCACAACTTTTATAAGGACAAATGTGTTAAATGTTCTTGACTCTTTCTTAAACAGTTTTTGACACCGGTTGTGCTCATCTTGAGTTGAATGTTCCATAATTTGGTAATTGTCTAGTATACCGACCTATGCGTGAAAAATTTCGAAAATAATTTCCTCGATTATGAAGAATTAACATGCAATTATCCGCCGCGACTTTTGGTCATCCATGGTTTCGTTTAAAATGAATTTTGAAATATGCTGTTTTTGTACCAAAAAAATGAATATGCTTTTCGTCAGATGTCAAATAAATAATAAAAAATTACAACTTCCTCATAGCTCGCCATCCATCTAGGAAATTTTATCGGAATTTTTTGAGCATAGACTTTAATTTTATCCTCTGTGTACCAAAAAGGTGAGACTACCTTCCAAAATTTAAAGAATGCCTTATTAGTGGGCCCATGGGTGATAACAATAATAGTCAATTCACACTGGCCGCAGCTTCGAAAAATACTGTCAAAATCGAAGCTGCAAAATTTGTGTTTTATGGAAAATGCGTAGGATGGTTGTTCACTCAAAAGTCTCAACAATCAAGCTCTAGCGCAGCTTTCATTGATATAAACATATTATCTTTTCCCAGTTCTTCTGGCAATACTTTGCAACCGTTTTAAGTAGCTGACATCTGTTTTTAAAGCTGCGGGTTTGGTGTGAACGCATGCTGCATGTTTTCGCAGGCTATAAGGAATGTGATTCATTCGACTTGTCATGATCAAAAAATTTGCTAATTTTTACCGAAAGTACAGACAAAAATCGGTCAACAATGTAACAATCTATGAACCCAAATTCGAACCAAACCATTATGTTCCATAAGTAAAGAAACCAGTCCGCGAACCGAACCTTAATCTTTACAACCGGGTTGAACCCTCGAACCGAATCTTGATCAAAATTTTGCTGGTTTGCAACCTTGAATTGGAGTAATAAATTTGAAATATTGCTGGAAAATTGCAATTCCAAAAGACTTCTTCAACACATTTAATTTTAAATTTAAATCTCGTTGTTAATTCTTTAATTATAATTTAATATTGTTCTCATTTTTCTTTAAAGCGCACTTTACGGCAAAAGTTTTTCTGCATCTAATTGTAAGGTCAATAAACGATTCAGTGGACTGAACTTTAATCAGAGTTGCGCGCTTACAAAAAAAAAAACTCTTTAGAATCTTTTGATATCTGCATAACAAACTTTTGCACAATCCAGAATGAAGAATCGTCTGCATCTGTTTTGTGCCTTTTTTCTTTTGCTCGGGCTTCCTCCGCCTCGGTTGCATTGAATCATTTGAGATGAGACAAGACGCTCGCTGGCTGTGGGCTGTGGGCTCCGGGCTTCGCATAAACAAAAGAACTCTGTGTGCAGCTTTTGCTGTCTTTAACTTTGACTTTATTGTGACAGTTAAAAGCGAAAATAATAGCAGTTAAAATCCCATAAAACGCGTCTTAATCATAAAAATGCGATTATAAAAATGGACGAGGCGAGGGAGAACTCTTTTTGCTCCGCTGCCTCATTTCTGCACTGTGGCTGTTTGTTGCCTTTTGGCTTTTATGAGCTGCGCTTATGGGAAAGTTCAGACGAACACTGGGATTTGGGGCTGACTTTATTGCAGTTTTTTGTCGCTGGTTGATGCCAGGCCCTGCTGCAGTGGTATGACATTTGTAATTGTTTATCATCCGGCGGTCTAACTTGGTCCCGCTCAAGTGTGAGTGGGGGCAGTTTTTATTAATTGTCCGCGCTTGTGTTTCGCACCACAACCTTTGCAACTGTTGTGTCCTCCCTCCCCGAAAACGCAAATCCTATAAATTTTTTACTACTTATTTACGCTACTAAGGCACATTTAGCCATGTCAAGCAATCGCATAGCCTTGCTCGTAAAAGCCCAGACCCTTGCCCACAATCCGACACCCAAGCGCCTGTCGTTCGACGTTCTCGTTTCAGTTGTCACTGGCACGGGTCGGAGCGGGGTGGGCGCTTTTATTTTTGTGAAATTTCATCACGTTTTTATGTTGTGACCACGTGACGCCAGAGCCATGCCTCCAACTCCGGCAGACTTTGACTTCGACTAGTGGCCTGGTCGTTTTGCCGCTTGATCTACTTTGTTTTTTTTTCCGTACGACTTTCGGGCTGGGCTCTGGCGCACACCTGCTGGCTACCCAGCAGTAGCCTGGACACGTAGGAAATGGAATTGGAACAAAAGTCCGGCAGCGGCGCCAGCCTCCAGTTCAAGTCAAAGTGTCAGTGTGTAAGCTTGTAGCATTTTCTCAGATTCCGCCAGCCAACGGCTTTGCCTTGGGACGCTACTTGAGCTACATATTAAGTGTACTCGTTGCCCGTTGCCGCTATACAGGGTGCAGATGTTCAAGCAAATGTATATTAGAGCTTTGCGTCGTATAAATGTCCCTATCAACAGCAGATTAAAAAGAAAATTGGCGAAATGGGTACTCATTCATTATTCAGAAATCAGTTCTTGATCGCAGCGAACCGAATTACACCAATCTGAACATGAGCCCAAATAAACTGAAATGCAAATCCAAAAATTTCTCATAACGGCTGGACAAAGCCCTTAAGCGTTCAAGGAATGTTCTTCTGATTACATTGTGAAATCACTTTTAAAGACCTTACATTTATTATTTTCAATTAGGTTATAACGCAGTGCATCAAGAATAATTCCTTTGAATTACTGCACTATAATGTGTAAGAATGGTTTCAGACATTATTATTATTCTACCTTAAGGGTATTCTACCTTTGAATTTTTCAGATCAAACCAGATCTTGTTGTGCACACTAGCATGCACAGAGCATGGTTATTTGTCAAGATCAGCCTTCAGTTCTGTAGTCAGTTCATCTGTGCGCGCGCCTTTAGACTAACTATAATAAGACTTTCAAGAATCGTCCCTATAAACATAATGGTTGATTATGGCATAAAAATGAACCTTAACCTCAGACTAGGAAAAGCACAAATCAACAAAACAAAACAAGAATATCGGTCAAGCCCGACTAAAACATACTCTGTAACCCCAAAGTTTTATATAACTGATCAATTTAAGTTAAAGTGTGTGAAGTGCTGCCCAACGCTGTTGCGTCCAGTGCTACCCATCATAATTGTTTGTTTTCCTTATAACTCGACTATTGTTCATCCGATCTTTATCATTTCTTCGGCCAATCGATAAACATTACTGATTACTAAATATGCCTTCGAACCATCTATCTACAAAATTGTGGGAGATATGACTTTTTTCCAAATTGCGGGGCGGGAGGGGGAGTGGCCAAAATTGAAATTAAACTTGATCTGCCTGCAAGTATAAGAAATATATGTCCCATACATGTCAAACCTCTTACCATCTCTGAGATCTCTTCGTTCATACGGACGGACAGACCTACAGACGGACATTTTTCGGTACAATTGTGCTCTGTTCTTTTAAGAAAAAAAGGTCCAAAGAGTCAAAGTTTTACAACGAAAAGGATGGAAATTAAGGCCTGTTCCAAATTCCGAACGAACGTTAATTATAATTAGCTTGGCTAAAAAATCCTCCCCCACCGGGTCAGAGATTTTCCGGTTATTTAGTTTTAAGCTTTACGTATACATTTTTTATTTCTATACCCTTGTAGAGGGTATATTAAAATTGTCGAGATGTTTGTAACGCATAGAAGGAAGCATCTCCGACCACATAAAGTATATATATTCTTGATCAGCATGACGAGCTGAGTTGATATAGCCATGTCCGTCTGTCCGTCTGATTCTATGCTTTCTCCTCCGTCAGTTTTAAAGCTATCTTTACCCAACTTTGCACGAAGTCTTTTGGTACAAATACGCAGCACTATACTATAGCATATAGCTGCCATAGGAACCATCGGTCGAAAATGTTGTTTTAGTGGTAAAAACTTTTTTGTCTTCATAAGTTTTCTATGCTTTCACATAATTCCACCAAGTTTAATAGGACAACTATATAGTATAGCTGGCATAGAAATTGGGTGTATAAAATGTATATAGGAGGCCTTGTCACAAATGTGTACATTCGGCCGAATGTACATATTTGTGTCTGTGGAATCAAGCTACTAATTTATATAAATCATACAAGCTATAAGGGTATAAAAACTTCGGTCGAGCCGAAGTTAGCTTTCCTCTATTTTTTTTAATAAAGTACCTGTTCTATTCATTTATTTCAAGTAAGAGCGCGTTTTCTAGAGCTCGTTGACTTACTCTATGGATGGATTATACTTGTGCATTTTTAGACCCGTTACTCGTAGAGTAAAAAGATTATACGAAAGTCGTGCAAATGTACGTAACAGGCAGAAGCAATCATTTCCGACCATATGAAGTAAATATATTCTTGATCAGCATCGGAGTCGATATAGCCTTGTCCGTTTGTCTGTATGAACACCTAGATCCCAGAGACTGGAAGAGCTAGAGCAACCAAATTTGCTATGAAAAACTAAATGAAATTTGTCATGGCTTGAGTATCGTTCATCCGATCTTTATCATTCCTTTGGAAAATCGATTAACTAAGTTGATTACTTAATATCTCTAAAAGGTACGAAACATCTATCTTCAAAACTGTGGGAGATATAACGTTTTATCCAAATTGCGGGGCGGAAAAAATGGAAAATAAACTTTATTCGCCTGCAAGTATAAGAAATTTATGTCCCATTCATGTACGTTTGGTACAGAGTGTACAAATAACTTGTATATTTCCAAAATAGGAAGTGTACCCGCTTTCTATACGAACAAGAACTCAGGGCTCTGCTAAACGGTCGCTGGAAGGATTGTCCAGGCACTAGCAGCAGCCAATACCACAATAAGCTTTAATTGCCAACAATTGGTAATCAAACTATCAAAATTTTCAGGCTGAGATTTTACAACATTGGAATCCTCAAGCCTTTATTCGACAAAAACAGTGGCAGATAGTTCTCGAAACAGCCGCTGTACTGAAATTTATTTTTATTTATTTATTTATTTAGAATCGACAAACAAAGGCTGTCAACAAAAGTATAAATACGTTATAAAACAAATTTTATGAGCTAAGCCTATCAAAGAAAATCTAATAAAATTACAAAATAAACTAATAACGACTCCGACACGGTGGGGGAATTTTATTTGCCCGTTCGGCCAGCTATGCTCCTATTCACAGCCGATTGTAGTCAGAGACGTTATTAGAGCTAACAAAAACTTTAATAATATAGAGATCGAGAAGAGGGAGAGAGAGAAAATACCAAAACCTATAGTTATGTAGGAACAAAGGAAAAAACTAAGATAATATAATAAATTAAAGTAAAACAGAGATACCGAGAAAGGGAGAAAACTATCTAAAAGTAAACTTTAAAAATGGAGGAAAGCTAACTTCGGCTCGACCGAAGTTTTTATACCTTTGTAGCTTGTATGATTTATATAAAATAGTAGACACAAATATGTACATTCGGCCAAATGTACACATTTGTGACAAGGCCTCCTATATACATTTTATACACCCAATTTCTATGCCAGCTATACTATATAGTTGTCCTATTAAACTTGGTGGAATTATGTGAAAGCATAGAAAACTTATGAAGACAAAAAAGTTTTTACCACTAAAACAACATTTTCGACCGATGGTTCCTATGGCAGCTATATGCTATAGTATAGTGCTGCGTATTTGTACCAAAAGACTTCGTGCAAAGTTGGGTAAAGATAGCTTTAAAACTGACGGAGGAGATAGCATAGAAACAGACGGACAGACGGACGGACAGAAGGACACGGCTATATCAACTCAGCTCGTCATGCTGACCAAGAATATATGTACTTTATGTGGTCGGAGATGCTTTCTTCCATGCGTTACAAACATCTCGACAATTTTAATATACCCTCTACAAGGGTATAAAAAGAATAAAATATTATTATTATTATATTCTTTATTATTATATTCTTTATTATTATATTCTTTGGTTCAATAATTTTTTCTAACCTACCGTACTAATGCCACCGTTTCTACTAGATGTTAAGACTTCAAGGAATCCGGGTTTCCTAAATTAAATTTTATTATTACTCTACGCTACGTTTTGCTAAGTTTGATTAAACAGACGCGAGCAGTTTTTTTGGGGATTGATAAATTATGCGAAATGGGATACGCTGGCGGAGCATCTAATATTTTGGAACATCTAATAAAAAAACTTTGCGAATTTATGTAGCCATCATCTTCATAGCTACTAGCTTCATCTGTAAAGTAAGCAACCATTAAAATGCTTTCTTAATCTGTCGGTATCAACATCTTGTTTTAAATTTAATAAGCAACCACTTTGATATTAAAAATAACTTCTCTAGAAAGATATATTTTGTATTATTTGGTTCCTCCGAGACTTAACATTAAAATTATTAATTTGAACTAATACATTTTACTTAGCACTTAGCTCAATAAAAAAAGTCGAAAGTAAAACTAAGAATTCTCTTCAGCAAGGTCCCACAACAGTCGGCACCCTGTTACACCAAGCGGGCTTATAAAGGAATTACGAATAGCAACGGCCGCCAGTACATCCTGCGGTGCTGACACGGCTTCCTCCAGTGGCTGATTATGGCAAACATTCGCCTGCCAGCGGACTACCAATATGTTTCCATTGAACGGCGCGCGTCGCCAGATGTTGCTGCTGAAACAAGGAGACCAAAAATATAAAAAAAAGGCGCCTTCGCGCAATGGTTATAAGCAAAAATTGCCTCGAATTTATGTTAAAATTGTCAAAGCAGAAGGCGGATGAGAACACGCGCCGTTGCAAGGAATTGTGAACTGTGGACCCATCATTGATGATGACAGCATCAGGATGAAGATGTGGGCAAATGTTGTGCCATAGTAACGCCTGCTGTTCAACAGTATCTCTTCAGTTGTTGGCCTGACTACCCTCAACACTCTTCAATTTGACCACACAACGTGCAATTGCCAGCCAGGAACAGCTTCATAGATGTATTTTATGCACTTTCATTTCATGGTCAGTTGGCGTTATGGTTTCGGGTCGAGCAACATGTGTGCCCAATGAGCTTGGATGTGGGGTTCTCAAAATGTAGCTCCTCATTAAAGCTATGGGATGTTGATCGAATGCGTAGGTAAATATTTTTCGTTGTACAAATATTTATTATTCGCGTATACCAAAAAAATTAAAAAAAGACTCGCGACTTTGTGCCAGCGCCGAAAGTATGCAGACAATGTGCAAACAAGCAGCTGGAGCAGGAGCACCACACACACGAGAACATGGAGCCGATCAATCTATGTGCACAACATTGCAAAAACTAATTTTCCATCAGCACAACAAAATGGGTGAGTGGGGGGAGTTGTACGAAAACGATAATTTTAAGCGTTCACTTTTTGCCGTTCTGCCTTTCAATGGCTTTTGTAAATGCGCCAATTTTGTTACAAACAAAACAAAATGGCGGCATGCGGCGGTGGTATTGATACGCGGCTGGCGGTCGCTTTGGATTGGGCTTGAGCGATGGGTTGAGGGAAGGAAGCTGCGCGTTTTATGCAACACATATTTGAGTCTATTAAAAATGCGTTTAAAATGTTTTCTGTGGTTTTATGGTTAAATTGTTAAATTCAAATAAAATTGATTTTTGTAGGATTACGCGTCCCTCAGCGGCAATGTGTGCGTGTGTGTGTATGAGCGTGTATAGTATGTATGTTTGAGCCATTGGTACACACAGGGCATATTGCAAATTTTTGCCCCCAATGCATAGTTGGAAAATTAAATGCAAAAAACAAAATGGTTACATCTAACCGACAAGCAAATGGTGGAAATACTGTTAAATTAGCATGAACCAAAAAGTTAAACAATCGCGTGGCAAGGTAATCGAATAATTCAAATGATTTTGGACTACAAAAAATATAAATTGTTGGACCCATTCACCATAGATATTTATATATTTTTTTTCACTACGAATACTTTTATGGGTCGTAAAAAACGATTTTTAGAAAGAAGCACCAAAAGAATCAACTTAAATGTGATTGATCTGAATCGATATAGCCATATCCGTCTGTCTGTATGACCGCGTCATTGTTTTTAAGATTTGAAAATAAAATGCATATGTCTGGTTAACATTCATGATATTTTGATGCGCAAAGGGTTTTAAAAACAAACCAAATTGTCCCACTGGAATTCATTACCTTCATCTGGAATATAGTTGACACTAAAGAATCATAGGCAACTTGTCGATGGGCCCAACATTAGATAATTTTGATTAGCGAGTGCAGATTTGCGATTTACGATTGCTGATGAGTCTCTGCTAAATGGCGTTGATTGCAGGCTTTAAGTAATACTTTTTATTTAGATTTGCTAAACTCAGGGTTGAGAGATTGTTGGCTTGAAAAATTGGCTTTATACTAGGGATGTCAGAAATAATATTGATATCGATATAGCTCTTTATCCAAGATTGTTAAATTTCGATTTAAATTGAGAATATATTCTTGGGATGAGATTTTCTCAGCTCTGCAGAGATCAACAGAGCTCTGTTGACTTATGACACCGTTGCTCTCGAGTTCAAGACTATTATGTTACTTTTAGATTGATTTTTTTTCTGAGTGTACAGTTTAACGCCGAATTCGAACGCAAAGTTCGAGAAGCTTTTTCAGCTAGCTAAGCTAGCTACCTCACAGCTGGCACCAAAAGCTAGTGAAGGTGACCGGTTGTGTAAAAGTTTTTTAAAGAAAACGAGAAAGCAAAGGTAACTTCGTCTGTGCCGAAGTTTTAATACACTTGAAAAAGTTCGCTTCAACGGTTAGCGATTTCGACCAAACTTCGCAGATCAGCTTAAAAACAGATAATATTATTAACGACCGACCTTAAGAGCGCTAATATTAAAAATAAAGTTTTTCTGAATAAAACCCATTTTCCGACCGAAAATTTCTATGGCAGCTACAAGTAGTCAACCGATCCGGTCGGTTCAGACATTTTAGCAGCGTGCAGTAAAATGAAGGCTCTGAGCAAAATTTCAGCTCTATAGCTTCAAAACAGAGGGACTAGTTCGCGTAGAAACAGACAGAAGGACAGACAGACGAACAGACGGACGGGCAAAGCTCAATAGACTCAGCTCGTCATGCTGGTCAAGAATATATATACTTTATACAATACATAATTAATTTGAAGGAAAGTGCGGCTTAAGCTGTCCCTTAATGAGTATTTGTGTGCTTTTGTATTATGGAGAAGAACCGACAAGATGGAGGTTGCTTTGCTAAATCCAACTCTGCCCGCAACGCAGCAATCAAATAAATGCTGTTCAAATCCTCTATATCCTGCATTTTGCTTTGCATAAAATAGAAATTTTTACGAATTTTTTGCGCATTGAGGAATAGAACATATAAACAAACAAAAAATCACGAATGATTATGTTAAGACTAATGCAGATATACTTATTTCACTGAGGTATGTGTTTGTGTGAAAAACCGCTCAGTGGCATTAATCAAGGTTTTTCTTTTTTAATTGGTTAAATAATTCTACAAAGTTTCATGAATTTTATTAACTTTCAAAAGTTCTAGCTACCCTAGTAAACGTAGAACGTTTTTTCCGAAATGAACCAGAGATTAATCCGCTATGAAATCGGAAGGACGCAAAAACAATGAACGCTGAATTAAAAATTCCAGATATCAATACGGAACCAAATATCGAAATAAATTATCGCATGCGATTAGGTTTAGGGCATCTTGGCTTGCGCTTAGCTCTCGTTTTACTTTTCGCAAACCACATGTCCAAACGAGATTGGCACTAGATCAGGGCATGCCAAATGGAGAGCAGAACGAGAGCGTAAGTTAAAGTCGGCTCTAACCGACTTCGATATACCCGTTACTCATGAAAACAAATGTTTAATAGCCTTACTGTATGCCTGAGGTGGGTCAGCCGAAAAGTATGCAACATTTTTTAACTCGTCTCTCTCTCTCTCTCTCTCTCTCTCTCTCTCTCACTAAGATTGCTGCTGAACGCAATGCTTAGGTTATGAGTGGGGTGGGTGGTGGGTGTTAACTGATCGTTTTTTGCTCATAACTTGAGTATCGTTCATCCGATCTTTATCATTCCTTCAGCAAATCGATAAATAATTTTAAGAACTAGATATCTCTAGAAAGTACGAACCATCTATCATCTGTCAAAACTGTAGGAGATATGACGTTTTTTCCAAATTGCGGGGGCGTGAGGGGGCGTGGCAAAAATTGAAAATAAACGATCTGCGTGCAGACAATAGGAGTCTACATTTCAAATTTGGTTGCTCTAGCTCTTCTAGTCTCTGAGATCTAGGTGTTCATACAGACGGACGGACAGACGGACAGACGGACAGACGGACATGGCTATATCGACTCGGCTGTTGATGCTGATCAAGAATATATATACTTTATATGGTCGGAAATGATTCCTTCTGCCTGTTACATACATTTGCACGACCTTAGTAGACCCTTTTACTCTACGAGTAACGAGTATAAAAAGATATACCTATTTCACTCTGACACTCAGTGATGCATGGCTTTGGCAAGTATTCGGTGTGAATTGCCGACTGACTTCGGCCCCCCCGTGCAATGTACATTATAGTTTTTAATGTATAATATATAATAAATAAATACAAATGAATTTTGAGTAGGGCTGGCTAATACAGCTATAGCTTTTCAACGTTTTGACAAAAACAAACATTTTTTTCCATTTAAAAAATTTAATTTAAACAATTTCTTAAGTAGTAATGTTCTTCTCCGGTACCATCATTCGAGCTGCAACGAATTTGACAAGATTTTTGAACGTTATGGGCTTCTTAAAGTCTTTTAACGCGCACAGCAGGACTCCTCCTGACACGTTAGTATTTGAGGCTGCCATCTTTAAGGAAAAATTATTGAAAACTTTAAACTGAAGACACAGTTATACTATCTGGATTAACTTACTGTACACTGTACAGTAAGTGTATACAGATAGTATATCTGCGTTCTTTGTTTAAAGTTTTCAATTATTTTTCTGTATAGATGGCAGCGACAAAAACTTACGTGTCAGGAGGAGTCATGCTGTTCGCCTTGAAAGACTTTAAGAAGCCCATAACGTTCAAAAATCTTGTCAAATTCGTTGCAGCTCGACTGATGGTACCCGAGGAGAACATTAAAACCAAACACATGTTTATCAAGAATTACGGGCAATTGTATGGGTTTTGGCAGAACGGAAAATCGAAGCAAGCCAGGGTCAACATGAGGATGATTATACGGCCAACAAAGAGCCATGCGCGCTTCTTTCCCTTGGAGCATCTTGTCTTCGGCTTGGGTTTGCATCCCCTCTTCTTGCGTTTGGGCTTGCAAGTTGCACGTTTACGCTTGGGCTTACATACGAGTTTCTTCTCCTCCTCGGGACAACTGTTGCCCTTATTTTTTTCTTCTCCCTTTGAAGACGGTCGAGAGCAGGTCAAACTTCGACGTTTAGAGGCCTCTTTCTTTTTGGTATCACACTCCTCTGCATCGGACATATCCATTTGGTTTTCAGAGTCGTTGCTAGAATTCGTTGGTGCTGCTGCTGGAAGACGGTCAAGAGCAGAACAAACTTCGACGTTATGGGGCCTCTTTCTTTTTGGTATCACACTCTTCAGCATTGGACATATCCATTTGGCTTTCAGAGTCGTTGCTAGAATCCGTTGGTGCTTGTGCTGGAATACCAGCTGTCATCATCCGAGTCTGAATAGTCGCTTAGTTTTCCGTATCTAGCACGGTAGACCTCCTGTAAAAAAATCGTTTATTTATATTTGAATTTTCTTTTTAATTTCACTTACCGGTGAATATAGCCAGAGTCCGCTCTCGGGCATAGTGAGCCAGTGGCGTGCCGCCTTGTGCGCTAGTTCGTGTCCACTAAACGTTATGGGCTTTTTCCAATCTTTCAAAGCGCACAGATGGAATCCTCCTGACACGTTAGCATTTGTGGCTACCATCTATAAGGATAAATAATTGAAAACGTTAAACTAAGGACACAGATATGCTATCTGGATTAACTTACTCTACACTGTACAATGGTACGAATGGTATAGCGAACCACGCAAGGGTCAACACAAAGAGGAAGATTTTAATACGGCCAACAAAGCGCATGAGCGCTTCTTTCGCTTGGGGCATCTTGGCTTCGGCTTGGGTTCGCATCCCCTCTTCTTGCGTTTGGGCTTGCTTACGGGTTTTTTCTCCTCCTCGGAACAACTGTTGCCCTTATTTTTTGCTTCTCCATTTGAAGACGGTCAAGAGCAGAACAAACTTCAACGTTATGGGGCCTCTTTCTCTTTTGGTATCACACTCTTCAGCATTGGACATACCCATTTGGCTTTCAGAGTCGTTGCTTGAATCCGTTGGTGCTGCTGCTGGAATACCAGCTTTCGTCATCAGTCTCTGAACAGTCGCTTAGTTTTCCGTATCTAGCACGGCAGACCTTTGGAAAAAATTAATTACTTATATTCGAATTTTCTTCTTAGTTTCACTTACCGGTGAATATAGCAAGAGTCGGCTCTCGGGCATAGTGAGCCAGTGGCTTGCCGACTTTTGAGCTACTTCGTGTCCACTATGGGAAGAGGTTAGCCGATAGTAACGTAAAAAAATTTACATAAGTCATCATATCCCCCAAACACTTTGTAGTAGCATTGATTTTGGTCGTCGCTTTGGCTTGTATTCTTAGTCTTCTTCGTCGTAATTGACAACAAGATTGTCCATAATGTCCTCCAAAGACTTGGTAAGACTTGTACCTTTTCACTTTTGCTTTATTTTTCCTTCGTTTTTATTATTGTTGAAATCGACATTAAGATTTTTCATGATTTCCTCCAAAGATTTGGTCAGAGCCTGCGGGTTTTGGCTCGCTTAATCCTTCGTCGTCATCTTCATCTTCCATTAAAAACAATAAAAGAATTAGAAATACTTGTGAGTTTTGGCTTTGGCTTACTTTGTTCTTAGGGTTTATCATCGTCGTACCTGTCCATATTGTCCGCCAAGGACTTAGTAAGGACGGCACGTTTTGGCTTTTTCTTTCCTTAGTCGTTGTTCTCAGATCCCAGCGATGACATGTTTATAAATGGACAAAATCAAAACTAGGACGAAAATTTTGATTGTTCACGAAAATCCAAACTATTGTTAAAATTTTACTTAAACTTAAAAAAATATACTTGTATAATTTCCTACACAAATGGGTACGTGTGTTCGGTATGAGATGTAAGCACAAACTAAATAAAGTTCAGCTACATATTACGAACTTGCCTTTTTTCGAATCTGAGTGAAAACTCGTCGCCTATTTAATAAGAAAAATTTAGCAAAAAAAATCTAAATAATTTATTTGTTACTAAAAGGTCTATTAAACAAATTCAAACCGCTATCACCGATGGACCGATTGTCCCGCGTGGACCGTTATTCTGATTAAATAGTAGTGTAGGGTTGTTCATGAGTGAGTGAACAAAATTGAGTTGTTCACTAAACCGAAAAAGTGAACATGTCCTTCTTCAATAGTTCATTTTTGTTCAGCAAGTCTTGTTCAGTCCTTCTTGCTATGTGAGTTGTTCGGTGAGCTGTACACATCTGTGTGAACTGACTGTTCACTTAGTTCACTGTTTGTGGTCAATGAGTGGTAACTCTGTATTAAGCTACCTTCAGGGTTTTGCAATCACTTCCGTTTTTTTTTATTTAGATTGTCTTTGATCAGAAAGCACAGCGATATTTTGAACCATTTTATCGAATTTGATAGTAAATTTGGTAGTAAACACAAAAATTTTGCAATCTGTCTTAGGTACGATCGATCGAAAGAGTAATTCTACCATAAAGTATAGCTGCCATACAAAAGATAGTTCTGAAAGAAAGTGTTAGTAGGAAAATATTTTTTTGTTTTCAATGCTTTCGGTCCTCAACTTGTTACTGATCAGTATTATATGCTACTACACAATTCTGCCAAGTTTGATCCAAATCGGATGACTATAGCAAATAGCTGCCATAGGAACGATCGGTCGAGAAAGTAGTTCTAGTGAGGAAAACTTTTTTGTTTTCAATGGTAGCGTACTTTATGCTTTCTAGTTATGAATATTATCAGGTTCCACATAATTTTGTGGAGATTGGTCAAAATCAGATGAATATATCGTATAGCTGCAATATAACAAACTAGCAAGCAAATGGTCAAAGTAGTGGCGCCATCTATTGTTGAGTTTGGGAGTTATCCTAGCAAAGAGGAGGGTACCTGGTAATTCCCAAACCGAGAAGAGTACTTACCAATGAATAGTGCAGTTGAAAGTTACTAAACTTATTCAAATCATTCTGACAAACTTGTCTTATTTTGCGGCTTCCAGTCAACGGTTCGATTTACAAGGACGAATCAACGGTACGGTTTGGTTCGGTTAAAAAAAATCTCTAAAGATTATCTACAATTGTTGATTATTGGCGCTGAACTGTTTTACCTTCATTAAATCCACTTTGCCTATCAACCAACCAAGCATATTCTCTCCATGGCCATAAACTGAGCAAAGTCAATACCCTTCAATTATTGCGTTCATTGTATTGCTGGTAAATATCTGCAATGGTTAAAGCCAAAAATGGCATATAAATATTGTTGTAAAAATTGATGAGCATATCAAATGGCCAAGACGACGCGTCGACGTAACTTCGCATTAACATTTATGGCACACAGTAAAAATGAAATCCAGCGACAGCAGCAGCAGCCAGTGGAAACGGCAACTCTGTCAAAATGCTACGATATGAACTCTTTTTTAATGAGGTGCTAAAAATGCCGTTATTGTTATGACAGACAGAGAAGGCCATTTAACGGTCGCTCTGGAAGTTAAGCCAAGTTTCGGCCGCAGGACATTAAAGCAAAAGTTTCGACAAGGATGCGGCAACGCCTTTAAACATCGATTTGTAAATTGTTAAATGATTGCCGGCTAAATGCGCGTAGCTAATGCCTTCCTTCCGGCCTGTTGGCAAGGGTTGTTGCTTGAACCATCCCGGGCTGGGCAGGGTAGGGCAGGGTCTGAGTTGATGTCTGGCATTCGGCATCGAATTCTTTGCATATTCTTGCAATGCGTTCACATTTTTATGCCGCCTTCGTTGGGCTTTTGATTTTTGATCTCTGCACATATGCAGCTAGCGGGCGGCTCATTCCGCCCCGCACCCCCATTAGGACAAATATTTTCAAACTATCCGAGGGTGAACTTTGCCATCATTTGGAGCTCAATACACTTGAGCGCTGAAGCGTTTTGGCGGCCCCAAGTGCCACTCCAAGTCAAAGTGCGGAAGCAGCCATTGAATATTCAAGCAGCCAACACTTGGTTGGTGGAGGGGCAGGGGAGCCGCCTTGTTTCATTGGCGGTTTTTATGAAACTTTGGCAGCCATTTAGAAAAATCTTGTCCACGGGGGAATTTGCCCTTCTTTCTTTCAATTTTTTTACTTTTCACTTTTTGTTGTTTTTGACATGGCATAACACTTTGCCCGCCAGCCAGCCAAGTCAGCAGCAGTTGGCAAACAAATTTGAATTTATATTAATTTATTAGCATAGCAAAAGCGCAGCAGTCGGCTAAAAGTAAGCTCGGACTCGGCCGACAAATATAAAAAAAAAAGTTTCAAGAGAAAGCCTCGTCGAATAATGAAAATGAAAAGTAATTCCAGCATTTTTAGCAATGAAGTTGCTAATTTGAAATGTAAATTGCTGTGCTAAGCAGCGGCAAATAAAACAGAAAAAAACGTATCCCAGAAGCAAATGAATTTCGGTCAGCATAGAAGGCGAAGGAGGAGGGGAAACGTTTATTATTAATACGCGCATTTCTCACACTGGATTTGCTTAGCGCCAAGCTGCGGGACTTCATTTTGAGTTTTTAGCCCAAAAATATGCAGCACTTGTGTGAATTATGCGCCGCAAAAGCCAAAAGTGCCTGCTATGCAAAATTATGCTAATGCCAGGTGGATCTTGGCAGGAGTTTTATGCAACCAAATGTCAAGCATTTTGCCAACAGCTTGTTGGCCTGGTCCCCCGAATTGCTTGCAGTTTTACACACACAGCGAAAAAAAATTGGTGACCTAAATGTAAATCTGAACAGAAAGATTGCAAGGCTCACAGATTTTCTCATTATCATGTTAAAGACATTTTAAAATTGAGGCTATTACAGGATATAGCAGAATAAGAATACACTGCTGCGTACAAAAATGTAAATATTTGATTGCTATCAATGAAAAACACTCTTTCAAAAATTTTGATTTTCCTTATCGCTATTGGAAGGTAGTTTTGAGGGCGAAAAGTTTAAGCAAAAATTTGTTTAAATTAAGATTCAAAAATATATTTGCACTTTTTATACTCTGTACCAAAGGAACAGTTTGCGCAAAAGTATGTAACAGCCAGAAGGAATCATCTCCGACCGTATAAAGTATATATATTCTTGATCAGCATCAACAGCCGAGGCGATATAGCCATGTCCGTCAGTCTGTCTGTCCGTCCGTATGAACGAAGAGATCTCAGAGATGGTAAGAGATAGAGGTTTGACATGACGTGCTGATACATTTACAAGCGATTTCAAAAGGAATATTGCCGAAAATTGGTTTTTACCGGTACAGATCTACAATTGTGACGAAACCGGCCTGGCTTACAAAGGTGTGCACAAGAAAATAAACGCTACCGTTTTCGAAATAACTGCTGTTAGACGGAAAAGCATGAAGCAAAGGGTCATCATAATGCCTTGTGTAAATGCAACAGGGACGCATAAACTCGATTTGATGATGACTTGCGGCGTTATGTGTAAACGGCAATGAATCTTTGAATGAGCTCTCACCAATCGTTGTCATGAGTTCATTTAAACATCTGCTTTCATCAATCGACAAAATAGAATTTAATATACCGGATTATCATTTTGTGGGAGAAACCGATATCCGAAGAGTACTTGTTGAAATAGAAGATGAAATAGAAAATGCCGAGAGCATCGCGAACAAATACAAGCAATCAGATGTTGTTTTCGAATTAGAGCAAAAACTGTTCTTAAAAGACTTAATTAATATTGTTTGAACTAATAAAACTGCTTATTTATCTATAAATCACAAAACTCTTCCATCTTATAATTTTTAGTCCTTTTTTCTATATAAGCAACTTTTCCTACATAAGAAACTTTTTTGAAACAATTGGTTTCGATTAGTTGTTTGTATAGATTGGTTACTGTACTTATTCGGCACATCGATCAATTTTATGGATAACTAAATACGTATAGAGGGTACGAACCAGAGATCTACAACGAGCTGTCACAAGTAAGCTCGTTCAAGCTTGCTAGAAATGAAGTGAACTCAACGCTCGAAGCTCCTTGAGCTCGTTTAAGAAATATACACACAAACAAATGCAAAAGCACCCGTGTATTTGCGGAGCATTGTTTATGCGAGCCCGTGCATTTGTAAGTGCGTGCATTTGACTGTTCTTTGTTCTTGCGAGCTGAAAATATTCTTGGAATATGGTCCCAACCCAAAGTGAGCCCAAATAGAAATCAAAAACGAGAAGGCCAAGCTAACTTTGTCTGTGCCAACGATTTTTTTTTGAAATAGCAGAGTTTAAGAACGCAATTAAAAATATTGTCTAACTAAAACTCTTTTGCGACAGATAGTCATCCGATATCTACCGAATTTCGCGAATCTGTTTCAAAGCATATAAAATGAACAATTATCGAGATTGAAAACAATAAAATTGAAAAGAATCAAGTTTTTACTAAGACCCATTTTCCAACCGATGATTTCTATGGCAGCCTCATATAACATATAGTTATCCAATCAAAGTCAAATTTGCCTCCCCAACTTATGTATCTATTTCAATTTAAAACTTATTTTTATATTTATAATTTTCTGTTTCTTTTTACTCATAGCGAAGAACCCAGTCCTAACGCCGTTCTAACGCAATTATCTGCACCACCGGGCTATTTGCTTGCTGAGTGCTTAACATACAGCCCGGTGGTGCAGATAATTGCGTTAGAACGGCGAGGTCGATGGTATATTTTTATACCCTTGCAAAGGGTATTATAATTTTGCCCAGAAGTTTGCAACGCATAGAAATATTCATTTCCGACCCCATAAACTATATATATTCTTGATCAGGGCGACGAGCTGAGTCGATTGAGCTTTGTCCGTCCGTCTGTCTGTCTGTCCGTCTGTCTGTCTGTCCGTCTGCTTCTACGCAAACTTGTCTCTCAGTTTTACAGTTTTATATCGAGCTGAAATTTTGCACAGAGTCTTCTTTTTACTGCACGCTGCTAGTATGTAGAACCGACCGGATCGGATGACTATATCTTATAGCTGCCATAGGAACCATCGGTCAAAAAATGGGTCTTAGTAAAAAAAACCTTTTTTCTTTTCAATGTTAGCGGCCTTAAACTCGGTTATTATTTATATTATATGCTTCCAAACAGATTTGCTAATTTTGGTCAAGATCGGATGACCATATCTTACAGCTGTCATAGGACCGATCGGTCGGAAAATGGATCTTAGTAAGAAAAACTTTTTTGTTTTCAACGCTAGCGTCATAAAACTCGGCCATTATTAATATTATATGCTTTCAAAAAGATTTGCAAATTTTGGTCAAAATCGGATGACCATAACATATAGCTGTTATAGGACCGATCGGTCGGAAAATGGGTTTTAGTGAAAAAAAACTTTTTGGTTTTCAAGTAAAGCGTTCTTAAAGTCGGTGATTCTTAATATTAAACGCTTTCAAACTAATTTGAAAAAGTTGATCGACATCGGGTGACTATATCTTATAGTTGCCATAGGACCGATCGGTCGGGAAACGAGTCATAGTGAGAAAAAACTTTTCTGTTTTAAATTTTATCTTTCTTAAACTCCGCGATTGTTAATTTGATATGTTTTCAAAAAGATTCGCGAAATTTGGTCTATATCAGATGTTTATCTGTCGAAAAATGGGTTTTAGTTAAAAAATTTTTAGATTTTTATGTAAGCGTTCTTAAACTCTGACATTTCAAAAACAGCATTTGCAAGGGTATAAAACTTCGTCACAAACGAAGCTAGCTTGGCCTTCTCGTTTTTTATATAAGGTGTTTATAACATTGTCTATATTTTTTATAAAGTTCTACGGTCCCAAAATCGATTTTAATTTATTAGCCGTTTTGTATCCCCTTTCGTGTGTTCCCTTTTATATCAAAAAGGACTAAAGTCATTAAAAAATAAATATATTTTCTTTTTTTATCAACTTTTTTCCATTGTGAACGAAATTTAAGAGCAAATCTATGACCAAATGGTAATGATTTTAGAACGTGATATTATCCTCAGTGTAGTAAAAAAATTCCTAGCATCACTATTAAATATGGTAAGGAATCTTCTAATTTCAAGAAAATTATAAACTTTAGTAAGCCCAGCGGTCCCTTACTTGCATGTGACGGGTGCTCCCCGAGACAGCTACAAAATCTCGAAGACTTCATTCTGAAGTTTCTTCAAATTAATTTAATCATGAATGTTTCCTGCTGAAGCAAACTTGCCCGCTATTTCCTGCAATTGACGAAACATATCTTTAATTTCTACGATGATTTCGTTGATGAATTTGAAATGTTTTCGTATTAGTTCATCTTCGTCGTACAAATTAGCGTCTACTGCCATCTTTTGCATACCTAAGAGTGCCAACTACGTATAATGACTTCTAACAACCTCTTCTTTTTTGAGCGCTCAATGATATATAGGTACTAAGGTCCTTTGTACTCCAATTCATACAGCACAGGTTGTCAAATACCTAAGGAACGAAGGGAGGAATATGACAGCAACGGAACTACCAAAGTTCCAGCGACTTTAATACTATAAATACACTGGACAGAGGGGTTATCGTGATGATCTGTCAGGCGTAATGTAATAGAAAACTAAAAAGTAGCCGATTCTTGAGTGTACGATACATTCATTTGGAGCCTCCAAAAATTTGCCACCCGGGGCAGGCCGCCCCACTACACACAAAAATAACAATAAAGCATTTCGGACTAGCCTATTGCAAAGGGGTTCTTCTCCACCTTTATAGCGCTCCACCGTATAGTATCTGTAGTTTCTCCTCACAAACTATCAGAGCTGAATTGAGAAGTAGTCCACATCCACTGTTTAGCTTCGAACATGTACCTTCAGACTACTAATTGTTTTGCTCTCTTCAAAATTCCTTGATTGGAAAACTAAAACATACGATTGTGATGAAGCTGTTATAAATCACACTTGACCCCGATTTTTGGGAAAAATTATGAGAAATCTTAAATAATAGAAGACAAACAAAATTGAAAACAATTTGTGGTTTTAGCTCTTTAGAAAAGGAATTTTATAAATTTAGGATTAGAGACTTAAAACATTTCTACTAATAACTTTTAGTATTTCTCTGCTCTACACAGAATTATAAAAATCAGTTTTCTGTTAAGGGACAGTTTCATAATATCAGTTTACAACTGTTGAACAGTTTCTTAATGGTTTTAACCAGACTTTATAATCGTAATTTTTTTCCGGTGCAGCTTTCCCCAAATGGCAAAGTCAAAGAGGACGAATCCGAAAAACGGGAAAACGAACAAATAAGTGCCAGGAACTTTAACACGCCCATTTGCACTTTAAAGCTAACTCTACTCACCTCCAACTCCCGCGGCCCCAGCTCCCACTGCTCACCTACACACTCATAAAATGCGCATTAAAACACACAGCTCGGAGCTGGCCCCGGCCAAATCCGAAAGGATTTAGTTACGCCACAGGAGGTGGTTACTTCACGTCGTCGTCGTCGTCTATTGCGCCATCTTTGCATACAGCCCAAACCAACCCACCCACCCAACAACAGCCGCACAGCGACAGCCAACCTCTGCTCCCCAGCTGGTAACATGAATGGCTTTTTCATCCATCAAACATGGCGTCAAACGTCACAAGACTGCGAGCGCAAAAAGGCAGAAGGCGCCCAACCCAAAGCTATTGTCGTCTAATACCACAGCCAACCCTAACCCCAACGCCGAACCCCCCTTCGCTTCCCGAACAGACCACACCACGACCAGAGCGCCATGCATCACATCACTTCCGCTGCCTGCTGGCGGTTGGGTGCGGCATAATCTTTCGAGCTTTATGTGTGCTGATGACTTGCTGAGCCTCAAACGGAGACAGGAGGTGGGGCTTGGGCATGGGTGGATGGTTGTGTGGCGGGTTTGCTGCGTGTTTGGTTGTTCCCAAATGTGCTGAGTCGGTTTTTGTGCCTGGTCGGATTTTCTGCACTTTTGTTGGTAGCAGCATTGGCTCAGCATGTTGCTGGCGTCTAAATACATGGACAGACACACACATACTATACACACACACACTTGCACTTGCATAAGCATAGACATTCATTTAATGCTTGTAATATTTGCGCTTAGCCTCCATCTCCGCCTTCTGGCGAGCCCGATCCTTAAATTCAGCTTCAGCTGCTGCTGCTGCTCTGGCTCTGTCCGGTTTCCAAGTGTCCTTGGGGCCTTCAGTGGGCGCGTTTCAGTCGAGTTCAAAATGTTTATTTTGTTGTCCTTAGGTTAGTCGTTTGCTCATTTTGTACCCAGCCCCAGCTCCAGCTCCGGCTCCGGCTTGTTTGCTGAAATGTACTCGTATGTACATAGCTGGATATGGATGTGGATGTGAATGTGCACTGCTTTTTCCAGCGTTTTTGTATGTGTGTTATTTGATTTGAACTGTTTGCATTTTGCGCTGTTTACATTTCTCAGGAATATCTAGCCCGTGCCTCCGGTAAATATCCTTGATCCATTTGCAAACAGTAGCATCTTCTCCTGCCCATCCTCCTAGGGCAGCTATTCAGCAAACGTTGCCAAACGTTTTAAAGTCAAGTTGATGCCAAGTTATCGGGGCAATTTCTTTAAATAACATTTACTGAAGCAGAATGAAGATATCACAAAAGCTTGTAAATTAACTTACAAAGATAAGTTCAACTTTAACTTGAACCGTCAATATCCCTTTTCATATGGTAAGGGTTTCATAAAGAGCCAATTCTTCTATGGTTGATAGAGCTTGAAAAGCAGTAGAGAAAATGTAAAGTATACGTGAGACACATCAGCTATCTATTGTAGAGTATGAGCAATTGGTAATTAACAGCTTACACATTTTTGATACCGTCTCAAACTTTAGCTGAAGCTAAGCTTCTATAATGCTAAGGTTAAAACTATACAAGTCAAAGGATTGAGAGAAGCTGTAGGGCTCTTTGGGGCTGCTTTAAGCCAAATATTTTTAGTATTTTTGCATAACAATTTTAATGCCACATATATACAAAAATGTTTTCGGGACTTAGCGAAGTCCTGTAGAAAAATTTAGAAATTGCCCTAACACTATTTTATTATACCCTTCAATTAAAAACGAGAGCGTAAGTTAAAGTCGGCCCTGCCTGACTTCGATATTCCCGTTACTCAGCTGAAGAAATGCTTAATAGCCATCTTTTTTTTTCATTTTTGTCTTTTTGCCTTTCATTTCTGTAATTTTCTAAAAATGATGACAAAATTATGAAGAAAAAAGTTAATAAGTAGGCGTAATTTCGTTTAAAATATAAAATAGTCAAAAAAGCTTTCTGCTGATAGTTCAGCGCGATGGCAATGCGTTCGCCCCGAGAAATTGCTTTCCTGACGGGTTTGTCTTTTTTTTTTGCTAAATATTCCAAAAAGTTCACTGAGTTTGAAAGTGCCGCCTGTTATTTAAAACAAACAAAGCAGCTGTTGTTGTTAACGTGTCAAAAATATGACGATTTCTCGATGGAAATGGCAAAATTTTGAGAAATGGAAATGATAAGAAATGATGCCAGTGGAAATGGGTTATTAGAGATCGATATCTTTAAAATTGGGGGAGTTATATAACATTTTTTATTGTGGGGTCGGGAGAGGCGGGTCAAAAAAATTAAACAAACTTGATCAGCGTGCAGACATTTGGAGTCTACTTTTCAATTTGGTTACTCTAGCTGTGAGATCTAGGTGTTCATACAGACTGACGGACAGACGACTCGGCTGTTGATGCTGATCAAGTATATATTTACTTTATATGGTCAGAAATGTTTCCTTCTCCCTCCAAGACATAGCACCATCCAGGCTCTTAAACAGATTTGCAAAATTTGAACGAAATCGGATGACTATGTATATTTCAGGGCTTCCATGGGTTTACTCGGTCGGAAAACAGGCCTTAGGGTGTCAAGGTACACTCCCAGGTACCTGTCTCCTTGATGATGGGCTAACGGTTGGTCTTCCATGAAAACTCCGGTTCAGTCGTCTCTCTTTAACGTGTGGGTGATACTAATATTTCAAATTTGTTACATGTACTGCTGTAGAATGTTCGTGGCACTGTAGGGATGTCTGGCCAAAATGGTTGTGTCATCAGCAAAGGTGGCAAGGAAAAGGTCCTCTGGGTCATTCTTAAGAATGGTATCTCCAGTGGGCATTTCGCTCCCCTGTGGAACTCCTGCACGTATAGTTCTTGTACTCGATTAAGCTCCATCAAGGACGAAAAAGGAAAAGGAGAGCATACAATCAATCGCAAAGAAGTCATTGAGCAGACGAACTTCAAATAAGCAGATGCGATCACAAGAGGAATATTTAAGCAACATGATGATTAAAACAACGTACATCAACAAACAATAGTGCAATTCAACAAACCTATGACGTCCTCTTAATTAGGTATTTAAAATTAAGTAATGATTTTAATATGTTGGTCGTTTTTGTGTTCATGTTTATATTAAATACACAGACTCTCTGAGGATCTAATTACTAAAAATCTAAACGCGATGGAACATTTCTGAATACAGATTCGTGTTCAGCATACGAAAATCATCTAGAATCACCATCAACCCGTCAATATACTGGAAAAAGTCGAATTTTGTTGCCTTGTGTTATAAGTCTGTAACAACTGTAACAATTTCGCTAGTCTTGTCCCACACTTTGGGTTTCAGAAAAAAAATCAGTGCTAACTGTTGCCAAATTTGAGCAGAAGTAGTGCATTTTTGGATCGACTAGATGATAGACGAGGAAGGTAGAGATTTTGGTTAGCTGCACTCTCTCTTCCTCGTTCTCTCTCATTCCTTTGGGCCCATTAGCAACTGTGCGGAGCGATGTATATATGTAAAATGTTAATTACACAGTACAACACTAAACAAGAAAGAAAGTCGGTCAAGCCCGACTATAACATACTCTGTATCCTTACACTCGCATTTGCTCAGGAGTCAAACGGCCAGGTAACACTCCGCGCACAACGCGTTGCGCTCTCTAAGTTTCTCTCTCTCTCTCTCTTTCTCTCTCGCACTAAGATTGCCTGTGTTGAACGGTTAGGGTATGTTGCTGTGGTTGTAGAAAATGTATATAGGAGGCCTTGTCAAAAATGTTTACATTTGGCCGAATGTACATATTTGTGTCAGTGGATTCAGGCTACTAATTTATAAAAATCATACAAGCTACAAGGGTATATAAACTTCGGTCGAGCCGAAGTTAGCTTTCCTCTATTTTTTGTTTTAAGGCCTATACTCAGATGAGTTAAAATTTTAGTTTGGCACTATATTTCATATAAATAGGACTGCTGTTCAATAGCAATCAGATTTCGAACTGCTTAAAATTGTTTCTATTTATGTGAAGTATCGTGCCGAACTAATTTATTATCTCATCTGAGTATAGGCCTTAAGAAACATATTTAATGAAGATGTCAGATTATAATCAATAATTATTGTTAATTAGAACTTTTCATGATCGGATTTATTGCACGTGACATCATACAAGCGTCTACATCACCTCAAGTTTCTGACAAATTTGGTCTTGGACTGTTTTCTTCTGATAATTCAATCGAATTAATGTTGTCCATTATTCTAGTGTGCAATTTAATACAGTCATTCTAGAAATATTCCATATAGGTAAGCATCATTCTCGCACAGACTAAGTTCTGTAAATTCTAACTCGTGAGACAAAAGTTTGATTAAGTTAGAGTGGTTTTCGACTTCAGTCTTACATTGAAACCAGATAGAATAAGAATTACCAAAATCAGTTCGCTCTGCATTCTTGTTGTTGCAACTGTAACAATTTCGCTAATCTTGTCCCACACTTTGGGTTTCAAAAAAAAAAACAGTGCTAACTGCTGCCAAATTTGAGCAGAAGTAGTGCATTTTTGGATCGACTAGATGATAGACGAGGAAGGTAGAGATTTTGATTAGCTGCACTCTCTCTTCCTCGTTCTCTCTCATTCCTTTGAGCCCATTATCAACTGTGCGGAGCGATGTATATATGTAAAATGTTAATTACACAGTACAACACCAAAAAAACCCCGGCATGGGACCCTTAAATTATGATAAAAGGAACCTCTGTAAGCATCACCTCATACCCAGTTTTTCAAATAAAGCCTCGGTTCGCGTTTTATGAGTACTTTTGTACTTGCAACACACAACGACAACAATTTTATCTTAGATTTTAAGGGCTTAAGATAAAAATCTGGAAAATTCAGCAAATGTGGACAGGGTCATTGGGAACGCAATACAAAAAATTCACTTCAATCGGGCAATTGGTTAGGGTACCTCCAGAAGGAAAGCGCACGGTAGATTTTTATTAAAATCGTTTTTAATGATGTTATAATGGGCTATTGTATGTCCAACCAATTTTATATTCACCCACGAACCACTCCATATGGACTATGAAACAGACGTAAAAATAGACAATAATATACAATTAAAACGGTGCGCTCTTTTTTGGGAACACCCAGATTCAGCTGGTGTCACTTGATTGAAAAGGCACGATTTTTTTTTGGTTTTTCCGACGGGATTTCTATTTTATTTATAGTTTGTGAAAATGTAGAGAAAATTGATGTAAAGCATCGATGGTCACCGGTACCCCCCAGGGGCCGAAGGCATTTCGCTATTTACGCATACACAAGCCGAACGCATGCCGAAGCTGAGGAAAAAAAAATAAACAGGCCTTCAGTCGCTGGCTATCCTTTGATGCGGTCAGATCGAAGCTGGTTCACGGCGCTTTATTTTCGCACATCACCTCACTTTATCGAACATTATATTCACACACATACCACATTTGAGGGTGTATGCTGTTCGCTCTTTTTCTAACGCTCACTCTTCCTCTCACTCTCTCTCGACTTCAGCAAAAGCTGTCAGGACTCGATAAATGCTTAGTGCCATACCTGTTATAGTTGTATTAGTACTAGTAGAGGAAAATCCGAAATTAGCCCAACTATTTGTTTCTGTTATACCGGTTATGTTTATAAAGGTTATAGGGTTACGGCTATAAAAACACAATTTTTTCGACTACGGTTTCGGTAACAAATTTGAAAGTTTTTAGGTGTTCAGCTTTGATCTCTGTGAGTTGAAAATCTTGAAATATATAAGAATACCTGTTTTCCATATTTAGTATGGTTTTTCTTAATTCACATTGTATCTTATCCTGAGGGTCTCAGAATTGGACACAAGGCAATGTTAAATGTTCATTTGCTATCGCTTAGCCGATTGTTCAATAGCTAAAAGCGCACTCGGTAAACAGCTACCAGCAGCGGATTGTGAATGTCCATCATCACAGCCAAATTCCTTGCTCGATGAATAGAGTGAGTCACATAAAAGCGCCCACGGCACACAATGCTGACGATGACGAGATGATGAGCAGCGCAGCGCACAAAACGATGATGCACAAATCCTTTAAGAGCGGATTTGGTATATTTGCAAAGCGTCGGCGTGGAGGGGAACAAAACGGACAAGGCTTTGCAGCTGTGGTGGGTGGCAATCTTACAATCTCCCCAAGAATTTTCTGCGGCCAGGAAAAAGGCAAAAATAAACCGACTTCAGGCTTAAGACAGGGCGGGCTTTAAAATATTGTAAAATAGATGCGAAAACAGATCCATGCAAGTCGCACGCTGTGGCCCAACGGGGGGTTATTCGACACGGGCTTTGGCTGATATGACGAGTCCATACCGATTGCCATGGCCGTTAAGAGTACAGTGCAAAGAAGGAAGTGTTGTATTTGTAGTGCACAAAACTATTTGTTTTTTGCCCGCTGTGCGATGCTGTGCGCAAATTTCCGCAATTCCGTAATCCGTAATGGTTATTGGAAACGCAGCCAGAAAACGGCCGGCAAATATTGACATTGTCTAGCTGCGAGCAAGTTAAGCCAAGAAACAACATCTTGCCAAATCCTTTAATAACGATAAACGTCCCCCATATGAGACCCCACACATTTCCTGTATCCGTATCCACTTCCTGCCCTCAACCGGCGTTTTATATTGTGAACCATAAACTTTTATTATGCCCGAAGGTAAATTATTTTATTTATTTTTTAGGCCTGTCGCCAGCCACACACGCAACAACAGCCGCAGTCTTGGTAAACACAAACCCGACAATGGTCCTGGTCAACGCATAATTCTGCGTTATTTTGTTGCCACGCGCCTCGCCTCAAGCGCCACCCACAGTGCCGTCGCATCCCTTTGGGCAGTAGCAAAAAAATCGCAACAATTTGTAATGCCAAATATTTTATTCATTCTACGATTGCTGAGCCTCCCTCTGGGCCCCATACACACATACTCACAGACATACTCGTACATACATATATAAATAAATATTTGTGTATTTATTTATTTTTTTGGCAGTGCCAGCCAGATTAGCTCAACAGGTTCCAAACAGCAGGAGGTCTCGGCGCAGGACCGCTTGTGGGGACATTCGGGGAGCTGCTGCCCATGCATACAAATGCAGTCATTGCCGCAATCATTTGTATTGTGCAAAATAGTGCCAATTTGTTATTAAATCACAGTTTATTTATCAAATAACGTAATTAGTTACTTTTTATACATTTTGATAAATGAGTTCCAATGTGGTTGGTTGAAACACCCCGCAGGAGGTCTTCTAATTATTAAAATACACTAACCACTATATTTGTTCAAATTTCAAAGCTGACTAAGTTAGCAAATTCCAGATTGGCGAAAAAAATGTTCATTGTAAGTTCGATTTGGAATTACACGAAAAAAGGAACACAACAATCTTCACATTTGAAGAACAAACTGGTATAAATTTAATCGCGGACATAGCTAAATTTAAATTTAAGTAAGTGTTGGTATTTTTGTATACTTGAAAAGTTTTTGATGATTTTGCCCAAAAATTTGCAACGCGTAAATGGAAACATCTCCAACCACATAAACTAAGTCGATTGAGCTTTGTCCTTCCGTCTGTCCGTCTGTCTGTCTGCCTGTCTGTTTCTATGCGAACTAGTCCCTGAGTTTTGAAGCTATGAGCTTGCGTAGAGAGTCTTCTTTTGACTGCAAGCTGCTAGTAGGTCGGAAGTACCTGGATCTGCTGGGAGAGTTCTAGATCGATCGGGATACAATTTATACCGTTTTGTACTTGAAATTTCAAGTATGTTTTGTTCTTGGGTGTACTTAAAATAAGTACAAAACGTTCTTAAATCGAAAATTTCTTGTTAATATTATTAAAATGAGTACTAACGTTCCTGAATCAAGAACTATTCGTACTTACAGTAAACTGAAAAAATTAAGAAAAGTGCGTACATACTGCAATCACAAAATAGATTTACAAATGCTAGCTCCAAAATTGCGAATTATTTTAAATCGAATCTGTTCTTAAAATTACCTCCTGGTTCTAACACTTTGGTTATGGAGCTAGGGTAGATTTCGAACGTTTACTGTAGGTCTTTGGTTAATTCATTTCCATTGGATTTTACCAGTCTGATTTGATTAAATACAGGGGCATATTTCAAGAACAAATTTGGAATGGCTTTAGAATTTAATGGGCTTAAACCAAGACCATTTTGTACTTATAATATGAGCTTTTGTTTTGTTTTCCAGAATGTATTGCGGTTGAATTTAGAATTTATTTGACTTTAATTAAGAATTGTTTTCACTTATGTTAAGAGAAAATCGGGTTGAGCTTAAGACCATAACAACCTAAAAGTATGATCAAAAAAAATTTCAAGTAGTTCGAAATGTACTTAATATATCCCGAATCAATTTTAAATTAGGTATTTCGGGATTGAAAAAACCGTACTTGAAATAAGAATTTTGTACTTGAATCAAGTATTTTCGTACTCACCTTACTATTGACACCGTTAGTATTTGATTCAAGTACAAAGTTCTTGGTATTTTCTGAGTGTAGGAACGATAGGTCAGAAATTGGTCTTAGTGACAAAAACTTCTTCTGCCTTAATTAATATTATATATTTTCAAACTGATTTGCGAAATTCGGTCGAAATCGCTTTTTCAAGCGTTTAAAAACTTTGGCACAGTCGAAGTTAGCTTTGTTTTTTTCATGTTAAATCTGATACAACTGCTTGATTATGTTAATCGTTAATCGTAGAATAAAAAGGGTATTCTAAATTCGTACCAATGTATTTAATAGGCAGAAGGGAACATTTTCGACCATGCACTCGGAAAAAATTTGTCCATGAACTAAGATTTTCACCTTATTTTAAAAATTGTACTATTAATTTTTTTCGTCCACAAGCTTTTGGCTGGTGAGATTGACTCCATTGCTCTCTTAAGCCGTATAAATTTGGCAGTGCCATTTAGAGCAACTTTAGACTACACACCTATCTACACACCGCCTCGCCTAACGAACTATGCTCATCGAGATCCCTTTCGTTGCCTGTGTACGAAATGAGTACTATCATCTATTTTCTATAGATTTCACTCTATCTTAGACGTAAAGAATCCCTTTATGTCATTCCTCAATTATAACCTTTATTCCACTGCTAGTGCGCACTCTGACCACTTATGCTGTGAGTTGTACCGTACCCTGCGGCGCGGAGGTGAATGAAGTTGGTCCACAACATGCAACGCAGTAGGTTCCCACGTAATGGGAATTTCTCGCTACGTTTCGAATACACAGTTTTGTGTAGAGATTTTTTGTAACTTTGACTTCGTGTTACTTCGGGTCGCGCTGTTGATCGTATGTTGTATAACAGCTGTTGCACCTTGGTTGGCAATGTGCCAACTGCTTACACACAAATTTTGAAATGGTGTATCGTCTTGGGAACTGAACGGATAATTCCTCGCCAACATTTTCTCAAAAGGTACATTGGTATGGTATATATTTCTATTATACGCCAACTTTTCCGATTACATAGAACACTGTTTTTAATACAGTATGGCAACGAAAACGGCCAAGCTTACGTAAATGTATACAGAGTTCTAATCGATACTTGAAGGCTGTCGCCTTCAAAGTGTTCAAGAGAACATTGATCTTGTAATGGACATTTGCGCCGCTGGGTAGCTGGCATTGGCCAATATATAAGTCCCACCAGGTCAGAGTTCGATATTAGCTGGATTTGAATTAAATTTATTGTTTGTGTTTAACTGAAAATTGTTTCCTCTAAATAAATAAATATAGTAAATAAATATAGTAAATTTAGTTAATTTTTCTAATAAACAAGAAAACTTTTCTTCTCAAGCGGATGCCGCGGTATAGTGCGATAAGAGTCGATTCAATTTGTGCTCGGTGCAAATGCAACGAGTTCGATCCCCAGACGAGGCGACATTAAAAAATTATATATTTTCTGTATTCAGAATACTTAAGTTAACTAAAACTGGTGCGTGGTTCGTTGAAGTTGTATAGGGATGTCTTCTGATCCGATGGAATATCAGACAGATTCGCTTTATATCCCGTTTAATGATGTTCTAAGAACCATAATTTTTTGTAATTTTAGGAACAATTTTTTTTACCTTTAAGAAAGCAAATTTCTAAATTTTTCAAATTGTTTTCTTATGTTCAAGGTATCTTGCCGTTTGGTTAAGAAAATCTTTCCATAATATTTATACATTTTTTGTTTAAAATGAAAAGGGTACATCGCCGTAGGACGGATTTCATAGCCGGATTTCTAATTTTAAGGGCGAATGCGGAGATCTTTTTATGAGTGTATAAAGAAAAAATATATATTCTTGATCAGTCAGGCCGTCCGTGTGTATGAACACATAGATCTCCGAGACTTGAAGTACCTAGGGCAGCGAAGAGTTAGAGATCAAGTTTGTTTCAAATTTTTGCCAAGTCCCATTCTGCACTCGCAATAACAAATGTTGAATAATTACCATTTTAAAGATATCGAGCTCACATTTTACCACAGTCTCTATAATCAGTAAAATTTCTAGAAAGATAGGATAAAAAATAGCAAAGATATCGATAAATCAACTTTTGTCATATATTTTGGGTCAGCATCCGTAATGTTAATTTGTTAATAATAATGTTATTGCTCTGTTACTGCTTTAGATGTTGGGCTGCGCCGATTTCAACTTACTCTTTCGTTTTATTAAAGTACACAATACCAACTGGACTGAATAAGAGACATCCTGGATTAGCTTCGGGTGATCGTTCAAAAGTAAAGTTCGACTCGTCTATTGCAGAACACCCTGATTTAAACGATGCTGAATACATCATATATATTATAACATTGCCAATTTCCAATCGCTAATTGATTCTGGATGCAACAATATTTCGTATTTATCGGAAAACTAAATAAAACTTAAACAACTTTAATTGAGACAAACTATCAAATTCAGCGTTATACAAAATCTCGTATCTGAACACACTAATCGCTGTCATCGCAAGACGATGCTTTGCCCTCTTGCAAATGCATTCTCCCATAAATCAAAACACCACAACGCCCGACCGACATTATCGGGCCACACGCACTTTGTCTGGCTGCAACTGCAACTGCAACTTCATAAACGCATCAACACGCTGGCAATTCATACAGCATAATGAACTCAAAGTGGAGGCGGCGGCAATTTGTCTATTATGGCGCATTGATTAGCGCCTGCGGCCCCCTATTCACACTTGCGGGAGGCGCGTCCGGAACTTGGCGGGTCGGTGTCGCTGCACAAATGCATGCAATGCCACATATGTCGTGCTTAATTAACCCCGAACAATTTCAGTTTCCGGACTCGCCCACACACACACACACAAACACAAGCACTTTGACTGCATTCATTCATACAAAAAGGCACGCGCATAATTCCTATAGTTGGAGTAGAGTACCCGGCACCCTACATCCATACACACACCCCCACCAGCACTCTCACGTTGTGGTGCCGACGACAGCACAGTGACCCAAATTAATCTTACTCATTAGCAGTGGCAACATCAACCGGCAAGTGCAAGTGTATAGCGGTAGCCAACTTGAAGTCGCCTGACAGACATGACGACGACAACAGCCACAAGGGTGAGTGAGATGGCGAGGGTGAGGGCAAGTGCTAGGGAGGACTCCCTAACAGCGCCTTGACTTTGTCTAGGCTACGCGCAGACAAAGTGGCAAAACTTTTGTGACGGCTGCTGGAGCGGGAGAATGTTATGTCGACAGCCTTTGTTTTTGGCATCTACAAAATTCGAGGCGTGAAAAATGAAAGTGCAATACAGTCGTACAATACAACTAAGTATAGTTACAAAATTTTAATAAGCACAAAATAGAAATTGAATTGGGCAATCAAATATCTCCAATAACACAAGGCAACAAAATAAGACTTTTTCCAGTATATTGAAGGGTTGGTGGTGGTTCTGAATGATTTTCGTGTGCTGAACACGAATCTATTTTCAGAAATGGTCCATCACGTCGACGTTTTTAGTAATAACCAGCCTCCTTTGTGGTGTTGTGCGTGTCTTGTTTTAGAAATGTTATGATGAAAATCATATTTTATAGACCTAGAGCCCTCTAAAAAGATTTATGATTGAAATCTTAAGGTCGCTAAAACAGTCACATTGTTACCAAATTAGTTTAAGATTATTTAAATTTCGGAATAACTGAAATAAGTCGTACACCCAAAATAAAGTAGTCATCAAAATGACACAATTTGGTCATCAATTTGAAACCATTTAGTACAAAATTCTCTTTAATACTCCAACTATCAACTTATTTTCGAAAGTATTAAAATGATATTTCGAGAATTTCAAATTGATTCTAACTTGTATCAGATTGACACTGATTCATTATTTAGTATCCTATAAATGGACTAGGACTTATCAATTTGATATTTCAATTGTCAAAACTGTTGATGTGATTTTAATACTAGCTTCCATTTAATATTAGTTCATAATAAATTTTTAATTTTTGTAAATTCAGTTCTTTACAAACTGCCATTAAAATTAAAACATAAAATTTTAAAAACTTTTTGCTTTATTTTGAAATTTTACAAAACGTATTTTATTTACACTTATGAAATGAAATTGTCAGATGTGAACAAGTTCCTATGGGAAACATTGTTCTGTCACTCTGCATGTTGCTTAATCAGGTATCACTGTAATGGTGTGCCCCGTGCTGGAACCGATTCATGTAGAGCTTTTCAAATTCGCAGAGACTCTGTGTAAAATAGCGAAAAACGACTCTTCTACAGCTGTCTTCGTTTCGAACCTTTCGCATTGTGCGTCATCTTGCAAAGCGCTGAAACAGCCACAGCAGCATTGTGGCGTGGTATATGTTCTGCCTAAAGAGTTGAGTTGAATTGTGCAAGTGCTTTATGCAAGCCTCTTTCTAATTATCTTTGCACCACAGCTTTTTCCTGATATCTGGAAGGACCTTCCTTCTGTCATTGTAAATTCTCATGTGTTGATGTATTCAGACGATGTTAAAATTTGTGTGCAGCTCACAGACCCCATTTCATATTGTAAGTTACAAAATGTCATTAACCACCTTCAAACCTGGTGCATCAACAACTTGCCCTTCCTTAACCACTCTTAATGTAGTGTTATGTCTTTCTACCGCTCTGCCGCATTTATGGGTAACTATTCCCTTGGCCCGCACAACCAGGATCGGATACATGCGGTAACAGACCTTGGCGTATTATTCAGCCATAATATGAACTTTTCTGATCACATTGGGATTATCGTTAGCAAAGCCAAAATGGTGTTCGATTTTGTTAATCGTTGGTCTAAGGAGTTTGATGACCCATACACCAGTAAGCTTCTTTACGTCTCACTTGTTCGACTTGAGTACTGCTCACGGGTATGGTCACCACAGTATGCAATATACCAGGGCCTTATTGAGTCTGGGCTAAACTGGGAGCAACACCGACGCCTGCCATCGTATGTGGACACACTCCATCTATTAAGCCTACCGTCTCTACAAGATCGTAGAATCTGTCACGGGGTTATGTTCCTTCATAAGCTAATATATGGCCATATTCTTTGGAGCCATATTAATTTTCCAATCCCACCTAGATTTACACGAAACTTCCGTCCAATTTTCTTGAATATAATTAGATCTAATTTCGAATCTCACGACCCGTTTCAAATCATTTCTGAGTGTTCGATGTTGGTAAATGTATCAAATATTTTGTCATACTTATCTCTCCAGTAATTGTAAATCTTTGCCTCCGCCCACCTGATGTGAGTCGGAGCGCATCATAAAAATGTTCTCCCAATTCGGACGGAGGCGGGACTAGGATTAACTATCTTTTTTCTTTATTATTATTATGTTGACAGCTAAATTTGTTAACTCTATTAAATAAACGACCACAACAACTTATATACTAAGGGCCGATTTCTCATCTTTTACATAGAGCTATATGTCACATAAACTAACAAATAACAGAGAAAATTGTATGTTTATCTGACACATAGCAGCTATCTGGAAGAAGAGAAATCTGGCCTAAGTTGTTTAAACTTTCCTTTTAAATGTAGAAATTCGAGCTTCATATTAAGAATAATTTATTTTCAGCACGTTGTCTGGGAAAGTGTCTTCCATAGCATTTACTTTTTACTAAGTACTGACGTGATTGCACCAAAATTAAAACACTAAATGTGGCGCGTCAAGCATCGCCAGCTGCGACATTCGCCAAGTTTCGTTTCAGTTCATACATTCTTCAAAATTTCGAACTTACATTCGTTGACATTGAAAATGTTTAGTTTCAAACTAATACTTCTTCGTATCAATTTAATATTCCAAGTTTCAAATTAATACCCAAAATATCAGTTTCATACTCTCTAGATTAATATAGATGCAATAAAAATGATGCTAGTTTCAGTTTCAGTTTGAGTCAACGTATGTATAGCAAATTTATCCACCCAATCTCTAAAAACTGCGAAGCACTAAGCCGAACCAGTCCCAATATCCTTATTTAGTTCATTAAAATCTTAACTTAAAGAACTTTGATTATTTTCAAATTTACTACTTTTGATCTATGGTCTACTTCTCCCATCAGAATACTCATTACAACTACAATTGGTAAACAAAATAGTTCTCACTTTCGGTAATGAAAAAACAAACATTAAACATGCATCACCAGCCATTAAAGGTTAAAATTGTCCGCACATAATTATTATCATGATTATCTACAAGATAACGTAAAGTGAAATGAGAAGGAGGAGGAGGAGGGTGAAGCCAACCAGAGTAAAACCCCGCTAAGTGGCCCCGGCGCACTAATTGAAAGTAACACGTTCGCGTTTACAAAACTTTCCGAGTATTTATGTTGGAAAACACCAAACAGCCTGGCCAAGCATCCAGGCAACCGGCCAGACAAGGCCTCCTCTTGGATCCAGACAGACAGCCAGCCAACCATGCTTAGACATTAAAGTTTGGCGCGCCGGTTTAATAGACCAAAAATTAATTTGGCCAAAGTTTAAAGTGTTATCAGTCATTAACACGAAGCTGGGGCAAGAAATTGCTGCTGCTGCAATTAAAGCTGCCGCATTGGGAGTTTAAACTTAAATTTGATTTCTTCCATTTCTTATAACATTGAAAATCAATAAATTTCAACAACAAAAAAATAAATAAGAAAAGAAAAACAACATTCCAGCCATAGATTTGCCCGGCTAGAGGAAAAAATCTTTTTGGGGATGCTGTGCGTGCTGAGGCTGAGGCCAGGCCAAGCGACAAAGCAAGCAAGAAATCGCCCAGCCAAACATCCTTTTGTCAATACCAAAATACGTACAACAACAACACAAGTCAGCGCCAACAAAGACAAAAGTCAAAAGTGCAAAAACAAAAGCAAAAAACGGACAAGCGCCCCCAAAAAGTGAAGCGCATGCGCCCACCAAACAGCAGGGGAAAGCATGGCCCGCGCTCACAACTGGGTTAGCCGGGGATGGAGCATACAGGAAATGCTTTTACATATACAACGAAACGATACGCTAAAATGGCCATTCATTTCTCCTCCATTTTGGAGAAAATTTCCTGCCTCAGCGGCAGCAGCAGCCGCATTTGTCCAAGTCGGAGCAAATGATTTTTAACAAATTTCATTAACATCAGAGGTCCGTAATCATTCAAGCATCGCGTTTCGTAACAGGGCCAGGCCAGAGCTTCGACAAAGCCAGGTCCACTTCAATTATATCGACAGTCGCACATTGCACATTGCAACTCCTTGAAGCGGCGCCGGCTGCGACTCTCGCGAATAACATTGGCCAGATAATTGGTTTTTTGTGTCAGTTTTGAAACTCTTATCGCGGTAATTGAACAAATTATGTAATTCCAAGTATGTGTCAAATTGTACACTTTGAATACTAAACGAAATGATCGATGAGCAGCACCCAATGCAGATTGGCATGTGTAAGTATTCAGGATTTTTGCCAGGAGACTCAAACAAATCCCGTCGGCATTTCGGTGCTCTTTTTTATATGGCTTTTGCCGACGGCTATTGGCTAGGCTGTATTTTTTCAATCCAGTTGGCTTGTGATATATACTATAAGCGATTGATTTGTCTATAAAAGCCCCAAAGAAGCGCTGCTACTGTGCACTCTTTTTTTCATTTTGGCACAGTCTGAGATTCTATTTCACTAATAATTTGATCAAATATGGCTGAGAAGTTCGCCAATTTAGACCAATTGTTCATCCAAATTTGTCAAACTATTTGCCTGTGTGAACTTATCTTAAGTAGAATACATGGGAATAATGAGTGTTTATTTATTGTAAAAAAGTAATCAAGCTATTGGATTTGCTATAACCAACTCTTAAAGCATTGAATAGTGAATCCGTCTTCTTGCTAGTCGATCCGAAGAATATTGAGCTACCCATAGAAGCACTCCCCGGGAAGTGAAACAGCTCAGCTCATCATAATAGATTCTTAGTGATTCTGCGGAAATTTTGTGAAATGTGTTCATCTTATGCTTGCCATTCAAATAATCGGCATTAAAGCTAACGCCTAGTAGTCAGACAAACTAAATTCCGCTAGCGGAATTGACATCCAGTGTGACTGTTCAACGCCAAAACACCACCCTTCAACAGCAAAATACAAAAAAATGTGATATATTTGGTGGATATATGGAATGCGGGGTGTGGCGCACCGGTAGTGTGTGTGGCTGCTGGTGAGGGAGGTGTGGGTTCAATCCCGCCTCGAACCATCTAGTAAAAAGTTTTTTCTTTCTTTTGAAAATAGCTTTTACACATCAGGTCACCTTCACCCAGCTATTGGCGCCAGCCAGCTGTGAAGATTCGGCGTTAAACTTGTAGGTCCCCATTTCTCTTCTGCGAAAAATTATAAGCTCACGCGCCAAGAGATTGAGAGAAGCTTGGCCTTGGCCCTCTTTGGTGCTGTTGAGCCAATTTTACATTACATGGAATGCAGAAGTCATGGGCAATGCCAACTCTTTCCGTTGGCTTCTAACAGTGTTGCCATTTTAGCAATTTGCTAGATCTAGTAATTTTCGGTTTGGGTTTTTTGGGTCCGACGAACCTGACCATGAGCCGAGCCCCCAATATTTTCGACTCCTTGAAACTGAACCAGAACCGTACCAAAAAATTAGGCGTGGTTCACAAAATGAAGTAGTTTTTCCAACGAAACACACAGGGAAATATAGAAAATCCTTGTTATCTGAGTGCTATCATTCAACAAGTTCTCCAATCCTACGACATTTCTCTAGGTCAGATCTATACTATCCCCGTCGATAAAGGAGCAAATATGGCTTAAGCAGGAGAACTTTTATATGACAACTGCAGAGCAGAAAAGGAATGCAACTATGAAGAATGTAATGTTGATGAAGGTGCTCATGCTCATGTGGAAAAAAAGCATTTCGTGATTTGGAAGATGACAAAAATACCATAATAGATTCCATGGAGGACTCTATAATGACAGTTCGTTGTGGTAAATTTAGTAGTTAACTATTTTTTTAAGTAAGTTCAGTTTGACATTAGTAGAGCTCTCAAACTTTGTAAGAAACTCCGTACTCACATTATATGAAATCTATTGAATATAGAAAAATATAAAAAAAACTGTGCTAGACTGTGGGACGCGATGAAACTCAACTTACAAAATGTGCTAACGTTTACTAACTCTTAATGATGTTTGCATTTAGAGTTCCTTAAAACATTAAAACATCTGAGTGGAACGTTGTACAAAATATATGTAATTGTAATTTTTCAAAATTCAACTTTAAATGACCCAACGTCTGATTGCGAAGAAGAAAAGTTTATGAAAGCAAAAGAAAGCCATAAACAAATATTTAATCTGAAATGATGTTATAGATTCCTTTGAAAAGTGTCCCAGAGAACATGCATCGACAAATGTTTTCAAATTTTGGAAACGTCAAAAAAACGAGGACTTAAGAAATATTGCCTTAGCTATGCTTGCAGTTCCAGCAACTCAGGTATCAGTTGTACGACCCTTTTCAACACTTAAGTTTGATCTTTCTAATCTAAGAGCTAGTATAAATGAACACCTTCTAGAAGATATAATGCTTATTAACTAAATGTGTTTGTAAATGTCAGCTTATGAATTTTATAATTAACTTTACACTATTGAAATAAAGAGTATTATTTTAAAAAATAAATATTAATAAGCCGAAACTATTCTTTTATGTTCAAGCGAACCGAGGTTCGAACTAAAAGCTTGGGTTCAGGGGTTCCAGGAACCGGTACGCGAACCGAACCTTAGACTTTACAACGAGTTCGAACCCCTGGACTGAACCTTCAGCAAAATTTTAGAGCTTTGCAGCCTTGCTCTGTACCAAAGGTACACATAGTATTTTAAGTTTGTGCCAAAGTATATAACAGGGAGAAGGAATCATTCCCGACGGTTTAAAGTATTTATATTCTTAATCAGCATCAACAGCCGAGTCGATATAGCCATGTCCGTCTGCCCGTCTGTCTCAGAGATCTCAGAGAAGGTAAGAGATAGAGGTTTGACATATATTGTACATATACTTCTTATACTTACAGGCAGATCAAGTTTATTTTAAATTTTTGCCACTTTGGAAAGAACGTCATATCTTCCACAGTTTCTAAGATAGATGTTTTTACTTTCTAGAGTAGAGAAATTAGTAATCAATATTATTTATCGTTTTGCTGAAGAAATAATAAAGATCGGATGAACAATACTCAAGTTATAAACAAAAAAAAGGTCTGTTAACAGATCCTGTAAGATATGGTGGTGGCGATGGCATCCGTGATTGGGGTCGATTAAGGACTTTGTAGTTCCTGTGCCTCTAGTTGAAAACGTTAAGGTGCCTCTAGTTGAGAACTTTGTGTTGCCTCTAGTTGAGGACTTTGATTCATATCGGTATGAGTGCTGTGACTGAACACGAATCAATTAGAAAGTTATGTAGAGAGGTTGAAAATTTGGAGCTGATACTAACTTTTACGGCGGGCGAATGTATGTTCGCTACATTTTCGCTGTCATGAACAATTATATATTTTTTCGCACAAAAAAGTCGGTCAAAGCCGAATGTAATATACTCTGTACTTGCCAAAGTTTGTACCTATTTTAAAGTGTAACTACATTCAAAGTGTGTAAAGTGCTGCCTATCGAAGACGCAGCAATGTCCTTCCTAATGGTTTCTTTAAAACTCGACTACTGTCTGCTCTTTATCAAACCTGTGGTGGATCGATAGATACTTCTAATTACCAAATTATCTAGAAGGTACGAACCATCTATGTACAAAACTGTGGGAGCAATTATGTTTTTTTCTTAATTGCGCAAAAATTTATAAAAAAAAAAAAACTTCATCTGCTTGCAAGTATAAGGATCTTGCCATTACCATCTCTGAGATCTGCCTATCTTGCCATATATAAAAGGGAAAATCACGAACTAATTTTTGTAATAACTTGTAATTTTCGGGCTCATCTTGCGGTCCACCAATTTAAAGAAAGGTCAATGACTTTCCTTTCAAACCCTTTATCCCTATTACTACCCCAGCTACTGAGACACTTGAACTACTCAAGTTTAAATGAGCGACAGGCAAGCCGTAAAAATCGCAACATATTTTCCAGTGCCGAACAACTTTTGACTTCTGTCAAAGATTAGGCCAAAACAAAACATTTTAAGTTGCAATTGCTGGCACAACAAAACGTCTCCAGCTCCATAATTTCTTTGTGTTCCCAAATCCGATTAAATAAATCGCCGACTGACAAACGGCAGCAGCGGCAGCACACAGCATCCTGGCAAGGGTTTCCGCTTGCTGGCTCTGCCGGCGACTGCCAACATATGCCGCCAGCCGCCGTAACCAACATAATGAATCCCGTGCCACTGCCGCGCTAAGCCAGCGCATATTTTGTATACGGCTAGGGCTGAATGGGGTGGGGTGGGGTGTCAAATCCCAAGGGGTGGAAATCCTTGTTGTTTATTCATTTAAATGCCCCGGTTAGCGCGCACGCACTACTCGTAAATTCTTTTATAATTTAGTTATAAGCATTGCAAAAGGCATCCTCGCAGGGTGGTTCCCTTTGCCAGCCACTCCGCCCCCTTGATTTTCAATGCACATTAGAATCTAATTATAACAGAGAGAGGGCACTGGCCGTGGCTATCAATGCCGGATTTTGGCACTTGTTATCGCAAATCCGCTGATCTTAGGCGCCGACATGTCCGGCAAATATGTTGGAATAAATTCTGATGTCTATAGACAGCACAAAGCACAAAAGTGTAACAGGTGTGGCCATTGAGCCGCTTAAGTTGACAGCTATGCTGAGTGGCTCGTATTGTTCCAAGTGTTTGCAGTTAAACGGAGCAACGAAGGAAATCCAATTGAAAGCCGAGAAGGACTGCAGGATATTCCAGTTGCTATTGACAGCTGACAGCGAGACGACATTCAGCTTTGTTGATAGTAAGTCATCGGTCACTTCCATTCGAAGATGACAGCATTGACTATGTTGTGCTCACTTCATAATTCAAGTGTACCAACTACATAGGTCGTAGTTTTCATTGAAAATTGAGCCTAACATGAATACAATGCTGTACATTTTTTTCCAAATTAATTTAAGTCTGATTGAAGTGGCCAAACTGATCCGCCAATTCAACTATGGCGGTGATGCTAACAGAACCTCCGCTGGCTTCTCAGCAACTAGTTCGTCTAAAAATGTTAACCCCCTTGGACCCGCCTTGACTAATGTAATTAATCGCACTTTTTTTCCCTTTCGTTTCAATAATTCGAATGTTACTGCCGTCAAAATATGCTGTTTCAATAAACATATCAATTATTTTATGGCATTTGGTCCTGCCTAGAATTTTCCCGAGCTCTCAAGAATGATCTTCTATTAGTTTGTCTTGTCCTTTGAAGAAGATAATATTATTATATGTCAACAGAAGATTAGGTATGCGGCGATTACCAAAACTAAAGTACACCCAAAAAGATATATCTTCTATTTCATAAAGTTTATTTGTACTCTCAGTCGGTGTTTGGGCTTTTGCTCACAGTATATGCTCTAGATCAGGGCTGGCCGCCCATAGCCACCGGTGGCCGAAGTCAATCGTGATTTTCACACAGACGCGAGCCGAACTTCTGACTATGTGAACCGGTGTGCACAGAAAATCCAGAAAATCCGATGTAGTCTTTCTTGCTTACCAATACAAGCACAGATGTCTGTCCTCTCCATTTGGCCAGCCCTGCTCTAGATCAGTGCCGGCCAAATGGAGAGGACAAAAAGTGTGCTTGTGTTGGTGAGCAAGAGAGCTCTCTCCAGACTACTGCCGTTTTACTTGCAAATTCAATGTTCACCGATACACACAATCATGAGTTCGGCTCGCGTTTGGGTAAAAGCACGACTGACTTCGGCTCGTGGTAGCTATGGCTGGCCGGGTCTGCTCTAGATGCAGCAATAGGCACCCCACTCTCTTTAGAGAAACACAAGGGTAAAAGCAGCTTTACAATTTTATTGTTTATCAATTGAACTTCGACATTATTAATATGAATTTAGTTTAAATTAAATAAGAAAAGCGTTGAAATATATATGTATTAATAAAAAGAGTTTCGGGAACGTCGGTAATTGTCTTTAATGTTGAAATCAAATCAACTTCTTGATAATTACGAAGCCTTTCGAAATGAATTTTTATTTAAATTCTTTATAGACTGAGAGCAAACACGTGTTCCATCTGAATGTCAGCTTGATCGTTCGCATATTTTCAAGCACCGAATCGTATTACGGTTCCGATTCTGTTACGTACCGAAACTTCTGTTTCGGTTCTGTTTTTGTTCAAACATTGTTTTGGAATTTGGTTCCGTATCGGTACCTGGATTTTTATTCCGTATCCCGGTACGTGTCGGTATGTACAATTAAAATATAAAGAAAGATCGGTCTTTGGTTTGGCGTCCATCCGATTTCTTAGAGAAAACATAATAATTACACCCCGAAAAAGAAACGTTCTACGCTTACTTGCCCTTCTTAAAGGCCGACATACAATTGTGGAAAGTTTGTCGAGTTTTCTGACTACCATTTCAGTTCGTTTTCTTTACGTTGTAAACGTTTTAAGCTCAGGAAAATTGATAATACCATTAAGCTGTTTTGTGAAATTACTGAACTATTTGTATTGTCCTGTTTCTTTTCATACAAATACATGTAGGACTCGGCTTAGTCCCCACTTTTAGCTCAAGGATTTGTCTCAGAGCTCTTTTCCTCATTAAGTTTCACTTGAACAGAAATTGATAACACAAGTACTTTAATGTTCAAAGGTTGTCATGGCATTATATAATAATTATATATAATTATAAATTATAAATTTATCAAAATAATTCTGCCTAAGCTACATTCGCACATAACGTATGTCTTAAATATTGTCTTGACAGCCTCAGTTTTCCCAGACTCGTTTAAAGTTGCCAAAGTAATTCCGATCCCTAAATCTTTAAATGACTATAGACCAATATCTGTTTTTTCGTTGTTATCAAAGGTTCTTGAGCGACTTATGGCGATGCAAATGAACAAGTTCATGACCAAAAATTAACTATTTAATGGTGAAATAAACTCTGAAGGTGACAGGAGACATTCGGAAACAAACTGACTTCGGCAACGTTGATTGACCCAATTAGATTATAGTAACGCGTTTGGCACTGTCAACCACGAGCTACTTTGTACTAAGTTAAGTCGAATGTACAGTTTTTCTTGAACTGCAGTAAGCCTCATTCAGTCATACCTTTCGAAGGACGACAACAAGTTACCACACAGACTGCCTCTTCAACATACCTAGTCCTGAAACGTGGTGTGCCACAGGGATCAATCTTAGGACCGCTTCTATTTTCTGTATATGTTAATGACTTGCCATCTATCCTGTCTAATAGTGAAGTACATATGTATGCCGATGATGTCCAACTACATGTCAGTCGTCCCATGTCCAAGCTTGCCGAATATGTCCTAGTAAATGATTGGGCTAAACGGAATGACCTTTGCCTGAATCCAGCAAAATCAAAATGCCTTGTAATAGGTAACAAAATTATTAATATAATGGCTTGCCAACACTTGAAATTGACAATTCGCCAATTAATTATGTAGCGCGGGCAAGCAACTTAGGCCTCATTTTTAACCAAACGTTGACTTGGAACTATCACATTATTGCTGTTGTCGGAAAAATATACGCACTTCTGATACAATTGTATATTACCAAAAACTTCATTCCATCTAAATTAAGACTCTTGATTGCTAGAACCTACTTGACTTCTAGACTTTTTTATGGCATTAAGGTCATAGCTAACTGTGACGCAAGAAGCTAACACAAACTCAAAGTAGCGTTTAATAATATTGCAAGATACATATTTGATCGTACACTTTTTGACAGAATATCTGACGTTGCAATAAAAATTTTTAATCTTTCGTTGCAATCGTAGACAACCCTTCGAGCTCTGATAATGCTTCAAAAAATTATTTTCTCAAACTATCCTCATTCATATCTTAATGAGATGTTGAACTTTTTCGCGTCGAGAAGAACGAACAATATAATCTGACCGAGATACAAGCTAGCTAGTTCTGAAAGATATTTCTAATAATAAATAATCTCCCCTATAATTTAAAAACAATTAATCACCTGCAAAATGTAGTAGGCTCCTAAGACAGAAAAGAGTTAGTTTTTTAATTATTAAACTAAATTTTGTGAATTTTGTTCTTTTGTTCGAGTGAACAACTTCTTTTACAAACATAGATTTAAAGCTTATTTATAGATTCTTGTATTAATATTTGTAAATTTTATAAGTATTAATTTAACTTTCGCGACTAACGCGATAATTTATAAGTCTCCCCTGACTTGTAGCATTAGGATGATAAATAAATGAATATAAATATATAATAAGGGTCTAAGAATATAGGATTCAATATTTTTTAAAGAGACTGGTCTCGCGCTTTTCTACTTCACAATACAAAAGTTTTGCTAAGCAAGACACTTGGAGTAAAAGTCCTCAAAAACTAGTTTCAGCTTTTCGGTCTAATTGTTTCACTCAGGACCGAAACTGTACCGGTGCAATGATTTGATTCTTTTCGTTTTTTCCGGTTCCAAAAATATCGGGTATTCGGATACCGGTACACAAAAAATAAAAAATAATGGTTCCGTTTCATGTTCTGGTTTTGAGTTTCAATCGGTTCTTTTCGGTATGCGGTTCTGGTTCTGGTTTGATTCCCTGGTTTCTATCTTCATTTTTTAACTCGCCATCCATTGAGCCACAGAGTATGGTGAACTTGCGCGACAGGTTTGTCGTGCGACATAGTTTAAAATATTTCAAAATGCGGATTCCCTACTCATTTCGTTCTAACTATAGCTAAAAATCCTGTAACCCTAGATCTGCCTAAATAATTTTTAAGATTTAAATTTGTCTCAATATTTATTGTATGTAGGTGCGAACACAAAGCAAATTTGTTAATGTAAATTATGTCGACATAACTGAAAAATTGCACACATATTTGTGGCATTAAAACGAATGCGGCAGATAATATTTTTGTGAAAATTTAATGAAATTATGCACACGTTTAAATCACTTAAATGCGAAATGACAAACTCACATACGGACATACACAAAGAAAGTCGGAGTAACCGTTATGGTGCACTATGGTAACAAATTCGATTTTTTTTCATAAACTTGGTAGAATTTATATTATTTTAAAAGGCACACCACAAAATTTAAGACTAATCTGACCATCTTAACCGAAGTCCTGATTTGTTTCAAAACAATTCGTGGTTTTTCGTCACGATAATGCACCTGCTTACATTATTGTAAGTCATGGCTCAGCCACCTTATTGACTTCGCTTGCACCCTACAATATCCTTTTCCGAGTTTGAGAAGGCCTTTATGTATTTCAAAAACAAACTTAAATGCAATCAGGCTATCACAAATAAATAAAAAATATAAATTCATTTACGCGTTGCCCACGAAATTGGAAAAGTCACATTTTTTAACGAAGCACGTTTATGTCTTAATTTAATCACATTTGTTTTTAAATTTCTTTATTCGCCGACATCTACTTTATAAACGAATTTAGATTCGTCGACATTAAACCCTATTTTACAACCCTTTCAATCCTTCACGAAATTGAAAACCAAAACATGCAGCCATGCTCCCATTTTCACTTTCGCATAAATGTTTGCGATTTGGAAGCAAATTTGTTCCAAAAACCGGCTTAAAATCGTAACATTTTTGCGAAAATGAAAATGGGAGCATGGCTGATGGAACTTAAAGTATAACTTAAAAATCATTCCAAGCCAAAACCGCTGTTTGGTTAGCTATAAATACCATTTTTTGAGGTGACAGAATGAATGATATATCATAAACCTATAGGCTTACATTCCTTTTCCTACAACTAGTTCGAATGATCGTTAAAGTTCAACATGCATTGAGGATAGTTGACGAACAACTCAACAACTGATCAACTAATCAATTTGAATGGGTTGACTAACTTTGAATAAAAGAACAAGTGAACAACTTTAGTGAAATGAAAAACCATTAACCAACTCTATACTAAACCAAATACATCAGAGCTGGTTCGGTCCTGATTTTGGGTCCCCCTTTATTAGGAAAAGAGTTCGGCTCAAACAATCACTTAAGTCAACTTGTTAAGATCTTTTATAATTTTCACATCCATAATCGAAGTTAACCATAAGTTTGTATGTATTTGTTCTTTATTTAAATTGTTTCGAAAAAAATGTACAGTTTGATTGGGGTATATTAAGAACTTACTCACAATGACTCAATAGTCGTCTGTCGGCAAAAAGTTTGTAAATAAGTAGTGCGTTTTACGGATGAGTGGTTACTTCATTAAAATTATTTAAAAGAATTGATCTGTATCTTAATGCATATTTGATGAAGCTAATTATTTGATCCCAGTTTGGCCCATTTAATATATTTATAATTTCATTCTCCCTAAGAACGGTCTACCCTAGATGCTGCACCCTCAACTCTCCATATTTAACCATATCCATAATTGCAATTATTTCTGAAGTAGCCAACTAATTTGTCCATAGTCTCCAAATATTTTAATTTTCTTTGTCAGGCTATAACCGCAACTTTTCACGATTTGTAATAGTTTTTTTCAGAATTTTACCATTGGGGGATGCAAAGCTATAGCGATTTTCTTTTGTCAAAGTTGCTTATAGCTAAATATTTGATGGTTCAAAAAATTAATAAAAATGTTAAAATATATTGTTTTTCCTTTGCTTAGTGATAAAAATATTTACGATGGTTGCTCGGGAAGAAGAAACCGCCGAATCTTAAAAAAAAAAATTAAATCGCGATTTGTAAACAAACGGACATTTTGAGACTTAAAACAAAATTAAGAGTAATCCTCATTATTTTAGTACTCTAAAAAAGGGTTCCATGATGGACGGCCATAGACCGAACTGCGTTTTCCGATTCACCAATGAAGCCTTGGTTTAGGATTATGGGCATTTTTGTCTTAGAAAAACATTGACCAACTGAGTATCACCAGCTTCTCCAAAATTATGCAATTAATCTTATTAGTAAAATTCTTTATTGCAACTTCGAGAAGGAAATCAAGTACAAATAGGGAAAACAAACCTCAAATATTTGTGTACATTAGACTGTTTTTTTTTTTTTATGTATGAAAAATGTAAGGTCATACCTTATGATTCGTAAGTTTATGGTGTATATTGAACGTGAAAAAAAATAAGTAAGAAAATTTATGTTTTAATGGGCCCGAATCGGCTCTAATGTTGTTGATAAGTTTTGTATCGTGTATGTGATCCATTCAAATATTATTTAAAGATGAAAATAGTTTAGCAAATTGGACGTTTTCTCTTCAACAAAAACATGTCTTAATTTTGACATAAAACGAAGCATTTAGTCTGCTTCGGAATTCAAAACGAATAAACACTCAGAGCCGATTTCACATCTTCTACATAGAGCTATGTGTCACATAAGCTAACAAATAGCATAGTAAATTATAAGTTTATCTAACACATATCGGCTATCTAGAAGAAGAGATCGGCCTTTAATCCAATAAAAAAATCTTTATAAAAAATTAGATTTTCGTACGTCTCCCCACATATTCCATGTTATATATGGATGGAAATATAGATATTTTTACTTAAAACGACGACATATCATAATCGAATATTTTTCTAAGGCGATATATCGGATATTGAATTTATTTTGGTGATACTTTTCGTGAATATTTTCGTCGTCTTCAGCCACAAAAAGTGAGGTTTACTATGGCAACTATATGCTATAGTCATCCGATCCGGTCGGTTCCGACCAATGTGCAGCATATTTGTACCAAAAGACTTCGTGCAAAGTTTGGTTAAGATAGCTTTACTGGCGGAGAAGATAGCACAGACGGATAGTAGTCAGACGGACATGGCTTTATCAACTCAGCTCGTCATGCTGATCAAGAATATTTATACTTTATACGGTCGGAAATGATTCCTTCTATGCGCTACAAACATCCGGACAATTTTAATATACCCTCTGCAAGTTCTATCTATAGCAGAGTCCGGCACGTCTCAGTCTCCAATGTATTCAACAGGGCTCTGCGGCAGCGACGTCGACACACCGACCGTTTTATACATAAAAATATGTATCTATTCGAGTTCATCATCTTCCCTTAATCCCATTAATGTAAATTTATGAATAAGTTTCTACAACTTCTTTTAACACTAGCAAGCTATGACCGGCTCGAGGTTATGTTATGTTTCCCCCTATCTTTAAAGAGAAACACACAACACCACAAAGAAGGCTGGTCGACAATAAAGCTGTTTCAAGAACCTCCCAGTTAAATCAGTAGTAATATTTGTCCATCGACTGGAAATCGTCTGACAACATTGCTATGACTGCTTGAGAATTCCAAGTCAGCATAAGTGCAAACACCGACAGCAAAAGACATGTTTGTGGTGTTGTGTGTTCATGTTTAAAGCTATGTGCATACTTAATATGACCTCGAGCCGCCTAAAACTTTCTAATTTGATATACATATCTTTTGTTAAACTTATAAAAAAAATTTTTTTGCCGATTTCACATCTGCTAAATAAACCTATCTCTCTCGAAAACTAACAAATAACAGAGTAAATTGTAAGTTTATCTGACACATAACAGCTTTCAGGAAGAAGAGAATTTGTTCCTAAATTTATATTTTTCCGTGTTTTGGGTCTCCGATCTCTAGATTTTGAACACTATCAGAAGGAAGCTTTCAAAACTAGTCAAATGACACCTTTAATACCTCAATAGACCTGCATTTTGTAAAGATGGGCATATTTATGGAAAATATCGATAATATCGGTGTTTTTTGAACAAAATATCTATATCGAGATGTTATGCAATATTGCAAAATATATCGATTTAGATATTTTTTAAAAATCCGGCATTCCTATATGGAACCAATGGTCGTAAAAAATATGATTCCAAGTGCGTTGTTAGCCAACTTTTAAGGAATAATATTAACTTTAAAGCCAAGAAAAACAGCAATTTATAACCATAGTGCAGTGGTAGAAAAGGCGGGTACGGATACAAAACACACGCCTGCTGGGACACAAATTACCGGAAAATTTCAACAATTTGCCATAAATTGAGACAACAAGCAACAAAAAGCCAACCAAACCAACAGAACAAATACCGCAAATGTACAGTAATTTTTTGCCACCAACTCGTACACTTGCCTGGGTTACGCATACGCAACGTTGGCTTTATTTTATTGTATTTTTTGAGCGTGGAATTTCGAGTACAAGCAGACACGCACACACAAACACAGAGGGAGAGACAAGGGGACAGACAGGCAGACACGCACACACATTTCGTCGCTGCAAAAGTCATTTCAATAATTGCAAAACCACAAATTTACTACAACTCGAAATGGTCACAGTTCCATGCCAGTCTCTGTCCACGCAGAAATGCAGATGGACCAAACCGCAAATGCAAATCCCGTTTGGGGCATAGTTTTTGCCGCAGTTGTAAATTTGGGAGAAAATAAAAATAACTGAAATGTTTCTCATTTGCATGTTTCCCGGGGACTTCGGTTTGGGCCGCACGACACGACCACAAAACCAAAATAGTTCCAATGGACATGAAATGTCAACAGCATCAGCACCAACAGCAGCAGCAGCATCAGCCACAGAGTGGAGGTGGAGCTGGCAGCCTCAATCAACTGCTGTTGAACGGAAATGAGCGCATGTTAACAACGCCGACACCAGCAACAGTCACAGCACCAGCAGCAGCAGGGGCAGCGGCAACAGTAACAGATATAACTGCCTTTCAATCCGCTGGCGAAAAACTAGGGGGAGCAGTCCACCACAATGACAAAATGGCGTCACTCAGCCGCAATGTCAACGGAAGTTGCAACAACAACCTCAACAACAGCAACAAGGGCCACGCACAGCAGCAGCAGCAACAACAGACGATGGCCATGACAATGGCAGTGGCAGGACAGGGACCGGGGCCGCCCCAGCTCTGTCATCGCTTGGCCCTGGGCGAATGCAGCCTCAATGGGTCCTTCACGGCCCCGGCCCCGCCAACTGCACCAAACACACCGCAAGCGCCTCAAATGCCGCAACAGCACACAGGAATGGGAGTGGGGCTCAACCACTGCTCTTGCTGCTGTCAGCCAATTTGTGATCGCTACATCATGCGCGTGGTGGACAACTCGTTCCATGAGGGCTGCCTCAAATGTACAGCCTGTTCGCTGCACCTGGTCCACTCCTGCTATGCCAAGGATGGCAAACTCTATTGCCGCCTGGACTACGAAAGGTGAGTGTGTTCTTCACCCATATGCTGAGTTCTAAAAGTCTTTCGTCATAATTCACAGACTCTACATACGCAATCGTTGCCTTGGCTGTGGCCATCGAATCGCCTCTGATGAGCTGGTGATGCGCTGCCACGAGAACGTATTTCATTTAAAGTGCTTCGCCTGCGTTGTATGCGGCGCCCTGCTTAAGAAGGGCGAACAGTATGTGGTCAAGCAGGGACAATTGTTCTGCCGCTTTGACTATGAGAAGGAGGTGGAAATGCTGCAGGGTTATGGTAGGTCAAGGAATCAGAAAGAATGCTTTGGAAATTTGCTTTAAACATACATTTTCACACAGATTACTATGGCGATGACATGTTCCCGCCCAAACTGGATGGACGCCGAGGTCCAAAGAGGCCACGCACCATTCTCAACACCCAGCAGAGGCGCGCCTTTAAGGCATCCTTTGAAGTGTCACCAAAGCCCTGTCGCAAAGTGAGAGAGAACTTGGCCAAAGAGACTGGTTTAAGCCTAAGGATTGTGCAGGTGGGCGTTATGTTTCATACATTTTTATTTTAAATTTTTCTTATGCAAGGGGTGGCATTTCAGATAATGAGTTGCCGTCAACTCTAAACAAGAACGAAATATTTTCAAATTTCATGAGAAGAAATTTTCTTAAAATGAAGAAAGCTTAACTCAATTGGAGAACATTGTACTACAAATGAGAAAACCTATTCTTACACTGTTTTTAACAATTAAACTGCTCATCTTGAGTCCAATGTTTTTGAATTTTTCCCTCTGTGTATGTTCCTCCCCAGCAAGAAACCATGTCTAACCAGGTATGAAAACCAGTTCTGAAGCGAACCGAACAGCTTTTTTGCACCCGTGAAACGAACCAGAAACCAAAAAATAAAATCGTTCGGTTCGGTTTAATACAGCTAGGCATTGAGTTACTGGATAATAGTGAGCAAAGTCTTAGCAATTTGCCTGAAAATATAACGAAAATACGGGGAAAATCAAGAGTTGTTGTAAAATAGCTAAGAACACCAGCCAAGTCTTGATTATGTTACCCGTTGAGGTTCAACTTACTTAATGTTCAAACGTTTAGTGGAACTTATCTCGGTATGTGTAACAGTATTCGAAGACCTAATCTTGGCACAGAAATCGTGAAATATTAAAGTTTATATATATTTGCATGTTAAGTATTTAAAAAGTTTATTTGAATCTAGCTCCAAACAAAACAGAGCACACTTATTGGGACACTTATGTTAAGGCTGACACCTATATGCCCTGCAAACATTTTTTATCGCGGAAGATAAGAATGCGATTCTTTCAGTAGGTATCGCTTAACTCTTCTTCTTAACGATTCTTCCTGGAGATAAGAAAGCGTTTCTTCCTGGCGATAAAAAAGCGATTTTTTCTGGATATATGAATGAGTTAATGAGTCGCTTATGTGGGAGGATACGATTTGTTATATTTATTATTCCGAAAAACAACAAACTAAACAAACTTATATTTTTATACCCGTTACTCGTAGAGTAAAAGGGTATACTAAAGTCGTGCAAATGTATGTAACAGCCAGAAGGAAGCATTTCCGACCATATAAAGTATATATATTCTTGATCAGCATCAACAGCCGATTCGATATAGTAGCCATGTCCGTCTGTCCGTCTGTCCGTCTGTCCGTCTGTCCGTCCGTCCGTCCGTCCGTCCGTCTGTATGAACACCTAGATCTCAGAGACTAGAAGAGCTAGAGCAACCAAATTTGAAATGTAGACTCCTATTGTCTGCACGCAGATCAAGTTTATTTTCAATTTTTGCCACGCCCCCTCACGCCCCCGCAATTTGGAAAAAACCTCATATCTCCTACAGTTTTGATGATAGATGGTTCGTACTTTCTAGAGATATCTAGTACTCAAAATTATTTATCGATTTGCTGAAGGAATGATAAAGATCGGATGAACGATACTCAAGTTATGAGCAAAAAACGATCAGTTAACACCCACCACCCACCCCACCCATAACCTAAGCATTGCGTTCAGCAGCAATCTTAGTGAGAGAGAGAGAGAGAGAGAGAGAGAGAGAGAGAGAGAGAGAGAGAGAGAGAGAGAGCTTAGAGAGCGCACTGTGTTGTGCGGATAATAAATAGCCGAGTTAAAAAATGTTGCATACTTTTCGGCTGACCCACCTTCAGGCATACAGGAAGGCTATTAAACATTTGTTTCCATGAGTAACGGGTATATCGAAGTCGGTTAGAGCCGACTTTAACTTACGCTCTCGTTTTTATTAGGAAAGGTGATACGTTTTCAAAAGTTTTGTTGTCTGATCTGTTTATCGTGATGAATTTGGAGTCATTTATGTTGGATTTAGTAATTGACAAATATCTATTAATATCTGGCGGATAATAAATAGCCGAGTTAAAAAATGTTGCAACCTTTTCGGCTGACCCACCTCAGGCATACAGGAAGGCTATTAAACATTTGTTTCCATGAGTAACGGGTATATCGAAGTCGGTTAGAGCCGACTTTAACTTACGCTCTCGTTTTATTACAACATTTTACTTACTCTGTGTTACTTGTATTGAATAAGATGTACTTTTATTGAAAACATACACCAATTTTTGCTTTCTTGTAATTCTCAAGAACGAATTCCCTCTCAGCCCATATAAATAGTGAAATTGAAATTTGCGACGAGAACCGCATTCATATCTTCAAGGCGATATTTTAGCGATAATATCGCCAATTTACCGATTGGACGAAAAAAAAGCGATACCACATATCGCTTATTTATCCTTCGTATGTTAAGAATGCGATACCCGATGTATTTTTTTTTGTGTAAATCGCCAAACTACAGAAAACTCTCCGCTCAAACTATGGCTAAACTCTCTTTTTGATTATAGAGATAAGGAACCCGAAAAAATGTTTGCAGGGTGTAAACACACTAAAAAGAAATATGCGAATAACTTCGTCAAAGTGTATTCAAATTCATTGGGACAACATTTGTTCAACGGAGAATTAAATGGGCTCTTATAATAACTTTTAAGGAAAAATCGCATAGAATAAAATAGTTAAACCAGCGGTGGCCAAAGCAGAAATTTCGAAAAAGGAACTTTGAATATGCCAGATCTGTAAGCCGCATTTCTTAGCTATCGCGTTAAATCAGTCAAACCATTGATTATAATATATTAGATTCCTCTCGTCGCTATCGGAATTGACAAGGTTATAAACAATCAGTCGGTTATTCGCAAGTTATTTCAAGTGAGCAAAATCATCAATAAACATAACTTCAGATTTTGGGGGTCCCCGAGGAAAACCAAGTATAAGGAAGTGCCGTACCCAGGTTATTTCGCACTGTAGCACTGTGTAATTTTTATATTTCTTTGTTTTTCAGAAGCCTTAAATAAATCGAAACTGGTGTGGTCTTTAAAGTGTATTAGGAAGTCCTAAGGAATATGAAAGCTGGAAAGTAAGAAGAAAATGATCTTTCCTGGGATCAAATAAATATTACACATCGAGCTTAAACTAATCTCGAACGGGATTAAAATGATCTTGCGAAGGGCTTAAATTGAGCTCAAATTGTTTGTTTAATTTAATCTTTGTAAAGATTACCCCGGGATAAATGTTATCTTTTTATACTCTGTACCGAAGGTACATAGAGTATATTAAGTTTGTGCAAAAGTATGTAACAGGGAGAAGGAATCGTTTCCGACCCTATAAAGTATATATATTCTTGATCAGCATCAACAGCCGATTCGATATAGCCATGTCCGTCTGTCCGTCCGTCCGTCTGTCCGTCTGTCCGTCTGTCTGTCCGTATAAACGAAGAGATCTCAGAGATGGTAAGAGATAGAGGTTTGACATGTATGGGACATATATTTCTTATACTTGCAGGCAGATCAAGTTTATTTTCAATTTTTGCCACGCCCCCTCCCGCCCCCGTAATTTGGAAAAAACTTCATATCTCCTACAGTTTTGGAGATAGATCGTTCGTTCCTTCTAGAGATACCTTGTAAACAAAATTATTTATCGATTTGCTGAAGGAATGATCCAGATCGGATGAACGATACTCAAGTTATGGGCAAAAAACGGCCAGTTAACACCACCCACCCCCCCACCAACAACCACAGCAACATACCCTAACCGTTCAACACAGGCAATCTTAGTGCGAGAGAGAAAGAGAGAGAGAGAGAGAGAAACTTAGAGAGCGCACCGCGTTGTGCGCGGGGTGTTAACTGGCCGTTTGACTCCTGAGCAAATGCGAGTGTAAGGGTACAGAGTATGTTATAGTCGGGCTTGACCGACTTTCTTTCTTGTTTAGGATTAAAAAGTCGGATCAACTTAATTTTTTTTGTCTGATCGGGTAAAGAATATCCGGGACCACCCTGTTTTCATTACCGTTTGGGATTTATTCAATACCGTATGGATGGAATTTTTTTTTTTAGTGCAGTAATCTGTCTAATTTCATTTTACTAACCGACGCACCAATTTTAATAGCCCAAAGAATATTTAAGGTATGGCTCTGAACCACTTTTGAATCGGACCCTACTAGTTAGGAACCTGAAAATTATATGACTTCGTCTTACTAACCCAAACATCATATGATGGTATAAATGGTAGAGATGGAAAAGAATACGTGGGTTCTGTACTAAGGACGGAAAAAATGACGTGGTTACCGTATTCGACGTGTCTGACTTAAACCTAAAAGGAGAGCTAAGATTACTGAGACTGATAGGCGGATCAAGAATGGCTCAGGCCAAGAAAATAGGTATGATTGACAAACTAGGTCGCGTCGTTAGTATAAATCGCATCTAAACTAGAAAATCATATAGAAAGGTATTCACTTATTTAACTAAGTAGTGTAAACCACCAACAATGACTATTTACATTATCAATACGGTCTCTATCCATTTATATACACACGTCCGTCTCGGTCAGCGTCCTTCTCCTACTACTCCACAATTCACTAACGCCTCCTTCTATGCTCGCATCATCCATCCAGTGTGACCATCATCTCAACCATTAGCACTAGTTCGGTATTGTTATTAGAGTGCTTCAGACTAGTTCATCCAGAGGCTCAAAGCCAGTTCATTACATTAATATGTTTACAGTAGTTCGAATACTGTTTAAACAGTATTCGGTATGTATTAAACAACCTTATTTTAGGACTACCCATAAACATGTCTAGGCTAAGAATAACATATAACTGGCGTAAGAGACAAATATCAGGATACACTTGACACACCACTTGAAGAGACACTATTGTTAGGAATCATTTGAGATGGTTGGGTGGAAAGTCCGTTAACTCTTTCCACTAGAAGAACGCTAAGAAAATAAACTCACGTTGTGTCTTACTAAGACTATGTAAGCTAAGATTGATTTAAAGCGAGAAATATTATGATTAAATGAAGGACCGCTCGCAATAGCGGTTCAGTTCAATATCCATCGAAAGAGAATATTCTATACAATTTATGAAATATTTTCAATTTCGTAAAGAGTCCGGTTCGGAGTCAGATTCGGTGAAGGGTACAGTACAAGAGACGCTTAAAAGATGAACCGAACCATTTCTTAGAGGTTTGCATTGGTAGGATTGCCATCGAAGTTTTGAATAAACCCATTTTTATCCATATTCAGAAATATATCAGATGATTTAAAGCCATGTAAGATGAATCGCTTCCGTAGTACTGTGCTTTTATAATGTTGTCTAATAGCCTATTTCCACCAAAGAAATGAAGCTTCATTTCTTGAAATGACAAGAAATGAAGAAAATGATATCATTTCTTCCATACAAATTGTTGTTGCATTTTGCCCTTCATTTCCTTCATTTCTTAAAAATGATGGCATTCCCCACGAAGGAATTTGGTATTTTTTTTAAAAGTACTCGCTACTCTCTGGCACTACTCGTTACTCTCTGGAAATAGAAAGTGTCATCACCAATAAACTATTGATTTGAATTTAAAAATAAGGCGCAATTTTGTTTATAATATAATTTAGCCAAAATAAGTTGTGTATTTAGCTTTCTGCTGATTATTCAGGGCGTTAACAATGCGTTCGCCCAGGGTAATTGCTTTCCTGCCGGGTATGTCTTTTTTTGGGTAAATATTGCAAAAACTCCCCGTGAGTTTGAAAGTGGCGCCTGTTGTTTAAATCAAACCATTCAGCTGTTTTTGTCAACGTGGCATTGCGAATATCAAAATGATGAAGATTTGTCAATGGAAACAGCATCATTTTTAGAAATGAAAATGATAAGAAATGAAGCCAGTGGAAATAGGCTATAAGTTATTAAGGGATATTAAGATATAACTTCTAGTGAGATTAATAATGAGATTTTCTATTATTATCACTTTCGATGCAATTTATAGTTTATTTGTATCCTCTGTACGAAAGGTGGGAGTTTATTTCATATATAATAGATAACAGTCAGAAGGAAGATCAGCATCAACAGCCTCAAGCCATATGAAAGAAAAGATCTGAGCGATAGTAAGAGATAAGACCTTGAAATGTATGGAACGTTGACTACTTATACTTGCAGGCAGGCTAATTTTCCCACAACCCCTGCCGCATCCCCTGCACCCACATGTCTCACGCATTTTGTAGGTATATATTGAAGTCGGGCTTGATAGGATTTTTTAACTTTTTTTAAGATTAATTGTACTCAGTGTTAGTCTAAATTTTTTCTGTCTGTGAATATTGTCTTATATTTCATAAAGTGTAGAACTTACTTATGAAAATCTTAAACTCACGATTTGTATATCTTGTTATTTTTAAAAACATGTAATTCCTATTTTCCGAGGATGGATAATCCTTAAAAATTGCTTAACGGTTAAGCTTGAAATTATTCACCCCTGAAACTCTCAGTAATTTGCCAATTCCCTCGAAAAGAGCCTGATTTCAAACTTTGTTTTGAACTTGTTCTTCTGTAGTTTTTGTCGGATATGGGGATTTTCTGTGATAATCTCATATTCATAACAATGAACTTTCCTTAATGTACATTCCGTTCCATAGGTCTGGTTTCAAAACCAACGTGCCAAAGTTAAGAAGATACAGAAGAAAGCTAAACAGGAGCCGCCTATCAAAGGTGCCAGTGACTCACAAGATTCACAGGAGTCCCAGGATAGCAGTGTGACCGCCAAAATAAAAGATGAAGCGCAAAGCGACAGCGAATCCCAGTTGGAGTCGCCGTACTCGACGACCTCCGAAGGGTTGGCCAGACTGCGCTGTACCATCAAGGATGAGCAAGAGCAAGTGCCCTTTAATTGTATGGAAACAAACAAAGGTGAGTCTCAGTGAGTCCCATTTGACAATCTACTTAATCCGCATCTAATTGATTCGCAGAGAACTGTAACAAGAACAGTGAACCCATACTGAACACCATTTTGGGACTGAGCTATGCCACATTTCAGCAGCTGATGGGACCATTCACACAAACGCCCATGATTAACCCCATCGATCGGCTGTACAGCATGCAAAGCTCCTACTTCAGACCCGAGGAACTGGGCGCCTACGGTGAATGCGGTGGCAAGGAGTCCATGGACTAAGCCTGCCCCACTCAATTTTAAGCCAAAATCAAAATTAGACCTTGTAAAAATAAAAGAAATGTTAATGTGCTAGTCATTGAAATCCCTGGCGCTCCTCACTCTATGACCGGGATTGCAACACGTGCGCCAGCGGAAGCGAGACTTTTGGTTGTTCTGCAGGTGCAGCCTTGAAATTTGTTCCACTCAGTTGACAGGAACAAAGCATTTGATACAGCAGTTGCAGCCACCCTGAAATGGGCGTAAAATGCCGATTCGTCGGGCATTGTTCGATGAGCCCCGCCCACCCCACACGAGCGACCCTGTTGACAGCGGCAGGCTGTCAGTGCCGCAAGTGCAGCCGAGTCCACCGACCAGAACTCAAGCAGGGCTGGAATTGTGGTGGTGCTGCCATTTACGTTATTTGCGGCATGCGCTTGCTCCGGCAGACACAAACGAGGGAGCCAGACGCCGATGGCATTGGCATGCGTGGAGTGTGCAAGGCTTAAGTCAAAGTCACAGACAGTTTAGAAAACTTTCGCCGAAATCGATTTTTTCTTCATTTCCAAATATAAAAGGTCCTTTTGCCCTATTAAGCAGTCAAACTAACTCAAACTAGATTTCCAGCGCGCCGAGAAGTCACAACTGCAACGCTACAGAAGTGCTAAAAAAATCACCGCCCGGAATCTGAGCCTGGTTCGGTTCAGTGGTTCATAGTTGTATGAGTTCTTATATGGATTGGCTGAAAAAGACTCAGGTAGCTGTGAAAAAATCAAATAAGAACTCATCAAAACATTTTTTTCCAAATGCTCAGACTGCCCAATTTACAATCGGAACAATTCAGACCCTCGAAATAGTTGAAGTTTTTTGGTAATTCTTTTCGTTCAAAAATGGTTTTTTCCAACAAAAAAGATAAAATACCAACAAAGAAAATGAAAAGCAATAAGTCAAAGACGGTCAAGCGCGACTATCATATAATCTGTACCCCCTAAAGTGTTTATATGTCTGCCACAAAGTGGCAAAGAAGCCACAGAGTGTGTGAAGTGCTGCCCATCGCCGTTGCGGCCTGTGCTACCCATCATAATTGTTTATTTTTCTTATAACTCGACCATTGTTTATCCAATCCTTATCATTCCTTCGACAAAACAATAAATAATGTTGATTACTAAATATGTCTAGGAAGGGGCGGGGCAAAAATGGAAAATAACTTGATCTGCTTGCAAGTATAATAAATATTTGTTCCAAATATGTCAAACCTCTATCTCTTACCATCTCTGAGATAAGTTTGTTCATACGGACAGACGGACATGGCTATATCGACTCGGCTGTTGATGCTGATGAAGAATATATATGCTTAATAGGGTTTTTTAATTTAATCATGGATTGGGTTAAAGCGATAGATAAACATAGTATTATGCAATTGATAAATGATTTAACAGCTTTATCAGACAAGTTCGAGTATTTTTAGCCATTGGTCATCTATGGCATTTATTCGGAGTTCAGTGATGTTACAATATTTTGGCTAGTCAGTTATGTGTGCTTATTTAGATACCATGGAGGATTCATTGCCAACAAGTAAGAGATATGTAATGTACTCTGCACTTGCAGTAGTAGCTGAAAGCAGCGCTGCGGTAGTGAGCTTTCTTTTGCTCATAGCTTGCATATTATCCGATCTTTATTAGTCTTTCGGCAGATCGATAAATCTGTCTACAAAACTGTGGGAGATATGATGTTTTTTTCTAAATTACGGGGACGGGAGAAAATGAGCTTGATCAGCAAATTAATCAGCTATGACAAGCAGTATATGTCTCTTTCCATCTCTGAGGTCTGATTGTTCATAATAACAGACGGACAAATGGACATGGCTATATCGACTCGGCTGTGGATGCTGATCAATTGATTTAAAAAAAATAGAGGAAAGCTAACTTCGGCTTGACCCTTGGAGCTTGTATGATTTATACAAATTAGTAGACACAAATATGTACATTCGGCCGAATGTACACATTTTTGACAAGCCCTCCTATATACATTTTCTACACCCAATTTCTATGCCAGCTATACTATATAGTTGTCCTATCAAACTTGGTGGAATTATGTGAAAGCATAGAAAACTTATAAATAAGAGGTTAGTGAACGTTTTCGTTGAAGACAAAAAAGTTTTTATCACTAAAACAACATTTTCAAATGTGCAGCGTATTTGTACCAAAAGACTTCGTGCAGAGTTTGGTTTAGATAGCTTTAAAACTGACGGAGGAGATAGCATAGAAACAGACGGACGGACAGACGGACATGGCTATATCAACTCAGCTCGTCATGCTGATCAAGAATATAGATACTTTATGTGGTCGGAGATGCTTCCTTCTATGCCCTACAAACATCTCGATAATTTTAATATACCCTCTACAAGGGTATAAAAAAACACATAACATTCAGAAAACTGTATGAAATCTTTATTTGAGTCGATAGAACGATCTATATAATTTAATGTTTAAAGATGATTTCATGGAAATGTTGACCGTGGCTGCGCCTCAAATGGTTCATACGCTGGGTCCAATTTTGATATACTCTCTCCAACATATCCAACATATGTTGCGAATAAATCCTTTAATATTGTGTTTCAGTGCGTCAACTGTTGCTGGCTTGTTGCTATAGATGATATAGATATGAGCCTTAACATAGCCGATCTAGGCGGAAAATTGACTGGCCCCACACGTGAAATAAACTGTTCACCGAACTCGCCTCTCAATGGAGCCGTTGTTTCGCGTGCTGTGTGGCATGTGGCACCGTCTTGTTGAAACCAAATGTCAGCCAAGTTCAGCTATTTCATTTTGGACAAAAAATAGTTTGTAATCATCGCATGGTAGCGCTCTCCATTCACAGTAACGTTTTAAAAAAGTACAGTCCACTGATGCCACCGGCCCATAATCCAGACCAAACAGTGCATTTCACACCAAATACAGCAGTTTTGTTTGTTCACGTATCCATTTAACCAGAAATGGTCTTTGTCGCTAAACACAATTTCCGATAAAAAAGTGGATCTTCGTCCTACTTTGCACCAGCTGTATTTTAAAATGTTTCATGCACAAATCCTTCAGGAAAATTTTCCACATAGTGGAGTAACAGAGGCACAATTGCTGCGAACGGCGCCGAATCGATAATTCACGGTCATTAACAACATTGGCGGATATAGCTGCGATATTTTCCTCTGTCCGCACTCTACGTATGCGTGTAGGTAGTTTAATGTCCAATAATGTAAATTTGGTGCGAAATTTAGTCACACGATTCCGAATAGCCGCCTCAGAAGGTCGCCCAAACTGTCCATAAAATGGAAGAAGTGCACGATGCACTTTCTTAACCGAGCATGAATTTTGACCAAACTGAACATGTGACACGAAAACAGCTCAGCTGCCAAAAACAGTGTGATCAAAAAGGAAGTTGCTAAAAAATCACCCTTTACGTAGAGGGTCGGAAATGATTTCTTCTCCCTGTCACATAGTTTTGCACAAATGTAATATACTCTGTTTACCTTACAGGTACAGAGTACAATTACCCAAATTCGTTAAATCAGGCTTGATTTTCCATTTCGCATTTGAATGATTTGTCAGTCACGGTAAAGAGTTTTGATATATCAATCTAAACAAAAGTATCTAAAATCCTTTTGCACAAAATTATCACGCTTTTGCCTAACAACATATGTCATATATGCTATCAGGTTCTAAAAAACACACCAGGCAGCTAAGCCTTTAAAGCAGGAGCCGGCAAAACACACATGCTCATTTTGGCGTTGCGTCTGTGTGTTTAACAACGCGAGAGTGCGATCATTTAGCATGTTCATTTAGCAGGAGTTCATTTCTTTGTTGTTGCAAAAGAGAGAAGTATAAACACGTATACTGTCGGTGTGTCGACGTCGCTGCCGCAGAGCGAATTGGTATACACTTCAGAGAGGGAGGCGCCGGACTCTGCTTTAAAGTTATATTTCATAATCATGTTCAAAGTACCAGATTTGTAACTCTCATTTCTCAGCCTTTGCGATAAATCTAAAAAATTGATTTATAAACCTTTCGTCGATAAGGCAATTAACTAGGTTATACAAATTTCTGCGATTTATTTTAAGTTAAAGGAGTTCAAAATGAGCAAAAAACTGTTTTCAGGCCATATATTTAGATTTTGAGGATCCCCAAGAAATTAAGCGTACGCAAGGCCATTTCACGGGTTTTCACTCTATAGAACTGTTTAATCGGTAATACAAATACTTCATATCTGTAGAAAATAATTATCCAACCGGTACACAAAACTTAGTAGACATTCTACTAACGTGAGCAGAGCTATCCACTAATTACCCAGAGTTGTTTAAAATTTCTAAGCTTGTAGTTCCTGTCCAAGCTGGAAAACCTAGCGCTTGTTCGCTAATGATTCCTAAAAAATAATTATAAACCAACGCTGCAAACCGGTCCAGAACTGAACCCCTGAGAACCGGCCGGTTCCGGTTTCTTGAGTCTTTCGAACCTGACCATGGACCGAACTTTCTAAGTCTATTACAGTCCAAACCTGAAATGTAACCGGACCGCCGAAATAAGCAAAGTCTAAGTTTTATTAAGCCAATAAAAAATTCTCATTCTTAGGAAGCATTGATACCATTATTTAAAATGGTCTATTCATCTACAGTTACTAGCTAATTGATAGAGGAATCATATAGTTATAGTCATATAACATAATTAAACTTACTTTATGGAAAACAAAGCCTAAAATATTTCAATAAATTAATCAGCTATGACACAAGGCTTGAATCAAAACCTTCGAAAAGTTAAGGAATCGAACCTAATACTTCACGACGGGTTGGAACATACGGGCCGAACCTTTTGAAGAATTTTAGAGGCTTGCAGCGCTGGACTTAAGCACAATGAATCCTTTAAGCTACTGCAGTAAATTATTATAAAAGCGAAAATAAGGTAAGAATTCTTGAAACAGGAACGCTTAATTTTAATTAAAAACAATTTGTAAAGTAGTACAAAATTAAAATAGAATAACTTAAGTCATTTTGAGTTCCTTTATACATATTAATTTATTGGATGCCCTTAAATATTTGATTTTATGAACCTTACAAAAATATATACAATGTATTAGATGTAGATTTGTTCTGAAATCCGAAACCCAATGGTAAATGAGAACTCATTTTGGGATTCCTCTTTACCACCCAAATAATACTTTGCCTTAAAAATGTATCCTTTTTAATTAGGTACTAAGCTTAGCCTCAGTACCAGAGTGGTAGTAGATTGATCACTTGGCCCCTAATTGAATTTAAAGGCACTGCAACACGTGTTTACACATCCCGTCTACGTTGTTCAACCCCGGCCGACGCAACTTCATGCAATTTGTCACAATATGTGTCACATTAGCCACAGCAATTGTGCTTAAAGGTCGCCGGCGTCTCTGCCCTGCCCTCCCTGCTGCTATCGTCATCATCGTCACTGCTAACCAGATTATACCCCAATTGCAACACCCAAACGCCTTGGTCATAGCTCTGGCTCCGGCTCTGACATGGGGTGGTATGCTGAAAAAGTAGTTAAACAAAGGCCACACCACCATCATCATCATCAGCACCACCACAAACAGAAACATAGACACTGCGCAGCACTACCTACCCTGCACTTGGCTCTTTCGACGAGAATGGGAAGCATGTAAGTCATTCCTGATATACGTTTGGAAAAAACAGCCGAGATCTGGGCATCCGCGTCATTAATCAAACGCTGACAAAGGACAAACAAGTGCACGAAATGCTGAAAAAATGGCAAGGCAAATGACGTATGAAAAAAATGCCTTACAAAGAGCACCGCAAGTCCTTGATTGTCCAATGTCCGGACGTCCTTGAGCGTTACGCTCTGTGACGATTCACCACGTAGCACGATCTAGTGCTGCTCGTTAATGTGTAAATTACGAAATTAATTACCGCTATATCTGTGGGTGGTGGTGGTCACATTCAAATGCACATCCCAAAAATACATCAGCAAGTCAACATGGTTAAAAAAGGAAATGTAAAAAGTCAACAGAATTTGCCACATATTTGCTTAACCTTCTCCACGTGAAGCAAATCAAACATCCATTTTAAAGCTTTCCCAAATTGCTTTTTGATTTTATTACCCGCCAATAAAAGGCTTTTAAAATTGAATCAGTTTGGAAAATCGTTGACAAAAATTGTTTTTGAATATACATTTCCAGCTCGTAATGCCCTTTTGGAGACAATAAATATCAAAAACCCATTGAAGGCTCTCAATAAAAGCATAATCATAAAAACAATCCACATAAAATTGGCATTTTCCAGAATCGACAAAGTGAAGGCAATTTGTTGTGTAAACACAAAGCAAAATTGACAAAATAAATGCAATCATTGTTTTTATTTTCTTAAGGGCGTACGGTACAAAAGAGCAGAAAGCCAAAATGGTTAAATGGGGTACATAAAATATTATAGCAATTTTTGGTGAGAAAAGTAGGAAAAATTTACCAATTTCTATGAGAACTGTATTCGTGGGAAACGAAAAGATTTTTGTACTTATAGTTTATTCATGTTGGTGGGCCAACATAAGCGTTCTGTGGCATAGGACCGAGTTTTTTCCAAAGACCTTACAGAAGAGAGGAAAGAATGTACACGGTGCGGTGCAACAGACCGAGAGGCAGAGGATTCCTCTACTGGTCACAGGATTATGTCGAACTTTTTCTAGATGTTACAACTAGACAAGGGATTAAGCATATTTTTAACCAATTGTCTAACTTTAGTTTTGATTTTGCAAATCTTATTTTTGTTAAAAAACGAAATAAATAAGCTTAAAATATTTTTGCATATTGACATACAAAAATATTCGAAAACCTCTTTTTTATTAAATTACATGTATTAAGATTTCGATTACAATCCAAAAGAACTGTTTGTGATTTTAACTTAATAAAATGTTTAAAATCAGTGGCAAATATGCATTAAATTTTAATATTTATGTCAACAAATCGATTTGGGTATTCACAAGCAATGAATTAATTATGTTATTAAAGAAACAAATTGTTTAAATGAAAGCATTTGTTGTTGTTTCTTTATTTTTTACCGAATACTTTTGTGAATACCTCAAATATATCGGGCGTGCCAGAGAAACCTCTTCCAACAAAATTCCAACCGAATTTCAATTCTTAGGTGCCACAGAAATGACTTTTGTTTGGTTTCAAAACTCCCGTGTTTTGTTAGGAAAATTTAAAAAAAACAATTTTGACAAGCAAAATTAATATTGGATGGATGGTTGGTTGGATGGTTCTAAGATTTCTGCCTGGTACATTTAAATTTATCTTCCCTAACAAGGTAGGACAATTAATGCAGCCAAAAACAAGGTCATTCAAAAACAATAAAGACGCGATAGTTCTTCTATCTTCCAGGGTGGAGAGATGCACCAAGGCACATCTACTAAAATAAGGCGGCAAAGGATCAGAAAAATTGAGCGGAAGATGCGCGAATTTTAGAAATTTTTTTTGCACCCTTTCAAGACTCTTTGTATGAACTGCACTAGAGGGATTCCAAATAAATGAAGCATACTTCAACTTGGAACCCACAAATGCAGAGTAAAGGCTCAACCTAGTATAAGGATCCTTGAATTGGCTGGCATTGCGCTTGACAAAGCCAAACATGGAATAGGACTTTGGCAAAATATAATTTATGTGCTCATTTAAGGTAAATTTATTGTCGATGGCCTCAACCTGGCTCGATAAAGTTTGATTAGAAATCGAGTAAGTAACCGTGATATTGTAGAAGCATTTGCTATATCTAATAATAAAGCATTTGTTGAAATTAAGAGGGAGTAAGTTGAGAGCACACCATGCACTGAACCTATCTAGATCAGATTGCAACAATCGACTATCACTTAAGGATTTAATTGATCGATAAATTTTAAGATCATCAGCATACAGAAGAAACTCTGAGTTACGAGAATGCATACAAATGTCATTAATAAAAATAATGAAAAGTAAAGGACCAAGGGCACTCCCCTGTGAAAGTCCTGAAGTAGCCACATATGGAGTAGAAAGCGAGTTGTTTATTTTGACTGTGACGGCGGTCCAAGTAAGATTGAATCCAGCACAATAAAGAGGAATGAAACCCTAGCTTAAAAAGCTTGGCAGGTAGAGAGTTATGACAAACTTTATCAAATGCCTTGAAAAAATCTGTATAAATAACATCAACTTGACAGCGTTTGTCAAAGGAACTGATGCAATAATTACTGAAGACCGCTAAATTAGATGTGGTCGAGCGACCTGGCATAAAACCATGTTGAATTGGGTTAATGTCCATCTTTACAAAAAAGGAAATCTGTTTGGCTACAATCCACTCAAAGAGCTTAGATATATTGCTAAGCTTAGCAATAGGTCGGTAGTTGGGCACCTCCCTCTTGACACCAGACTTGAACACAGTTGTGACCGTAGCAATCTTGTCAATAAATCGGCCAGCTGAGAGTAACATTGAGAATATTGTTATTAGTTGCTCACATAGATCCAAAATGCAATGTTTCAGAAAAAACAAAGAAATTCCATCACAATCTGGGTAATTAGAGTCAACGCAACTCACTCCAGCTTGAAAGATGTCATCCTCAGAAATGGCAGCAGGTGGGGAATTGCACTCAGACTAAACAGATTATTCCATGAAGCAGAGGGTTCAAAGTTGAAACTGAAAAATGTAGCGAACAAATTTGAAATGCCAGTGTCTGACGTTTCTACTAAGTCATCCAGTGTCATAGATGAGGGTATTGGAATCGGCAAAACAATCTTGGATTTAATTTTAAGCCATTCTCAACATCTGCAATATACTGATTATAAAGAAATTTGTACAGAAATTCAAACTCACGCTTGTGTTGCCTATATCTCTCCCAATCGGCAGAATCCTGCGTCTTTATAAAACGTTTATAGAATTTGTTGCGCAAAGAACCCTGAACCCTCATAGGAGCATTCTTTTTGATAATGCAAGACAAAACGTTAATAAAGTTATCTTACACTCAGAAATGTACCGAAAACGTGTATTTTCGTTCTCAATAGTAGGGTACGTCCGTTTGGCCTCTCAATGTTGAAGTCGTGGGTTCAAGTCACAGTAGGGGCAGACTTTTTTTTTTTAATATTTTAATTTAGGTACTTAAATTATATCCTTAACCTCTTTTGTTTGGTAATAATATAACATAATTGATGCTTAACTTTCAATAAATGATTTTTAGCAATTATTATCATGACGAAGTTCGTCGATTTAGAACGTATGGTATATTTTTGAGAACGTGGTCTTGTTTTAAGAACGTAAAAGTTGAGAACGGAATGGGTATAAGAGTAAGAAATTTGTGCTACCTTTTAGAACGTGTACTGTTGGATGAAATCCGTAGCACTATATATGCAAGAATCTCTCACCATAATGACCGTGTCGTCCGCAAAGGTGGCAAGAAGTAGATATTGAGGGAGCTCAATCGGAATAGTATCTCCTGTTGGCATAGAAAATTTAAAGTTAAATTGAAATATAACACAATCGCCATGTACCCATGTTTGGAACAACTCTCTTAGGACATATTGTTTCGCCGGATGTTGAAAAAAAAGGATTTAAAAATATCCTGAAGTTTTTTTAGGTTTTGTATTTGGAAATCGTCGGAAAACACTAACTAAAATATACATTAAAAATGATATAAACATTTAAAACCCCTTACCTAATCAAATCCGTAAGCAATATGCTTATTCAAATGAATCTCTGTTTGCTTCTTTTTCAAAATGGTCAAGCATGGAGTGGATTTTTCCAATTAGATCCCGTCACAGACTTTAGTGGCCACTTGCAGCAGGCCTATTACAAACTCATTAGTTGCCCGTTTGGGCCAAGTTTGAACTAATAATGTGATGGCCATGTGTCTGTTGCCAGCTCAATTGAAAGAGATTTTCCAATTTAATGGCAAAGTACGCGCCAGAAGAAGCTGTGTGCCATGTGGCTGGCTCACTGGCCGGTGGCCAATTACAGCGCAGTCCCGGCACAAAACCAATCTCAATCTATGACATCAAGTAGACAAATATAGACTACATATAGCCTATGCCAGTACACGGAATGCGTAGACTTGTGTGCGTCTCCTCCATTTGGTATTCAAAAACTGTGCGTCTGTGCGATTTGACGCATATTTGCCAGCCACACATACGGATTCACTTAGATACGAGTATTTGAGGCGCAGCCTGTGCTCAAAAGTGAGCAAATGCACAATTGCTTCATTTCGTAAAAGGCTTTTATTAAACCAGAATCAGAACCTAACCAGTAGAGCTAAAACCGAAGGCGTCTGGGGTTGGAGGCTGTTGCGGCTTGAAGGCAATCGAAGTCAATGTGTGTGTGCGTCTGTTTGCGTAGTTATGGTAAATATTCATATTTGTAGCGTGTGCGCAATGTGTTGAAATTAGCATTTATGAATTTTGTGCCAAATGTCGAACTCACAAACAGACGACGACGACAACGGCTACGGCACGTATGGCGCTATGTACAACTACAACTACATCAAATGACTTGGCCCACTCATTTACCACCCCTCATTCCACTCGGCTCAAAAGCCCAGGCTGTATTATGCGAGAGATTCTTGGTTATGGCTTTGTGGCTTTTTGGGCCAACGGCTCACTTTTAGTCGTCATTGGCCGCCCATTTGCATTTAGATTGCGGCAGAAAACCCCAAGCCAACTGTGCCACAACCAAGTCTGTTGGCCGAGTCCTTTGAACTACATGCATATCGTACTTACTTGGCCAGAAACAAAGGCAATGGGTGACATCTGTGTCTGATGTTTGCTGCCTGACAATTTGTGTACCTCCTTGCGGTGAGAGAAATGGTCAGAGAGCAGTTCATGTTCATGGACTTCGATTTACATAATTACAAGTAAAAAATTTTCTTCCCTGGGGAGGGGGAGCTCAAAAGTTTGTAAAAGAAAACTTGTATAATTGTAAATTGAAAAAATTTAATAAGTTTATATGGGAAAATAAGTGAAAGTATTGACAATTTAAAATTTTTTGCTCCAATGTGTACAGTTTGCGAACCGATTCTTGTGGAACCTAAGTTTGTGGCTCGAACCTTGGTGTATAGCTGTCTGTTTGCAGTCTTGGTTATGCCTATACACTTGTCGATATAGGCGGCCAATATTCTTCCTGACGAAAAAAATTATAGATTGCTTATACGGCATTCTGTGCTGGTAAACACTGCTTGTGAAGCCACTAGTTGAACAATTAAACTACCAACACTAATTTATCTCTTTGTCCCGTTTTTGCAAGCCTTGTATCGTTCTTGTTCACCAATATCGGCAAGTGTCATGTATGCATTATTGATGTAGAAAGAATGCACATGCCACAACTAAATTTGATTTGCATGCAAGGCTTTGGCTACAAGTTGCCTTATGGCTTTTTTACTACTTTGTGTGGCTTCTAATTTAAATTGAGTATGTTATAGTCGGGCTTGACCGACTTTTTTTCTTGGTTTTTATTGCTATTGATTGCTATTTAATATTTGAAACTAAGTTGCAGAAACAACCATCAAAAATAAATATCGAATCCACAATTTGTATGCTACAATAACTTCTTGCGATGTTGAACAAGACATTATTATTATTATTATTCATATTATTCATCCTAGTGCTACAAGTTTTGTTAACTAATCCTACTGCACTAGTCACACAAAATATTTATCATTATTCTATATATATTCTATATGTATGTGGGGTTTGGTGACCTGTTTTTGATTTTAGTCAATGTTACAACTGGCTAGCTCAAGGTCTTCTTTGGTTGATTATAAGCCTTTTTATAACCAACACAAACCAACAGATATTAATTACAACATTTTGGAATAGCAATTGGGTATGTCCGTACAACGATCGCTGTTTCGAGAATAACCAAATTCTCTCATCAGCGGACTTGTTTTTTGCTGTTCACACTTCGAACAAACATCCAGTTAGCACTTATAGTCTCGAGGTGGCGAATAAAGACATAGGAATTACACTATTATAAATTCGCAGCCCTAACTTCGGCTATGGTTTTTTTTTTTTTTTTTTTTTGTTTGAAGGTGTTTTTTATATCTTATCTTATAATCAACCAAAGAAGACCTTGAGCTAGCCAGTTGTAACATTGACTAAAATCAAAAACAGGTCACCAAACCCCACATACATATAAATAATGGTCAGCACGCCATAATGTTTGTAATAAAAACCAAAAAACGGTTTCCCTATTATAAAACAAACACAAAAATACCTTGTGTATTTACAAAAAACTCGTGGCCCTGCTAAGGAGGATCATTGGACGGATAGCCCAACCACCTAGCAGCAGCCATAAGCAACAGAATTAATTACAGCAAATTGGTAAACAAAAACACCTTCAAAAAAAAAAAAAAAAAAAAAACCATAGCCGAAGTTAGGGCTGCGAATTTATAATAGTGTAATTCCTATGTCTTTATTCGCCACCTCGAGACTATAAGTGCTAACTGGATGTTTTTTCGAAGTGTGAACAGCAAAAAACAAGTCCGCTGATGAGAGAATTTGGTTATTCTCGAAACAGCGATCGTTGTACGGACATACCCAATTGCTATTCCAAAATGTTGTAATTAATATCTGTTGGTTTGTGTTGGTTATAAAAAGGCTTATAATCAACCAAAGAAGACCTTGAGCTAGCCAGTTGTAACATTGAATATTCTATATATATAATTAAAAATTTAAATATTAAATAGTATACAGTTGAAAAATGTGTTGGATTGTTATTTTTAGTTCTTAATATCTTAATATCTTTATATCTTAATTATATATTTATTATTTTTATTAGTTTTGTTTGTCTAGAGTTAAGACGGCTTTCTGAAGATGTGTTTTGAGGTTGTTACTAAATGTGTGTGCACCACTGATAGTTTTAAGGTTGTGTGGTAGTTGGTTCACAAGGCAAACAGCGTTTCCAAAAAAATTGTTTGATCATAGAACTTTTAAGCGGGCTCTAGGTCTATAAGTAATGATTTTCATCATAACATTTCTAAAACCAGACAAGCACAGTGTTTGTCGGAACAAGCCAGTCTGTTTCTCACGCAGATAAGATTGCTGGTTCTTCTGGATGAGGTAAAGCTTAACATGTTAAACAAGTAGTCTGGATTTTGTCTGTAAATTCTTTTGTGGATGAATAAAAAAACTCTATAACTAATCAAAGCGTTTAGGCTGAGGTCATGGTTTTTAAATGCAGAGCTTGTGATGTGATCCCTTCTTTGTATCTTGCAACGCTAGTAAAGGCTACATTTAATTTGTGTTGGCTACCACACTCAGAAAAATATTTTTCTATATTTAAGAAAATCGCCCTAATATTGAAATCGCCTTAAGATTTAGAAAAAATGTATATTTTTAAGAAAAAATTTTCTGCATTTTAGAAAAGTTGCCCTAAAAATGAATTTTTTAGAAAAAACTTTCTAAAATTGAGAAAAATGTATTTTTATACCCTTGCAAAGGGTATTATAATTTTGCCCAGAAGTTTGCAACGCATAGAAATATTCATTTCCGACCCCATAAACTATATATATTCTTGATCAGGGCGACGAGCTGAGTCGATTGAGCTTTGTCCGTCCGTCCGTCCGTCTGTCTGTCTGTCTGTCTGTCTGTCCGTCTGTCTGTCCGTCTGTTTCTACGCAAACTAGTCTCTCAGTTTAACAGCTATCGAGCTGAAATTTTGCACAGAGTCTTCTTTTTGTTGCACGCTGCTAATATGTCGGAACCGACCGGATCGGATGACTATATCTTATAGCTGCCATAGGAACCATCGGTCAAAAAATGAGTCTTAGTGAGAAAAACTTTATTGTTTTCAATGTTAGCGGCCTTAAACTCAGCCATTACTTATATTATATGCTTTCAAACAGATTTGCAAATTTTGGTCAAGATCGGATGACTATATCTTATAGCTGTCATAGGAACCATCGGTCGGAAAATGGGTCCTAGTAAGAAAAATTTTTTTGTTTTCAATGCTAGCGTCATAAAACTCGGCCATAATTAATATTATATGCTTTCAAACAGATTGGCAAACTTTGGTCAAAGTCGGATGACTATAACATATAGCTGCCATAGGACCGATCGGTCGGAAAATGGGTCTTAGTGAAAAGAACTTTTTTGTTTTCAAGTTAATCGTTCTTAAAGTCGGTGATTCTTAATATGAAACGCATTCAAACTAATTTTAAAAAGTTGATCGACATCGGGTGACTATATCTTATGGTTGCCCATAGGACCGATCGGTCGGAAAATGAGTCTTAGTGAGAAAAATCTTTTCTGTTTTAAATTTTATCTTTCTTAAACTCCGCGTTTGTTATTTCGATATGTTTTCAAAAAGATTCGGGAAATTTGGTCAAAATCAGATGTTTATCTGTCGAAAAATGGGTTTAAGTTAAAAATTTTTTCGATTTTTATGTAAGCGTTCTTAAACTCTGACATTTCAAAAACAGCATTTGCAAGGGTATAAAAACTTCGGCACAGACGAAGTTAGTTTGGCCTTCTCGTTTTTCTAAAAATTCGGTCGAAAATGGCATATTTTAGGGCGATTTGTTTTTTGAGTACAACATCACATTTACCAAAAATTTCTATACCGTAAAAAAGTACAGGAACAACGAAAGACTTCGCAATCAGGAGTCGTATGTATGTTTATAGGAAAACAATTTTGGGTTAGCGATAGTTGCCTAAGCAGTGCGTAAGTCTTCCCAACTGCCTTATTTATATGACCCTACCAGGATAGAGTTTTGTTGAAGGTTATTCAAAGGTTCTCAGCCTTATTAACATACAGTCAGTGTTTGGTACAATTACCTGAAGTTAAGTAGCTGCACAGCACTATATACATATGTGCACAAGACTTTGAATACTTACAAAGAATCGCACATATTTATGTACGATCGAACTTTTTTTTGCACAAAATTGTCGATACATACATAAATGCATAAATTTATTTGTGTTCCAGTCTATAGCAGCAGTTTCTTGCGAATTTGTTCACCCCAATAGTTACTCTTCCTACGAATCAATGAAAGCCAAAGTATCTAAGTTCCAAAGCTCCAATAAGTTCCAATAACTCAACTAACGAATCAGCTGGAGATATATTCAAGTATCCTAGTATCTTGAATTCCCACCACTACTTAATACATCATAACAAATGTAACTAAATTATTTTATTACAGCTAAATGAACGCATTTGCGATTACATTATAGCCGAGATGTTGCCGCTCTGCCATGTTTTAAAGAAAAGTTTCAGGGACCTGTTTGTGGACTGGACGTCCGGTAAAAACTCCCTGTTCAAAAACTATACGCTCTATGCCTGATAAAAGCAATAAGCAATCTAAATCGTCATTCTCTCGTGCTCGCATATAAGCGATTTCCCACTTGCTACTGTATTAGCTGAAGTTTATAGCAAATACGGACTTAAAGTAAGCCAAAAATGTGACCAACTTCTGATTTGTTATGGTTTTTAATATTCATTACTAATCAAAATATATTGTACCTATATTGTACCTTTTCTTTTACCTAGGTACTAGAAATTTCGGATATCTTTTACCATACCTAGGTATATTTTTTGACGTTTACCTTGTACCTTACCTAGGTAAGAAAATCCAGTACCTTTCCAATCACTGCATTCAGTATAGATGCTCCATCTATTTACAATTTTGCAAAGTTTTCAGTAATTAACATATTTTTGTGTATGACAAGGCACTTGATTTGATGGGGTTGAAGCTAAGTCCATTTTTCTTGGGCCATTCACTAACATTAAATAGATCATTGTAACACGCATTAATACACTGGTCAATTTGACTCAATGGACTACTAACATACATTTGGACATCACCTGCATACATATGGACTTCACACTTTGACAATACACTGGGAAGATCATTAACATACACTGTAAAGAGAAGAGGCCCTAAAACTGATCCCTGTGGGGCTCTACATGTAATAGAGAGAAACTCTGACATGTTTGCATTTGATACGACTGCTTGGTTTCTATAGTTTAGAAATGAACGCTTTAGTTTTATAGCCGTTTGGGAGAAGTTGTATAGATTTCATAACTTAGTAGTATTTCGTGATTTACGGTGTCAAAGTAAAGTTACGTCGCTTTTGTCCAAGTTTCTGCGGAAGTCTTCAACTATTTTAATGATTGCTGTAGTACAGCTCCTAATTTTCCGAAATCCAGACTGGTTGTTGAGGAGTTTATTAGTGGCTAGGAAGCTCGTTATTTATGTTGCAATCAAAGAAATCATATTAGTTTATTGTAGCACTTTTAAGTTTTGTTAACATTGTAATGGACTTTAAAATCGAATGATCCCAAATTTTCTGCTTTCCACGGGTCGCGAAACGGCCGCGAAATGAAAAACTCCATATAAAAAACCTGCTGAGTAACTTTTTCGTGTCGCCGTGTCCACTCATTGCGAAAATAGCTTACGTTTGCCACTATGTTATGTTAAATAAAATAACGTAGCTATAAATGCTGTTTCCTCTTTTTCGCGGTGACATATAAAAAAAAAGGTTTCGATTCTAATTTGTGCGGATAAGGGGAAGCATAAACGCCGTGAAAGTAAAGAGCAAGGTTTGGGACTCTACGGATAAGAAACACTCGGAAACCCGCCAGAGAACACCGGCGGACCGGAGCACGGTCTGGTCTGTACCTGTATGGGTATTGGTGGCGGTGTGACGTCATTTGTCACCACAAACCACCAGCGAGGAGTTTAAAATCTATTTGGACAGCATTCAAATACTCCTAAGCGCCTCCAGCCCCCCTCAATGAGTTCGATTTGATTCGCTTGAACAGCCTCCTGTGCTCAATGATCGAAACAGTATAACGATCACAAACCAAATGAACTATCCCGGTTCAGTCGACAGCGATTCTAGCGACCACACTTGCCCCCTGAAGGAGACCGAGCAAAAGCGGATCGGGCAACTAGGATGTGCCCTAAATCTATGCCAACTATATCAAGGTAAGGAATGGGCGAACCAAACTTCAACTTTATAAATCGCTTTCATTTCTTAACGTTTCCCTGCCAGGGACCCGACAACGTGTCCAAGTGTTCTAGTTCTCCGGCGCTGTATACGCCGCTTCTTGGAGGGAGGCAGCAGCAGCAGTCCACACATGGAAGAGTCACACAGATGCAATTACCGACCTTCAATTGGAGGTTACTGCGCTCATAGTGCAGATTGGAAAATGGCATAATGATAAGAACAATTATTGTGTTATGCATTTCATTTAATAATAATTTATTAAAATAGCACACAAAATATGTATATATGCGCTGTTGTAGTTTGTAAGATTGCGGGATCATTTAACAGCGCAATATTAATCCCAAGGTTTCTTTGAAACGTTTATCGATGAAAAAAAAGTGTGTTATCGTGTTAATAGCAGCGGCTTAGTAGACTCGGTTAAGAATCAGCGGAGTCTCAACTTTTTCACGAGAAATTTTTCGCGACCCGTGGAAACCGCCTCTTGCCAGGAATCGATTCCTTTCTTTTGGATAAAAAAGATGTACAACCTTGTTACGCCGTATTCAATGTTACAGCTGGATCGAGTCTGTGATCGCAAGGCTTACACGTTCCGTGTGTATTCCCTTGGATTGGCCACTGAGCACGCCTTCCAATTTCTGGATTTGGCGTTCACTCGGAAACCAACTTTTACGCCCCCGACGCTGTTGAGCTCCCTTTTCTCATCAAAGTGCGATGTGTCCAGTTCTCCCGTTCTGTAGTTCTGACGAATAGTCACAGGGGACTCCTAACCTAAATCAGCCACGCAAGTTAAAGAAGGGTGTTAGCGTTTTGGGTTCAGACACGATCGAATACCCTTTTTATTTGAATAGAATATAGGTATATTAATATCCGAATTGCCGGATAAATCCACAACACAAGCATTGTAATTTATGTCACGACATGGGGACATAAAAAGGTAAAGAGGTCTTTCATAAGGGGTCCACCATAGGCATGTTTTAGTGATGTATGGAGATTTTAAGCTATGGGATTTCAAATTCTTTTTTCCCTTGCACCTCCGGTAGCATTTTACCATCCCAGTGAATTGCCACCTAAGTACATATATTGCCATAACATTGTATTAGTAGATCCATACAAACATGTATTTATCATCAATTTTGTATGGGAACCCCCCTAGGGAGTGGAGACAGGGGGTGGGTGCCATGAACAAATATGTTGGGAAGTGAAAAATAATGGGGGTTGGTCGTACATTTTACCCTCCTGGGAACTGTTGGAGGACAATTTTATAAAAATGTCATTTTTGTATGGGGACCCCCCTAGGAAGGGGAGATAGGGGATAGGTGCAAAGGACAAAAATGTCGGGAAGGGAAAAATAGATGGGGTCGTTCTTATATTTTGCATTGCTAGGAAGCACTTTTGGAGAGGTAGTCAAGTGGCAGTGGTACGAAATAAAAAAAAACCTGAATTTTTCATCAATTTTGGATGGTAGCCCCCGAAGGAGTGGAGACACGGGATGGGTGCCATGAACAAAAATGTTGGTTTTAAAGAGGTGGGAGATATTTTATAAAAATTTAATTTTTATGGGGACCCCAAAGGGAGGAGAGATAGGGGGTAGGTGTCAAGGAAAAAAATGTTGCGAAAAGAAAATCAATAGGGTCACTGGTACATTTGACCCCTCTAGAAGCAACCCCTGGGCAGCTATGACCTTATATATCAATTTTCGATCATTTTTCGGGAACTTTGACCTTGATGCGTGATCACTTCCCCCACCCCACCCCCAAAATATTTTGGATAACGCATTTTTTTACCCAATCTCGCGGATTGTGAGGCTGGAGCAAGTCGAAATAGAAAAAACCTTCACTAAAACATGCCAAGTCCACAACTGTCAAATCAGTTGCCATGGTCGGGCGGATTAAGAAAAAAAAGGTGGCGATTAACATTTAAGCTACCACCATATTGCTTCTTGATTTTATTAACTCCATGGATATTTTCGAAATAAACGTTGTAGGATAATCAAAGCATCCCTCTACCACATAGAGAGCAATATTGGCAAGTGTCTCCCTTGATCTAGTGCAGAGTTCCCCAGCGATAGCCCCTGGGGCACGAACATACTCGCCAATTCACACCGAATGCTTGCCGAATCATGAATCACTGTGTGTTAGAGAGAGAGACACTAGTTACATTTTCGCCCTCTCTGCTTGGGGAACCCTGATCTAGTGATCTTGTTAAAGGGGTTTTTCAATCCCCTTAGCCTTAGGGAATGGTTCCTTCGGTGAGGTATACCTGGCCAAAAGCGTAGTCTCTCGTCGCCGCTTGACCTTGAAAATGGAGCAAACCGAAGAGCAGTCGAAGGACAACAATCACATTAAAATGAACGATTAATAGTGGAACAACAATCGAAGAACTATATTATCCACAGAAAATATCGAAATATATATATCAATTAAGAAAAAAGAAAATAAGAAAAGAAAATAAGACAAAATCGAAAGCGACTAGTCGCCAGGAAAGCCAAATTGAAAGTGAAACCTTTGTTAATTCTAATTTAAAGTAAGGCACATTTGGACAAATCAAGGCCTACTAGAATAAGGTCTGACTGAGTTCACAATTGCAAATAGCTTTAATTGTGAAGATGATGATGATTAGACATCGGATTTTATGCACATTTTTATACTCTGTACCGAAGGTACATAGAGTATATTAAGTTTGTGCAAAAGTATGTAACAGGTAGAAGGAATCGTTTCCGACCCTATAAAGTATATATATTCTTGATCAGCATCAACAGCCGAGTCGATATAGCCATGTCCGTCCGTCCGTCCGTCCGTCCGTCCGTCCGTCCGTCCGTATAAACGAAGAGATCTCAGAGATGGTAAGAGATAGAGGTTTGACATGTATGGGACATATATTTCTTATACTTGCAGGCAGATCAAGTTTATTTTCAATTTTTGCCACGCCCCCTCCCGCCCCCGCAATTTGGAAAAAACTTCATATCTCCTACAGTTTTGGAGATAGATCGTTCGTTCCTTCTAGAGATACCTTGCAAACAAAATTATTTATCGATTTGCTGAAGGAATGATAAAGATCGGATGAACGATACTCAAGTTATGGGCAAAAAACGGCCACTTAACACAACCCACCCCTCCCACCAATACAGGCAATCTTAGTGCGAGAGAGAAAGAGAGAGAGAGAGAGAGAGAAACTTAGAGAGCGCACCGCGTTGTGCGCGGGGTGTTAACTGTCCGTTTGACTCCTAAGCAAATGCGAGTGTAAGGGTACAGAGTATGTTATAGTCGGGCTTGACCGACTTTCTTTCTTGTTTTAAATGAAGGTTGATTGGGCTGAAAGTTTGGACTTATTTATAACCCACTTTACATTGAAAACTGCATAGGCAAAATATGCAAACAAATATGCAAAATATGTAAAATATGTAATTGTATAACAAATGTATAAAATCGCAAAATTTACAAAAATTCTCATTCTTGATTCTGGATTATTATAAAAAATATATAAATGGCATATATAGACGGTTAAATGGAAGTTGCAGACCGAGTAAATGAATGGTGTTCTTTAAAAGCTCTAAAATATTGGGAAATTTCTAAATTGTTCATTAATTTCAGATTTTTATGAAGATTTTATGGACGACTAGAGTACACGGATATATAAGGGAGATGTGGAACAAATGATCAAGAAAATCGCGAGATTTCAAAAATTCTCATTTGAGTTTAGATTATCATAAAGAATACCCTTCCGGCGGGTAAATAGGAGGAGTAGTTCAAGTGGTCAAGAAAATCGCGAAATTTTCGAAGGACCTAAGATAAGAATGAAGGTTGGAAAGATGGGAATTGAAGACGCGTATATAAGAGGCTTAGACCAAAAACCGAGAAATTTGTCAAACTTCATTTGAGTATTAGCGCGGATTGGACAGGTCAAAATTTGCCAATTTTTCGTATGGCCTATTAAATTATTATTAATGTTTTATGGTGGGCAAGAGTAGACGGGTAAATATAGGAAGTGTAGACCGATCTGTCAAAAAATTCGCGAAATTTTCAAAATTATTATTTGAGCTTAGATTTTTCGCGAAATTTGACAAATTTTATGAGTTTTGTGAATCATTAAGATGTGATAGATTACAATTGTGGATGCGTAAATGATTAATTCCAACGGTCCAAAAAGTGGCGCAATTCACAAAACTTTTGCATGAGTTTGATTATAATGTAGACAGGTAAATTGACGGGTCAAGATCAAGCGGTCCAAAAATCCTGATATATACAAAAATTTATGATTATTTCAGATTATCATGAAGATTTAGTTGTTGGAAATTGAAGACGGGTAAATAGGAGGTGTCGGTCAATCGGTTTAAAGAAATTTTAACATTTGCGAAATTCTTATATGAGTTTAGATTGACACGATGACGGGTATATCGACGGGTAAATAGGAAGTGAAGATCAAACGGACCAAGAACTCGTGAAATTTAAAAAAAAAATTTAATGAGTTTAGATTATCATGAAGATTTGGTAGATGGCAATTGTCTATTAAGCTTCACTTCTTCGAATTGTGTTTCAAATTCTAAAGGGGGTGCAGCAACGCACGCCTGCTATGTAAATATGTATTGCAAAACAGTTTGATGGTTTTACAGAAAACTGATAAGTTGTGAAATTATAAATTTTGTTTTTAAGATTTCTATGCTTATTTCTAGATTTTTAAATCTTGCTTTTTTTTATATTATGCAAGGCTCTTGAAAACGAGATTTTCAATCTAGATTTTATATTGTTTTTTTTTCTTAGTGTACTTACTTCACTCACGAGTCAGGATCATTTGATTTTCAAGTGGGATCAGTACTTGGAATTAGCATTTTCGGTTTGATCCAAGCCTTTTAGGATTGTTCCAATCCTGTCGTGCTGCATTGAAGTAGAATCTAGTACGACTGGTACTAAAACTACTAAAAATCTCGACGTGATGAACCATTTCTGAAACAGATTCTTTTTTAGCACACGAACATCATATAGAATCACCACCGACCCTTCAATATACTGGAAAAAGTTTAATTTTGTTGCCTTGTGTAACTCATAAACGACTTATCAGATCAGGACAATTTATTTTTCCAAAAAATTTGCAAAAATAACTGTTTCTTATATATACTTTTCTGCAAAATTTGGCTTAAGTCGAATTATAGGTTGTGTTTTCAAAATTAAAAAACCAAGAAGTTAAAAAATCTTTCAACATTATAAATTTTTGTTTAAAACATTTTATTTTGCTTTTTAAATTTTGTATTTTAAGCTCCATCTTTTAAGAACATTTCGTAAAAAATTTCAGCTTTTTAGCTTAGCTGGTGTAGAAATGACAGAGTTTTGGCCAAAACATAAGATTCTGGCACACAGTGCACTGTTGAAATTTTGTCTAAGAACATACGATGCTCTTTCAAAAAACTGTTTTTAAAACGGCACTGGCCAAACTCTATATCTTCCTCGTCATTTTCTGTAGATACCTCTGGCCCATGGTGAAAAAGCAGTTTTCACCTACTTTGTGTCAGACTTCTTTGCTGCATTGTCTTTATTTACGAAATTGATAAGCCAACATTCAACTAAGACCATCGATTGTTGAACTCGAAACTCAAAAGGTTATCCACATAAGTGAATATCTCATCTTGTCAACTTCACTGCTTACCATTTTTTTCTTTTCAACCTTCTATTAACTATTCAAGATGAGAAGATACTCCCGAGTATCTGGTTACGTTTTATTCAATTTTCGCTCGATTTTCTATTTAATTTTTTTCCCGGGAATTTTTGACGATTTTCTTTTTTTTTCTATTGTACTTGGAATATTCGCGTGCGCCGTTGGGCACAACACCAACAACTTGAGCAGCGACTTGAGTAGCTCGCAGAAAAGTTTCCTAGACAACTCCTTCAGTGCCGGGGCTGGCTCTGCTGTGGCCCACAAAAAAAAAAAAAAAAGGGAAGAAGTCGAAGGACTGCTGGCTAAATATCCTTTAGCCTTTGGGAAATCAGTAAAGCGCAAAGGACCACTTGTGAATACGCTTTGATGCGCGCGGCTTTGTGCGTGAGTGTGACTGCCTTGGCTGGGTCTGGGGATTGGCCGTTGCTGTGCCTGGAATTATACTTGGTTTCTTCTTTTTTGTGCCGCTGCTGCTTGAAATTTATTTATTTTGACTTGGTTTTCGTTGCCGTCGTTGCTGCTGCTGCTGCCGCTTTTGTTGGCTTGAAGTATTTCGTGAGTAGCGTAAAATACGCGCGCGAAATGTAATAAAAACATTTTTTCCAGAGGCAGCAGGAGCCGGGCAGCCAACATCTTATTCCTTTCTACTGCAGCCGATTTCTAGTACTTCGGAGCGCAACTTCTTGCTTTGAGCCACTGAAGTTGCTGCTGTTGCTAAAGTATCTAAAAGATATTTTTAATACATGCACGCGACTTTGAGTACACAAACACACTCACAGCGACTTATACAGACAGCAGTCATCCATTTGATGTTGGTTTTCTGTTGCTTTTATTGGGCAGCATAATAAAAACATTCCAGTCATATGCAAAAATATGCAATGCATTTTCCGTTTCATTTTTTCTGTTCATGATTTTGTGTTTTGTGCTCAAATTATGACTATGAAAATGTTGCTGTAGCATTTCCCTTTGAATATTTTCCACAAAATTTACATATTAAGCATTTCGGCTCTTTGAGTTTTTTTTTTTGCTCATTTGCATTTGAGTCGATGGCAACACCTTGACTGTTAGCAACTAGTTCAAAAGTCAATCTTCATCCGGATCTAGACATACATTTATTGGCTTGAACTACGCCCCTTTGATGTCCGCTTTATGTCAACTGTCACAAGCCCATCCCACGCCATGATTAAAATGTAGATGTGGATGAGGCGGAGGCGACACATAGTTGACTTTGCGAATTGGTTGCCAGATGCCAAGTTTTGCAATTCAAATTTTTAGCAACGACTAAAAACTGGAAAGGAAATCTCCAAAGCAATCGAAACCAACAAAACATTTGGAGACTTTTGGCATAGATGACATAGAATTGTTAGATTTATTAAGGAACGGTATATAATGACCGCGCGCTTAACTGGTTGACCCAGAAGGTGTCCTTAATCCTGTCCTTACCAACCATACAGGGCGCTGATGCTGCTACCTAACGTGCCAACGGCAGACTGAAGGGCTTTGTTCAGAAAATAGGGGACAGGCCGAGAATTTGGAAACTTGGCCGGGGGCATCGGTAGCCACCTCGAGGACAAGATTGTGCACACCCTGCAATAAGGCAAAGTAGAAAAGGACTCGGGTCTGGAAATCAACAACTTTAGAACACGTTCGTTGTAGAAGGAAAGGAGGCGATAGATGGCAACCTTGATAGTCAAACCTACCTGTTAAGGTGACCCAGCTACCCATGAAATTGATTCATAAGCGCAGAGTCGAAACAGCGGAGCTTCTAATTGCCCTGCAGCTAGAGTCTGCTGGTATAGTTGTAGTCCAGCAGCACTGGAAATCTGTTACATAGTGCATGAGACCTGACAGAACAGCTGAGGTAGCTCCAAGGGTCAGCGACGAACGCCATCGCACATTATAGTTTGGGGATGTTCCGATTTAAATGGCAGAGGTGAGTGACTTCTAAACACTAATGTAGATGTAGGTAACTCATATTAGAAATAAAATGGCTAAAATCATACCCATTCCGAAAGGAAACAATAAATACAGACCAACTTTAATCCTACCATTTTTATCCAAAGTTTTTGAACAATTAAAATCTTAAATTTCACGGACACTGCCATTAAACTAATAAAATCATATTTATCTGATAGAAGTCAGGCAGTGGTTACTGAGTCTGAAATATCGTCTACTTTACATCTAACTCGTGGTGTACCCCTGGGTTCAGTGTTTTCTTTATATGTAAATCACCTCCCAGATATGTTGTCTAATTGTAATGTCCACATGTATGCCTTATCTCAAAAAATTACCTTAGATGAATTTTTTTCGCGCCGATTATATTATAGCCAAGATGTTGAAGAAAAAAGTTTCAGGGACCTGTTTGTGGCTAACACTGGATGTCCAGTAAACATTCCCTGTTCAAAAACTATACGATCCTAGCTAGATAAGAAGAAGGAGGACTATTAGCCGTGTTTCCATTTTCACTTTTCCCAAACATTTTGCGATTTTAAGACCAATTTTGTACTGAAACCCGGTTTTAGATCGAGACATTTAGCGAGACATATAGCTGATATTTTTCAAAATACTCATTTTATTTGTACGACTGCCGATATCTGCAATAACAAAAGCTACTTTGGTGTAACTGGCCACTAAATAGATAGCAATCTACATCGTCATTCTCTCGTGGTTAGCTGAAGCTCATAGCAAATACGGACTTAGAAATACCAATTCTGTAAAGCATTAATAGTGTCGAGTTTTTAGAAGAGTCTGATTTAAAAGTAATAGACCTGGATAGTTCAGCTGTTGCTGAAATTATTTTGCCAAGGCACTTTAGATGCGCATCACACACTTTTAACTTAGTTCCTTAGACTTTGGTTTTGTCCATTATGATACTTTCAAAATTCAAATTGATGTGAATTCCATATCACCATATGTGAAGTGTTTTAAAGATTGGCTTGTTGAAGAAATAACGGAAAAGTTGGATACTGTTGTCAATGAGAGTTCAAATATAAAGGATTCTGAGATCTTTTAAGATGCCAGTTATGGAAGATTGGATGAATCTGAGAATTGTGATGAAAAATTCCAATATTGAAATGGAAGCCTTAACTTATCTTGCCGATTATAGCAAATCTTTTGAATCTGTACTTAGGTAAAAAAATATTTGAAATGTTCTATTGAAAAAATTTTTAGCTGTGGAGGCCATATACACAAAAACGAAACAGACAAGGTGACGAAATTTTCGAAGCTGATGTTACGTAAAAAAAATCGAGATAGCATCTAAGACAATAAGCACAATATTCCGTTTTTAAACCATTCTTTTAAATTTAAAAGTACCTTTTTTGTACCTTTACCTTTACCTAGGTACTGGAAATTCCGTATACCTCTTACCTTACCTAGGTATATTTTTTGTCATATACCTTGAACCTTACCTAGGTAAGAAAATTGAGTACCTTTTAGACCATCCATGGTTGTTTTTTAAGAAAATTTTTAAATATTTTGGTTTTGTTAAAAGTCAAATAAATAACAATAAATACAATTTTTTAACGACTTGCTCCTAGAATTTAAGGTAATTGCCTAATATAGGTCCCCTTGGTTCAAAAAATTCCTTCGACGCGAATCTTAAATAAGTAGCATGCAATAAAGTTGCGGCGGTCAGGTTAGATGGTCGGAAAAATAAGTTGATTCATTAAATAATTTTTTTCTAAGCCTCCCACTCTTAAAACAGAAAGGCTCTGGAGGGATGTAAAGGGTGAACTGACATATTTTGGCCGCAAAAAAAGAGCAGGTTAATGTTTAGTATAGGTCCATTATGGCCTAAAATTTGGAAAAACAAATGTCCTCGTTGTACCGCGATTTATGAAGAATTTACGTGCGGAAAATAATTGGCGGTCACCCGCGGATGATTTAAAATAATATTTAAACAAAGTTGTAAACAAGAAATATTTCGAACTTGGCCTATCTCCACTTCATGCAAAAATACGGTTCTATAAATTATTGTTACATCTTTCTTATAAGTCCTTCATCAAAATGTGGCAGGTTAGAGGTCCTGAACAAAAATTAAAAGTATTAGAAATAAAGCAGAATATTGAAAAGGAATTTCGTGAAAGAATGGGTTTAATAGTAGGTAAGCCCAGAGGTGGAGGTAGAGGATCATCATAGAAAAACTAACATACATAGAAGCACAATCTGCTGCGTCGACAACTTTTCACTCAGATATTTGTCAGCTGTTCGCTGTCATTTTAGCTCTTTGAGTTATTTTGTTGACTCTCAGAGTTTTTTTAACTATGTCCGTCTCCCTCTAACCACCGCGTTTTCCTACGTCGACAGTAATTTTAAGTAACAGATTTTGTTGTCTCTATGAAGCATCTACTTGTCACTATGGAGTTAACATCACTCAAAAAAGAGAGGCGTTTCAAAGTGTGCTTCTATGTTAGTTCTTCTATGGGATCATCCAACGAGGGAAATGTTGATAGAAATTTTTTTTCTAATCTAAGATTGGCTTCAGTTTTTTTTATTTTTTAATTAAGCCACCTTATGTCTAAATGTTTACAATTTACTGTTACTGGTTAATAATAAATTATATTGTAGTGTGCTTAGTATTTCATTTGTTAGCCAGTTCTTGTGATGTGTTTGTTTTCGAGTAGTTCTAGTTATAAAGATTGTAACTCCTAGTTTTTTGTTTTTCTAGTTTGTTATCTTAAGCGTGAATGTATTTTGTTGTTGTGAATTAATTCAGTTTTAAAATTAGTCCTAATTAAAGTAAGTACTTACATTTATAATTACAGGTGGGTGTAAGTTTGTGGGTTTTAATAAAAGTTGGGTGGATCCTAAGGAGTCTTCTTCTAGCCCTGATCCCATTGATCCTTCGATACGTCTGAGTATTCTAGCCTGAAAAACTCTTATTTTGTTTAGGTGGGTTTTTGCCGCGATGCCATAAACCTGAATGTCGTATCTCCAAATTGGCGCAAGGATAACCTTATAAATAAGGACCTTATTTCAGAGCGACAGTTTGTTGTTGGCGTTAAGAAGCCAGCCCATCCTTGTCGCCTTGGTTCGCAGTTTTCCAGCTACTTCAGCGATGTATTGTTTGAACGTGAGTCGCTTGTCTAGCATCACACCTAGGTATTTATGCCCTGTGTTGAGAGGAAGGACTTCACCGTGTAGGAATACTCCAGGGCAAATGTCTCTTCTAAGCGTATGGGTGACGCAAGCGCACTTTTTTGAACTTACAGAAATGTTCCAACGATCAGTTCTCAAACTTCTTGAGGTACTCCTGCAGAGTATCAGTTGCCCTTTAAATACACCCGACTCTTGCCATGATAGCGGTGTAGGCAACAAAGGTGGCGATTAGAAGGTCCTGCGGGTCTTCGATTGGGATGTCATGCGATGTGGGCATGTCCGAGGTAAAAAGGCTGTACAGGGTTGGACCTAGCACGCTGCCTTGAGGTACTCCTGCTCGAATCCTCTTCTTCAAGGCCATCGTGGAGCACTCTGAAGGTCCTGTCTGAGAGGAATAATTTAACCATTAAGAATATTTGAGGATTGAGCGTTCCGTTGATCTTAGCGAGCAGGCCGTCGTGTCAGACACGGTCAAATTCCTGCTGAATGTCCAAGTACGCTGCCACAACGTACTCCTTGGCGATTGGCTTCAGAAATTGCAGGGGCAAATGAAAATTTGATCCATCGCGGTGCATCGGGCTACGAAATGAATGCTTACAAATATAATGAATATGCCCTAGTTACTGCCAAGTAACTAATCAAAGAGTATCAATTATACTATTTGCCGGCTACAGTCCATAAGCTAGTAATTCATGAATCTGCTGTGATAGAGCATGCAATAGTGTCAATTGGAGAGCTTTCAGAGGAAGCTGCAGAGTCGAGCAACAAAGAAACAAAAAAATGTAGACTTCATCACAGCCGTAAAATGTCACGGATTATAAGTCGGGACTTACACGGTGAAGCAAACTTCCTGAAGTTTCTGAAAAAGCATTCGTTTGTGGGAAAGAAGTGTAGAGGGGCAAGCATTAAACTTCTTTCCACTAAGTCGGAGCTTTTTGAAAAACTTCCTGAAGTTTGCTTCACCGTGTAAATTCCGACTAACAAAAACCAACATTTTGAATTCGCTTCTTTTACGGTCCGACGCATTTATAACCGGACAAAGGGAGCTTAGAAACGAGAAAGGAAAGCTAACTTCGTCTGTGCCGAAGTTTTAATACACTTGAAAAAGCTCGCTCTAAGAGTTACAGATTTCGACCAAACTTCGCAGATCAGTTTGAAAACATATAATTTTAATAATGATCGAGTCTAAGAGCGCTAACATTGAAAACAAAAAAGTTTTTCTGTAAGCCCCATTTTCCGAACGATCGTTTCTATGGCAGCTACAAGATGCAGTCAGCGTGCAGCCAAAAGAAGACTCAGTGCAAAATTTCAGCTCGATAGCTTCAAAACTGAGGGTCTAGTTCGCGTAGAAACAGATAGACGGACAGACAGGCGAACAGACGGACGGACAAAGCTCAATAGACTCAGCTCGTCATGCAGATCAAGAATATATATTCTTTATGTGGTCGGAGATGATTCCTTCTATGCGTTGCAAACTCCTGGTGAAAATTATAATACACTTTTCAAGTGTATAAAATATATAACTTAAAAGTGGTTAATCAAATTTATTCATGAGTTATTTCAAAATAGATAGAGAATCATCGTCATCGGATCTCTGTCTTTTAAAAGCCTTCTAAATAACCCATAAAATTCCTTTCTTTGTCGAGGTACAACTCTTTATCGCGATAAGCATTTTTTCTTAGAGCCACACATTGATCATAAAGTTTCCTTAAGCTTCTGCACACATATCTTCCTTGTTTCATGGTAAGCCCAAATAATTTCATTGCATAATCAATTTGAAGGATAGTGCGGTTTAAGCTGTCCCTTAATGAGTATTTGTGTGCTTTTGTATTATGCGGAAGAACCGACAAGATGGAGGTTGCTTTGCTAAATCCAACTCTGCCCCCAACGCAGCAATTAAATAAATGCTGTTCAAATCCTCTATATACTGCATTTTGCTTTGCATAAAATAGAAATTATAACGAATTTTTTGCGCATTGAGAAATATAACATTAAAACACAGAAAAATCGCGTATGATTATGTTAAGACTAATGCAGATATACTTATTTCACTGAGGTATGTGTTTGTGTGAAAAACCGTTCAGTGGCATTAATCAAGGTTTTTCTTTTTTAATTGGTTAAATAATTCTACAAAGTTTCATGAATTGTATTTTCTTTCAAAAGTTCTTCTAGCTACCCAAGTAAACGTAGAACTTTTTTCCGAAATGAACCAGAGATAAATCCGCTTTCAAATCGGATGGACGCTCTTTTAAAATTTTACCGGTACATGCCGAAATAAAGTTCCAGATATCAATACGCAACCAAATATCGAAATAAATTATCGCTTGCGATTAGGTTTAGGGCATCTTGGCTTGGGCTTAGCTCTTTTTACTTTTCGCAAACCACATGTCCAAACGAGATCGGCACTAGATCAGGGCAGGCCAAATGGAGAGCAGAAAAAGATATACCTCTCTCCGACACTAAGTGATGCATGGCTTTGGCAAGCATTCGGTGTGAATTGCCGACTGACTTCGGCACCTCCGTGCAATGTACATTATAGTTTTTAATGTATAATATATAATAATAAATAAATACAAATGAATTTTGAGTAGGGCTGGCTAATACAGCTATAGCTTTTCAACTTTGACAAAAACAAACATTTTTTCCATTTAAAAAATTTAATTTAACAATTTCTTAAGTAGTAATGTTCTTCTCCGGTACCATCATCCGAGCTCCAATGAATTTGACAAGATTTTTTAACGTTATGGTCTTCTTCCAATCTTTCAAAGCGCACAGCAGGACTCCTCCTGACACGTTAGTATTTGAGGCTGCCATCTTTAAGGAAAAATTTTTGAAAACTTTAAACTGAAGACACAGTTAGACTATCTGGATTAACTTACTGTACACTGTACAGTAAGTATATACAGATAGTATATCTGTGATCTTTGTTTAAAGTTTTCAATTATTTTTCTGTATAGCTGCGACAAATACTTACGTGTCAGGAGGAGTCATGCTGTGCGCGTTAAAAAACTTTAAGAAGCCCATAACGTTCAAAAATCTTGTCAAATTCGTTGCAGCTCGGATGATGATACCCGAGGAGAACATTAAAACCAGCCTTAGTAAACTCCTAAACCTAAGCGTAAAACACATGTTTATCAAGAAATTCGGGCAATTGTATGGGTTGTGGCCGAACGGGAAAGCGAAGCAAGCCAGGGTCAACATGATGATTATACGGCCAACAAAGCACATGCGCGCTTCTTTCCCTTGGAGCATCTTGTCTTCGGCTTGGGTTTGCATCCCCTCTTCTTGCGCGTGGGCTTGCAAGTTGCACGTTCACGCTTGGGCTTACATACGGGTTTCTTCTCCTCCTCGGGACAACTGTTGCCCTTCTTTTTTCTTCTCTTTTTTTTTTTTTTCTTCGGCCTCTTTCTTTTTGGTATCACACTCCTCTGCATCGGACATATCCATTTGGTTTTCAGAGTCGTTGCTAGAATTCGTTGGTGCTGCTGCTGGAAGACGGTCAAGAGCAGAACAAACTTCGACGTTATGGGCCCTCTTTCTTTTTGGTATCACACTCTTCAGCATTGGACATATCCATTTGGCTTTCAGAGTCGTTGCTAGAATCCGTTGGTGCTTGTGCTGGAATACCAGCTGTCATCATCCGAGTCTGAATAGTCGCTTAGTTTTCCGTATCTAGCACGGTAGACCTCCTGTAAAAACATCGTTTATTTATATTTGAATACTTTTTAATTTCACTTACCGGCGAATATAGCAAGCGTCGGCTCTCGGACATAGTGACGAGCCGACTTTTGCGCTACTTCGTGTCCACTATGGGAAGAGGTTAGCCGATAGTAACGTAAAAAATATACATAAGACATCATATCCACCAAAGACTTTGTTGTAGCTTTGATTTTGGTCGTCGATTTGGCTTGTATTCTTCGTCTTCATCGTCGTTATTGACAACAAGATTGTCCATAATGTCCTCCAAAGACTTGGTAAGACTTGTACCTTTTCGCTTTTGCCTTCTTTTTCCTTCGTTTTCATTATCGTCGAAATTGACATTAAGATTGTCCATGATGTCCCCCAAAGATTTGATCAGACCTGCTGGTTTTGGCTTGATTATTCCTTCGTCATCATCTTCATCGTCGTCCATAAAATCCATTGAAGAATTGGAAATACTTGTAAGTTTTTGCTTTGGCTTACCTTGTTCTTCGGCTTTATCATCGTCGTACTTGACATCAAGGCTGTCCATGATATCCTCCAAGGACTTAATAAGGACGGCGCGTTTTGACTTTTTCTTTCCTTCGTCGTTGTTCTCAGATCCCATCGATGACATGTTTATGAATGGACAAAATCAAAATTAGGACTAAAATTTTGATTGTTCACGAAAAACTAAACTATTGTTAAAATTTTACTAAGACTTATAAAAATATATATATTTATAATTTCCAACACAAACGGGTACGTGTGTTCGGTATGAGATGTAAGCACAAACTAAATAAAGTTCAGCTACATTTTACGAACTTGACTGTTTTTGAATTTGAGTGAAAACTCGACGCCTATTGAATGTGAAAAGTTTAGCAACAAAAAATTTAGATAGTTAATTTGTTACTAAACCGCTAACACCGATGGCCCGATTTTCCCGCGTGGCCCGCTATTCTGCCTAAAAAGTAGTGTAGGGTTGTTCATGAGTGAGTGCACAAAATTGAGTTGTTCACTAAACTGACTGCAGCACTCTTACTTGTTTTATATAGAGTAGACCGGGCACGAATTAGAGTTTGGCAGCAGTCCAACAGCAACAACAACAGAAAAAACAACCGTTATCAGCGAGTCTCGATCGCCCAAAATGCTCCTGTTGCTCCGTCTCTGTGCGCATGGACTTTGTTGTTGTTCACAGTTTGAAGCGAGTTAATTGCGGCGCAGTTTATTATGAAAAAATCTCGGAGCAATGGGAGCAAGGGATTGCCCACCGCTGGAGTAGACACCCGTCGGAATCGATTTCGTTTGTCTGAGTACTAAGCTTTATACACATAGCTTGTATTCCTTTATTGGCCTATAAGTCCGAATTGCTTGACATTTTCCTTCAGGGCAGAGTTCTCGTTGTTTTTGTTCTGTTGGAAAACTGGTTCAACTACAGCCGGCTGCTTGCTTTTGAGGTGACGGGTAAAATTGCTTTGTGAGTTGCAACTTAATGAAAGATTACAAAATTTTTGTGTTCTGTGCATTTTACTATCAAATTCGATGAAATGGTTCAAAATATCGCTGTGCTTTCTGGTCAAAGACATTCTGAATAAAAAAAACGGAATTTATTAGAAATCCCTGAAGGTAGCTTAATACAGAGTTACCACTCATTGACCACAAACCGTGAACTAAGTGAAGAGTCAGGTCACACTGATGTGTACAGCTCCCAGAACAACTCACATAGCAAGAAGGACTGAACAAGACTTATTGAACAAAAATTAACAATTGAAAAAGAACAGGTACACTTTTTCAGTTTTGTAAACAACTCAATTTTGTTCACTGACTCATGAACAACCCTACACTACTTTTTAATCAGAATAACGGTCCACGCGGGACAATCGGGCCACCGGTGATAGCGGTTTGAATTTGTTTAATAGACCTTTTAGTAACAAATAAATTATTTAGATTTTTTTTGCTAAATTTTTCTTATTAAATAGGCAACGAGTTTTCACTCAGATACGAAAAAAGGCAAGTTCGTAAAATGAAGCTGAACTTTATTTAGTTTGTGCTTACATCTCATACCGAACACACGTACCCATTTGTGTAGGAAATTATACATGTATATTTTTTTTTTGTTTTAGCAAAATTTTAACAATAGTTTGGATTTTCGTGAATAATCAAAATTGCAGTCCTAATTTTGATTTTGTCCAATCATAAACATGTTATCGCTGGGATCTGAGAACAACGACTAAGGAAAGAAAAAGCCAAAACGCGCCGTCCTTACTAAGTCCTTGGAGGACATCATGATGTCAGGTACGACGATGATAAAGCCTAAGAACAAAGTAAGTCAAAGCCAAAACTCACAAGTATTACCAATTCTTTAATGGTTTTAATAGACGTTGAAGATGACGACGAAGGAATAAGCAACCCAAAGGTTCTGACCAAATCTTTGGAGGAAATCATGAAAAATCTTAATGTCAATTTCAACAATAATAAAAACGAAGGAAAAAGAAAGCAAAAGCGAAAAGGTACAAGTCTTACCAAGTCTTTGGAGGACATTATGGACAATCTTGTTGTCAATTACGACGAAGAAGACGAAGAATACAAGCCAAAGCGACGACCAAAACTACAGAATAAAATCAAAGGTACTACAAAGTCTTTGGAGGATATATGTAAATTTTTACGTTACTATCGGCTAACCTCTTCCCATAGTGGACACGAACCAGCGCACAAGGCGGCACGCCACTGGCTCACTATGCCCGAGAGCCGACGCTTGCTATATTCACCGGTAAGTGAAACTAAGAAAAAAATTCGAATATAGGTAATCAATTTTTTCCAAAGGTCTGCCGTGCTAGATACGGAAAACTAAGCGACTATTCAGAGACTGATGACGAAAGCTGGTATTCCAGCAGCAGCACCAACGGATTCAAGCAACGACTCTGAAAGCCAAATGGATATGTCCAATGCTGAAGAGTGTGATACCAAAAAGAAAGAGGCCCCAAAACGACGAAATTTGTTCTGCTGTCGACCGTCTTCAAAAAACTGATAACAAAAAGAAAGAGGCCCCATAACGTCGAAGTCTGTTCTGCTCTTGACCGTCTTCAAATGGAGAAGCAAAAAATAAGGGCAACAGTTGTTCCGAGGAGGAGAAAAAACCCGTAAGCAATCCAGATAGCATATCTGTGTCCTTAGTTTTCAATTATTTTTCCTTATAGATGGTAGCCACAAATGCTAACGTGTCAGGAGGATTCCATCTGTGCGCTTTGAAAGATTGGAAGAAGCCCATTATGTTTAGTGGACACGAACTAGCGCACAAGGCGACACGCCACTGGCTCACTATGCCCGGGAGCCGACTCTTGCTATATTCACCGGTAAGTGAAATTAAAAAGTATTCAAATATAAATAAACGATGTTTTTACAGGAGGTCTACCGTGCTAGACGGAAAACTAAGCGACTATTCAGACTCGGATGATGACAGCTGGTATTCCAGCACCAGCACCAACGGATTCTAGCAACGACTCTGAAAACCAAATGGATATGTCTGATGCAGAGGAGTGTGATACCAAAAAGAAAGAGGCCTCTAAACGTCGAAGTTTGACCTGCTCTCGACCGTCTTCAAAGGGAGAAGAAAAAAATAAGGGCAACAGTTGTCCCGAGGAGGAGAAGAAACCCGTATATAAGCCCAAGCGTGAACGTGCAACTTGCTTACAGTGTACAGTAAGTTAATCCAGATAGTCTAACTGTGTCTTCAGTTTAAAGTTTTCAATAATTTTTCCTTAAAGATGGCAGCCTCAAATACTAACGTGTCAGGAGGAGTCCTGCTGTGCGCTTTGAAAGATTGGAAGAAGCCCATAACGTTCATAAATCTTGTCAAATTCATTGGAGCTCGGATGATGGTACCGGAGAAGAACATTACTACTTAAAAAATTGTTAAATTAAATTTTTTAAATGGAAAAAATTGTTTTTTTTTGTCAAAAAGTTGAAAAGCTATAGCTGTATTAGCCAGCCCTACTCAAAATTCATTTGTATTTATTTATTATTATATATTATACATTAAAAACTATAATGTACATTGCACGGAGGTGCCGAAGTCAGTCGGCAATTCACACCGAATGCTTGCCAAAGCCATGCATCACTTAGTGTCGGAGAGAGGTATATCTTTTTCTGCTCTCCATTTGGCCTGCCCTGATCTAGTGCCGATCTCGTTTGGACATGTGGTTTGCGAAAAGTAAAAAGAGCTAAGCCCAAGCCAAGATGCCCTAAACCTAATCGAAAGCGATAATTTATTTCGATATTTGGTTGCGTATTGATATCTGGAATTTTATTTCGGCATGTACCGGTAAAATTTTAAAAGAGCGTCCATCCGACTTGAAAGCGGATTTATCTCTGGTTCATTTCGGAAAAAAGTTCTACGTTTACTTGGGTAGCTAGAAGAACTTTTGAAAGAAAATACAATTCATGAAACTTTGTAGAATTATTTAACCAATTAAAAAAGAAAAACCTTGATTAATGCCACTGAACGGTTTTTCACACAAACACATACCTCAGTGAAATAAGTATATCTGCATTAGTCTTAACATAATCATACGCGATTTTTCTGTGTTTTTATGTTATATTTCTCAATGCGCAAAAAATTCGTTATAATTTCTATTTTATGCAAAGCAAAATGCAGTATATAGAGGATTTGAACAGCATTTATTTGATTGCTGCGTTGGGGGCAGAGTTGGATTTAGCAAAGCAACCTCCATCTTGTCGGTTCTTCCGCATAATACAAGAGCACACAAATACTCATTAAGGGACAGCTTAAGCCGCACTATCCTTCAAATTGATTATGCAATGAAATTATTTGGGCTTACCATGAAACAAGGAAAATATGTGTGCAGAAGCTTAAGGAAACTTTATGATCAATGTGTGGCTCTAAGAAAAAATGCTTGTCGCGATAAAGAGTTGTTCCGCGACAAAGAACGGAATTTTATGGATTATTTAGAAGGCTTTTAAAAGACAGAGATCCGATGACGATGATTCTCTATTTTGAAAAGAACTCTTGAATAAATTTGATTAACCACTTTTAAGTTATATATTTTATACACTTGAAAAGTGTATTATAATTTTCACCAGGAGTTTGCAACGCATAGAAGGAATCATCTCCGACCACATAAAGAATATATATTCTTGATCTGCATGACGAGCTGAGTCTATTGAGCTTTGTCCGTCCGTCTGTTCGTCTGTCTGTCCGTCTATCTGTTTCTACGCGAACTAGACCCTCAGTTTTGAAGCTATCGAGCTGAAATTTTGCACTGAGTCTCTTTTTGGCTGCACGCTGACTACATCTTGTAGCTGCCATAGAATCGATCGTTCGGAAAATGGGGCTTACAAGTGAGAAAAACTTTTTTGTTTTCAATGTTAGCGCTCTTAAACTCGGTCATTATTAAAATTATATGTTTTCAAACTGATCTGCGAAGTTTGGTCCAAATCTGTAACTTTTAGAGCGAGATTTTCTAGTGTATTAAAACTTCGGCACAGACGAAGTTAGCTTTCCTTTCTCGTTTCTAAGCTCCCTTTGTCCGTTAAAGAAGCGAATTCAAAATGTTGGTGTTTGTTAGTCGGAATTTACACGGTGAAGCAAACTTCATGAAGTTTTTCAAAAAGCTCCGACTTAGTGGAAAGAAGTTTAATGCTTGCCCCTCTACACTTTTTTCCCACAAACGAATGCTTTTTCAGAAACTTCAGGAAGTTTGCTTCACCGTGTAAATTCCGATTTATAATGCGTGACATTTTGCGGCTGTGATGAAGTCTAAATTTTTTTTGTTTCTTTGTTGCTCGACTCTGCAGCTTCCTCTGAAAGCTCTCCAATTGACACTATTGCATACTCAGATTCATGAATTACTAGCTTATGGACTGTAGCCGGCAAATAGTATAATTGATACTCTTTGATTAGTTCCTTGGCAGTAACTAGGGCATATTCATTAAATTTGTAAGCATTAATTTTGTAGCCCGATGCACCACGATGGATCAGATTTTCATTAACTTCTGCAATTTCTGAAGCCAATCTTAGATTAGAAAAAACATTTCAAGCAAAAATTCCGTCGTTGGATGATGCTCTACCTCCACCTCTGGGCTTATCTACTATTAAAACCATTCTTTCACGAAATTCCTTTTGAATTTTCTGCTTTCTTTCCAATACTTTTAATTTTTGGTCAGGACCTCTAACCTGCCACATTTTGATGACGGAATTATAAGAAAGATGTAAAAAGTATTAAAAGAACCGTAATTTTGCACGAAGTGGAGATAGGTCAAGTTCGAAATATTTTGTTGAATAACTCCCACAATTTTTGAGATATCGATCTCAAATTTAAAACTTTGATTTATATTCGCAACATCTATAAGCCCTGGAAATCATCAAGATCGGATGATAAATAGCCGAGTTAAAAAAATGTTGCATACTTTTCGGCTGTCCCACCTCAGGCACACAGGAAGGCTATTAAACATTTGTTTTCATGAGTAACGGGTATATCGAAGTCGGTAAGAGCCGACTTTAACTTACGCTCTCGTTTCTGTTGAGCTGTTGTGACACATATATGCGCAGACTTCTAAAATGTTTTTAGTTCAATAAAGCATCTTCTTACCCCAACATTCCAAAATAGGAGATCTACTCTGGTCTAGTTGCCAGCAGGAAATCAAACCGAATCTTATTTCGGTTCAAAAACATTTGTTTCGATAACAGAACCTTTTGGTTCTAGTTTATTTCAATATTTGGTTCCGTATTGAAATCTGGAATTTTATTTTGGCATGAACCGGTAAAATTTAAGAAAAGAGGGTAAATGTTTACTTTTAGGTGAGTAGCTCCTAAAATTAGCGATTTAATTGTCTTCGATGATCCGCGAATTAATTGGCTGTCTACCATGGTTCTTTTGCAATTGAATTTCAATCACATATTCTTTTGAAATAAATGTAAAATCTTTTGTAGTTTAATTTACATTAAAAGTGGACTATTTGTAAAAATGCGCTGCACCGATTGCCGGAAATTCATATCGCTAAGCCTGGACGCTATAAGGGAGTTTTTATGCGATCACGATGTTCCAGCGAAAGGTTTAATATGTCCGAGGTGCAGTGCCCCATACATTTTCGAATTGAGTCGAGGTCGATTCAGGTGCGCCGCTATGTTTAAAGAAAAGAACGCGAGGAAGAAGTAGCAAAAGATAAAAGATCGATGCAATTTCTTTTTTTGACGGGTCCCATCTGAGCATTGATGAAATTGCTCATTTTATTATTCTCGATGTTATTCGTATCAGAAATGAAGTGTAGTTCATCCAAGATGAACTGAACTGGTCCCGACGCACTATCAAAGACTGGCGAAGCTTCCTACAAGAGGTGCACCTGGATTGGGCAAGCATTGAAAAAAAATGAGATCCCGGCCATATTGTTGAAATCGACGAGACCATAATTGGTTGTCGTAAGTACAATTTTGGTCGGCTGGTAGAAGTCCTGTGGGTGTTTGCGGAGTGGATTGTGGCACTAGGAATTTCTTCGTGGTGCCCGCCGAATCCATTTCCATAAGAGGTATCCTTCGCATCCTCAAAGAATCCTCGAGATTGTTTTGGCCATTGGACGGATGTTTAAGCACAAGAAATTTTTTTTGCCCTTTCCCCAGCGATTTTTATACTCTGTACCAAAAGTACATAGAGTATATTAAGTTTGTGCAAAAGTATGTAACAGGGAGAAGGAATCGTTTCCGACCCTATAAAGTATATACATATATTCTGGATCAGCATCAACAGCCGAGTCGATGTAGCCATGTCCGTCTGTAAGAACGCACAGATCTCAGAGAAGGTAAGAGATAGATGTTTGACATACATGTCAAATGGCATATATTTCTTATACTTGCAGGCAGATCAAGTTTATTTTCAATTTTTGCCACGCTCACTCCCGCCTCCGCAATTTGGAAAATACGTCTCCCACAGTTTCATGATAGATGGTTAGTACTTTCTAGAGATATCTGGTAATCAAAATTATTTATCCATTTGCTGAAGGTATGATAAAGATCGGATGAACGATACACAAGTTATGCGCAAAAAAAGATTTCAGTCCCCCCACCTCCACGCACACAGCAAACCAACACTTTATTCAATCAAACTCTCTCTCTCTTTGGGAGAGAGAAAGAGAGAGAGAGAACCTTAGTTATGAGCGAATAATAAAAATATTGCACGATAAACGCGTGACTCCTTGGATGAATTATAATATTAATGTCGGGGGCAAATGAACTGGTACAGAGTATGTTATAGTCGGGCTTGACCGACTTTCTCACTTGTTTTGAATGAAAATTCTCCATAATTCGAGAACTATCGAAGGAGATTTTTTAATAATTTCCTGAGAGAAAGCTGTTATAGTAGACAATTACCCTCAGCAAGCAATTTATGAAATATCTGATCACATTCGAGTCTTTTTCGAGTCCTCAGTCTGATTAAAGTTGTCATAAATGCGCTCGTTTTCTGAACATAAATGATACTTTTGAGGGGAGAAAATGGTACCCTAGCCTCAACTCTTCATGAAGTTTTTAACCCATTTTTCTGATCAGTTTCGAATTATTTTCGAGTCATTTGCGAGTCTTTTTCGAGTCGTTTTTTAATGAATCACATTTTGAGCAAATGCATCAGTCATTTTCGAGTCTTCCTTAAATCGCACATGAAACTAATTTCTTTTAAATCATCAAATGGGCTCGAAAAAAGCTCACCAAGATGAGGAATCACCAACTCTCAAATCGTGGTGTAATACGGGCCAGAAAAACTGGAGAATTCTCGATAGTCACTCATTCTCAGACCACTGATGTATCCGATTCTACATTGATTTTGACCGATACACACTAGAGACTGTACATAGAAACACCTGTAACGCAGTCTGGGAAAGTTTAATCCTTAGTTTTAAGTTTAAAGTTAATAATATAAGAGTTCGACAACCGAGTAAAGGATAATACTCAGAGGAATTCGGCACCAATCATTTTTTCAGACTCCCTTATAACCTCCTTCACCAAAAGATTAAACCTGTTTATTGGTCAAAATTTTTCAAAAAGCAACTCGCCACATCATTCAGAGAATCTGATTCGAGGATTTGGGCACAAGCCACTTCACTCAAAGAAAAAATTAGTGAATTTCAATGTCAGAAGTAAGAAGATGTAAGAATGATAATTCTTAATCCAAGAACAAATTTCTTTTATCTTGATTGATTTCAGTATTTTCGGTTTGCATCCAAGAATATTCCGTCTTTTTCGAGTCCTCAGTCTGATTAAAATAGTCATAAATGTGCTCGTTTTCTGATCATAAATGATACTTTTGTCGGAAGAAAACGGTACCCTAGCCGCGACTCTTCATGAAGAGTCGTTTTTAACCCGTTTTTCTGATCAGTTTCGACTCATTTTCGAGTCATTTGCGAGCAAATACATGCCCATTTGAGCAAATGCATGAGTTATTTTCGAGTCTTCTTTAAATCGCACATGAAACGAATCTATTTTTAATCATCAAATGAGCTCGGAAAAGACTTATCAAGGTGAGGAATCACCAAATGATCTTTCAAATGCTAGGTGGGAAAGAGCTTGATATCAAGTGCGATCGGCTTGGTTTTTTCTCTGTTTGTGGGTTTAATTTCGGTCACATTCAATGTGTACTGCTTATTCTAGAAACAGGTATGAGATTCGACTTAAGTTTGGAATCGCTCTTCGCTCACAGCCTTCGAGAACCTACTCGGGTAAACCTGAGAGCCGGAGCTTGAGATCCTCCAACAATCGGCTCTTCTTAGAACTTTGACTCTCCACTTTTTCAGTAGAAAAACCAAAGACCAAATAGTGGCCGTACAACAGTTTTTGTGATAAAAAACATTTCCAACTTTTTAATGTAAGTTCATCTGATCGCACTGTAAATAGGCCTTGATAGAAGCATAAAAAGGTAACCCCTCATACTAGTCCTGTCAGTCACTCAATCTTGATGGATGCAATTTAAAATGCAATCAAGCCAAAGGGAAATGTAAGTTGGCGCACTACAACCAACTGAATAGCCCTTCAACAGACCTGTCGCCGTTTAATAAAAAATTTCCTGCAGCTCCTGCATCTTCGTGTAGTACCACTGAAGCTCTGTTCCCAACTCGACGCCCTTTCTGAATCGCGGGTTTGGCTTTACCTCGGCGTTGGTGTTTTTTTCTGCATGCAGATTATGTTTTCATTAAATTATGGTAGCTATGGTTACTTTTATACAATCCAAAGCTACTTCAAACACGAGAGCGTTGCGTGCGATACCCAATGCGACCCCCACGCGGCGCCCCAAGACAAGGCAAACCAAAAAAAAAATAAGAAAAGAAAGAAAAAAACGACGCAAAGAAAAGAATGCGCATAATAGAAAGTAATGTGTAGCTGCTGTAGCTCTCATTGAAAAGATACGGGGGGAAAATGGTAGTTTATTTTTATTGCATTACGAGCGCCGTATTCCTCACATTCGCATTCGTGAATTTACATGCAACGCGTTCGTGACATGTGCGAAGCAACCAACGAGACGAAGCGGAAACGGAAGTGCCATCTTTTTGACTCAAAATTCACGTCAAAGTGTGTGTGTGTGTTGTATTTTAGTGCGGCACGTACATTTATTACTTTTTTACTCTCCTCCCCCACTCATTCATTCGCTGACACCAACGAGTCGCAGTCGCCTGCACATGCATGCAAAGCGGTTTTCATTTTTTATTGCGAGAATGTAACGTGCCGCATGCGAATTGCTTGCTTTTGCCTCAGTCACTCTGGTCTCAGCCTCGGCAGCCTTTTTGGCACCGCTATGGCTTTTAATGTTAACTTTTTTATTTTTTTGCTTTTGCCCCACTTGCATAGCGAAATATGAAAAATATTCGTAATAGAGTTGTTTGAAATGTACAATAAGCATTCAAGTGGCTTCGGTGGATGTTGGAACGTACGAAAAAGGGTGGCGAGTAAAAAAACTGCCGCTAATGTGGAGCCTCTTTATTGTTAACGAGCTGAGTTATATGAAATGGGCAACATTAATGATTTATGTGATTAAAAATAATCAACACATAAAGGCAAGAATTTATCAATATTTGCTACTTTTTCTATTCCTATTTAGAATTCATTCAGTATTTAGTTGTACTCCTTTCCCTATTTTTCAATTTCAATCTATTAATTTTTTATTATTTTCTTATAAAGTTATTCTATTACAAGAAGTGAATAGGTGTTCCTGCAAGTGATTTTGATTTTATTTTCGGTGTGACCAGATAATTTGCAGGAAACGATAAGAAAACTGTCACACAAAATCAAAATCAACGACCTAAAAATCTTGTTGATTATCGTCAGCTTGGTCGAATATAAAAATAAAATAACATTTTTTTTAATAAACACCGGAAAATGCCAACAAATTTCAGGCAGAAGTGTTAGTAAATTAAGGAAAATGAAATGGAAAATTGATCTATGCGAAAAGACTTCCATTGTCCCAGCGATGAAGAGTTTTTCCAACTTTCTCTTAAGGGACAGCCATCTGTCGGTTTGTTATCGGGTGCCAGTGTTTCCACAACATTGGTTTTTGCCCACTAGCAAAACAGAAAAAAAAACAAAGCCCACTCGGTTTCTCACTGAGCAAAACACTTTTTTCCCCTCTTCATGTGTTTTCTGTTGAGCATTTTCGTTCATACAACAAACGAGACGGTCTGCCAATAACAACTGAGAGGGACACTTGTGAGCGAGCGCTCACAAAAAAACTGTCTTCAAATGAGCAAAACACAAAAAGTGTCAGCAAAAAGTGTTATTTGTTTTGTTCGTGTGGTAGACGGTGGGTTTATGTACGTTATCTACAATGTACATAATTAAATAAATATGTTTTTTAGGCGTTAAGCAATTACAAAAACTAATATTTTCAGCATTTCATTTGATAGGTTAATAATAATACATTTCTCAATACTACACGTATGTATGTAGAAAGATCGTTTACTGAGACACACACACACAGGTATCCCAGTCACAACCACTCTTACATTTAAAAAAAAAACACTTTGGAAGTCGGCTCTCGGCAAAACGGTCAGTGAAAGACAAAACAGAAAAGAAAAGAGCGCTCTGTGGTTGAGCGAAAACAGTTATTGAGCAAAACCGAACTGAAAGTGTCTTTTTGCAAACTCTTTTCGTTGTGTCTGTAACATAAAAGTTTTTTGGAGACACGCTGATAGTGTTAACAGTTTTTTGCGAGCTCTGGTTTGTGTCCATCTCCTGCAACTGTCGTCTCTTCAAAATATATCTGCCCTCATGCTGTTGCAGACTGAGTTCTGATTAACGTTTTTAAAGATATTGGAGCGGATTATTCTCGGACTTGGAATGGCCTTTCGTGTATGCCCTCGTGGCTGAAAATGCCATAAAAACCCCATTCTCTAGGTGATTACGATATTTAAATGTTTTTTGCCACATTACAACATTTCCACATTTCAAAAATAAAAGTTTTAAGTCAAAATTGCTTAATTGGAAAGTATAAGCCGAAATTTTTAAAGAATCCCAGTGAATTAAACCGAAACCGCGGTTTAATTTGCCTCAAAGACCATGTTAAAGATCGAATCGGTGGCTTAAAAACTCCATAGACTACTGAACACAACTAGTCATAGATCCCAATTGGCTTGCATCCACTATTTATACCCTTGTAGAGGGTATATTAAAATTGTCCAGATGTTTGTAACGCAGAGAAGGAAGCATCTCCGACCACATAAAGTATATATATTCTTGATCAGTATGATGAGCTGAGTTGATATTGCCATGTTCGTCTGTCCGTCCGTCTCTTTCTATGCTATTTCCTTTCAGTTTTAAAGCTATCTTAACCAAACTTTGCACGAAGCTTTTTGGTATAAATAAGCTGCACATTTGTCGGAATTGGCCGGATCGGATGACTATAGCATATAGCTGTCATAGGAACCATCGTTCGAAAAAGTAGTTTTAGTGCGAAAAAATTGATTTTCTTTAATGCAAACGTCCCTAAACCTCTTATTTATAAGTTTTCTATGCTTTTACAGAATTCTACCAAGTTTTATGAAAATCGGCCAACTATATAGTATAGCTGCCACACAAAAGATATGTCAGAAAAGAAATCTTTGTAGAAATAACTTTATGTTTTCAATGCCATCGCTACCAAACTTGTTACTGATCAATATTATATGCTACCACATAATTCTGCCAAGTATGATCCAAATCGGATGACTTTATACAATAGATGCCATAAGAACTATAGGTCGAAAAAATAGTTCTAGTGAGAAAAACTTTTTTGTTTGTACCAATATTTTTTCATTATCCCTTTAATTCTTAAAGAAGAATCTATTTCGCTTAAAATCAGCGCCAAAACGGCAAGCTTTTTTGAAAACTTATTTGGCAGGAAATCCATCGGTCTTTAATGTTGTACGAAGGCTTCACCTGGCAATTATTTAACCAATCGTACTGTAAGGGCTCTAAATATGGCGAACTGGGAAAAAAAAACTGCCGAACTGCGCAGACTCTCAAAAGTCAAGCGCATGGTGGAATTACGCATCACTGGTGGCTTGCATAAGCCGGTGCTTCGAAAGTAATCTTAAATAAAGGTATTATCCGAATGGAATATCTGTTCATGCCCTTTCCATTTTATTCTATGTCCCCCTATGGATCCGCTACTGCGAACAATTCTTTGGGATAGTTTATTTTAAAGTTAAGAAATAGTAATTTACGATAATATCAAAAAAAGCCAAACAAAAGTATAGGTTTCCCACAAAACGAGTCTAGAAAGGGTAAAAAAAATAAAATTTTAACATTGCTAGAAATCTCGACGTGATGAACCATTTCACAACAATTCATGTTCAGCACACGAAAATCTAGAGAGAAAGAGAGAGAGAGAGAGAAACTTAGAGAGCGCACCGCGTTGTGCGCGGGGTGTTAATTGGCCGTTTGACTCCTGAGCAATTGCGAGTGTAAGGGTACAGAGTATGTTATAGTCGGGCTTGACCGACTTTCTTTCTTGTTTTTTTATAGAAACAGAAAAATAACGAATTTTTTATTTTTTTTACCCCGCCTTGACCGACCAGGGATCGAACTCGGGGCCATTTGCACTCTACAAATTGGCATGGCATCTTACCGCACTGCGCTATAGGGCATGCGTGTGGTCACATGGCTGAGAGCCTACTTGTATATTTCTTTACATTGCTTGAAGTTTCGATGTGAAACACTATTTGTCTCTATCCTTTTTCTCAGAGAGTTTCGAAAATTAAATAGATATCCTTTTGACCTTTTCTAATTTCAAAATTATATTTGACTAAATGTTAAATTAACCAGCCCATATCAAATTGATATGGATCTTATTTTTTTTCTGTGTGCGGACTCCAATGGGTACTTCCTGAACCAAGCCTGTCGAGACTAAGAGGGGAGAAGCCAACCGAGCTATTATAATATTTATACCGATAATTATCGGTACCTCAAGATGAGCAGCAGGCTGCTAACATTGCGGTTGACCCCCTTGTGGAAGATCGTAGTAGTTGTGCGCTGATACCTAAATCGCGGGTAAAGTCTCAATATAAGTCCCGACGTGGAGTTGCGTATCAACCGAGTGCTGTGACCCATAGGCCAGCAGAGGTGTTATATGGACCTCCCGCCTTACCAAGGAGGAGCTGTCAAGCCCGCCAATTAGTGTATAAGATCTTAAAATCTGCCTTCGCTTTTTCAGAATACTCATATCGCTAGCATATCTTCCCTTATTTCCCCTTTGCCTGTTTTTTTGCATCCTTATCTTCCTCCTCTTTCAACCTTTCTAAAAACCAATATTCAGACCCAAAATCTGTGATTTAGGAGGGAGAGCTGCCCCCTGGCTATGCTCTTGGGCATTAACGATCCGCATTTAATATTCAAAATTTTGTTTATTGTTGCTTTTAAATCCTCATACATTTTTTTTAAGCAAATCGCAACTGGAAAAGAGCATGAGGTTATCTTAGAAATACAAAACTTGGCATTTTTGTCGTTTTGGCTTTACACTATTTTGTTTTTGGCGCAAAAAATGTATTTTTCGTGCGCCCAAACAGTTTGGCGTTCTCTGTACCGTGCTTTACACTCAAAAAAAAAATCAATCCATACGGGATCAAATCATTCCCAATCGGTAATGAAAACAACGTAATCCCGGATATTTTTCTGACCCGTTCCGAAAAAGGATTGAGTTGATCCGACTTTTTTGATCCCAAAAAGGATTACATTTATCCCGAGGTAATCTTAAAAAATATTGAATTAAGCCAATAATTCGAGAACAATTTAATCTCAATCCATGATCATTTTAAGCAAGTTCGAGATTGTTTTTGAGCTCGATATGTAATTTTGATTTGATCCCAGGAAAGATACCTCTCTTTTTCCTTTCCTCCGCCATATTCCATAGGATATCCTTATACACTTCAAGACCCACACCAGTTTTGGTTTATTTAAAACTTCTGAAAAACAAAGAAATATAAAAATTGAATCGGCTCAACTGGGACTCGAACCCACGACCATACGCACTGAACAGGAATGGAATGGCATCATCGCCATCGTTTGTTGCCGCATGTCAAAAATGCTACTTAAACTTTGTCGCTCTCGCTCTCTTTATTATTCACATGTGATCTCAAAGCACATTTAGAATGATGCAAGTTCGAAAGGCTTGGGCCATTCCCTGAAAGCTTGAATTGTGTCGAACATCCAGTAAATCGAGATTAAATTCTCAAGCTCATGCCGGGCTTACTCCAAGATTAAAAAGATCGAAAATATCATGACTTTTTTTTTTGCTGTGTACGTATTAAATTTCATCCTGTACCGAGGCACGAGAACTAAAATAATTTTCAGGGCACACGAAAGTTTCAACATAACTAGTAACTCCCGCCCCGTCACGTGGATTTAATAATTGTTCACGCCCCGCCCGAGGAGGTAGTTCGTTACCGACGCCGTCCATCAAAGCTCTTTTCTATTCGTACAACTGGTTGAAAACGCAGATTGTCCTTAAGCCGCCCTTTTCGATCTTAGTGTGGATTTTCCCAAACTTTAACATTTGGATTCAATTTATTTAGCCCATAGTGCTAACAAACCGCGGCCAAAAATATTGTTTGGCCTTGACCGAATTTTCCGACTTTGGGGCCGAATTTTTGAAATTCGGAAAAAAGACAAATAATTATTTTGCATACTTTCAAGTCGAGCTTTATGCCAAGTGGATGAATTTTCACACTGCGGGATATTACAAAATCAAAGAAAAAGTTGTCAAATTATATCGCATCGGATGAAAAAAAATTATTTCCAAACAAAGTTTTCTAGTAGATTTTTCCGAAATCAGAAAAATACATGTCCAACCGTCGTAGCCGCAGCACTTGATATTTTTCATTTGATGAGCTTTGGGTGTGAGTGACAGCTTTTTACTCGGATCGAATTGTCAAACGAAATAATTTGATTTTATAAGCTCTCTTATGACTGAATGGTCTCCACTGTGAGTACTCTACCCCTTCTCCATCTGCGTTACCCATCCCACTGTCATCCATCAACTCGCACTGCTGTTGCATCAAAGCCACCTTGCAGTTACCAGACAGTATGAAAAATTTCTCTTTCTGACGGTGCGAGTCCCTCGGATGATATACGAATATGGGAAAGCAGAGGCAAAATTTTAATAATTTCTGGATCTTCAACACTTTGAATAAAAATTGTTGCTTTGATGGCGGTGGCAGCAGCAGCAGCAGAATCGTAACTAATAATAAAACTTTTTTAGCGTGAAGCGCTAGAGGAGACGACAAAAAATATGGACACATATGAAGTCATAAAGTCATATTAACACGTACGAATGCGCACAGGATATTAATGTGCAGTGCTCGAACACAAAGGAGCAGGGCATAGTTTTTATGCGCCAAGTTGGCTGACTCCCATGTTCATATAATTTCATATATTGTGGTTAATTTTTGTTACGTGCAACGGCTGCCAAAAGAGGAAATTAGTTCAAAATTTCGGGTTTTTTATTCCGTTGCATATTTTCATTACGAAACCGCCGCAAACTAATTTCATCCCATGTACAGACCCAAAAATAAAAGGATGCAATGCGCTAAAAACTTTATGAATTTCACCAGCTACAGAGCAGTGCCATTCGCTGACCACAGCGCAAAAATTGCAATAAACAAAACGCATGCAAAATTGTTACTTTGTTTTTGTTTTAACAATTGCAGCCTGCACTCAGGGCAGAGACAGTTGGGCCATACCAACAGAGGCTCTGGCCAATATGAAGGGATTCAGTTCGCGGACAGGATGGGTCTATGGGGTGTAACTATTCAATCGTTGGCAGTTGCGCAACGTTACCCGAAAATGATTTTGGTCAAGTGGTTGAGACATTGTGCAGCAGCTGCAGCGCTGACAAAAAAAAAAACACGCACACATCGAGGGCTAATCCTTTGGTTTTTAATGATCACACTAGTTTACAGCACTTTCGATCCCGACCATTTGGCAGTCATTTCATATGTAAATCCCTTTGCTGAGTGCATCAATCCATTCCACAAATTTTTTAGTGGGGCCGATTTCGAGAAATCGTGGAAAAGCTGGTTTTTGGATTGAATTCATCTAGGAATATAGAAGGTATTGGCATTTAAATTAAAAAATGGAAGCTCGAATGTTTTACTGTTCGTCAGGAGGCATAGTTAACATTGAAAATATGCTATTTAAGGGCTACTATGACCTGCCAAATATTATATATTCTCTGCCTGGTCAAGTTTTTTGTGATTGACGAAGGTTGTATAATGAATGCAAGACGTCAAATTGAATGCAAAAATTATACTAATCAATTGTGCTACGTTTGTGGGCATTACATATTTTTGACTCTGCTAACAATTTGAACATTTATATAAATTATACGAAAAAATTATAAAGAAAATCGTTTAAAACTTTTTTTTTAAGAGCATCTTTAAGTTGATCGCAATATTTCAAAACCTAAATTACAACAGGATTTGCCCTGCAAAATTGTGCGTTAAAAATAAGTATCATCTTGCAACACTGGGCTAAAGCCGAATTAAGAAATTAAATTAAATAGCCTCAATAGCCTTAGCTTAGAAAATGTCAGTAACATTATTCAATTCAAGCAAAAAATCCATTTCTGAATTTATAAACAATGGTTTTTTAAAGTTGTACAAACACTTTTTAAATTGTGTTTTCGTTCCAAAATTCGTTTAATACTGTCATGAAAACTGTTCTATCTTGTGCTGCTACTGTTCTTCATCTGCTGCTACAGTGGATCTGCTAACAGCATTTCAAGTTGCCGTTACTTTCACTAAGGAAGAATTGAGGAGAAGAGCCGGTTCAGCATCTTTTGAAACAACTAAATTCAAAGTGTGTGATGCGCATCTAAAATAAAAATAATTTCAGCATCAGCTGAATTACCTTTAAATCAAACTCGTCTAAAAACTCAGGCTTCACGTGTTTCCTTCAAAACTGTACACTTTAAATGCTTTTCAGAAGTTCGATACATTTTCTGTAAATGTTTAACATTTGGATATCTCTAAGTCGGTATTTGCCTATTGACAAGGTAAATGAAAACAAGGAAGAAAGTCGGTCAAGCCCGACTATAACATATTCAGTACCCTTACTACCCTCGCATTTGCTCACGAGTCTAGAGAGGCAATCTTAGTAAGAGAGAGAGAGAAATTTAGAAAGCGCACAACGCGATGCGCTCAAGGACTAATGTTATGCAAACAATCCTGAAACAATTGATGAGTTGAAGAACGAGATTCGAGTTGCTATTGCTGACATACGTGCCGAAACAATTGAAAATGTTCTCAAAAATTGGGTGGATCGAATGGGCTACTGCCAAGTAAGCCGTGATGGTCATTTGACCGAAATTGATTTTCATAAATAAAAGACATGAACCAACCTTTCCAATAAATGTTCATCCTTTTTTTTATAGCAAAATTAAATTCTAATTTTTAAATGGACCACTCTATATATATAGCACATGGAAATCATGTATATATTAATCAAACCAATCGCTTTCGACTTAAAAACGACACAAATCGTATGGAAATTATATTGCGACCGTTGTCAGATGTAATGGAGTGTATCTCTCTCTTTTCTACGCCGTACTCCTTAAATTTATAGCTGGGTGCTTTTTCGGTAATTCAATCACTCCAATCCAAGAGTCACATTACACATTCCACATTTAACATTAAACATTTGTTAGCCGAACGCCTCTATTATGTGCATGCAAAACATTTTTTGACGTTATGCAGTTAATATCCAGCGGTACTCCAGTCCCCTCAATCAGTTCGATTTGATTCGCCTCAACTATGTCTTCGATCACAGCTACCAGAGCAAAAGGAAAATCATTGAACAGCCGCCGGTGCTCAATGATCGCGACAGTAAAACGGCCACAAACCAAATGCCCGCTCCCAGTTCAGTGGACAGCAAACTGCTGGCCTCCTATCAAGCGGTAGTATAGTGCAACCTCAATTGACCCCCTGAAGGTGACCGAGCACAAGCGGATCGGGCAACGACTATGAGCCCTACATCAATGCCAATTGTATCAAGGTAAGAAATGGGCGAACCAAACTTCAACTTTATAAATCACTTCCATTTCTTAACGTTTCCCTGACAGGGCCCCGACTACGTGGCCAAGTGCTATGTGACCACCCAGGGGCCGCTGCCCAATACCATTCAGCGGAGCTATATACGCCGCCAAGTCACACATGCTACAGCAGTACATCCAGAAGATCATCATGCTGACCTGACCAACTTTACGGAGGCAAATCGCCAGAAATGCGCAAATTACTTTCCAATCGAGATGAACGAAATCTTTGCCGTGGCCGCCAAGTGCGAGTTGTTAAGTTGTTAGTTGTTAGTTAGGCCAAAAACTTTGATTTAGAATGTGTGCTAGCAAAATGATCAAAATTTTAAACACTCTTAATATTCTTTTATAATCAAAACACTTACAGCAACCCAAGGCACCCAAAGCAACCGACTCCAGTGCAACCGACGCGAGTCCAGCCCAAGCGTGTATTTTAAATTATTAAAATTTGTTTTAATTTTTCATAAATATATCTACTTGTAGGACTAGTCTATTAATAGGTGTGGAAAGCATATGAAAGTAACCGATCGTTGGCACGGTCAATGGTGCGACCGAAGAAAACTTTTGCAACTGTTAATGTTTTGTCCAAAATGGTGCCCGTTGCCGTTGCCAAAGCAGAAGCTTCACACAAGAAGTCTGAATTGGAGACGGTATCGGCTAATGCCACAGCAGCCGCGGATTGGGTTGTCGTCGTGGAAAAAGAACTCGTCGAGGAGGAGAAAAGTAAGAAGGAAGAAGAACAGTTAAGCGATGAGAAAAAAGAATTAAATAAATAAAATAAAATAAAATAAAACAAAATGCTTCAGTGATCCTTTTAGTACAGGTAGTTTGTACTTATTTGTCGGTCTGCTGCTCCAAGGTGTTGACTTGACCGATGCCGGGGACTAAGTGACCTGCCAGTCAGCTGAGGCTCTTCTTTTATAGGCAGCTGGGCGCAGTTGATAGCGACGCCGATGACCGTTCCGTCGATAACAATGCAATCGAAATAGCCTATCGTCAGCTGTTGGCTATCGATAGCAGTGGCCATGGCGCGCGTTTGAATATGCGCACGTGTTTGAATCTTTTAAACTAATTCTAGGAATATTATTATGAAGGACTTCATGTAGCTTAATAGTTCTAGGAAAATTACAATAATGATAATAATAGTTAGAATGGTCACCCATAATGAGTTGCAATTTTCAAAGCAAGCAAATTTTAAATTAGAATAAAAAAAAATGAACCGAAATACTCCCAAATTGTCCTGAAATTCCAAATTGTCTGTCGGTCTCACCGGCCACTCTCGATCGGGTCGCTTCGGTGGCTTCGCTCGAAGAATAACCGGCCAAGGAAAAGGACAACGAGAGACGCCCTAAGAGGAGGCGACCGAGCAGGAGTCCACCCACAATCTTAGTGCAGCTAGACCGACGCCAGCTTTACCTTTGGCCAGCATAGTTAAGAAAATTAAAATAAATATCAATTAGGGCCAATTTCACATCTTATACATAAATCAAACTGTCACATAAACTAACAAATAATATAATAAATTTTATGTTTATATGACACATAGCAGCTATCTAGAAGAACAAAAAATTTGGCAAATTTACACAAGGTGACTGAAAATTTAGAAACAAAATAAGAAATAATAAAAAAAAACTACAGCCAAGTCAGCCGTCGTCAGAAATGGTTTTTCATAAATAAATGACATGAACCAACCTTTCCAATAAATGTTCAACCTTTGAAAAATATCGAGCCGTTTTTTTTTTTATAAATTTAAATTCCATTTTAAATGGACCAAATGACAGAGTTTAAGAGCGCTAATATTGAAAACAAAAAAGTTTTTCTCACAAAAACAGATTTTCCAACCGATCATTTCAATGGCAGCTACAAGAAGTAGACATCCGATCCAGTCGGCTCCGACATATTAGCAGCGTGCAGTTAAAAGACGACTCTGTGCAAAATTTCAGCCGATTCAAAAACCATGGTTCGATCAGAACATAGCCTGTCATATCGAACAACGGGATACAGCTTACAAAAATTGGAAGAGATACAAGACTGAAGAGCATCATCGAAGATTTAAATATTTAAGAAAAACTGTCAATAATCTTATAATGACTGCTAAGCATTACTGACTGTATTATTCGGCGAAATTTAATGATGCTATTTCGACTGGGCAAACCTGGAGTGAGCTCAGGAAGTTTGGTATTGGCAAACAAAAAAGTCGATGTAAATTAACTGCCAACGCTAATGATCTCAATTTTAATTTTGTGCAATCTGAAGTACCTGAAGCTACCTTAAAAACGTACCTTGAAAATATGCCATATAGTAACTGTGATAGTTGTTTTAACTTTATGTGTGCGAGTCAGTGTGATGTCCTTGCATCTGTTCTTAAAATTAAGTTAATGCCATAGGAAACTCTCCAAAATAATTCCTATACCAAAAGAAAACAATAAATTTCGACCAATCTCAATTTTACCATTTTTGTCAAAAGTAGTAGAACCAGTTAATAGCAAATCAAATATGTAAATTTTTAACGGAACACATTGACCTCGAGCCAGCAAATAACCCCCAGCGGACAGCTTAATGTTAACTAATAAACAGTCAGGATATAGAAAGAACAGAAGCTGCACCACGGCAATAATAAACATAACAGGGGATATAAGGAGACAAATAGACAACGGAAATGTTACACTTTTATCTCTACTCGACTTTAGCAAGGCATTTGACACCGTTAACCACGAAATCTTAATAACGAAGCTAGACAGATTCTATAAATTCGCAAATACTGCTTTAATACTTATTAAATTGTACCTTTGTGATAGACGACAGGCAGTGGTTTCGGAGTCTGATATACACTGCTCGCCACTTGAATAGGACACCTCTAAAGTCGATTTTCTATAGTTAATTGCTGCTAAACCAAGCCATCTAGGAAAATAATTTTTGTTTTCTTATAAAGTTTATTTAAATGTAGTAATTAGACGAAAATTACAAAATTATTCAAAAGTTGTAAGTATACAAAAAACATTGTTAACCAATAAGTAACAAATTTTGGAGTCTTCATTTTGCACCACTTGAATAGGACACTTTATCTAAAAACCATTTAAGAATATTTCAATCCTTTTCAAATAACAATATTACTTAAATAAGAAATTGCTAACATGTTTTTAAACCAAAAAAAGTTTTTAATAGTGTGTTCAGCCTCCTTTTTTCTCCAAAACCTCACACATTCGGTCTGGAAGGGATGCATACAATTTTCCCAAATAATTCAACGATATCGAGCCCCATGCTAATTTGATAGCCGCAATTAGTTCGGGAACTCTCGAATATTGCTGACCTGATCCATATACTTCACGTGTTAGCCATCCCCACACATTCTCAATGATATTCAAGTCCGGTGAATAGGGTGGCCAGTTTAATAACTCCACGTTTTGGCTCGCTATATACGATTTAACAATCCGGGCCGTATGTATTGGGGCATTATCATGTTGATAAATCCATTTAAGATTTGCAAAAAGAGTTTGGAAGTGTGGAAAGGCCTCTTTCAATATACCATTATAACACAACGCATTCATGGTGGTTGGAATAAATTTAAGCTCACAGGTGCCATAATAGGAAGTGGCCACCCATACCATAATACCTCCAGCACTGCTGTGCAACTTATCAAGATGGTGTGGTTCTTTTCGAAGATCATGAAAAGTAGTAGCTGTAGCCATCGGGGCCCTCCAAATTAAACTTTTTTTCATCCGAAAAGACAACACGTTGCCATTCCGAAGTCCAGGTGACATGTGCGCGCGCGAAATCGAGGCGTTGTAACTTCCGAGCCGGGTTAAGAGGTGGCTTCTTCTTGATTTTTAGTCTCTTCAGGTGTGTAGCATTATTAATAACTCGACGCATGGTTGTCAAACTTGCTTTAACGTAGCATTTTTCCCTTATCTTGGCCAAAGAGTCGTGCGAATTGGAAGCTTCTCTTAATATAAGTCGCTTGTCCGCGATGGTAAGCACACTGTGGGTGCGGCCCTTCATGTTTTTACCATAATTAGCCTCATTATTTAAAAAATTTGTTATGGCGTGACGGCTCCTGTCGACTTTTTTTGCTATTTTGGCAATAGAAAGGCCAGAATCCTTGTAAGCTTGGATTTTTCCTTTCTCCGACTCAGATAATGAAGTGCCACGCCCCATTTTAATTTTTTTTAATTTTATATACACTTCAATTAAAGCAAAAAGTTTAAGTAAACCAAAATTTGTGTGCACGTGTCAACGATACCGACCAAATAAAATGCATGTTCTATTCAAGTGGCGCAAAAATTCCATTGAATTTTTGCGAATGCTCACATAAAGTGCAAACAACTTTATAACGGTTCTATTCCAAAACTTGGAATATACCAGAAAGAGCGAAGAATGCTTGCACAAAGATAATATGCAAAAAATACCGTTATTCTACCATTTCGTTTTCGAGTTACGAGCAGTTTTAAAGAGAGCATACAGGGTGTCCTGTTCAAGTGGCGAGCAGTGTATCATCCACTTTGTACCTTAAGCGAGGAGTCCCCCAGGGGTCAGTCCTTGGTCCCCTTCTTTTCTCATTATATGTAAATGACCTGCCAGATATGTTGTCTAATTGTAATGTCCACATGTATGCAGATGATGTGCAGATGTATGTTAGCCGTCCCCGTTAAATAGAATAAATGAGTGCGTCGATATATGTAACAATGATTTGTTGAATGTTAATGAATGGGCTAAACGTAACGGACTATCACTAAATCCAGCAAAATGTAAATGCATAGTAATTTATAAAAAGTCACTAAGTACCACAGATCTACCTCGACTAAATATTGCTGGCACCCCTTTAGAATATGTTGCTCAAGCCGTTAATCTAGGTATAACTTTTAATGACACTCTTAGCTGGAATGAACAAGTGACTAAAGCCGCTGGAAAAACCTATGGAATACTAAGACAGCTTTCGTTGACTAAATGTTATTTGCCGACCAATCTCAGACTCCTTATTGCAAAGACGCACTCTTTGTTATGGAATTGAAATATTCGGAAACTGTGACGCTGCTTCTCAGATATATGACCTTGATTTTAAGACTTGGACTGATTATAGATCTCTGCTACTATTACATAAGATAATATACACTAGACAACCATCGTATTTATATGACAAAATAAGTTTTGCCGTCTCGACGAGAACTTTGAATCCCATCGCAATTCGCCATACACTAGCCAGCTCTGAACGCCAATTTTTTGTAAACACTGTTCGGTTGTGGAACCAACTCCCAACAAACTTGAAGAGTATTAGTAGTGTCACGCAATTTAGGGTCAAATTACATTCCTATCTACAAAATTTAATTATATAACTAATTTTAATAATAATAATATTAAGTAATATTAAGTAATTGTTCGCTGATTCTTATGTTTTTGTGAATGAATTTTTGTCAAATAAATATAAAAAAAAAATAATTGTTGGTTAGCGACCTTTCTAATTATTAGAATGTAGATGTTAGCTGGCTCTAGGTCGAGAAGAAAAACTCAGTGTTTTGGTTTGTTTCCGATATATTTCGAATGCGCCTCGGCATCCGTCTTCAGGGACACTACAAAAACAATTTACCAATTATCACATTACTTCAAAAAACATTTTTTACATACAATTTATAACACGTCTGTACCGCTTGACGTGGAGTTCAGTACTAAATTATTGCCTATTGAGTAGATGTCTGTATATGTGGGCGCAGTTTTCAGTGTCAGTTTTGTAGTTTAGTCTCTTGTCTGTTGGCGTGTCAATTATATGTAGCATTTCAAGAGTAAAGCGCTTCCTGTAATTGCTCTCTTGTTGTAAAATTGTTGTTCCTTCAAAATTCGGTGAATGTCCGCTCTCCATACAGTGGGTTGCTAGTGCTGTTTTTTGATTTGTCGTTTGGTGTCGGAGCTTGTAATCCGATTTATGTTGTGAAATCCTTGTTTTAAGTTTAGACTTTGTTGTTCCAATGTAAAGTTTATTGCACCTGTTCTCTAAATCTCCATTGCATGGTATTTTATATATAACATCGCTTTTGTCGGCTTTTTCTATTTTGGATTTCGTCTTGTTGTAAAAATTTGTCATTGTGTTTGTGGGTTTGTGGGCTATTTGTATGTTGTGTCTGTTGAAACATTCCGATTTTGCGAAGCGCTCTGAGAGTTTCGGAACGTATGTAAGGCACCTATATGATTTTGGTTGTTTGTCGTCTCTTGGTTTTATTGTCTTGTTTCTACCAATTAATGATTTTATAATCTTCATGGGGAAGTCATTATTCGTCAGTATTAGCTTAATTTCGGAAATGATGTCCTTATGGTAAATCTCGTCGCTTATGTTCAGCATCCTTTGAATACAGCTAGCAGCTGTATTTATTATCATATTTTTTGGGTGTTTGGAGTAGAAGTTTATTAATCGTCCTGATGCTGTGGGTTTCTTGTACCATTTAATTTTGAGTTTGTTTCCATGTCTGTTGATAGTAGAATCTAAATATGGAAGTTTTCCATCTATTTCTGTCTCGGTGGTGAATTTTAAATTTCTATGGAAAGAGTTTAGTGCTATTAATGTCTCATGAGCCTCGGTTTCCTTGATAATGGCAAACAGATCGTCAACATATTTGGTTAGCAGTCTTGGTGGGTGCCTAAGTTTCTTCATTGTGTGGTCCAGAAGCTCTTCCATCACAATATCTGCTATTACCGGGGATGCTGGGGAACCCATTGGCAGTCCTTTTAATTGGGTGTATAGTTGGTCCTCGAACTTAAAATACCTATTTTCCAATATACAAAATTTAACCATTTCCATAAACAATGGCTTCGGTATTTTGGTGTATTCTTCTATCGCAGTCCATTTTTTCCTAATGATTTCTAATGCCAAGTCTATGGGGATGCTCGGGAATAGAGATACTACGTCAAATGAGACTAATTTCTCTTCTTCCGAAATCTGAACGTCATTGGTCCGTTGTTCCCATATTCAGCATCCCCATAGACTTGGCATTAGAAATCATTAGGAAAAAATGGACTGCGATAGAAGAATACACCAAAATACCGAAGCCATTGTTTATGGAAATGGTTAAATTTTGTATATTGGAAAATAGGTATTTTAAGTTCGAGGACCAACTATACACCCAATTAAAAGGACTGCCAATGGGTTCCCCAGCATCCCCGGTAATAGCAGATATTGTGATGGAAGAGCTTCTGGACCACACAATGAAGAAACTTAGGCACCCACCAAGACTGCTAACCAAATATGTTGACGATCTGTTTGCCATTATCAAGGAAACCGAGGCTCATGAGACATTAATAGCACTAAACTCTTTCCATAGAAATTTAAAATTCACCACCGAGACAGAAATAGATGGAAAACTTCCATATTTAGATTCTACTATCAACAGACATGGAAACAAACTCAAAATTAAATGGTACAAGAAACCCACAGCATCAGGACGATTAATAAACTTCTACTCCAAACACCCAAAAAATATGATAATAAATACAGCTGCTAGCTGTATTCAAAGGATGCTGAACATAAGCGACGAGATTTACCATAAGGACATCATTTCCGAAATTAAGCTAATACTGACGAATAATGACTTCCCCATGAAGATTATAAAATCATTAATTGGTAGAAACAAGACAATAAAACCAAGAGACGACAAACAACCAAAATCATATAGGTGCCTTACATACGTTCCGAAACTCTCAGAGCGCTTCGCAAAATCGGAATGTTTCAACAGACACAACATACAAATAGCCCACAAACCCACAAACACAATGACAAATTTTTACAACAAGACGAAATCCAAAATAGAAAAAGCCGACAAAAGCGATGTTATATATAAAATACCATGCAATGGAGATTTAGAGAACAGGTGCAATAAACTTTACATTGGAACAACAAAGTCTAAACTTAAAACAAGGATTTCACAACATAAATCGGATTACAAGCTCCGACACCAAACGACAAATCAAAAAACAGCACTAGCAACCCACTGTATGGAGAGCGGACATTCACCGAATTTTGAAGGAACAACAATTTTACAACAAGAGAGCAATTACAGGAAGCGCTTTACTCTTGAAATGCTACATATAATTGACACGCCAACAGACAAGAGACTAAACTACAAAACTGACACTGAAAACTGCGCCCACATATACAGACATCTACTCAATAGGCAATAATTTAGTACTGAACTCCACGTCAAGCGGTACAGACGTGTTATAAATTGTATGTAAAAAATGTTTTTTGAAGTAATGTGATAATTGGTAAATTGTTTTTGTAGTGTCCCTGAAGACGGATGCCGAGGCGCATTCGAAATATATCGGAAACAAACCAAAACACTGAGTTTTTCTTCTCGACCTAGAGCCAGCTAACATCTACATTCTATAAAAAAAAAAAATAGCTTTAAAACTGAGGGACTAGTTCGCCTAGATACAGACAGACGGACAAAGCTTAATCGACTCAGCTCGTCATGCTGATCAAGAATATATATACACTTTACGTGGTCGGAGATGACTCCGTCTATGCGTTCCACACTTCTGGGCAAAATTATAATGCACTTTTCAAGTGTATAAAAACGTAAATAAAGAAATTTGATTGTTTTCCTTATTTGCCCAAAATATTCGCTTTTTCGAGCTTTTGTGAAAGTTGTTAATGCTTGTAGGTCTATAACTATATGAAAGCACTAAGCAATCAAACATAGAGGCGTCATTCTTGTGTATTAGTTGTTTAGTGCTTGTACTGAATTACTTGTCCAAATTTGTGACGGGTTTCATGATAAAGTTGAAAAGTTTTAAAATTAAATGGACATAACTTGGTTTTTTGAGCCAATTTTGTAATTTTTTTGATTTGTTACAAAGTAATGTTTTGTAGATATAAAAGCAAAATTCAAAATGGTTTACGCGATATGGGATTGTAAATCCTACTCAGAAGCTGAAAAGTTGAAAAAAAACGGCAATGAAAAGAAAACGGCAGCTAATCAGACCAAACCCAGATCGGGTTTTAAGTAAGATTGTGCTAAAAATCTTTTTATTAAAATGGTCAATCAGATCTGGTTACACTTAAAGAAGCCAAACCTAGAAATATGAAGGCGAATGCACGAACAAATAAGTCTGGACTCTAGACTCTAGATTAAGTCGGCTATTAATGATTCCTTTTCTGATTCCAAAATTCGCCGAATCTAATGGGTAAAATGTCTTCCATTTAACATTCACAAACCAATTGTACAGGGACTAGACTTACCTGACTTCGATCAACCCTCGATGCTGGCATACTTGCATAAACACAAAAGCCCACACACTGGAAAGAGTTTGGGGAGTTGGAGCCTAGACCGCGAGGCCACTTATACGTAGCACACAAGTGGCGATGCGGTGGCAGTGGTGCCAACTGCAGCAGGGCCAACCAATCGCCATGGCAATAAATTGTTGGCTGTCCAGCATTTCGCTTGGGGGTAGGAGTGGCCAACTTAAGTTGAAATTGGTCAAAAGTTTAACATATTTGCGTGTATGTGCGAGGGGCGGATGGCTTTTGTCCTTTTGGTTGCATTTTTCGGTAAATAAACGAGTTGCAGCATTTTCGAGTGCTGCTCGCGGCCACATCATGGTCGTTGGGCGCTCAATGGTCATTGAAGGAGAATTGCACTGGCAACCGCAATACCTTGAAGCCGTAATAAAAGTATGAAAATAAAACAAATTGTTCATTCAGTTTGGAAATAATAAAAATAATAAATTTCACTATTAGACAAAATTTAACAGTCTTAAATAAATAAATAATGACTAAAATAAAATAAATATGCGAATAACAATCAACAATCGCCGCTAAGCTTTTATATACATTTATATTTAGTTCACATTCTTCAGATAATTCGACTTCATTTAAATATTTGCACTAAATTATTAGCTAACAGATTCCATTTGACTAAACACTAGACTTTGTGCTCTTAAGATTAGAGGTACACATTAATGTTTCATCTCGAGTATGTATTCAGTTTCATAAGGAACGTTGTATAACTAAGGCCTCAAGGCGAAAGGCAGAGCCTAATATTAAAAATAGTATTAACTACAGTAGCATGGCATCCTGGTTAGTCATGAGTATTCTTTCATTATTTCTTTGTTTTTGTTTTTTGGTATTCGACTGCACTAAACTAAAGTAATACAAAGGCAACACACAACCGTAGAAAAGCTTAGGCAATGCTTTATGACTAGCACTTGGAAGCAAGGGTTCGTAAATTAGTGAATGACTTTTGATTGTATGGCACTTGAAAGAGATTTTTGAAATACACAAAGCAGTTTGAAAGAACGTTAAAACGCAGCACCTACCTAAAGTATTTCAAAAAGCTTGATACCTTTGATAGAAAACTAAGAAAGAGAGGCTAATCTTTCAAAAATAAAAATATAAAAAATTTTCATTCATATTTTTTCACACTTCATTCTGAGGTTTTTTTTTATGATCTTTGACGTTTTCGGGCATTTCGAAACTAAATGAGTACAGTCTTTTTATCAAATCTGCAAGCCAGAGCCGATAATACGGTTCATTTCGGGTTGTTTGGGTACCTTGGACCGGACCATGAACCAAACCTACTAAATGTATAAGCCAGGGATTCTGAAACGAACCGAACCGCTATTTTCAGCTGATAAATCGAACCGGCGTCCTTTGTAATGCTAAACCGAACCGAAAACCACAAAGAAAAACGGTTCTGACAAATTTAAATCCCAAAACGCTTACTTTCAAGTAATTAAACTTGTAATTTTGAGAATTTAATCGTTTCCCCAAAATATGATTTATCAGACTTTCGTTTAAAATAAGTTTCGAATTGATCCTTAGCGACGCCGGAATGATATAGTCTTTAAAATAATTTGTCAAGCATTTTAAAACTTGTGATCCCGTACATCTCCTGCAATGGCCCTCCGACCTCTTAATATACCTGTCATCAGACTACATTTCTTCCTCGGAAGTTACTAATTGATTTGTGTCAGTTTCTCGTTTCCTCTACGGGACGATATTCTCAATATTCTGTCATGCTTTTTCAACTCAATCCAACTTTGGACAGTAGAATATTTTCCTGTACAAAATTAACGTTTTAAGAACCACGGTAATGGTACCACATTGTTAGGCCAAGACCCAGACTGTGGCCTAGGCCAACACACCTTTAGAAAGCTCCTTAGAAAGGAGGGGAAGACGTTTAAATCAATCTCCTGGGAAAACACCAGACGGATGAGATTCCAAAAATTGATTCAATAAGGAAAAAATGCCCTCGGGAGACTAACAGGGCTCTACATGGGAAACTGCAAACTGTGGAGCCACATGTACAAGAATAACAAACACCCAACTAGGCAGATACTGTGAGGAAAAGCAAAAGTCCTCAAAACATATATTAGCACAGTGCGATGCTCAACAGATTTGGGAAACATAGCTTGCACCCCAACAAGATTAGTAACCTAGAACCCACAAAAAGCCTGTTATTTTTACAGAAGATAGGGATGCTGGGGTAGTTGTAAACTCAGTAGGGTGGCACAATAGACCTGGATTGGTCGCGGTGCCTAATTTCCTTAACAACAAATATATAAAGGAGCACGGTGCGTATTCCGTTCGTTCGGTTCAGCAATCCGACATATAGTTTCCGTTCAGACCCTGTTGGCATATAGTCCAATCGAATAATGCACTGTTTTAGAAGTGAAATCCTTTGGACTAAGACAGAATATCCGACTTCATATATTTGGACACATACACAAGGATTTTACTGCTATTTAAGTGTTTTCTAGAATTGCAATTGAATTAGAATTAGAAATCATAATAGTCGGAAATTTAAGAACGGAGACAGGCCTTCATTAAATATGTAATAAATTAAGAGTCAACCACTGAACCGACCGAAACCGAGAATTAGTAAGCTCCAAAAATTATTTAATGAATCGAACCGGCGGCTTAAAAACTGTGTAAACCACTGAACCGAACCAGTTCCTAAATCCTAGAGATTTGCATTCCTGGTATAAACCCTCGAACCTAAATACCAACTGGACCCCATATGTCTGGACATAGGTCTGCTTAAAAAAATTGAACTTTTGGAAGCTGCGGAAGAGTTCGTTATGAAGAAAAACAATTTCTGTTCGAAAATCAATTCGGAACGAGCAGAAATTAGCTATTAGATGAGGTGACACAAATATAAAAAGCAGCGGTGGGCACAAAATTTAAGTTTGGGAGCAGTCCAACAAAAACAGCAGAAAAAAAAAATAACCCTTATCAGCACCTCTCGGTCGCGCGCACTGCACTTGGTGAGCCGTCTACTTGTGCGGGCTGGCGCCGATACGAATAGAGGCAATTGGACTTGTTGCGACGTCTGCGTGTCGGCACCTCGAAGAGAGACATTTTCTTATGCTGATTGACTCTCGGAGCATTGGAAGCAACTGAACCCTTTCTTGTTACTTCACATATAAATTCATTTACGGGTCACGCACAAACATATACAAAGCTTCTATGACATGGCGTTTGCAACAGTTGTTGGAATTTTAGCTACAAGTCTGACTTGGGATTCCCAAGCGATCTTAGCAGTTCTGGCATGAGGTAGCGTCTGCCAACTCATTGAAGTTGGGCAAATCATCGCTGATGATTGAACTGTGGAAGTTTATGAAATAGCTGTACGATCAACCAGCCTCCTTTGTGGTGTTGTGAATGTCTTGTTTTAGAAATGTTATGATACAAATCATAACTTATAGACCTAGAGCCAGCTAAAAAGTTCTATGATTAAATTCATTACATTTAAGTTCGAAATAGTTTGTATGAAAATCTCTAGAGATTTTCAGGACACTCCTGAATGATATGGAAAACAGTATACATTTTATATCATTGGCCGTGTTCACTAGCACAAGTCATATTGTTGATTGTGTTAAGCAGGGCATCCACACACGAATTTTTTCGTCGAACAAATTTGTCAAACAAGAAATCATTTGCCCACTAACCAGGCGAACATTTCTCACGAACATGATTTGCTTGAAAATCTCAACGAGTAAACATGACAATATGGCAGTGAAAACTAACACAATCATGGCCTAGATGGCGATACAAATTAGCTTAAAGCATTATTTCATCATTTTGGGGGCATTCAATAAATTCCAGCCACAATTCGTTGCTCATTTGGGCACGTGTTCACTCTACAAATATTTTTGACAAATGAAGTTCGTGCACTTGTTCCCATCCATTGACGAACATGTTCGCACGAAAACACGCAAGATAGAAACGTTTCTGTGCTCTGCGAACAAAAAGTCGAACACAAAAATCTGTCACGAACATCTCCACTAACGACGAACATTTCGTCGAGCACAACATGCTATAGATGAAAAAATCAGAAAAATTCTGTATGTCATTTAAAATGAAATCAACTCCGTTCAGCACAAGCCAATCAGCTTTTTTTTAATGGATGATGTTTGATGTATGATTTTTGATGTTTGATGTATGCTGGTGAACACGGCCATTGTGGCAGTAAGGAAAAGTATGCAAAATGTATGTAAATGTATATTATGTGTTTCGAGTTCAATGTAGCTAAGGTCCCACAAGCAAATGTAAAGTAAAATTGGCGCAAACAGCACCTCCAGGAGGGCCACGGCCAAGCTTCTCTCAATCTCTTGGCGTGTGTGCTTATAATTTTTCGCACAAGAGAAAGGGACCTACAGTTCAACGCCGAATCCGAACGGCAAAATATTTAGAGAATTTTTGCTTTTTCATGGCTACTTACTTCACAGTTGGCGCCAGTAGCTGGTGAAGGTGATCGGGTGTGTAAAAGCTTTTTTTTAAAGAAAGAAAAAACTTTTTCTATTAGATGGTCCGAGGCGGGATCGAGCCCACAACCTCCCGCACCAGCAGCCACACATACTACTGGTACGCCACGCCCGACCACAAGCAAATGATTTGCCTTAATATTAATGAAAATTTGGATATAGCTATGATTGCAGTTTGTTTTTCAGAACTTAAAACATAAACTACGATTCCATAAGCAAATAGTCCGAAATGTTCCCTAATTTGGCAAATTTAGACCAATTTTCATTAAAATGTAAGCAAACAATTTGCCTGCGGGACCTTAACCTAAAGCCCCGTACTTAGAAAAAAAAAAATTTTTGCAAAACCATTTCTAGACTTTATATTATATTAACCTCAAAACTAATTTTTTGTTAAATAATACTCTTAGGGCCGATTTCTCATATTCTACATAGAGCTATATGTCACATAAACTTACAAATAGCAGAGTAAGGGCGGCTTTCCCTTAATCCAGACAGCTGCTAAGTAGATAATGCAGATAAACTTAGAATTTACTCTCTTATTTGTTAGTTTATGTGACAGATAGCTCTATGTAGAAAATGAGAAGTCGGCCCTTAATTGTGAACTTATCTAACACATAGCAGCTATGTGAAAGAAGAGAAATCGGCCCTTAATAATCTAAACCAGTGCGGGCCAAATGGAGAGGACAAAAAAGTGTGCTTGTGTTGGTGAGCGAGAGAGCTCTCTCCAGACTACAATTCAGTGTTCACCGATTCACACAATCATAAAATCGACTCGCGTTTTCGTAAAAACACGACTGACTTCGGCTCCTGGCCGGCTCTGATCTAAACCAGGCAACAGTCAAAAGCAGAGTCACCGAAATGACAGGGACAAATTAAACCTGGGCCGGCCAAATGAAGAGGACAGAAAAATGTGCTTGTGTTGGCGAGCATGAAAGACTTCAGCCGATTTACTTGCTTTCTGTACTCAGCGATTCACACATTCATAAGTTCGGTTCGCGTTTATGTGAAAAGCACGAGTCCACCGTTGGCTTCAACAGTGTTCTGTTGATCACTTGATTTGGTTTTTCTGGTGTTTTCTGATTCATAGTTCTGGTTGAGAGAAACACACGAAGCTGTCTTACGATAACAGCTTGAAGCGGATACCTTTCTTTTGGCGCTCAGCTGTTCAGCGTAACAGGCTAATCACACTGAGCACATCTAACATTCAACATCCTGAGTTTGAATGCTTAATTACCATTTGCTAAGCCAACATTTTTAAACTTTTGTTTTGTCAAAATGTTAAGAGTGTTAATGGAAACATGCTACGAAGATAACAAATTCCGCCATGGTAAATATTTATGACTCAGGATGTTGGATGTTAGCTGTTAGATGTGCTCAGTGTGATTAGTCTATAAGCTACTGAGCAAAACGAGCCAATTGTCAGGGCAAAGAAGGATACGACTATAAGGCCGATTATAAAGCGACTCTCTGACGATAGTGGAATAGCAAATCAAATATCTGTAAATATTTAGAAAATGTATCCTTCTTTAATGAAATAGAACAGGATCTATTTGAAAAGAGATTCTCTTTAAAGAAGTTTGACAACCGACTATTTAGAGATATATTGCAAGTATAAAGCCAGCTTAAGAAAGACTGATGAATGATAGATATTATTTTCGACAAGTGGTTTCTGAAGTAGTGTTGGGTTGTTCAAGAGTGAGTGAACAAAATCGAGTTGATCTTTAAACTGAACAAGTGAACATAATTTTCTTCAATTGTTCAGCGAGTCTTGTTCAGTCTTTCTTGTTCAAACTATCTTGTTTAGTCTGTCTTGCTCTGAGTTATTCTTGAGTTGTTCTAAGAGCTGTTCAGTCTCTTTTGCTCAGAGAGTTGTTCTGTCTGTCTTGCTCTGTGAGCTGTTCTGTATCTCTTGCTCTGTGAATTTTACTGTCTGCCTTGCTTTGTGAGTTGTTCTGTCCGCCTTGCTCCGAGAGCAGTTCTGTATCTCTTGCTCTTTGAATTGTTCTTTCTGCCTTGCTCTGTGAATTGCTCTATGTGTTGTTCTGTGGGCTTTCCCATGTTACAACTATAACAGGTATGGCGGTCAGAGCGCAAGAGAGAGAGAGCGAGAGTGAGCGCGACAGTAAACGACGCAAATTCACACAAGTTAGGTAAGTGTGTAGAACAAAAAAGAAATGCAAAAACAACAAAACCAATAAAGCGATCAGTGCTAGAGAAACCCACCCCTTTGAAACTACTACGGCAAAACAAAAAAAAAGAAACATTCGTGCGCTCACACAACCTTTCGCCATAGACCTAGAGTGAACAGTGAACAGTGACTAGTGAACAAGAACAACTGAACAAGTGAGCAATTTGAGTGAGTTGACTCACTTAAAAAAAAAGAACATGTGAACATGTTCAGTGAAATAAACAACCCAACACTATTCTGAAGTCCCTGTTAAACGGATCTTGACTCAAAATGAAATAAGTTCGGCTTGGTGAAATTCTTAAGACGTCTGCAACATGCGAAATAATTAGGTCCCTACCAACGAATTTATAAAGTTCCTCGCACCCTCAAAAGGAGTACAAACTTTCTTCAAAGCGAGGCTTAGTATTCCCAAATCTCTTAAAGTGCCAATATGAAACTATAGCTCCTTTTAAACATTTACGAACCCCGCTTGAGAGATGGTCAACCAGTCATTAGTTGATAGATTTGGTTGAATTTACTAACTAGTTAGGTAGATAGTTGAATGAAGCGTCTTGAGAGCTGCCCTTTGGCAGCTTGTACTAGCATTTACTGTATGGCACACACGGCTGATGCTCCTGTATATTGATTATTCAAGCGACGACGCATGCCCTCCAAATAAATGTCACGACTGAATAGGCCAGCAGCCAGTGGTATTCTAAAAAGAGACCAAGAAATAAGACTTCGTCAAGAATTAGTTTACAATTAATACTCACGCATCGGTTCCCGCTCGTATGAGCGTACGAAACAAGGCCCACACAGGCTTGTGATCCGATGTGGTAATCGATGGCACCGAGTCATACAGCAGGCACTGCACATAGGGCTGAGTGGGTGTCGAAACACCGGGCACTGTGCTCTGCCGCCGTATAACCAGTCCCTGCATCTGACGATACTTGTAGAGTATACGATCCGTGTAGGCCGGTGCACGCTGTTTCGAGGATGTATCAAAATTCTGACTACCTGGATCATACTTATAGGTGGGTGGAAACGTAATATTTGCCTCCATAAAGCCACGAAAGGCGGCCCCATCTGCCAGCACTGAGGATAACTGATCGGTATGCATGTAACCATGAGGCAGGTGTGAGGGAAGCGGAAACTTGGTGTTCTGTATCCATTCCATTAACTTTTCACGCGGCTCGGCCAGGCGAAAGTTAAGATCACCGCACCAGAAGACATTATCGAAATTTTGAGTTACATCCTTGTTTTTGTGTCGCAAATTGGGAAGATTTCTGGGTAGATCTAGAGCATTAATAATGCGTTTCACATCGGACACCCGTTCCTTCACCTTCTGCTGATGGGCAGTCAAATGGGAGGTCACAAACAGCATGGATGTGCCAAAAAGACAAAAGGATATGGCCACCGCACCTTTGGTGCGAAAAGCAGAGCCTGTACGCACAGACATTGAGGCATCCTCCGGAGCTGAGCAGTACCAAATGAGATCGCGACGCATATAGACAGCCAAGTGGAGGGTACCTAAAGTAGTGGAGTGGAAGAGCACATGGGAGGGACCTAAAGTTTCCTGGAGTGTTACCTCCCATTCAAAACGATCTGGACTAGATTCCTGAGTGCCTACCACCACTATGTCCGGCACATGCTCCACATTGGCTGGCAAAACAAAGTCGTTCATTTGCCTGCAAAAGATTTGGACTCATAAAATGGAAGGGCTTTTGGTTAATGATTGTTTACTCACTTGGGTGGACTGTGGCCGTTCATATTCCAAGTGCCCACAAAAATGGTAACTTCCTTCTGTGGCAAAACACGGCTCAGTTCGCTGGGACCCAGCAATGAGGAGGAGCCCAAGCGTCCATCTAAATAGCTCCGCTCACGCACCGTATCTGCTGGTATAAGATTCAAGGCATGCGCAGCCACCAATGCCTGTCGTGCCAGATTGGAGCCGGAACCCTGCCTCTGAAGTGTCATATTCTCATGCGACATAAACCGTTTACCGGGTTGCTCCAGCTCGCTTGCATCCACTTCATGACCGTCATCCGGCTGTGTGGCTATATTTGGCGAAGACATATGCTGTGGTGTGGTGGCTCGTTTGATGTCCATGGCCTCGTCATCTGCAGACTGCAAGGGAGGCAACTCCTTCCCGGGTGGATATAGTTTTAGGCGCAGGCGAGACCGGCAGGCGGACACAGCAATGGGACGTATGGGAGCCCGATGCAGGCTGTCGCTCTGGCTCGATTTATTGGAGTGTGAGGCAGAGGCCACAGCCGCGCTGCTGCATTGGGCAAAGAAAGTTTTGCTGGCCACGGGTGATTCCGGTGCGCTGGCACACTCGCTCGATGGTCGTGGACGTTGAAACGGGGCGTTGCCTTCGCTGGAGTTTAACGAACCCGAGTTGTTGTCCACCATGCTCCAACTGAGCGAGAGATTATCCCGCCGCAGTATATTCGAATTGGGATCAGGTATGGAATTATAACGCACGCTGACCGGCGGTGTTAGGGGCTTCTTTTCAGCCTTACAGCACAGGCTGAACTGATGGCTAAATCGATTGTGGTTGGGCGAGCGATGTTTGGGTGACTTACGTCGCATTACCACATCGGCTCCCCCATCGCTCTGTGAACCCCCGTCGCTGCTGTAGCGATGGGTGTGTCCTTTGCTCTTCGATGTAGGCTTGGTGCGCCGTTGGAAGCTGATTAGCCCACTGTGCGATTTCTCCAGCGGTAGAGTTTGGCTTTTGTGGTTGCTGTTCACATGATTTGATCCCGATCCCGACTGACATTTGGCAAAACTCACATCGTACTGACCATAGGCGGAATTTGGTCGGCGTTGTCCACTGGGTGAATCAGGTGTGGCGGGTTGAGGTTCCACTTTGCTCGGTCGTTTGGAAAGCAGTCCGAAGAGCGAGCGTGGACTATTGCTAGTGGAGCTGGTGATACGCTCATCGCTACCGACGCCTGTGGCGTTACTCTGATGATGCATCGCGTCCTTAAGACGTTTCCTGCAACTGTACAAACGAATGATGGAAATTATATAAATATTTCAAGAAAGAAAGGAAATCTTATCAGAAAAACAAGAAGTTCTTTTAACCAGCCATCGATGTAAAACTAAACTTGAATCAAATTGGAAACATGTTTCATAATACTCAGAGCGACCGTCAAGAACTGAGCACACAATTTAATATATGGATTCAAAGATCAAAAAATAAAAGGAAAAACATTTTTTTCTATTATTCAAAGTTACATCTGGCTAGCTCGAGGTCTATGGCTGAGTATAATTCTTTATAACCAACACAAATTAACAGATATTAATTACAACATTTTGGAATAGCAATTGGGTATGTCCGTACAACGATCGTTGTTTCGAGAATAAACAAATTCTCTCATCAGCGGACTTGTTTTGCTGTTCACACTTCAAAACCTTTTTTTATTATGTTAGACTGCCATTTACTAGTGACTTCGGCTATGATTATGACAATGATTGTGTTGCAGCAGCCTAAACAAGGCTTCTTCTTCCCCATGATCGAAACTATGGCATTGCCCATGCCTATGCCTATGAATTGCCTTCCAAATAGTGCCTTCCATTTTCTATTGTAAAAACTCTTTTTCAAACACTTTAAGACGATGCGTTTTATACTTTTCACTGGCGCTTGGGCGTCCCCCCATAAATTGTAAAGTTGGTGGGCAACTGCATTAGCACTTCCTCTTAGTGTTAAACATCGGATCCTCGTGTTAAATAAAAGTACAGATAGTACAGCACTTTTACAAGGCAGCCTATCTGAGCTGTCAAAACCGAGACAGTCGGGAACCGAATTCTGACCAGAGTTGTAAATGAATAAATCATTTCAGATTGATTCACGAATCAATCCTAACTGGATTGAAAAAGCAATGAATGCAATCTTTTGGCTTAATATCATACAGATTTTAATCTGAATGAATTCATTGATGATAGATTTGTGGTTAATTTATAATTCTTTTGGTGCAATCGTTTAGAATTAAATTTTGGTTGCATTCATTTGATTTAAATAGAAAAAAATTAAAGTCATTTGATTTAAATCCAGCCATTGAATTCATTGTTGATTTAAATCTTATAATTGCAATCATTTTTAAAAAGATTTAAATCATTTGATTTAAATCAATCTATTGAAATCATTGGGCGCATTCAGCCGATAAATCCGATTAGCGATTACTGATTTACGATTTGCCATTGCTGAAAAGTAACTGCTGAATGGGATTGATAGCAGGCTTTAAGATATTTTGTGGCTTTAGTCATTTTTATCAAATAAAAATCCTGATAGGCTTTTTACACTGAGCACATCTAACATTCCGCATCATGAGTCAAAATGCTTAATAACGATTTGCTATGCCAGACATTTGTAAATTTTTGTTTTGTTAAAATAATAAGTAGGTTGAAGTATAAAAGGACCACCCAATAAAGATGACAAATTTTTGCCACGGCAAACGTTTATGACTCTTGATGTGGGATGTTAGATGTGCTCAGTGTGATTAGCCTATGAGGCAAATAAACTTCAATAAAACTCATTCAATAAACTTCATATAAAAAAAACTAGCTTCGAACTGCTGATGAGCCATTTATTTAGTCTCATTTATTTTGTTGATTTCTAGAAGAGAAACTTAATAATCATAGCGTTGCCACATCGATAGCTTGTGTGGATTGCAAGCACAGTCGATTTGCTGAACTAAATTGAAAATAAATAACTTGCAGCACATTTTTCCGGACAACATCGAACAAATTGAAGGCAAAAGCGAGATGCAACAAAAATGAACAAAAAATAATAAATATATTAGCACATAGATTAGCACTCTTTATCATTAGTTTTCCATATTTTTTAATATTAAGTGCCTCAAGACTTTCTCTACCAAGGATCACGAAGTCGCGCACACTTGTGGTAGTACATCATATAACATTGAAAGCTGTGAGGTGATTTTAAAATTGTTTGAACTTTACTTTGATAGAACAATTTGAATTCAAGCGGCTGACAAATCAGTAATGACTCCACCATTTGACTGCCGTTTTGGGTATTTTGTAGGGTTTTTTAGGACTTTGTGGTCTCACTACGCTTACGTGACATAAATTTTTATTTGTTCTGGAAATAGGCCTTTACGGATAATAAATACAAAGTTTTATGCAGAATGCTTGCAGAAAGGTAGGCTGACCCTGCAATCGGTCAACCAATCATACTTTTTGACGATTTCTTTCCGACAATCATGATTGTCTATTTTGCCAATCGCAATCGGAAATCACTGCATTTAGCAGGTAAAATCGACAATCATAAATCACGAATCGCAAATCGAAATTGTCTGCTGAATGGGCCCATTGTTGATTTACAGTTGATAATTGCAATCATTTTTTGATTTAAAGGTGATATTTGCAATCATTATTGATTTACATTTTATAATTGCAAAAACCGCCTGGTTTATTGATATGTTTTACATATTATGTTAGGTTTCTAAGTCTTGTAGAAACAATGTATTGTTGTGGGTAATAAAGACAACTAAAATTGTTTTACAATTTTTTATATAATTAAAACTTGCATGAGAAATTACTACAATTATTTCAATTACCAAAAAAATTGAAGTAATTGAAATAATTATTGAAATAATTTTTTTCTAAATTTTTAATTTCGAAATAATTGAAATTGTAATTGTTTTTAAAGTTTTTAACTATCCAAAAATTGTAATGGTAATTGTAATTGTAATTGCAGTTTACAGCTCTGGCAGAGGGCATATTAAAATTGTCCAGAATGTTTGTAACGCATAGGAGGAAGCATCTCCGACCACACAAAGTATATATTTTCTTGATCAGCATGACGAGCTGAGTTGATATAGCCATGTCCGTCTGTTTCTATGCTATCTCCTCCGTCAGTTTAAAAACTATCTTAACCAAACTTTGTACGAAGCCTTTTGATACAAATACGCTGCACATTTGTCGAAACCGGCCAGATCGGATGACTATAGCATATAGCTGCCATAGGAATTATCGGTCGAAAAAGTAGTTTTAGTGAAAAAAACTTTTCTATCTTCAAAGCAAACGTTCCCAAACCTCGTATTAATAAGTTTTCTAAGCTTTTACATAATACCACTAAGTTTTATGAAAATCGTCCAACTATATAGTATAGCTGCCATACAAAAGATATGTCTGAAAAAAAGTCTTAGTAGGAAAAACTTTTTTATTTTCAATGCTATCGTTACCAAACTTGTAACTGATCAATATTATATGCTACCACACAGTTTTGGCAAGTATAATCCTATTCGAATGACTATAGCATATAGCTGCCATAGGAACGATCGGTCGAAAAAGTAGTTTTAAGCCGAGTTTCCAGCACCGCGGAAGCTAAAAATTCCTGGCAAACTTCATATAAAAAAAAAACTGTGCCAGGAATTTTTAGTTTACCTTTTCGTTGCTTGAGTATCCAGCAACATGAACGAAACCCACAGTTTCTTATCGATAGTTGGCCTATCGATAGCGCGTGTGAATCGAGGTTACAATTATTTTGGACGTGATGAGCGAAAATTTGGGGGGAATGCTTTTATGTTTTTGTTATGAGCTGTCATCTTGCTGGGGAACCAGCAGTGTGCAAAGATTGGTAGGGGTTAGTGCCAAGGGGACACTTATTTCCAATTGCTGAGGCGGCCCGAGAGATGCCCTCCATGGACACAAAGGTCGATAGAATGTTGTAGGTTGAGAAGACTTCTGAGCCTGTTTGTCGCCAGATCAGAGGCAAGTCTATGGGATTGGGCCACCAGTCGGTCATGATACATAATAATAACCAAACAAACAAACAAACCTGCTGGTGTGCATATTAATTTGGGGCGCATAATGGCAAAGCGTCCAAATCGCGGTATATAGTTGTATGCCTCTCATACCAGGGACCTCACATAGAAGATTCTAGGCTCTTGAGGGTAGTGGAGCATGCCGTACCTCATAAAGGGATCCCAAAGATCCACCACTACGAAACTTAAGAAGCCAATTGAGCTTCAATGTCATAGCTGCAACCGTACCTACTGCCCGAGACACATAGACTGGTCAAGCGGCGGTCCAGAGATACGCCAAGGTATTTAACCGCGGTATCCTTATGATCCTAGAAATCGCACTCGAGCAACTTTTCAGGATCTCATAGCAATCATGTTGACTCTTTGAACGATTAACGGCTATGTACCAGCGGTTCGGCCATAGACCAAAGCCAAGGTACTGATCCGGCCACTGAGTTGACAAATCCTTAACATTAATGCAAATGTATTTAGGCAATCTTGTATCCGACCATTTTCGGCCAACCGAGATGTCATACTACTTTGGAGGTTGGAATAACATTATAAAATTGAGCACATAATTGTGCGCCACCCGGGCCACACTGCAAAGTGTCATTCTTAGCCCTCGGCTTATCATCCCCTAGTATAAAGTAGCACCTACTTCCTCTGGAAATTATATTTTTTTTTTTTAATTTATTTAAATTCAAATAACTGAGTTTGGGGAAATAACTCACCTAAGAATATTCGACGAAAATCATTTAAAACCTTAATTTATATAAAATATACAAGCTAGGGTTATATATTAACTTCGGTCGAGCCAAAGTTAGCTTTCCTCTATTTTTATGGTTAAAAATATACACTGCTCGCCACTTGAATAGGACACCCTGTATGCTCTCTTTAAAACTGCTTGTAACTCGAAAACGAAATGGTAGAATAACAGTATTTTTTGCATATTATCTTTGTGCAAGCATTCTTCGCTCTTTCTGGTATATTCCAAGTTTTGGAATAGAACCGTTATAAAGTTGTTTGCACTTTATGTGAGCATTCGCAAAAATTCAATGGAATAAAACGTGCACACAAATTTTGGTTTACTTAAACTTTATGCTTTAATTGAAGTGTATATAAAATTAAAAAAAATTAAAATGGGGCGTGGCACTTCATTATCTGAGTCGGAGAAAGGAAAAATCCAAGCTTACAAGGATTCTGTCCTTTCTATTGCCAAATTAGCAAAAAAAAAGTCGACAGGAGCCGTCACGCCATAACTAATTTTTTAAATAATGAGGCTAATTATGGTAAAAACATGAAGGGCCGCACCCACAGTGTGCTTACCATCGCGGACAAGCGACTTATATTAAGAGAAGCTTCCAATTCGCACGACTCTTTGGCCAAGATAAGGGAAAAATGCAACGTTAAAGCAAGTTTGACAACCATGCGTCGTGTTATTAATAATGCTACACACCTGAAGAGACTAAAAATCAAGAAGAAGCCACCTCTTAACCCGGCTCGGAAGTTACAACGCCTTGATTTCGCGCGCGCACATGTCACCTGGACTTCGGAGTGGCAACGTGTTGTCTTTTCGGACGAAAAAAAGTTTAATTTGGAGGGCCCCGATGGCTACAGCTACTATTTTCATGATCTTCGAAAAGAACCACACCATCTTGATAAGTTGCACAGCAGTGCTGGAGGTATTATGGTATGGGGGGCCATTTCCTATTATGGCACCTGTGAGCTTAAATTTATTCCAACCACCGTGAATGCGTTGTGTTATAATGGTATATTGAAAGAGGCCTTTCCACACTTCCAAACTCTTTTTGTAAATCTAAAATGGATTTATCAACATGATAATGCCCCTATACATACGGCCCGGATTGTTAAATCGTATATAGCGAGCCAACTGGCCACCCTATTCACCGGACTTGAATATCATTGAGAATGTGTGGGGATGGCTAACACGTGAAGTATATGGATCAGGTCAGCAATATTCGAGCGTTCCCGAACTAATTGCAGCTATCAAATTAGCATGGGGCTCGATATCGTTGGATTATTTGGGAAAATTGTATGCATCCCTTCCAGACCGAATGTGTGAGGTTTTGGAGAAAAAAGGAGGCTCGACACACTATTAAAAACTTTTTTTTTGTTTTAAAAACATGTTAGTAATTTCTTATTTAAGTAATATTGTTATTTGAAAAGGATTGAAATATTCTTAAATGGATTTTAGATAAAGTGTCCTATTCAAGTGGTGCAAAATGAAGACTCAAAAATTTGTTACTTATTGGTTAACAATGTTTTTTGTATACTTACAACTTTTGAATAATTTTGTAATTTTCGTCTAATTACTACATTTAAATAAACTTTATAAGAAAACAAAAATTATTTTCCTAGATGGCTTGGTTTAGCAGCAATTAACTATAGAAAATCGACTTTAGAGGTGTCCCATTCAAGTGGCGAGCAGTGTACGTAATTAAAAAACAAACAGATTTAACTCCGCAACAAATTGGATCAAAACATACCTCAAAACCTATAGCATAATAAAAGGCTGATTTTCACAAACAGAAATCTCAGACTCAAATTTGTATAAGTTTAATTCTGAAGTCTTTTAAATAGAGAGTTTGACTAGCGCTTGAAGTGTAAAAAACAACCACGTCTGCTGATGAGTGAATTGTGGTAAAATTCCGAAAGAGTCTGTCCAGACTTACCATTGCTATCCCAAAATGTTGCGAGTTAAATCTGTTTAAAAATGGTATTGATTTATATTAAATTATAATAAAATGGAACTCTGTAAGCATCACCTCATACCCAGTTTTTCAAATAAAGCCTCGGTTCGCGTTTTATGGGTACTTTTGTACCTGCAACACTCAACGACAACAATTTTAACTTAGTTTTTTAAGGGTTTAAGGATAAAAATCTGAAAAATTCAGCAAATGTGGACAGGGTCATGGGGAACGCCATACAAAAAATTCACTTCAATCGTACAATTGGTTAAGGACTCCAGAAGGAGTTAAACCTTAAATCTTGAATATCTTTAAAGGCGCACTGTAGATTTTTATTAAAATCAATATTTCTGATGGTATAATGGACTATTGCATTTCCCTAAGAGATGGTACTCGACAGCCAAAATATTAATATTCACCCACGAACCACTCCATATGGACTATGAGCTAGATGTAAAAATAGACAGAACTGTGTTTTCAGATTCACAAAGAATGCTTTGGTTCGCGGTCTATAAGAAATTTTGTACCAGCAATTGCCTTAGAACAACATTGACCATTTAGGTTGAAACCAGCTTCACCAAAATTATGTAATAAATTTTATGAGTTAAGTGATTCATCACCAGCAGGAAAACAGATCATATCATTAAAAAATGTCTTTAGTGGACCTCCAATAAATCTAACAGTGTTATGTTAATTTTCCTTGATCTGAAGCATTCAAAGACTATTTCACTTAAACAGATCTCTGATTTCGGTAATAAGAACCTATTCAGTTTGAATTAATCGAATGGAGATGAGTATCTGAAATCGTTGATTAATAAAATGCCATGATTGCTGGAAGACATTTTTCGTTTCTTAACATTTTTAACTCAATAACATTTCGATTTATGGCAAACAGAGTTGGCTGTCTCACAATTTTCAACTTGGTTCAAACAAGCAACCATTTTCGAAGCCCTTGATACATTTAGGCGCGTTATTTTCCCGAAGTCATTACCTCTGATATCACCTCTGATTTCCCTAATCACTTGCTTTGATCGATTTCGGATTGTCTCCTGTGGGAACCTCTGCAAATGGCGAAGACATTTAAGAGCTCGCGCACACTTGCGGCTGAAAGATGTTTTTTTTTTTTGGATTATAATCAATCCTGACCTTTGAGCCCCAGCACAAACAAAAACTTTGACTAAATCAAAAACAGGTCGCAAAACCCCATTGTAATTACTTAATAATGTACAAAAGGTTTGAATAAATTTGCTTAATCCATACTTTAAAAATAGATATCTCAATATTTGGACTTTTCTGCCACATTTTCGGGCTTTCTGACTACTGTACATTGGTCAATTTTGAACCCGCAAACTGAAAAATTTAATAATATTAATCTAAATAATATTCAGTGAGCTGAACCAAGATACATTTTGTTTCGATGTTAAGAAAACGTCCCAAAACCATGTCAGGATCAAACATAATGTCCGTCGCCCATCTCTACTTAGCAATCCTTAGTTCCACTCAAATTCGGTTCACTTTGAACTGAAACTAAACCAAATAATAAATGTTTGTTTGGGTTTAAAGAAAGGATTGGGTCCTGCTTCACTCTTTAAAGGATAGTAATTTAGATTAATTTTAAATTTTATACCGAAATAAACTCGAAAAATGAATAACAATTATCGCTTTTGAAGCATTTGTCACTTACATCACGAAATTATCTGAATCGCAGTCTTTTCCAGTAGCCTGGGACTCTTTGTAAAGTAAATGTGCGCTTTATGAACTATTATCACTGGGATCGCTCGACTGTGGCGCATATTGTTGTGCTCGCGGCTCGTGGCTCGGTTTTCGCGTCTATAACATTGTTGACTCGGTGATTTATATTAATAGTTGTGCCGGACTACGTCCCAGACGACGTCATCGAAAGCAAATGCCAATGCTAACTAAAGTGACGTATCCAAATCTGGCGCTAATTGAGCTGCTGTGACTACTGCGACCTCAGCCCATGGGGACTGCAAAGAATCAACAATTGATGAGTTAATCATGTCGTGCCTTTTGTGTGGCTAATCACAACTCACCTGGGATTATGTCTAGAGATTCCCTTGGCAGACAAAACAATGGGGCACTGCAAATAGGATTTTGAAACGAAAGGAAGAAAAAAATCAATACCGTGTGGTCACAAATCGTGTGTACGTTGCTCCGGCAATGCCAATACAATTCAAGTGTGGGGGTGGGTGGCAAAGGGTGGAGGACTACGTAACGACATCGGCATGCTGAGGCGCCCACGCAGCAGACTCACTCATACTCATACTGCCCATTGTGGTGGCGACGACATTATTTCATTGGCTCTTATGCTCTGGGCACGAGAGATTTATAATTAGCATTGGTTCTTTTGTTGCCGCCAAATGTTTGCCTTGGGCTACGCCAACAAAAACAACAACAACATCAACAGCAGGCGCTGCAGCAAGTTCAGGTTCATGATCAGGTGCGGGGGCCACTAGCTTAGTTGCCATAAGATATTTACGGTAATTTTTGTTTACCTGCTACTACTGTATATGCTGCTCTCATTTATGTAATATGTCACCAACTGATTCGTCCACATTTAAATTGTTTATTTCCATTAAAATCGGCAAAAAGAATGCGAATATTTGGACAAGTGTTGGTTAAACGTTAAAATAAAAGCGTTGCGGTAATTTCCCCTTTTCCTGCAAACGGTCACACGCCACAGTGTTGGTAAGCCGAGCCGGGTGTAGTTATTAGAGATGTGAGCGTGTCACAATATGAAAGTTAAACATTTTATAATGAAAAATTGAGGAGAGGTGACTCGGCAGAGCCGCAGTTTAAATAACCCCAGCAGTTCGGATAATTTATACAATTAGGCTGCATACACACTGTTCGAAACATGATGACATGATAATAGGGTAGGCCATCATGTTGTCATGTTTTCAACTAATGATTCTTGTTTTGGCCAGCTCAATGTAAATAGCTTATCAATTGACATGTGCGAAACATAAAAATGTGTCGAATGATACTTTAAGTGATGCGCCGCTAACTTGACAGGCAGACACAGCTGATTCAATTCCGATGCTCAGCAGCAGAAAAAATACTTTCTAATTTTTCCTACACCAACCCGTCGGAATGTTAGCAGCAAAAGTTAAACAAAAATCATCGATTAGCGTAATTTAAAAGAAACGGTAAGATTTTGCATTGCCGATTACTTCTGCATTCCGTATATGCTCCAAATATCCCTGAATATTTAAAAAAACAACAAAATTCTAAGGCAAGCACATCAATGCAGTGTAATCGTTTCACATTTGGTGATATTTTGATGATGAAGGCCCCAATCGGAATTAGCTGTCTATTCCGCTAGCGGACAGTTTAGTTTGTCTGAGTACTAAGCTTAAAAAAATTGGGTTTTTATGCTTAATGTCAAAGGAAAAATTAAAACAAGTGTATTTCTATATATTGATTGAATTTGCTTAAATGGAAGTGAAAAAACAATAATATAAAGCGTCGAAGCGTAATTATTTATTGGTCAGAAAATGCAACAAAAAAGCTTATCGAGGATGTGGAAATTTACAAATATCAAACTACCAGAATCGAGATGCAAAAAGCCCAACGTGACGTCACAACTCACAATTGGCGGTCCTTTTGAATTTTTTGAAAGCAGGTTGTTATATCCCAGCAAGAAATCGATACCGAAAGTCACCGATAAAACTATACTTTTTTGAATTCACAAATACTAGCACACATGGGTCTCAGTATAATATGCGTTAGTTCTAACATGACGCACTAACCGGAGCTCGCGATTGACTGTTGACACTATCAGCGTACTCTGTGTAAAACTGTTCTGTTACAGGCACAACGATCAGCGGTTGCTAGAAGACACCTTCAATGCTGTTATGCTCAATATCTGTTTCGCGCAACCAGTGACGGCTTTTTTCGTTTCTGTTTTGTTCGTGTCTTTCACTGACCGTGTTGCACGAGCGCACGCGTGAACAGTGTCTTCTTTAAATGCGTGTGTGGCGCATGAAATCGTGTGTTTCACAGGCAACGAGTACTTTGTCAATGTGAGCAGCGAATCACTCGTCTGAGCGAATCTAACGAGATTGGATCAATCTTATTCGTGCACCAAATGGGTCGTGCAGCAAGCAAAAAGGTTCATATTTGTTTTACATTTGATACTGAATCCAATGAGTTAGCTCAATAAGTGTGGCTCATATGGAACAAATAATTATTATTACTGACCTATCAATGCAAAATCGCGCATGGATTTGTTTGAAAACCTGTCAGCACTCTAAGTGCGGTAACAATAAATTGTTTTGTTAGTTATTTAGCTTTGATTCTTAATAAATAATAATCATGAATAAACTAGGTTAATATGCGTAATTTTTAGTGCTTTTGTGTATCTTTTTTAATTGTAATTATATTAAATTTTTAAGCTGCAAGAAATGAATGCGCGAAAGGCAACAGAGCTAGTGGCGTGTGCAGTTATTGCGTTGTGGGTGCTGGAGGAAGATGAAGATGATGATGAACCCAAGACAAAGCGCTGTTGATGGATTGACAAAATCAATTTGACTCGAAGGAAAGAAGCCATGTTTGCCAAGTTGAAGGCAGAGTTGCGAAGTACTCCGCACAAATTTATAAATTATGTGCGCTTGGATGCAGCCACTTTCGATCAGCTCGTATGTTGGTATTTTTGTGAGCCCATTTCACCTGGCGAAAGATTAGCAGTGACACTCCGCTATTTGGCTTCAGGATTCAGCATGAAGTCACTCTCATACTAGTTTAGAATGTCAAAGGCAACAATATCTGGAATCATTCCGGAAACATGCGATGCAATTTATGAAGTATTGAAAGACGAGTACTTAAAGGTAATTGATTATGGTCTAATGTTAATGTTGAGTATATCATTAGTCATAGTATATATATAGTAAAATCAGTATTTAGATATTGCTAATGTAGGTGATGCACGATCAACTTAATATAATGTATAAGATACTTGATAATCCTCCAAAGCCTCATACTCTGTGAAATTACATTCTCCTCTCCTGTCAGACATGTGGTCAAGTTCATCCAATTGACTTGACTAGTAAGTCGGATGTGAGTCAGCCTCAGTTTCGCTCTCTGGTCTCAAGTGAGCGCGTGGAGTAGCCTTCGTTTTACTTTTTGCAAAGTCGGACCAGTCTTCGCTGTATCGGCATTTGATACATAAGCTGCTTGTTACCACAATTCCATTTTGTCTAACTCGTACAGGCCAGAGTCCGGATTGCTTCACTCTTCGATTTTGCCGACAAACTGGCATCGCTTTACAATAGTCGACAGAACTTCAGAACCATGATGTCAGATTCCACTTTTGAAGTGTTTATTGCAGACATGGACTTCTGAACATGCCTGAATATGGCGTGAGTACAGGCAACAAATTGGTTACGCTTGTCAAGCGATAAATCTGCTTCGGCTACAAGGTCCTTCCAGCACAACTGAGGCCTAGCAAATAACATTACGTCTGCGTTGTATGAAATATTTTTCCACTGAACATGGTGCGGTTAGCTATAACAGTTAACTGACAAGTATTTACCAGTTAGATTTCTTGCTGGGTATACTAGATTATTCCAATAAATTGCAATGAGTTTCAGGTACTATCCGGGATGTGATTGCTGTTGACATCTTAAACTTAAATGAAAGGTCCGTCATGATTGACCCGTAAACTAAGTATCTTAGTGTAATGCGTGGTTTACATTGCGCCACGGCGAGTCACATTTCAGTGACATAGAGCAATGTGAACAGAAAATGACTTGGCACAGAAATCACTTGGTGTCTCATACATTCTGTGACGCCAATGCACTGTGGGCAAAAAGTCCGAAATTTCTGCATTAAGTCCAGTTTTAAAGCTAGAGCGTTAAAATTTGGCACAAAAATGTAAAATACTAATATAGAATTTCGGTATTTATACCCTTGTAGAGGGTATATTAAAATTGTTTTTTTCAATAAAACCTCACCTTCAACCTCTCCGTCCACACCCAAGGAAATGTTTATAGGTAATGAAAACTTTTTTGCCTTCCTTTCTATATATGAAATCCTTCAGACCGGCGGCTTGCATATCCAAACATTATTTTTCTCTTAATATTTTCTTATGGCTCATGGCTTTCCTTTGCATACTCAATTTTTAAGTGGCCTGCAGAACCTTACAGATTGTGGAGCTCTGTTATACCAAATAATTCGTTGATTTGCATCTATTAGTTTTATAGGTATCATAGTGCTGACAAAAAGGGATAGATCCAGGAAAGCAGGTTCTTCTGATCGAAACTTCTGCTTATAAAAGCTTTGGACAGTAGATCCATCAAATCCGTAGTTATTAACTTGCAACGTGAAACATTTTCCATTAGAGATCTAACCTCTTTTTGCAGAATCAATATTCTTTCGGCTATATGGTCCAAAAGATTTTGCATTGAAACCTGCTCAAAATTTTCCGAAATTTCTGTTTGAGTAGGTCTGCAAATCGTATTGACTTCTTGAAGTGCTGAGTACGGGGGAGAAAATGTTGCAGCCACGAACTTTATTAAGATGATGCATATTGATATACTGCTGTTTGGTAAGTCAATTTTATAACCAAAATGCCAATGATTCTTCGGGGGTAAGGGAAATAATCACCTGAGATTTCCGACCTCATGTCGTGTTTCCTGTCTGTTCTTCCCTGACGACTTAAACAAATCATCCTTTTTAGTTTTCTTCGCAGTAACAGAAGTGCTGCGTTAAAAAGTCTGTACCCGATGCAAGATCACTTGCTAATTTATGTTTCAAACGCATTCCAGCCTGTGTATAACTTAGTGTGGGTCTACCCATTTTAGAGGGAGATGGATCCGTAAGCTCTTCATCAAAGGTTGTAATAATCGCCTGCGAAAGCCACCTTGAGTGATTAACTTTAAACCTTGACATCGTACGGTTGCATTTAGGAATATATTTCTTAATGTGTGTATAATGTTATAAAACTGCAAACTTTTTGCTTAATTTGATCAACTTGTGAGTTGCTGACTTGATTTATTTTCATTTTTTCCAACATCCATTTCGTTACGTCCATTGTTGTCCCAAACCTCCAGCAGTGTTAAGCGGCGAAACACATATTCGGCTGCAACATGTCATTTTTTTCGAAACCGGGCAAAAAGGGGCAAAGGATATTATTAACAACGTAATCTATATACTTTTACGAAAAACATACCAGTTTTAGTTGCTCGCAAGCGCGCGCGCCATATAACTTACACTCCACAGAACTCAATTACATTTGTTAAATTTTAGTTGTAAAAATACTCCAACAACAATGGACGAATAATATAGAATAATTAACACGATACACGACAAAACATACAGAACATATAGAAACTAACATACAATGATGAATCTACATACCTGTACGATTATTTGCCATATTTCCAAATTGTCTTCACTTAAAAGAAAAAGCCACAACAAATGCGCAAAGTTGATCAATATTTACGGTTGCATTTCGATAGGTAAAGCTTGCATTTAGTAAAGCTTGGTAGTAAAGCCTGGAAATCAAAAACTCCTTATTAAAAAAATCATTTCGCACGCGTTCACACGCGAAATAGTCATATCGATATCACAGCGCTGCCAATCGACGTCAACGTGTCACGCGATAGTCACGCGATGAGTGATTATTTCGCAGCTTCGAAATATATGCAAAGCATATTTTTTGTTGTCACGTTGTGGCGCAGTGTTTAAAAATTACTAATAAATGCGCAACTTTTCTTTGGTGTAGAAGCTGTACCTAATATGATAATAAAAGAGAAAATTGTGCTGTGGCAGGATTATGATGGCGGCTTGTCAAAAATCATCTGGGAAAGTAAAGGTGCTGCCCTTGAAAAGGATGGAATTACGTAATTGACAATAGTTTGTGTTTTCTAGGAGAGACCATTGCAACGCGGCTTTAGCTTCGCTAAGGGACAGTTTGCGCTGCCGGGGTGCTGAGCACGCCAAGAATGGAAGCGATGGTGGCGTACCCATCGCAACTCAAGAAGGCAGCGATGTGGAGTGAGGGTCAGCTCCACATATGTCTTTATTGCCAGACTTGTCGACGTTAATTCTCTTTTACAGAACCCATAGCTCCTTGTACGAGATGGCTGATGATGAGGCCCAGCTCTAAGTGATTCATTTGTGGACGACGGCGATTCTGTATGTCGAACGATGAGCTGCACAATTTAGCAATGGTCGGACTCGGACTATGGGACTTCTTTGTCACCGCAAGTCGTAGACCACATCTCCTAATCTATGCCGTTGCATTATAAGTAAATGATAACGAGATACCATGGCCCAAACAGTCGATTCAGTTCCTTCCCTAGTTGTGTCCATAAAGAACCATTCGCCTATTAAAAATAAAGGTCACCAAACTCTGTCGAACCCTAGGTGCCTTCACTACCGCTTTTTACAAATCACAGAAAGCTATTGTATAAACTATTGAAGGCCATCATAACTATTCTCCGTTAATTAATTTAAATGTTCCCGCCAAGTTGAATTTGTAAACAAAACAACTAGAGATGAGCGCCTTTTTTCGCACTTGCTATCGGCGAAATAACGTGCAGAAATTTCGCACACATTTCGCAAGTATCTCCGTACCAAGCTTAAGCTGACTTTGTTTGCGCGGCAATTTCAAACCGCACACTTGAAAATTTTTTTCGGAACAGTTTTATTTTCTCTTGAGTATGCATAATTGGAAAACACATTCAATTTTGAGTTTTTAATATATAAAAAAAAAAAACTTTATGCACACATTTCGGACTTTTTGCCCACAGTGCAATGTGAACAATTTTAAATTGTGTCACAAATTGTCACAGTGTGACGCAGTGTACAGTATGGTGCTTTTTTTTTAAGGTAAAAATGAAAATTTAGAGAGGGCGCCCCCTTAACACATTCCTTTTGTATCACAGATACAATACAGTTACAAACAAAACCACAAAATTCCAGTTTTAAAGGGCGCGAAGAGGCTATAAAGTTGGAACTAAAAATTAGCCATAAGCCTCAACAAAATTTCAACAGTAAAATCTGTGCTACATACGTCGGGTTGTCAATTTTTAAAATATATCAAATTATTTTGATTTTGATTAAAATATTTTCCAATTTTGTACAAAAATGGAAAACGAGTATTACACATTCTTGATTGGCCTTTTAAGACCCGGTTTTGACAAGTCAAATAGGCTGCACTATCTGTACTTTTATTTAACATGAAGATCTGACCAACAACTGAACAAAAACAGGCATCGTTTACAGAGTATACTGCGCTGAAACAACGTTAATAAAGTGGGTGAGGCGTTCAGAAGACGATACCTTTAAAATTGCCCAAAGGAAAGATGAGATGGAAACAGGAGCTCAGACAAATGACGAGGTGTTTCTCATTTAAAACAACCTTATTTGTGTATTAAGTTTTGGAAAATAAAAAGAGTTTTTCAATAGAAAATGGAAGGCACTATTTGGAATGCAATTCCAAATATAGCGCTGTACTGTATAGCGCTGAAGAAACAAGAAGCAGAGTCCTTATTTAGGCTGCTGCAACACAATCATCAGAGCCACTACTACAATGGCCATACCAGCCATATCTAAGCCTCTCTCTGGACTCCGAAAAGATTTTTCCGACACAGGAGGGGCAGATTACCGGCAAGCATTGAGATCGTTTTTATTGGTCAAATCCCCTAAAATGGGTTGCCATTCGACCGCTTTGATCGGCGCCACATGTTAGTCCTCAGAGAAGCTCTCCAAATAATTTTTGGTTTATTTCTTGGTCTTCTTTGAATCTATTTTTTAAATTGTGTGCTCGATTCTTTAGCATTATCAAAACTTGATTTAAATCAAAGTCTTATGAGTTAATTAAGCATCGGGCATAGTGGGTTGACACCATTTTATTTGGTATCATTCCCTATTCTTTGCTTACTATAGTTTAAATCAGAGTAACCTTTTGAAAGTACGAAATCATTTTGTTTTGTCAACTACAAAAATGTATAAGGACAACAGACAACACTGCGTATAAGTAATATCAAAAACTTTGGAGCCTCATCGCGCCCATTAAAGAGAGCGTAAGTTTAAGTCGGCTCTAGCCGACTTAAATATACCTGTTACTCATGGAAAGAAATGTTTAATAGCCTTCCGGGGTTTTTGAGGGTTAGGCAGCCGAAAAGTATGCAACGTTTTTTTCAACTCGTCTATTTATCATCAGATCTTCATAAATACCATGCTTGCTAAAGCAGGGCATTCACACACGAATTTGTTTGACGAATTTGTTGTGCTCGACGAAATGTTCGTCGTTAGTGGAGATGTTCGTGACAGATTTTTATGTTCGACTTTTTGTTCGCAGAGAATAGAAACGTTTCTATCTTGCGTTTGTTCATGCGAACATGTTCGTCAATGGATGGGAACAAGTGCACGAACATCATTTGTGAAAAACATTTGTAGAGTGAACACGTGCCCAAATGGGCAACGATTTGTGGCTGGAATTTATTGAATGCCCTCAAAATGATGAAATAATGCTTTAAGCTAATTTGTATCGCCATCTAGGCCATGATTGAGTTAGTTTTCGCTGCCATATTTTCATGTTTACTCGTTGAGATTTTTAAGCAAATGATGTTCGTGAGAAATGTTCGCCTGGTTAGTGAGCTAATGATTTCTTGTTTGACAAATTGGTTCGTCGAACAAAGTGATTTTGAAATACCTGCAAAATAAGAAAATCTGTTTTATTTGTGCTTATTTTTGCGTGCGTGAGTCGTGTCTCAAAAATATCGCCCACTTCAAATTAAGCGCCAAAAAGCGATACAAAAGCAATCGAGTGCTATCGATTGTCGATAGCCCAAGTCGATAGAGTTTCTTCTTCATTAAAGCAATTTTCCGGGCAGCGCGAATAAAGTTAACCAAACAGCCAAATATCTAAAAACTAGGAATTAAATATTTAAATAATGGCAGCTCAAACTATACTCTTTGATTTTACCCTGGACAAGGATAAAACCGTCGATGCCCAGCAGCGACAGGAGGTGGCCAAAATTTTACGAAACGAGCTGGAGCATGTGTTCCCCCAGCTGGAGCTGGCCTTCACCATGGAGTCGCCGGAAAATGGATATTTTTCGGTGCTGCATGAGAACAAGGACACAATTATCACGTGTCGCATATTCCAGCACGGTCTGTTGACCATCAATGTGGAATACTATTTGCCCGATGGCAAGGAGCCCCTCATATCCTTTGATGTATGTACTAGAAGTAGTAGTAAGCTCTTAGATAACCAACACCCGACACCCACCGACATTGACTAGCCACCATCTCCTTTATTTCAAACATTTTTGCTTCTGTTTGTCTGGCGAAATAGAAGGTGGTGGAGGAGGAGAGGGAAGCTTTTGATACAGTTGAATTGATTTTCCGCACATGTTTGCCAAACTGTATGAGTGTGTACAATGTACATGTTTGTGTTTGTATGTGTGTTTCTGTGTGTTTGTTTTGTGTGAGGTAGGAGGTGTGTCGGCTGCACTTGACCGTTTTTCCGCTGCTGTTGCCTCGGAACTTGGTCAGGGTCAAAGTCGTCAAGTGTCAATGTTGTTGTTGTTGTGGTCAAGGCCTATGGTGTTATCTAACGGCAAGCGGAAGTTTATAGAAACAGTTAATCATAATTTATACATATGAGCTTTTTATTCCCCACTTTCTCTATCTCTCTAGAAGCACGTGGGACGCGAGTTCATTGATCGGAATTAGCTTTTGCTTGGCAATTTCACAATTTAGATTTCTTCATTAGATTTTATGTATTTCGCAATGTGTACTAAAAATGAATGTACAAACATAAGTACATACATATATGTACGTAAGTAGTTTCCCCCTTTTTTATTTCGTTCACTTTCCTTTTTCATAAGCATCAAGAATTTCAACTAAAAATAGTCCATTTTGCTGGGCTGGCCCAAGCGGGGGGCGCATTAAAAGTTTTACCAATTAGGAGAGGTAACGGTCGATATTGTTTTTGTAGTCCCAACCCAAGGTTACATTATTTTTACACCATGACCCAACCTACTTATATGCATATAATGTGTACGGTGCTTGGGCGTGCTTATTCTAATTCTGTAGTGGCATTGGATCAGGGTCAGTCCTTGCTGTTGGAGGACTGCATCAATGAGATGTCCATTTCAAAATTTGTTCATCCTTTTCCTCGACTATTTCTCTGAGTCGTTTAATACACTGCTCTAAGGTCAACGACTTGTTCTGCCTGCTCTTTTTACATATATTTATTATTTCAATATGATTCTTCTACTCCATACTTGCCAATAGACTTTATCCATATAGTTATTAGATCCAATTTGTATAGTCAATATGTGGATGTCTCCTCCAGGAATTTCCGAGTAGTTCCAATCTTTTCGGATTTGTAGGTTAGCAGAATGTGGATTTTTTTTACGGAATGATATGACTTTCATATCAATTAGAATTCGGAATTCGAAAAACGGAAAGCAACGGCATGCTTATATTAACTGTGACAGAGTAATAAAGCGTGGTAGCTACAAGAATTAGTCATCCGATCCGGGCGGTTCCGACATGTTAGCAGCGTGCAGCTAAAACAAGACTCTGCAAAATTTCAGCTCAATAGCTTCAAAACTGAGGGACTAGATCGCGTAGTAACAGACAGACGGACAGACAGTCGGACAAAGCTCAATCGACTCAGCTGGTCATGCTGATCAAGAATATATATACTTTATGTGGTCGGAGATGATTCTTTCTATGCGTTGCAAACTCCTGGGCAAAATTATAATACACTTTTCAAGTGTATAAAAAAATTTCGAATTGAGTGCCATTTCCTATCAATTTTTTTCTCGGTGTGGTTTTGAAATGTCAGAGTTTAAGAACGCTTACAAAAAATTCAAACATTTTTCTAACTAAAAACCATTTTCCTACAGATAAAAATCTGATTTCGACCACATTTCGCGTATCTTTTTGAAAACCTTCTTCTTTATTGGCCCGATGTTGCATCTCAACCGCTTCACGGTCTCGGCCTCTGCAATGACTGCCCTCCACTCGCTTCTGCACTGTGCGAGCTGGCACCAGTTGTTCACACCAAGGTTGGAAAAATCTTAGTGGTGGGCGACCCCTCCTGCCTTGTCCTCCAAAGTCAGCCGCCTTCGCTTTGTACGTCTTGATTACTGGAGCTTCTTCATCCATCCGGATTACATGTCCTAACCAACGCAGCCGCTGTTGCTTTATGCGCTTGACTAGACTGATGTCCTTATAGAGCTTATACAGTTCGTGATTCATTCGAATGCGGTATCCATCACCAACTTTTAAAGGTCCATAGATCCTCCGAAGGATTTTTCGCTCATACACGCCAATCGCCTCCTCATCGGCTGCTGTCATTGTCCATGCTTCTGCGCCGTATTGCAGGACTGGGATGATGAGCGACTTATATAGCGCTATTTTTGTTCTTCGAGAAAAGGCTCTGCTCTTGAACTTCCTACTGAGCCCGTAGTAGCATCGGTTTCCAAGAGTAATTCTTTTTCGGATCTCCAGGCTGATGTTGTTGTCGCCGAAAACATATAAAATTAATAATCGCCGAATATAAGAATGATAAAATTGAAAACAAAAAAGTTTTTCTCAATAAGACTCGTTTTCCGAACGATCGGTCCTATGGAAGCCTTAAGATATTGTCATCCGATTTCAACCAAATTTTGCGAATCTATTTAAAAGCATATAAAATTAGTAATCAGCGAGTTTAAGGACGCTAACATTTAAAAATAAAAAAAAATTTCTTACTAAGATCCATTTTCGATCGATCGGTCCTATGGCAACCATAAGATATAGTCACGCGATGTCGATCAACTTTTTCAAATTAGTTTGAAAGCTTTTAATATTAATAATCACCGACCTTAAGAACGATTTACTTGAAAACAAAAAAGTTTTTTCACAAAGACCCATTTTTTGACCGATCGGTCCTATGGAAGCTATAAGATATAGTTATCCGATTTTGACCAAAATTTGGGAATCTTTTTGAAAGCATATAATATTAATAATGGCCGAGTTTTACGACGTAAGCATTGAAAACAAAAAAGTTTTTCTTACTTAGACCCATTTTCCGACCGATGGTTCCTATGACAGCTATAAGATATAGTCATCCGATCTTGACCAAAATTTGCTAATCTGTTTGAACGCATATAATATTAATAATGGTTGAATTTTATGACGCTAGCATTGAGAACAAAATAGTTTTTCTAACTAAGACCCATTTTTCGACCGATGGTTCCTATGGACCGATCCAGTCGGTTCCGACATATTAGCAGCGTGCAGTAAATATAAGACTCTGTGGTAAATATCAGCTTAACAGAGAGACGGACGGACAAAGCTCAAACGACTCAGCTCGTCGCCCTGGTCAAGAAAATATGGGCATTTTTACAGAAATGTCAACCGCAGCCAAAAATGTAAAAGTGGACATTAAATTTGCACTTTTTATACTCTGTACCGAAGGTACATAGACTATATTAAGTTTGTGCAAAAGTATGTAACAGGGAGAAGGAATCGTTTCCGACCCTATAAAGTATATATATTCTTGATCAGCATCAACAACCGATTCGATATAGCCATGTCCGTCTGTCCGTCCGTCCGTCTGTCCGTCTGTCTGTCCGTATGAACGAAGAGATCTCAGAGATGGTAAGAGATAGAGGTTTGACATGTATGGGACATATATTTCTTATACTTGCAGGCAGATCAAGTTTATTTTCAATTTTTGCCACGCCCCCTCCCGCCCCCGCAATTTGGAAAAAACTTAATATCTTCTACAGTTTTATAGATAGATCGTTCGTTTCTTCTAGAGATACCTTGTAAACAAAATTATTTATCGATTTGCTGAAGGAATGATAAAGATCGGATGAACGATACTCAAGTTACGATACTCAAAAAACGGCCAGTTAACACCACTCACCCCCCCACCAACAACCACAGCAACATACCCTAACCGTTCAACACAGGCAATCTTAGTGCGAGAGAGAGAGAGAAACTTAGAGAGCGCACCGCGTTGTGCGCGGGGTGTTAACTGGCCGTTTGACTCCTGAGCAAATGCGAGTGTAAGGGTACAGAGTATGTTATAGTCGGGCTTGACCGACTTTCTTTCTTGTTTTTTTTATAAAAGTGTCTTTAGATTTCTTTTACTTTTGCTACCTAAAATCTTTCTGAGGGTACAAATGGTCAAAAAAGAATCCAAAAGAAACCATGAGAAACAATGTGATTGCAATAAACTTTAAGTTTTTCTTCGCATTATAATGGAAACCACATAAAAAGTAAGATGGAACAAAATGTTGCATGCGACATGCCGCATAATATTTTTGAATCAAATAAAAAACATTTTTAAGATACATCAATGCATAATAATTAAAATTGGTCGCATTAGAATATTCCTTGAGGATCCGCCGAAATCAGTGTTTGAACTGTTCGCCTTGAAAGTGACTTCTGTTTTTGTCGCATGCGAATGTATTGGTTTTTTGTAATTATCTTGAAAACGAACAATTGCCCAAAATCAACTTTAGCACCAATCATAGTGCTAATCAAGAGCTATAAGTTTCGCCTCTTGTCAAAATAAAACAATGTTTTGGCATATACTTTTTTTCACTTTGAATGAGTACGAATGTCGCATTCGACATTTGAGAAATGGCCATATATAGTTTATCGGGTCGGAAATGAATATTTCTATGCGTTGCAAACTTCTCAGCAAAATTATAACACTTTTTGCAAGGGTATAAAAATTGATTCATAGGAAGGCAGCTCTTATCTCTAGAAACATTTCCCATTTGGCAAAAGGAAACATTTCCCACCTTATAAAGTAAAAATAACTTTGATCAGCGTCTACAGCTGAGTCGATATAGCCATGTCCATCTTTCCGTCTGTTTGTCGAACTCAGAGTCCATTAAAAAGAGAGCCACAATTTGTTTGCTTGTAGTTAGGTGTATACACAGATCAAGTTTTATTAAAATTTTGAAATTTTTTCAAAAGTACCTAAAATAGTTTTGTGAACTGTGAATCGTTTAACCTGGATTTTGGTTCAGCTTTGGTCATAAATAAAGAATATACCGTTCATTGTTGGAGGGACCCTTAAAACCCAAACCGAACAGGTTCAGCGGGGTCAGTTTCTACGTTAGTTACGGTTCACAAAGTGTCGCAACGAGTTTTAACCGGATCATAGGGGATTCAGAGCCATATCTCAAATAGTTTTTAAGCTTTCAAATTTTATATGTGGAGCCGGTGCGTTCCATTTTAAAAGTGGATCAAGCCTCATCTCAGAATTTATTTATGCTGAGAACTTTTTGTCTAAATTAGTATTAAGGAGTACAATATCTGTACGGTTTAGAGTCGTTTCCAACCAAAAGCTAGATCTATAAAGTGATCTCTCAACTTCAAGTTGTATATTTAAGTTTGTTTATTGTAACTAAAAATCGTTACGAAACCAGTTTGCAATATTAAGAATTTTGTGAAATTAAAATATTTCATTAATTTTTTAGACTCAAATGGCGTTAGGGATATACACTGCTCGCCACTTAAATAGGGCACCCTGTATGCTCTCTTTAAAACTGCTCGTAACTCGAAAACGAAATGGTAGAATAACGGTATTTTTTGCATATTATCTTTGTGCAAGCATTCTTCGCTCTTTCTGGTATATTCCAAGTTTTGGAATAGAACCGTTAAAAAGTTGTTTGCACTTTATGTGAGCATTCGCAAAAATTCAATGGAATTTTTGCGCCACTTGAATAGAACATGCATTTTATTTGGTCGGTATCGTTGCACACAAATTTTGGTTTACTTAAACTTTTTGCTTTAATTGAAGTGTATATAAAATTAAAAAAAAATAAAATGGGGCGTGGCACTTCATTATCTGAGTCGGAGAAAGGAAAAATCCAAGCTTACAAGGATTCTGGCCTTTCTATTGCCAAAATAGCAAAAAAAGTCGACAGGAGCCGTCACGCCATAACAAATTTTTTAAATTATGAGGCTAATTATGGTAAAAACATGAAGGGCCGCACCCACAGAGTGCTTACCATCGCGGACAAGCGACTTATATTAAGAGAAGCTTCCAATTCGCACGACTCTTTGGCCAAGATAAGGGAAAAATGCAACGTTAAAGCAAGTTTGACAACCATGCGTCGTGTTATTAATAATGCTACACACCTGAAGAGACTAAAAATCAAGAAGAGGCCACCTCTTAACCCGGCTCGGAAGTTACAACGCCTTGATTTCGAGCGCGCACATTTCACCGGACTTCGGAGTGGCAACGTGTTGTCTTTTCGGACGGAAAAAAGTTTAATTTGGAGGGCCCCGATGGCAACAGCTACTATTTTCATGATCTTCGAAAAGAACCACGCCATCTTGATAACTTGCACTGCAGTGCTGGAGGTATTATGGTATGGGGGGCCATTTCCTATTATGGCACCTGTGAGCTTAAATTTATTCCAACCACCATGAATGCGTTGTGTTATAATGGTATATTGAAAGAGGCCTTTCCACACTTCCAAACTCTTTTTGCAAATCTAAAATGGATTTATCAACATGATAATGCCCCTATACATACGGCCCGGATTGTTAAATCGTATATAGCGAGCCAAGACGTGGAGTTATTAAACTGGCCACCCTATTTACCGGACTTGAATATCATTGAGAATGTGTGGGGATGGCTAACACGTGAAGTATATGGATCAGGTCAGCAATATTCAAGCGTTCCCGAACTAATAGCAGCTATCAAATTAGCATGGGGCTCGATATCGTTGAATTATTTGGGAAAATTGTATGCATCCCTTCCAGACCGAATGTGTGAGGTTTTGGAGAAAAAAGGAGCCTCAACACACTATTAAAAACTTTTTTGGTTTAAAAACATGTTAGTAATTTCTTATTTAAGATATGTTGTTATGATGTTATTTGAAAAGGATTGAAATATTCTTAAATGGTTTTTAGATAAAGTGTCCTATTCAAGTGGTGTAAAATGAAGACTCCAAAATTTGTTACTTATTGGTTAACAATGTTTTTTGTATACTTACAACTTTTGAATAATTTTGTAATTTTCGTCTAATTACTACATTTAAATAAACTTTATAAGAAAACAAAAATTATTTTCCTAGATGGCTTGGTTTAGCAGCAATTAACTATAGACAATCGACTTTAGAGGTGTCCTATTCAAGTGGCGAGCAGTGTATAGCCAGCTTAGAATATATAAAATATTATTTTTGACTTAATTTCTCATTGCATTTGAAAATGATTTTTCTGTTTTTGATTTCAATTCGATTTTTACTGCTCGGTTATCTTTTTAATTGATCAGCAAATATTGAAGAAAATACAATTACAATTGCAGACCATGCGCACATTGGAATTAATTTTACGGCAAAAATTAGATTCCGACCGGTCCAAGTATTTGCCCCCAATAAAACGTGGTGGATATATCGATATATACATGACTAGCTCAGGTTGGTCGTAAACATAATTTCTAGAACGCAACCATAGTTTTTCTTTTTTTTGTTGCTAGTTTCCGTTTACTTTACCATATACACTCGTACTTTTCCCTATGCCGACTTTTCTCTCAACCAAAGCCACTGCAGAAACTTATAACCTGATGCAGTTTCAAGTTAATGCCAATTCATGACCCATCATCCAATTGGCCAATTGCACGCAACCAAAAGCCGGGCGCTGTATATTCACCACAAAAAACCAAGCCACGACCAAATATATATAAATTATATACCGACCTACCTAGCCTAGTTACTCTTTTCTAGCAAAAAGCCATTTAATCTAGGCAGTTCTTTTGCATGCTAGTATTTCCACTCTGTTTTTTGGATTATATATTTTTAATTTATTTGATTTACTTTATTTATTTTCATATTTCCCAATCAATCGAATCATTACGATCATCATCATGGACAAAAACAACAAACCAAATTTATGCGAATTCTTTATACAAAACATCAAATAATGTCAATGTGTAAACCGATTGAAAACTGTACTTACGTCCTGTTGCACACCCCGCTCTCTCTCATGGTACCACATAAACATGAAAACCAAACCAGATTGGCAAGACTCTGGAAAATGCCCTAGCTGTGAAATTGAAAGCCATCAGAGGCCAGAAGCTGCCTGTCCTGAAGCGCGGCGATGTCGCTAGGTATTTTCCATCATCAGGTAATGTACAACTTCTATATATATGTATACATAATATATATGTATATGGAAAACTTATCATATCATAGTTGAGTCGCCAGCATGATCGATCTTATTTCAGTCACTCTTCGTTTTGTGATTAATTTGTTTCAAGTGCTTTGTGTCTGTGACAAAAAATAGACAAAATGATTTGGTTATCGCTCACTTACTCAATGCAATTATTATTTTTTGTTAACTGTTTTATCTGTTTGCATGCTACCTATTTGTAAATGCTAAGGAATCACAAAGTTTTACATGTATTCTCTACCCATGTGATTAATCCTACCCTTAAAACTTTTCCACAGATGAGCGCATCATTGAATACGATATCGATACTCTAGTCTATGAGGCACGTTCACCGTTTCAGAAGATACAAATCATGCACTCGAAGACATTGGGAAATATGCTAATATTGGATGAATTGCAGAGTAAGTGCCGCAAGCAAATATACATACATAAGAAACTACTTTTGAAATGACCTAGAGTATGTTTGAGAACTACTAATATGTCCAAACCGCCCGGATCAGATGACTATCAGGCTTGTTCCCGTTTCCGAATCCGATTGATCGGCATAGCAACATAATTCCGCCAACATAATTTCGCCCAGTACATTTGGAATCGAAATTATGTCGTTTGTATTCCGACAAAACAAAACGACATTATTCCGCTCGAAATTATGTCGTTTCAAAACGACATTGTTCCGACAAACAAAAACGAAATTATTTCGCTCGAAGTTATGTCGTTTTAAAACGACATTATTTCGCTCGAAATTGTGTAGTTTTTTTCTGTCGAAATTATGTCGTCACCCCGATTGATCGGAATTGGTGAGTTGTGGTTTCTAAGCAACGATTAAAGAATTCGGTCAAATCTTTTTGCCATCCAGAGGATCGAATGAGGATGATTGTGATTTTGAAGTTAAAAGTCAAATAACACAGTTGGTTTTTGGAAGCGAAAACATTTAACAATTCCGATTCCGCATGATTTGCTCGAAATCGAAAACGTTAACAGGCCTGTATATCTTATATCTGCCATTGAAAAATGGATCTTAGTGATGAAAACCTGTTTGTTTTCGATGTTAGCAACCGTAAACTTGGCCAATATGAATATTAAATGCTTTCAAACAGATTTGCAAAATTTGGTCGAAATCGGATGAATATGAGGACTGTTCCCGTTTTCGATTTCGATCAAATCATGCGGAATCGGAATTGTTAAATGTTCGCGCTTCCAAAAACCAACTGTGCTATTCGTCTTATTACTTTAAAATCCCATTTCCCCTCATTCGATCCTTTTGATGGCAAAAAGACTCGACCGAATGGTTTAATCGTCTCTTGGGAATCACAACTCTTACCAATTCTGATCAATCGGATTCGGAAACGGAAACAGGCCTGTATATTTTATGGCTGTCATATGACCAATCGGTAGGAAAATGAGTCTTAGTGAGAAAAACTTTATTCTTTTAAGCTTCTTCGTTTTTATAACTTTGAACCTGTTCAAGATTGTTATGTTGCGAAAGTTCCAACACATCAAATGCGCAGTTATAGCTTAAATAAATTTTGAGATATGAACTTGAAACTCTTTTGAAATGTTTCAGTCCTAATACATTAAAATATCCAAGTCCATAAATTAAATAACTTCTGAGATATGGCTCTAAACCACTTTTTAACGGGTCCTGAGCTAGTAAAATATCCAACCCCATATTACATTACATATTACATTATTTATCAGCTTTTCCAGGCTACTGCAAGAGCGATAATGTTGTATGCGGCGGAAGTATGGGGACTTCAAAGTTTCGATGACGTGGAAAAATTGATGAGAATATTTCTTAAAAGGTTATTTCGACTGCCAGAAAATTCCCCAAGCTATGCACTGTGGTAGTGTAGTTTTTATTTATAATACTGTACAAGTAAATCTTAAACTATAGCTGGCTAACCTGATTACAATTGTAAAAAGTAATTAAAGTATACAAAAAGTTTTCCAATCTAATTTATCCTTTATTGTTTTCAACATGGTTATATAAAAACCATCCGTTGAAATTAGAATAATGTAGCTGCTGAATGATGCCTCTTATAGGTAGGTAGGTAGTTCCGGCTGGCCCTTTCTAGGACCACACATAGAACTTAAGGTCCTTAGTGAGGCCGGGTGTTTTTTTTTTTTTTTTTTCTGGGTACCATTAGAAATCCAAGAGGATGTTTGACGTTTTAGCAAATGCCAATAGTTGTTTGGGAGACTTCCTTGCTGCCTCTTCAAGAGAGGTGAGACTTGGGGAGTGCAGATGTCTTAATCTCGTCTTAGCGATCGCTGGGCAGCTGCAGATGAGGTGTTCCAGAGTTTCAACGACTCCAGGTTCCTTACATTTCCTGCAGATGTCCGTTGTCGTGATTCCTAGCTTTTTCGCGTGAGCAGCTGCTAGGCAGTGACCAGTTAGTATGCCTATAAGCATTCTACAGTCTCTTCTTTGGAGCTGTAGCATATAGTGCGTGAGTTTTTTGTCTCTTGTCTTGCACATGATTTTTGAGATTCTGCACCCGGTTGTGTTCTTCCACTTTTCCTCTGCTTCTTTCTCCGCTATCTCCTCCATCTTGCAGTGTAGCGTCTGTACGGAGATAGATATGTTTAGTGTTGCTTCTTGGCTTAGTGCGGTTCCGGCTTTTGCAAGACTGTCAGCCATTTCGTTTCCATCAATGCCCCGGTGGCTGGGAATCCAGTAGATTTGCACCTTTCTAGAGATGCTAAGGGAATCTATTGCCTCCCTGCTTGCCAGAACATTTTTGGAGTTAATGGTGGGTCTCTGCATTGCTTTGATTGCCGCTTGGCTGTCAACCTCTTATAAGTAGGGCCTAGAACAATTCGCTTATGATGCTGTTGCGGTATTGCAAAGCGTCTTTGATGATCGCTGCAAGGGCTATCCAATTTACTTCGTTGAGCAGATCGTGAAGTTCGTTTTCCGATAGATATAGACGCTAAAAGTGCAACATAAGTACATACGAGAATATGGTACAGTCAGCTCAACTACAGCCTTGGCATAAACAATTATTTTAGTGAGCAATACAGCACGGAAACCATTGGAATTATTTTCAAAACCCGATGTGAATTGCTTCCACTGGGATACCGACCCCACTACAGCGATAGTATTTGTACTTTATGTAATACGCGATCGCGAGAAGACATAGTTCACCTTATAGTATTATGCCCTATACTGACAGAGTATAGAGTAGCATATTTTAATAAAAAAAAATCTATTTGAAACAGAAGGAGGCAATTGAACTACTCAATGGGAAAAATTGGCAGGAATTTGCGAATTTCGTCAAAGCTATAATAAATTATAGATAAATAATTTTAAATTTAATATATAAATTAGTGAAAAATTCTTAAATAAAACTAAGAAAAAAATTATAATTATATTTTGTTAGATTAGAAGGCTAACGGTAAATTAACCAAGCCAATACTTAAAATAAACAAACCATTACTACTACTACTACTACTACTATTACATTATTACATATTACAAACCAGATTTAAAGTTCATAGTTAAAATCACTTCTAAGGTATGTCTCTGAACCATTTTTTAACTGGTTCGATACTTTCGATTCCGGTTCTGATTCAGAAAAATATTGAACTCCATATTATCAACCTACAGACCCGATTTAAAGTTCGTAGCTTTAATGACTTCTGAAATACGGCACTGAACCCATTTTTAACTGTTTTAACCGTTTTCGAACTGGTTCGCTGACTTGAGATATAGCCTGTGACTCTTTCGTGATCGGCATGAACATACTGTGAAAATTTCGTAAAGATCGGTTCAACACAAATATTCAAACATACTTTCACTTTTATTTCTATCTTCTATACATAAATGTCGAAGGCTGGTTAGCCTTATTGTTTAGAACTTCCTTCATTGTTAGGAGCGCAGCGAGTTTCGATGTTTACTCGATAAAGGTTATAAAAATAGTGACCCAATTCTCCGCTAGTCACCTTTATATTCCCTTGCCATGCATCGAACCACACTCGACGACCTTGCAAACGAGGCCCCGTTCCGACCAATCGTGCAACCGACGCCTCGCTCTAACGAACAACATTCTTTCAGTGAAACTGAAATTAAGAAATTAAATTAAAATTATAGTCAGGCATGTTCTCAATTTCATTACTTTCTGAAAAGTAAATCGAACGCAATTCCGCTTCGGTTTCGTTTTTTGTTCTCAATTCCGAATGAAATTGCTTTCGTTTTACTTTTTGCAAACCACCAGTCCAAGCGGGATCGGCACTAGATACATAAGAGCGAAACCACAATTCCATTTTTTGTATGTACATCTAGAAAGTGTAACTTTTCATTCCACCGACCAACAAGCATTACTCTTCAAAACGAAAAACTTTTTCGTTCTGGTGTTGCGAGAACACGAATCAATTCCACTTTCGAAAAGTTGCCGTGGAAACGGAATTGAGAACATGCCTGAATATGTGTAGTATAGGTAGATACTGGTTACGTCGACATGCGAAATGCTGCTTCGACTATAAGGTCCTTCCTAGTAACCTTAAGCTAATAGGCACAACTGAGGCCTACGGCAAGGATGAGGACAAGGAACTTCATCACTCTGATCATATATTAAATATATAATTGCATAAATAATAAGAAACGACATGCGCTTTTTTCCATACTGGACTAAGCAACATGTTAGCAGGCCACACTAGGCTAAAGGCCACGTGGCCCAAATTTGACATTCCAGTGCTGATAAATAACATGATGACACGACCAATTTCTCATTGTTGTTAAATTGTTTTTACTCTGTTTACTTCTACTTACCGGTATACGGATAAAATGGGGATACCGTTTCGCATCACAAAACCGGAATTAATTGAGAGCCGAAACACTTATTTCGAAAGGTGCGGAGCCAAAATTAGTATTGGTATTAAAACATCAGAAAGAAAGATGCTGCACAAACAAATGTCGGTTTCGGTTACGGTTATTAAAATCAAATTGTTTCGGTTACGATTATCTGGTTTTATTTCGGTCCGGTTGCGATTCGGTTACAAAACAATCGTTTCGGTTACCGGCTTAAAATCGATTAAATATACATTTTAATTTATAAGAAAATTACATATGATTGATCTTTGTAACAATCGCGTTTACATTTTTTCGTCCAATTTGTTTCCTAATGAATTCATTATAAATTTTACGCCAGAAAATAGTCTTTCGACATTTATGTACTTGTGTACAAGAAACTGCTAGTACTAGTTTCGAAAATGTATCCTGTTCTGGGAGTTAGAGTATAGCAGTATCTTTCAACATCAAAAAACGCATTTAATGCATCGTTTGTACTATTTCTTAATTCTTATTTAGCTCATGGCTAAACTGAAGCAATATAACTTATGCATGTGATTGGGGATTTTGTTGCTGTCGACAAATGATTTCGTTTGAAAAAACGCTCAGCTGTGTATTGAAAAAAATGATTTTCTTCATATGGATTGATGTCTTTTCCGCCGTAAGCTGGCTGGTTTAAGCCGAAATTTCGTGTCATTTCTTAGAAATCAAAGCTTTTTCAAATTCCACACATCGCACTCAGATACGAGAACAGGCCTGACAATTTTGTTCCGCGAATTTCACCCCACCTATGTATGTATGTGTTTATGTGTGTATAAAATGAACACATAATTATTACACGAGCAAAGTAAGACATTTTTTTGTATGCTTACCGCAAATTCATTATTACACAGAGCGCCCAGGCGCTTTTTGCAATTTGTATGTTAACATTTATTATGTTCTGAAGAGGAAGAGGCTTTAATGACGGCAGAGAAGTGAGAGCTCGTTGAATGACCTGGCGAAACACATTGACTCTGCCATAGTGGCTGTTACTGCTGCCAAAACATAGGATGTGCTATTGATGGACACTTTCCTTAGCGATGAGAATTTGATTTGATGTATAGTCAGGATTATTCGTATGATTCTAATTTGTAATTTGTTCTTTTGCAGACATTGCTGAATCCGATTTGATCTACACAGAGACGTTGATGGGACGAGGCGTGGAGAACTACGAAGGCAAGGAGATTTGCATATTGGGCGGCGGTGATGGTGCTCTGCTCTACGAACTACTCAAGGAGAATCCCAAGCATGTGGTCATGCTAGAGATCGATGAGCTGGTCATGCAGGCTTGTAATAAGCATCTGAATAGTATTTGCGGTGATGTGCTGGAGAAACGCAAGACCGATCAGTACGAGATTGTGGTGGGCGATTGTGTGGAGTACTTGAAGAAGTTTATAGCTGAGGGTCGCAAATTTGATTATGTATTCGGCGATCTAACCGACATACCCATTTCGGGGGCACCTGTCGGAGAGTGCTGGGACTTTATACGCACAATTTTCGAGCACTCGTTCAAGGTGTTAAAGCCGGATGGCAAATACTTAACTCATGGCAACGGCACCAGTTGCATTGAATCGTTGGAACTGTTCGAAGAGCAGCTGCGCCTGCTCAAGCCTAAAGTTAAATACACAACTACAAAGGCGTTTGTGCCATCGTTCATGGAAGAGTGGCTCTTCTATCAAGTGACCTTCGCTTGACCAGCTCAAGTTGAAGCCACAAGCAAAGCGCGACGACTATGGGACAACGGTGGAGGAGTACCACAAACATCTGCTAATAATACCACAACGTGTCTCCCAAATACTACTTCCAGCACGCAAACTAAACACACACCTGCAGCACACAACGTAGAACCTGAGCTCGAAGTGAAGGAGCCACTCAAATTGCACTGTTATACCATCACCTGGCATGGAGAAGCAGCGCCCAAGCCGCATCGTCGTCGTCAGAGACGCGTGCACTATCACCATAAGTTGGTTTCCTAGTGGAGGCTTTAGAAAACGAACAAACAAAACGACGCCAAAAAAATCAACCTGCACCTACATTAGCATCACCAACCAACCAAACAACAACAAGCACTTCCAATGGCTGTTACTTAAAAAAAAAAACAAACAAAACAAACAAAACTGAGGAAAACCAAACCAAATACTTAAACCCAATTTGTTTAACTTAAGTTAGAACTTAATTCTCTTTATCTCTCGTTCCCTTTTGATTTATAAAAATAGCAAACTAAAGTTAAGTCGGAAAAGTACAACCTTTTGATGAAGATAGATAGGGCAAGCCGCAACAAAAACAAATGTTATGTATTCTCTTGTGTTTAATTAAATTACTTTTAAGCATAAAATGTTTGCTAACTATGTGTAGTATTATGAGATAATATTTATATCTATGTTTAATTTCCCATTTACGATAACCTTGTTTTGTAGCAGGAGGAGCTAGACCACGTATGTTGGTGTGTTTGATGAGTGTGTGGGTGGACTGTAGCATTCAGCACCATCCAAAATGCAAAGCAATGAAAAACAACACTTGATATGTATTAAAACAAAGTGCTTCAAAAGTAATAAATAGTCGTACGCAGAAATTCAAAGTGATTTTTAATAGTCAACATTTAATCTTTCTGTGAAATGTGATATAAAATTGGATTTTAATTTTAAAAATTCAGTTCATTTTTCGCCTCTAGGGTTGTAAAGCGTTCGATGCACAATTTCCCATTCGTCGAAGTTTTTATGCTCTATAAAATTAATGAAAAACTTGCTAATTAATAATGAAGACAACTAAAGCAATGCACGCTTGTTGATACAGATTCTTATTTTCAAGAAACGCATCAAATCAGTTGAATGAAGAGCACGATCAGTTTTTGAAGTTGGGAACATTGGATTGAAATTGGAAGTTGATAGTGCTGGGTTTTGTACTATGATCATTAGGGAGTACATTTGATGTATGAAAAACTGTAAGGTCATAGTGATATCCGCTTATACAATGCGGGTACTATTATGTACACCCCAAAAGCAATCATTTTTGAAGGTATCTGTTAAGTTTTCGCATGGTACCTGATCGGCGTATACCCTACTGATCATGTTAGGATTACTTAAAATTGCATCTGGCTTTATGCTATAGCAGTGGAAAGAATTTCAAAAAAATCTATCTGCAACTCCTGACAATTTCATCCAGGAGCCCAAATGTGAGCTATATACCCGAAATTTGCGATGATTTTCCCATTTATTTTGGGTATCCTTACCTTAAAAAGACCGTAATAGTTTCTTTTTGGACTGCATTAATGAAATTCCGAGATGATCTTTGAGTAGATTGAGATTTAGAAGAGCTGCATAGGAAGCTTCTACCATATTATACAAATTTCAGCCCGCTTATCTTTACTTTTCGATATCGATGTGAATAATCTAGTTATGGGCCTTTCCAACAGATATCTGGTTAACCTTCTCTCGGAGTGGACACGAATTGCCTAGACCACCTGTGGTTAATGTACACTTTTTATATTTTAAGCTATCAACGTCGGTTTGATTACAAAATTAATGAATATCATACATATTCAGGATTTTTAAATTAAACTAGACTTTAGACCCAGCTGCCTTAAATCGAATTTGGTAAATTTTTCATTGACCGCGCCATTGGTCGTGCCTTTTTAAACAGGAGTTTAACAGAAAACTGTAACAATGTTTTGATTGTTTAAAACAGAGGTGACACGCCATTGCACCGAGAGTTATTTTATGCATGCATACCAGCGCCAGCTGGGCGCACAAGCATACGGCGCAACAACAAAATGCACGCAGTGTTTGCGACCAAGACTCATGGCAATAACAAAATACAGATCGCTTCTCAACACGAGCCTAGCTGATAATGGATTTCTGTTGTTGTTATTGGACTGCTTCTAAGCTCAAATTTCCAGCCCACCGGTGGTCTACAACATGGCGCTTTAACTAAAGATTTTAATAGGCTATTCACACTGAGGCACATCTAACATCAATATTAAAGATTATCATCATTCCAACAACTTCTGAGGATATTCCTATTTTCCATTGTTCCAATCAGTATTTTTAGGCAAGTTTTGGGACCACCACTAAAAACTTGTCATTCACTGCGAAATAAAAACAATGTCATATGAATAAAAGCTCTAGCAGACATTCTTACATGCGAACCAATTTTTTGCACACTTCCCACGGTAGACCGACGAAAGACCACAGCAGCTCCACCTTAGGTACCGATCACTCCATTAAAGAGCCGTCTTGTTCGCAGGCAAATCGACGACGTCGGGGCTTACTTTGCAGAATTTCAAAGGTTGCTGTAGACATCCCTGCCAAATTCACAAATTGCCTGATCAAAGCGTCATTTTGCTCCATGGCAGATGATAATACAAATAAGTTGCTTGTATTCATTTTTATTGTTTTTTTTTATTAAATTCCTTGCCTTCCGTAAAACCAAAACAAAACTTTATCTTAAGAATTTAATAAATATAAATTGCTCATTGCACAAGCAAAAGTGATGCAATATCAGTTTAGACACAAGCACAAAATAATCCCTGGTTAAATCGTTTTGCAATCAAAACATTGGAAGTGGAAACATTTCACAATGTGTAGTTTCTAGTGCATTTGATTTTTATTTAAAAATTCTTTTGTAAGTATAAATGTGTGCTTGTAAAAAGTATGCATATGTACATTGTATACATACCCACGATTTAATTCTTTGGAAATCTTCATATGGTAAATCATAGAACTTTTTAGCAGGCTCTAGGTCAATAAGTTATGATTTTCACCATAACGTTTTTAAAACAAGACACGCACAACACCATATAAAAATTTTATTTCGCGCGGCACAGTGATTTAGGAATGGAATCAACCTGACTCGTCACATAAAAAGTATGCACGAAGATATTTTAAAAGATAACTCAAAACAAGAAAAGCCAAGGGAAGCCCTTGCAGTTTGGATTGACGATCTATTCAGCCCTTCAATTAAAGTGTCATTGACAGAAGCTTTTGTTTTATTGCGTCGTGTAGAAGGCCGGTTTCATTAATGAACGACCTTGGGTCTAGAAAAATCCGTAATCCCATTCTGCAAAGTCTGGGATGTCCGCATTTGATAAACCCTCAAAATGTCCGAGATGAGGTTATTTTGAAGTCAGAGATGGAAAGTAATAAAATCAAAAAGCACCTGCAGGGGAAAATGCTCTTCCTTAAAGTTGACGGCTTTACGCATTTGGGACAATAGTTTATTGGTTAATACATGGGTTTAAATACTATTATTTTTTGGTATTGAAAGATTACTAAAGTCGTACAAATGTATGTAACAGACAGAAGGAACCACCCGACCCTATAAAGTATATATATTCTTGATCAGCATCAACAGCCGAGTCGATATAGCCATGTCCGTCAGTCCGTCTGTCTGTATGAACACCTAGATCTCAAAGACTAGAAGATCTAGAGCAACCAAATTTGAAATGTAGACTCCTATTGTCTGCACGCAGATCAATTTTATTTCAAATTTTTGACACGCCCACTTCCGCCCCCACAATAAAAAAGTGAATAACTCCCACCATTTATATTCGCAACATCTATAAGCCCTGCAATTTTCATCAAGATCGGATGATAAATAGCAGAGTTAAAAAAATGTTGCATACTTTTTGGCTGTCCCACCTGAGGCACACAGGAAGACTATTAATCATTTCTTTCCATGAGTAACGGGTATATCGAAGTCGGTTAGAGCCGACTTTAACTTACGCTCTCGTTTGTCAAAGGGAAAGTCTCTCAGAAAACACTTGCTTTGGAGGAAATGTTTGATTGTCAAACTGGCGAAATTTTGAAGAATGCAGCTGTCCCCATTTAAGGTCGTAATGGAATTGAAAGAAATTAAAAATATACACCTGCACTAGTGACAAGAATGCAAACGTGCTTAACCGGTTAGTATTAAACCGGTTTGAAACTTGTAACCGAATCGTTTGTAAATAAAAACAGATAACCGAAACAAATTGATTTTAATGACCGTAACCGTAACTAAAACCGATATTTGTTTCGGTTTTAGTCCCTGGTAATTAGCGTATTATATAATGAAAATATTTTGATAAATTTATCAAAATAGCAATTAATTTCTTAATACGAATTTCCATTGCTCCTAAACTATTTATCTTGTCTAGAAAGTGTGAAGCCCTAATTTGATTTGTATTTATGACTGTTCTTTTAACATGCTTATATCTTTATGGGGAAATGTCTGTGCTCACTTTTCGAGAAGTAAAAAAAAAATAATTTCAATATTTCTAATATCCATGGAGCTATTATGCATTCAAATGCATTATTGATTAGACTGTAAGTGTATACATGTATTCGCTGTAAGGAAACAAAAACCAATACCAAAGTGCGCATACCTCTTTCTGGCAGCGTATAAAAGTCCAGTGCTGTAAAATGTGGCAACGGAAAACGTACTAAAAATTACCAGCAGCGGTGAATGCATGTATGTTGAGTTGTTGTTTCAGTTATTACGTTACTAACGAGGCAACCGGAACGAACTTATTACAAAATGGATCGAAAATTGCACAGTGGCATTCACCATTCCACGCTGAGATTACTACAGGAATCCGGTTGTGAAATATTGCCACACAATCTGATGTATCCCGTGTTCATCATCAGTCAAGATGATGAAGAGCAGCCCATAGCCAGCATGCCAGGAATTTCGCGTTTTGGTGTGAACAAATTACGTGAGCATCTCGAGCCGCTGGTGCAGAAGGGACTGGCCTCGGTGTTGCTCTTTGGCGTGGTGGAGGGCAGCCTGAAGGACGAGTTTGCCAGCAATGCAGATTCGGCCAAGAATCCGGTGGTTATAGCCCTGCCCAAGCTGCGCGAATGGTTTCCTAATCTGCTCATAGCCTGCGATGTTTGCATTTGTCCATATGCCTCGCATGGTCATTGCGGCCTGCTGGGCGAAACGGGACTGGAGAATGGGCCGAGTATAAAACGTATTGCCGATATAGCAGTGGCCTACGGCAAGGCTGGAGCGCACATAGTGGCCCCCTCCGATATGATGGACAACCGGGTGAAGGCCATTAAGGAGGCGCTGATTGAGGCCAATCTGAACAGTGTCTCTCTGCTGGCGTACTCGGCCAAGTTTGCCTCCAATTTCTATGGACCATTTCGAGAGGCAGCGCAATCGGCACCGAAATTCGGTGATAGACGCTGCTATCAGCTGCCCAGCGGGTCACGCAATCTGGCCATGCGTGCGGTTCAACGAGATGTTAGCGAGGGAGCCGACATGTTAATGGTGAAGCCGGGCATGCCTTATCTGGACATACTACGACAGACCAAGGACACGTATCCATATCACACACTCTATGTGTATCAGGTATCCGGCGAGTATGCCATGCTGTATCATGCTGCTAAGGCGGGAGCCTTTGACTTGCGTGAGTCGGTGCTGGAATCAATGAAGGGTTTCCGACGAGCTGGTGCCGATTGCATTATCACCTACTATACACCCTACCTCCTGGATATTATAGAGGGTACCAAGTCGGTGTGAGCCGAAAATATCCAATTGTTAACTTTAGTATTAAGTAGAAAATTTTTGTATTGCGTGTTCAGGGTTTTGTGTACAATAATTTTATGTCGAATCATCATTATTTTGGTTTTTTTATTTGTTGTTTTTGCTTTCGATGCGATTGCAATATGCTTATCAGACAGCCCATCGATTGAATTTGGAAGGCAAATTTGCCCCCATGGTGGCACCAAAATGTTCAATTACAAATTCCAACCGGTTAAACAGGCATCGCAATCGAATCGTGAATTGAATGTACAAACGTTTTTGTGGTTTTGCAATATTTTTACTACTCTTTTAAGGTGTCAATAAAGTTGGCCTACAGCATCATGACATGACTCAATTTAGTTGCTTATATGTTAAAATGATTTAATTTTTGCAAGTTTTACAATAAAATATAAGAATACAAACAAATCACAAAATGAAATATGCATTTTTAAGTACATAAATTAATTTTTTTAGAATTAACAAAAGTCTTTTTTTAAGGAAAATCTAAAATATTAAGGAATCTACACTCGCAGGAAATAAGTTTCAATGACATGGACACCCCCAGAAAGTTGGAAAAGCCAAGAACATGTATCGTGGTAAGAACAGGGCTTAATGTGCTCTTCTCATCTTGTTACAGCGACACTTCCGAGCGATCGAGGGAAGGAACCTATACTTTGCTTATCTTCCATAGGAACAGGAGAAAAGCATCAGAGCTCTCAGTCGGCAAGTGCAGAAAGAGTGCATCGAAGTAATCCTATGTTAAATGGGGTAGGCTAAACATCAATGATAGCGAAAAGACACTGCTAGACTGTACTTTGAGCAAAAACCTTATTCCGTGCAACAGGGGCGACTACATCACTTTCAGGAATATGATAGGAGTCATAACGGGGCACTGCACCATAGGTCATATGGCCGTCAAAATGAGCGAACCCCACCTTGACTTCTGTCGTAGTTGTGGGAATGAATAGGAGATAGAAAGCATCCCACACCTACTTTGCGACTGCCCTAGGAAAACCATTCTTTGAAAATCTGGGTAGTTTTTATTTTAAACTTCTCAAGATGGTTTAAATCAGCTATGGTCACCTTGCTTCCAGATGCCGAAGACATTTCGCTATTTACACATACACGAACCGAACGCATGCCGAAGGTGAGGCCAAGAGAGCAAACAGCTCTTCAGTCGCTGGCTAGCATTCGATGCAGTCAGGTCGAAGGTAGTTCACAGGCAGAAGGAAACATTTCTGAACATATAAAGCAGGGGTGCCCAAGCCCAAGGTATACTTAACTAGGTAGCCGCACTCGCTCTCTTTGCTACCTTCTTAAATGTCAGTCTGTAAACAACAGTTGCGAGCGACGCATCTCCGCGGACGAATTTTTTGTGTTCTGCTTCTTAGTTTAGTTCGAGAATTTTCGTAATTTTGCTATGCCTCCATACTGCTCTATATGCAAGAATTATGTATCTATGTATTATTATGTATTTCTTTTGTTATATTTATTTAAATATGCTGGTCTTAGTTGCAGCAGTAAACTCGCATATGTTCATATATCTTGCATGCACGTACAAACTTCTTTGTTTTGACTCAAGCGAGTACAGAAATTCATTACTCTCTTGCTCTCGCTCTCTTTTGAATTTTTATAAGAAGCTGTGAGAGAGCGAGTGCGGCTACCTCGTTAAGTATACCTTGTCCAAGCCTTTCCCGCAAGCCACTCACTCGTTGTTTTGAGCAAAGGAATCGCTCGCGCGTATACGGCCATAAGCCTACATAAAGCGCCCTACACACCACACAAATTTTTGCGCCAAACGCTAATGTGTGTTAGTGAAATATGGGTGTATGCGTCACACGCACGCATTTGTGCAAAGTGAGACCAAAATTAAAAGCGTTATGATTTTTAGGGTTCTTTGCGCAAACTTTTAGTAGTGTTTGTGTTGTAAGTGGGCATTTTTCGCAAATTGTACTCAGTTCGTAGCAAACCGTCGGCGCGTGTGGTACTTGCAATCATGAAAAAAGATGCTCATGTGTGAAAATTGAAAGTTGAAGTAGCCACGGCTTCTTTCTTGCATTTCCTTTTCACTTCCACTGCCAAAGCAACGGCAACAGCTGCGCCTTCCTCCAACTTTACTCGCGGAGAGCTTGCTATCAACTGAAATTGGCGCAAATGCTGGTGTAGTGTGTGCGCTAAATGAGTGTGAATTTGCGCAAAAATTTGTGTGGTGTATTCGGCGCTTAAAGCAACAACAAATTCATATGCATGCTCTTCTCTCTTTCTTTTCGAGCTAAGGTATTGTTGCTGGCGTGTGCAGACCTGCAACCACAACATCATATGTGACTTTCTTCTCTCTCTCTCTCCTATGTCTCTGGCAAATTAAAAAGCAACAACAATGTTGCTTATGCGTAGTTAGCGCTCGCCTCGCTCACACGGCGTCACACATAAACAAAAATCGGGTTTTTCTTTCTATTTCTTGGGGAAATATTCACAGTGCAAAAGTGACTAAACAGCTGTTGGAACAACTCAAAAACAACTCGGAGCAAGATAGACTGAACAAGACTCGATGAACAAAAATGAACCATTGAAGATCAATTTCAGTTTAAAGAACAACTCAATTTAGTTCACTTACTCATGAAAAACCCCAACACAAGTGGAAACTATTATCTACTCTACATATAAAAGAATTTGTCCCGACTGATTCACTGATTGGAAATAAACGCAGAGCGCGAACGGTAAGAGATAGAAGGCTGAAATTTGGAAAGGAGTTTCCATATGAGTGTTGAAAGTGAGAGTAAAACAGGGATTCTGAAAATGCCACCCCCAAGGGGTCGAAAAGCGTCGGAAAAGTTTGTATGGGAAACATTATTTTTCTTCCGATTGACTTGAAATTTGGTTTGTAAGCATAGTACGCGAAATAATTCGACACGTGTTTTCCCCGATTTTCGAAAATCTGCCCACTAGGAAAATGCCCGGAAAATTGTGCTTGGAAAGAACTATTTCTCATCCGATTGACTTGAAACTCGGTTTGTAAGGATGGAATACGAAATAATTTGAAATGTGATTTTCAAACAAAACACAATATGCAAGCCACAAATCCCGTCCTTTTAAGTCACTGGGAAGGCACTCATCTACAGTAGTAGATGCCAAAAAAAATTTCATAATTTTTTTTAAACATAAAATCCTAAAATTTTGAAATTTTTATCGGATACTGGTATAAAAGTAAGCTTTCATTAAAATATACATAAGTAGTACACAATCAGCTACTTAGGTTAGAAAATATAAATCAAAAAGTGCAAATTGGGGTGGCATAAGTATTTTGACAAGATTTCAAAATTTATTTATTCTCAGCAGAGGACCTCAAATGATAAAAGAATGATTGATTCTAGACAAGTTTATCACGCTGAACCCAAATCTGCCCTTAGAAATTCCATATCTCTAATGGATTAACTGTAAATTGGACATAAAAATGCAGAAAATGGATAATTCGAGCATATTCCCCGGACCCTATATGCTAGAAACCTAAAATTTTTAAAAAAATTTGATTTGTCAAGCTTTAGTACATATTTTTATCTGTAATATGTAGTATAAACTTTATTCATTTCATAAGATATAAGTTCGTGATCGATCTGCAAAGTATGGCCGATTTGCATGCAAATTTAAATTTACAAAATTAAATAAACATGTTCACTTGTTCAGTTTAAAGAACAACTCAAGTTTGTTCACTCACTCATGAAAAAAGCCAACACTAGTGGAAACTATTATAGACGGGTATGTTCCACATTTCGACGGCGATTTCCGTATAAACGTTCTCATTTCGCTTTGAAATCCTACAACTTTACATATGAAGTGACGAAAACATCGGTCACTTGATATTATTAAGAAACTTTGACTGTTTGAAATCGACTGCTAAAAGCAAAGCGGATTAAAATCGTCAAATAATTTCAATTTTCTTTTGACCTAATCTAGTAATCTCTGACATATTTGGCATTTCACATATAAACCAGGGAATCAAACCGAATCGTTTTTTCGGTTCCGGTTCTGGTACGTACCGATACTTATGTTTCGGTATAAGGTTCTGTTTTGGTTCTAATATTATTTCGGTATTCGGTTCCTTATCGGTACCTGGATTTTTATTTCGGTATACCGGTACGTACCGGTATGTACCGTTAAAATATAAAGAAAGATCCGATTTCATAGCGAAGACATAACTACACCGCGGCGGTAAACAAACGCTCTACGCTTATTTGCCCTTTGCTAAGACATACACACATTCATCTTCTATGTTTTGTAATCATTTTAAGCTCAGGAAAATCAACAAGGCTGCAAACCTCTAAAAGTCAGCCAATCGTGAAGCATAAGGTTCGGTTCGATGACCGATTTCTTAACTTATCAAACCTGATGTTTTGGTTCGAACCTTGGCTCATAACATCTAAAATATTTGAAACATTTTTGCCTTCATTTTCTATGAATTTCAGCAAATCGGTTAAAATGAAAACCTTCTTGGCCTTATTTTTGTTGAAGAGAACACATTTAACTTACTATTTTATATATCTATAAAAAGCTATTGACTAAGGGGAACGCTATCAATCATACATCCCCTTCCAAAAGTTTGAATTGTCATGTTACAACTTGACTATTACTTTATTTCCCTTCTCATAGTCGGAATATTTCCAGTTTGGATAAGACTTACAAAACTGATCTCCATTGGAGAATGCACCAACCGATCCCAGTACTAAACAATGATTATTTCCATTTGTATTATAAAGAACTTAAAAAATTCGACGTTTTTCCAAATAGAAGAATTCCGGCTCGGGTCCAGATTTCAAGGTACTTAATAGTTTTGGAAGGTCCGGTTCGATTGACCCAAAAAACCAGAACCCGGCTCTGTGGGGCTCAGTTCAGGATCGGTTTACAGTCTTGAAAATGAATAATGATTCATGTCATTAAACTGTTTTGTGAAAATACTGAACTATTCGTGTTTTCCTGTTTCTTTTCATACATATATGAATCGAATTAGCCTCCACTTTCAGCTAACGGATTTGTGCCAGAGCTGCTGTTCTTATTTAGTTTCACTTGAACAGATAACACAAATACTTTTCTGTTCAATGAGGGTCTAAGAATATAGAATGCAATATTTTTAAAAAGACGTCTCGCGTTTTTCTATTTCACAAATTCAAAAGTTTTGCGAAACCAGACTATATTTTTGGAAGCTTACGATTTAAATAAATTTTGTAAAAGTCCCCCTTAACCGTGCCAGCTTTGCTGTCTTGTTTTTGCACCCAGAACCGCAACTGTACCGGTACAATGTTTCGGTTCATTTCGGTCTTTTCGGTTCCAAGAATATCGGTTCTCGAATACCGGTATACAAAAAATTAAAAATATGGGTTCCGGTCTCGGTTTTGGTTCCGAGTTTTAATCGGTTCTTTTCGGTATACGGTTACGGTTCTGGTTCCGGTTTGATTCCCTGATATAAACTTAATCAATTCTAATTCGAAATGCACAAGTTCATACGGAAATCGACGTCGATATGTGGAACACACCCCATAGTTAAATAAATATCATACCCTTTCAGATTCTATTGGTATCAACGCGATCAAGCAGGACTTTTCAAAGAAGTGTCACAGTGTAATCAGTTGAACAAAAATAATATCAAATATGGTTCGGGAAGCCCAAATCTAAACTTGGCTATCGCTAAGAGGGGTACTAGAACATGCTTAAATAAGCCCAGATTTCATTCTATGGAATGTATATGTACAGCATTGCCGATTTTGTGAACAAGAACAAGAGTACTCAGTGCGTGGGGAAAAACACAATATGCAAGCAGAAGCAACGGGTGTAAAAGGGGAGCCATTAGGTTTAATCAGACCATTTCGTCTTATTTTGGTCAGATTACTTGGGTTTTATTATTAAAGTAGTTCGCTGACGAAGTACAAAGTAGGACTTGCCATCAATAAATTTGTATGGAAAATGGGCAGCCTGCATGGTTTAAAACAGGGGTGCCCAAGCCACGCATTTGTTTTTGCTTTACGCAAAGGAATAGCCCGCGCGCATCTATATTTATAAAAGAGTTCAACCTGACTAATTGACTGACTGACTCACTGGTGACCGTCGCGCATCCCAAACCATAAGACATAGGATGCTGAATTTTTCACAGTAATTTTATGTTCTGCTGAAAGAGAGTACTATAAACGGATTTTGGGAAATTTTGTCGGGAAATGTGGAAAATTCGCGAAAAACTTTTGTATGAAACTTTTTTGTTTATCATCCGATCAAGTTCAAATTCATTTTCAAAGATCTTTATGAAAATTCAACAATAACTGCATACCAATTTTCCGGAAAATTAACCCCCCCCCCCCTGGGTGGAAAGCGGGTGGTCAAGGTTGCGTGGGCGAAAGCTCCAAACTTATTTTCTAAGTTACACCTCCGATTGACTTGAAACTCTGTTTTTAAGGATAGAATACGAAATAGTTTGAAATGTTAAAAAACCCATCCCAGAGAGTGAAAGTGCCCGGAAAAATTTTAAATGCAATAAACTATTTTCCATCCGGTTGACTTGAAACTCGGTTTGTAGTGATAAAATTCGAATTCATTTTTCAATGTTGGAAATACCGCCGGGATGCCCACTGTTAAGTGGGTGGTAAGTGGATGGGAATTGGGTTGAAAGTGGGTGGGAAGTGGATGGGAAATGGGTGGGAACTGGGCTGGAAGTGGGTGGTAAGTGGATGGGAAGTGGATGGGAAGTGGGTGGTTAGTGGGTGGGATATGGGTGGTAAGTGGATGAAATGTGTGGATGTGGGATATTGGTTCTATACTGATATAGGCTATACTGATGGCGGAGCAGCGAAGCGCGACGGATTCCATGCTAGTACCATATATGCGGCCATAAGATTGGAAAAAGCAAAAACAATTTCATATGCGTGCTCTCCTCTCTTTCCGAACGAAGGTTTTGTTGTTGGCGCGTGCAGACCTGCAACAACAACATCATATGTGACTCTCTTCTCTTTTTCCTATGTCTCTGGCAAATTAAAAAGCAACAACAATGTTGCCTTTACGTAGTCAGCGCTCGCAAGCGTGTGCTTGAGACAGCAATGACCACACACACACTGATTGTTCTTGCTTGAGTTGTATTTTGTGCATTTGTATTGGCTTTCACGCGCTCGTAAGCTCATTCTGGGGACCCCTGGCTTAAAACAAGGCTGCCAATCTGTCTCCAGGGTACTTTCTGTAGCTAAGCCTATCTTAGGTAAGGTTGGACAGTTACGCGTCTCTCTGAATCTATTCTCTGTAGAGGGATGTCTGTATCCAGCAACTTAAGGGAAATGAAAGTAGCTTTAAAGCAGGGTTACCCAAGCAGAGAGCGCGCAAATGTGACTGTGTCTCTCTCTAACACACAGTGATGCATGACTTCGGCAAGCATTCAGTGTGAACTGTCGAGTATGTTCGTGCCCCAGGGGCTATCGCTGGGGAACTCTGCTTTAAAGCATCTAAGAGAAAGCGAATCAAAAACTCAAAATGTTCTCGATGTACCGCGAATTTTGAAGAATTTACGTGCAGACAACAGTTGGCGGTCACCCGCGGTTCTCTTGCAATGGAATTTCAAAGTTTGCATTTTTGCACATACAAAACATGTGTAATCGCATTTGCTTTTCGAATTATGTGTTTGATTTAAAATAAATTTCGTGCAAACTTGTCAAAGTCTGCTGAATATTGCTGAGAAATGGGCGTTTGTACGGGGTGCAAGTATTCTTGCTCAAGTTGTTTGAGTATGGAGTTCTTATGTCAACACAATGTCATCCGTCAAGAAAAATTGTGTCCAAAGTGCGGAAATACATGTGTGCAAGCTGTCAAACCATCCTTCCGGTTTGATGTACAGCTGCTGGGCTTACCCCGAGTCCAAGACCCACACCCAAAACATTGAACGGCTATGGCGAGATGCGAAGGGTGCGGTTCCTCACTTTGGCCGAAAAAAAGGACCACTACTTTGGATATCTGGCGAAATTCCAGTTTCAAAAAGTCTATAAAACGCACCCAGAGCGAATACATGCGATTTTCTTGGTTATTGGGCACCTTTGTGATCCTTCAGAAGAAAATATTATAAATGAAAATGTCCATTTTGAAGAGAAAATAAATAGATGCACCACATACGAAGAAGAAAAATTTCGAAATTTTCCACCAAGCTTAGTTATGACCAAGTGAGACAAGCCAAACGTTCAAGGCCTGCTCCTGCTTAAGTGCCGCCCCCTTTAGCAATACCTAATCTTCAATTGTATCCCCTTGCTTATTTCCTTCGAGTGTACAAATACTATAAATAAAATTAATTAAGAAAATACTGCGTGTGTTTGTGTCTTGCGTTTGTGCTTAATTAGATGCTCTCGCTATTGTGAATTTGGCTATGTTCTAGTATATCTGTGTTGGGTATTGGCTCTAGATCCGTCTCTGATATGATTTCGGCCAGCCATTGCTCAATTTGCACTGGATGAAACGTGTCCTCGTCGCCGCTATTGGCCTCCAGTATGATCTTCAAGTTCTCAAAGTTTTTCAATATCAGACGCTTGCCCGGCTTTAAGTGGGGTGTGGCCTTACTCACATCACTTGTACTGGTGCTGCTGTTGCCCTGTGGTGGGTCTGGCGTGGAGGAGTCAGCGGCTGCGGTGTACACTCGTCGCGGTTTCTCCTTCATGCTCTTCTTAATCTCGTCCAGCAGACGATTATAGAAATCGCAGCTAACATCGTGGATGTCCTGCTCCACAACCACTTCCTCATAGCCAAACGAATTCGAAGTGGTGTTGGTGGCTTCTTGGGTGGGTTTGGGCTTCTGCTTTTTGGATTGGGAGCGAGAGCTGGCTGTGCTTGAGGAATTTGAACTGGAGGCAGTGGTGGAACTGCTGGTCTGATCCGAGGAGTCGGCAGCCGCAGAGGCCACCTGCGACTGGGATTGTGAGGGCTGAACCACTGGTATTTCAGCGCTGATCGCCTCCTCCTGGGCACAGTTGATGGTCAGGCTGGCAATGTTGCGCAGATTGATGGTGCCATTGCAATTGTTGATGGTGATTTTTGGTTTGAAGCGCGGCTTGCGCTGTTTGGTGGGTTTACTGGGCAACGATTTGCCATCACGTCCCAAACTGGAGACAGCATCGGCTATGGATGATTCCAGCTCATCGTCCAGCTCCTCCAGATTCAAAGGCGGCACATAGATCTCTTCCCGTTTGATTTTTGCTTTACGTATCAGTTCTTTGGCTTCCTGCAGGGTTATATTGATGATGGAACGTTTGGCATTAGCATTCTCCTCGATGAGAGGAGACTGTGACTTTTTGTTATTGTTGTCCAAGGGAATCTGCTGCTCTGGCTCATCTTCATGCTCCAATTCATAGGCTATATTACGATCCTGCAGACATTTGTACATGGTCTCATGATCATCCACGGGCTCTATGTAGTCCTCGTTAGGCAGCCCTGTGTTCCTATACTCCTGCAGGGCCAACTGCATGTTGTTGTTGTCCAAATGAAAGTGTCCAAAACTGCGTATAGCTGCCAGCAGCTGATCCTCCTCCTCCTTTGCACTGATGAAGCTCACGTCGCCATCATTTTGCACAGTCTGCCTTTGTGCCTTCATTTGTTGTTGTGTATTGGCAATCACCTCCAGCTGGCGTAACAGCAATTTCTCACGCATGTGTAAGGCTCCGCGGATTTCATTGAATTTCTTTTGCACATTCCCTTTGACCTGAATTGCAAGGGAGGGGGAGGGGGTAGAGTAAGAAAAAGGTGTGTTTTGTTTTTGTGAAAAGTACTTGGACGTGTGGCCTAGATGCAACTCTTCCACCTACCTCATTCAACATCTGTTCCATCTTGACTACGGTGCTTACTGTCTTTTTTCTTTCTATTTAATCAATGGACATTGTTATAAATCCTTGGAAAGTAGTGAAGGAGATAATAAAGTTTCGTTTCTAAGAAAATTTCTAGAGTGACCTTATTTGAGTTTTACCAAATTCCATAGTGGTTTGCAGGGGGTGGCGAGGGGTTTGTTTACAAAAAAATCTCTAAAATATTCGAATGCGGTCACACTTAGTTTGCTTCCAGGGCAGGGAAATTACTTGGTACTAGAGAAGGGCGCGTGCTGGCAGTGCCTTTTAAGGCACGACACGTACACGATCAAAATCTTTCAATAATGCTTACATTGCGTCACAGAGTCACACTTGAATGTTACAGCGCAATGTGAACGGAAAATGACTTGTCATAGTGTGCCATACTTTCTGTTACGCCAATGTAATTAATTTTGAATTGTGTCACAAATTGTCACAGAAAATAAAGTCACAGTGTGACGCAGTGTACAGCCAGCATAAGCCTTAAGGTACAACTTTTTTATTTTATTTTTTGGGATCCAATGTCAGCTCCCAAGAACAATCCTTTTATATTTCACATGCGTCATCTATAATAACTATAAATCTTTGGTAGATCGAACGACAAATAAAGCTTCGTATTTAAGTTTTAGCTCCTTTTCAGTTAAAACCAGTCGCTGCCCACGAAAGCAGCAGCCGAAATATGGACAAGACCACTGAGAAGTAAAATCAACTCTTTCAAAATAGCTAAATTCAAGTGGTATTCTTGAAAGCGATTTAGATTTGATTTAGATTTCTTGAGTACAAATCTAAATCAGTTGACGGAACGACTCTTTTTGCGCACTGATTTGATTTGGACTCGTAAACAGCTGTTAGTGTGACCGAAAAATGCATTCAATGGCAAAACCTTTTTGGAGAAGCAGTAGGCATTGGTGTTTACTCTCATCATTTCTACGCTCATTCCCTAGCTCCGCTTTTGCAGTTATAGCGAAGACATCTAGTTTTAATAATGACCGAATTTTAGAATGCTAACATTGAAAACATAGATAAACATGTTCCCTGGTTTAATAAAAGGGATTGCTTTGATGGGAAAAACGAAATTGCTGAAGAATCCGAAGCAGAACTATGCCTGGACCATTGCGTTGCAACTTGCGCTGGTATCCCGTGGCAGTCACATCAAAGTCCAGCCATGCCGAATAGGCTGGATACTGCACTTCACGTTGCACGGGCGTGGTTACCGTTTCGTATTTAACCTTCTCCTTGGGTTTCAAAATTATCCTGTACTTCATGACATCCCTGAAATGGGACAGAAGGTGGTTTTAGATGGCGAAATCATCGATTTTGCAACCATACTCACTCCACATATCGATGGGTCTACAAACCCGCAAAATAGATACCAAATTTGCCCCCAGACATCGCTGGCGAAGAACTTTACAGATCACGACGAATACCATCTATACGCTGTAATTCCTCATTGTTCTGGCCATTCAAGACCACCACATTGAACTGTGCAAAGAAGTCCTTGGTTTTCTCCTTGAGCCGTTGGGTGTCGGCCGATATATCCACCATAGGATTTAGGGCACGGGCGCGCTCAAGATATGCCTCGGTAGAGGTGTGAAACCATCGATGGCACCATCGATTATAATCAATTTTTCGGGTTTTTGTGAACGTCGATTATTTTTGGGACACAATCGATTTTTCACGCTTTTTGTGTCATACCTATCAGTTTTTTCCTTCTCTAGCACTTTTTCGCGCGTCAGAAGCAGAAGCCAAGCGTCTATAATATTTATGCATATTTTTCCCACTTCAGAACACATGCTCCACCACAATCTCTAACACCACCCGCAACACCAAACTGTGAAGGCAAAAAAAATTAAGTTTTTACATTTCTGGCAAACAAAATATCACATGTCCACACCAACAGTTATGACGCAATTGTATTGATGAGGCAGTAAATTGGGCAAAACATTGCCCCAGAGGAAGCTGATCGTGTTTCATTTTGGAAGGTAATGTATATTTAAATGTTTTCTTATAAACAGCGATGTCACTTCGGTTGGTTGGCAAATCGCTCACAGAACTTCAAGAGATTTCATTTTCTTATTTGAAAATCTAGTTAGAACAGAAGCTGTTCCAATTGAACTATCATCTCTAAAAACAGGGCTGCACCTCGCAAAAAAAATGTCCCTATTTTTA